>CM053596.1:206410836-206439653 GCA_028646575.1 Pseudocheirus occidentalis
GCCCTGGAATCAGGAGTACCTGAGTTCAAATCCGGCCTCAGACACTTAACACAAAAAGCTAGCCGTGTGACCTTGGGCAAGTCACTTAACCCCAACTGCCCTCCAAAAAGCAAAAAAAGCAAAAAAAAAATAGTGTGATATTGTAGTCAAACAAAGCTGATGTTGTCAAACTAAATTAATAGAGATGTAATGTCCAGTTTAGGGAGGTGCTAGTCCTGCCCTACTCTTTCCAGATTAGTCTACATCTAGAGTCTGGTTCTGGGTTCCACATTTGAGGAATTACTAGATAAATGAGAGAACACCCAGGTGATAGTGACTAAGATAGAACAGGGCATCCAGATCCTGCCATTTGAAGAACAAATGAAACAAAGGATTTTTAGAAGATTGCGGTAGAGGTGGGGGAAAGAATGAAGGACTTGGTACTTATTTTTAAAATATTTGAAATGTTGCCATTTGGAATAAGAATTACTCTTGTTGTGTTTTGGTCCCAGAGTGCAAAGCTAAAATCAATGAATGAGTTTAAGTTGCAAAAAGACAAATTTAATGTCAAAGGAAATAAAACAAAACTTCCTAACAATCAGCTGTACAAAAGCAGACTAGGACACTCCATAAACAGTAGTTGAGTAATTACATTTCTGGCACGGGGCAGAATTCTTTATCTGAGCTGATTTGTACAAGATGGCATTCAGGTTCCTTCCCATTTTGAACTTTAAAGGGATGGTCATCTCGCAAGGAACTTATAATCATAGGGAATATCTAAAGGGAATATAATGAATGATAGGGAAGCAAATGAGACTTATAGAGATTAACATTTGAAAAGTTCCCAGAAGAGATACAAAGTTATATGAGACTTCAGAAAAGAGAGCAACTTCTGTTAGTTGTGCAATAATTCAGCATTAATTAAATACTTGATGTTGAGGCTGAACCTTGAAGGACAAATATGATTTCAACCAGTGGAAATAATGGATAGAATAAAATGAACAAAAACATAGGGGTAGAAACCATCAGAATGTGTGTCAAGAGCCAGCAGGAGCTTCTAGTTTACTCAAAGAATGGAGCAGCTGATGGGGGGTAAAGGGAGTAGAGGTATATTCAGCTTTGGAGAGAGCCTTGAATACCATGCCATGGAGTTTGGACTTAGATGAGATATTTCAATGGATAATGATACTTCATGTCTTCATTTCTCATTTTGTCTCATTTGTCCACCAATAACAAGCAAATAAGTGATTTGACAAGTAGGGATAAAAATATCTGTAATGGCAAGCAAAGAAGTACTTAACACCTTGCTTCAGCTATTTATTTAGCACCTTGTTTCAAATTGAGCCTTGCCCTTGATTATATCAAGTCTTTTGTTGAGAAGCTTGTGAACTTGTGAACCACACAGCTTGTGAACTCCTGTTGCATCAGCAACAGAAAGGGGAGGAGCTAATGATCATATATATGGAGAGGCCCAGGCTGGAGAGAGCAGAACCGAGAAACAAGCAGTACTGAGAAGAGAACTCTTGTGGTGGCAGAGTCAAGAAGGAGAAAACTTGTGGTATCCCAGTAATCTATGTTTGTTGTGTCTGTGTTGATGGTTGTTTGTGATACTTTGTACAGAAGCCCTGGGACCTTACTGGAAGCCCTGAAAGAGAATTTTCTGGTTGTCTATTTAAAGAAGTCTTGGAGGAGAGTTTTGGAAGTCATGGGACTTGACTAATGATTTGTGTTGAACTCTCAGACCTTGTTTGTGGGTCTGTGTTGATTTCTATGCTCATGATTTGTGTTGAACTTTGACCTTGTTTGTGGGTCTCTGTTGATTTTACAGGCAGATAATGAATTGATGAAGGTGTCAGCAATGTGTATGAATGTTATTGTGGTTCTGTTGAGCTTTGTCTTCCCAGAAACAGGAACTGTGAAGCACTTGAGGTGGACTAGACACTGATCCTCAGTGTGCAACAGGAGGTCGATGAGGAACTAGAGAAGGAGCTAGATGAGGAGCTGGACAAGTTGCTGAGAGCTGCCTGCCTTTGAATCTAGGTGACAGTTGGATAGATTAGGGCAGGATCTGGGACCATGGAAGAGGAACCACAGAAGCTGAAAGCCAGCCTTGAGTCCAGCTGAAAAGATCTCTTCTTGGGTACCTAATGCTAACTGAGAAGATTATGATTTATTGTAACCTAGGGGTGGAGAACTTTGACCTTTGTTCTTTGTGTCTTAAAGAGGAGGCTTGCTCCTTAAGGATGATTGATTTAGGGACTTACTGAATGATATCTTTTGTTTAAAACTAGGTGACTACTTTGGTGAAAACTATGTGGCCACTTTAGTGATAACTTATACTATAACACTGTGAATGCTGCACTTTGGTTTCTGTCAATGTTTTTTCTTAGTTTGTTACTGAACAAATAGTGTTTGCTGTACTGTGTCATCAGATTGTTGAAGTTGTCCACAGAAGCAATCGTCTGGAAAGCTGCTTGTGCTTGGCTTTACAGTATCTTAAGATAGTCATGGAATCAAAGAGAATTTGAAACAATCTTCATTATTTTGCACGTTTGACACCTGGAAAGAATGAGAGACTCAGATATTTAATTGTAAATATAAATATATAAATATGTATATGCATATATATACATACACATATATGTATATATACACACATATATGTATATACACACACACATATATGTATATATAACATATATAACAACAACATGAATTATAGTAGGTTCCCTTAAAATTTTTTAGAATATTAACTATATTTTTTTAACATCCAAAATGGATGAATGAACTAGATCACACTGAAAGGACATATCTCAGAATAACCACTTAGGTAGACCTTTATGGTAAGATTTGAAGGGTCCTAAAAAGTACCCTGATCAAAACAAATTTTTTCCATTGGACTGCCTCAAATTATTGTATTAGCTGCTCTTTTGGTTGAAAGCATAAATAGCTTTTATAGAAATGGGACATAGTATTAGTGTATTATCTGTAGCCATCTTATAAGTACATAGACCTTGAGGGAAAGGGACATAGACAAAGTATGTTTTTGTTTGAGATTATAGAAGAGACAGCAGGATCTAGAGTAAGAAGGACATATCTAGATGTAGCATCATAATGGAAAGTTTGGGGTAGCTAGGGACTACTAGGCAGGAAAAAAAGACTTTCCAAATAAACTACCTTCTTCATAACCCTTTCCTAGGGCTGCAATCCTGATACCGTGCAATAATAATGATGATTTATATGAAGCACTTTACAAAGTGTTTTTTTCCTTATAAAACTTTACAACATAGGCAATTTTTCATAGGTGATGAGACAGATAATCAAAGAGGCATAGAGACTTATCCATAGTCACTCAGCTAAAAAGTTCTAGGTAAAACCAAGGTTCCATGGCTCCCTGTCAACTGCTTCCATTCTAGCATTATGTTTTAGGAATGGGTACTAGTAATTCAGCAGACCTTGAATTGATTATTACCTCTCAATTTCTAATAAGTAATCTCTCAAATTTAATCCCCAGAGAGTAAGGATAGGAATATGTATCATCAACTGTGACTAGGGGGGGAAGGGGAAATTTTGAAGGGTGAATAAACAATACAAAGTTATAATTTGACTTCCTTAGAAGAAATCCCTACATTCATGAGACCACAAACGCCCTGCAGTATAGTTGACTTATTAAATCTTTCAGGTTCAACAAGATGAAAATTTCTGAGCCTGGAACAAGAGTATATTCTTCAATGAAAGGTTTCAGAAAAAAGAGAAAAAAGTAGAGAGGAAAAAACCTATTCCTTTACCACAGTAGGTCTCAACCTTCCTAATGCCACGACCCTTTAATACTCATATGTGCATGTATCTGCATGTGGCTGGACTCGCCTAGAGATGGATAGAGGAGTGGTGTCTCAGTTCCTGAGACCATCAGAAGTATGTGTTTTCCGATCGTCTTAGGCGAACCCTGTGGAAGAGTCGTTCAATCCCCAAAGGGGTAGCGACCCACAGATTGAGAACCGCTGCAGATAAATGCATTGAAAAGAATTGCTCATGTATTTGTAAAGGTTTTGTTGTTTGTTGTTTGTTGTTTTTTAACAGCTGAAAGAGTGGTGGTATAGAAAGTTTCATGAACTACTTTGATATCACACAGCAAGGAGGGAAACATTATGTCTGAAAATAAAGATATACCAATCTCCCCCACACAGCTGATATAGTAATTTGAGTCCTGGAGGGGGGAAGACCTCAGTGCAAATCCTACTTTGGATATTAGCTAGGTGACCCTGGGTAAATCATTTGACCTCTTAGTCACAGTTTGAGACTTTAGTCTCAGTTTTTTATTTTTTTAATGAGGATAATAATAGCAACTACCTCAAAGGGTTGTTTTGAGGATCAAATGTAATAATATGCATAAATCATTTTGAAAACCTTAAAATGTGATATGATATTGTTAATGACAATTATTGTTATGTTAAAATACATAATCCCTGACTATGTTTATTCCACTTACCCATTTTGAAGCATTCATCATTTTTCTAGTAGAAAAGGAAGTGTCACATAAGACCGACCCCCCGGTTCCCAAGTTACAGTTGACCCAAACTAAAATGTGATTAAGAAATATTTAATGAAACGAATACAAATGCAATAAAACACAGACAACATTACACTTTAAAACTAAATCACTGTGCACCCTTAAGGGATCTTTTTGTATGGTTTAGTGGCCCCTGTTTCTACTTAAGTTTGATACCACTGTCCTAAGGGATCTTGCACCTACAGCTACCAAAGTGATATTCCTAATACACAGGTGTGGCCATGTCACTCCTTGGCTTAATAAATTCCAGTGGTTGCCCATTACTTCTGACAACCAAAAGAAACCTTTTAACATATATAGCCTTTTACATCCTGGTTCTAACCCACTTTTCCAAGCTTCTTATATATTACTGTATTCCAGACAGTCTGTAGTCCAGCCAAATTTTTCAGTTACTGTGATTAATATATCAACCCTCACAACATAATACTATATTGTCAGTTCCTGTGTATCATCTCCATGCCCCCATATGTAGAATGTCATCTCCACCTTCCTCTGTGCCTAGCAGAATCCCAAACTCCCTTTGAAGCTCAGCTGATTTGCCTATAAATATTTATCTGACACCCCCCCACACACAACTAATAGTACCTCTCCCACAATTGTCTTGCTCTTCTTTTGTATAAGGTGTGTGTGCACATTTATATTCTTTAATAGAATGTAAGCTCCTTAAAGGGTTTCTCACTTTGTGTTCCCAGAGATTAGCATGGTGTGAAGGACATAGGAGGTCACTAAAAGTCCCTGTTGATTGGTTCATTAGACTATGAGTTTCTTAATATCAAGAATATTTTTTGCCTTTCTTTGCATCTTCAGCACTTAGTATTTGGCACATATTAGGTGTTTAATAAATGTTTATTGACTGACTGGTTGATTGGTATACTGATTTTAGTAATGTCAGAAGGACTAGAAGCTAGCCACTGTTTTGATAAAACCAAGCAGAGTCAATAAAAGAAGAATAGCAAAAGGACCAGATGGATAATTGAAAAGTTGTGCTAAGAGTTAATATTAAGATCCATTAAAATACATTCTTAATTGGAGAGAACTTTATAAGGCATCCCTACCAAAAAGTTGAAATCTTAACATTTAATTTTTGCTTAAGCCAGCAAAAATGGAAATTTTGCTGGTTTTACTAAGTGCTTTTTTTTCTGTAAGGCTTCACTGAACAGTGGTAAATATGTAAGGCTGTCTTTAAAGCAGCATATCGACCAATTACTCGGAGCTCACAGAAAGACAGCCGTTTATTTTTCTGGCATCAGGGAACTAGCATATTTGTATTTGGAGCTGGTACCCAATGAATCCTTGTTCCATGAGTGGTACAGGGCTCCAGATGGGAGAAGAGCTGTCTTCTTTTGTGGAGTAAGCCTGCCATCCAAGCTCATGGTACATGATTGAAATCTCAGACATCTGACTTTGTCAGAGTTCAGTTCCCTTTCCCTTTGAGACACCCTGCATTAATAACTGTTGTAACTTATTGCCAATCTTCCCCTAGACATGCCTCCCTTTTATTGGGAAAATTAATGAAGAGCCATTGGTTAATAGAATTAAACACAAATGCTCCTAATTTCAGCAAAGGGGAGAGAAAAAAAAATCACTGCCCCGATTTTCTCTTGACAGCACAAAAGTCCTGCCATCCCTAAACTGCTTAATTATTGAAATGAACTGTAACAGTACACTGGATTGGGGCAGAGGTCACTGAACAGAACTGGGAGTCAAGCAGCAAACAGCAGCTCACAAGGGCTTCCAGTGCCTGAGGCTCCAGCTAAAAACCCACACACTTTTTCTCAAGCATTCAGCCTCTGATAGGTAGCCGATAGCAGCCTCAATTTGCTAGTATTACAGAGGTCCAACGGTGCTTGCTTGTTTTAAGACAAGCCAAACTATGCTCTGGTGACCACCGTGACATGACAATTCCCATGCCCTATCGCATTCCTCTTTGCAGATCCCAGGCATTTTTTTTCTCCCTACGTGCAATCCAGGATGTAGACAAAATGAATTCCAAGTGACCTATGTGGGGGCGGATTTTTTTTGGAAACAAACAATGAAGAAGGGGGGGGGGATATCTTCTCTCACTTTTTTTTTAACTTCCTTTGCTTTTCCTTCAGAGCTATTTTCTGTTTGGCAGTGAAAGGGAATTTTAATCCTATAATAGCATCAGTATCCCCTCAACTTCAGAGAAGCAGTGTCCCAGACTTCTGTCTCATTAATCTGCCCTCTCTTCTCTACCTGAATTCTTGCATTCATTTCCTTAAATGGAAAGAGACATGTAATTACCTATTAATGTGTATACACAAATATCATTTTCCAAAGAGATTTATGTATATGCATATGAGGGGAGTGTATATGGGAAGGTATATATTTGTGAGTTAAATGGGCCATATAGTCAGCAACAAAGAAATGCTTGCTGATTGATACAGAAGCAACTATTAAAACCATATAAATACATCACTCCATTGGCAAATAAATGGCACCGCTAGGACCAAGTTTACATCTGAGTTAAATATGATATTGAAAAATCATATAGTTTCACAGTAAAGGTTAACTCACTTCACAGGGCTGCTGCAAAATGCTGCTTACTAGCTGTGTGACCTTGGGCAAATTATTTATTCTTTCTGAGACTGTTTCCTCATTTCTAAAATGGTGGAAAGGAGAAAGAAAGAATCATTGATAGGCTGCCCACTACATTTCAGGCACTGTGCTAAGCACTATATATATATAATCTCAAATGATCTTCACAACTCTGAAAGGTTATTATTATTATTATTATTATCATCATCATCATCATCATCATCATCATCTTCTTCTTCTCCATATTACTATTGAGGAAACTGAAACAGAGATGAATAGACTTGACCAGGGCTTCTCATTTTAAGTCCAATGCTCTATCCTTTTTGTCCCATAATCTTCCTATAAGAACAATAATGGAAAACAAAATGGGACTATGATCACTCTTCACCTCAGAGTTGATATAAAGGCTATATGATATAGTGGAAAGAACACATGATTTAGAGACAGAGAACCTCAATTTGAAATTGGATTTTAATACTGCAACTTACTAAATATGTGTGACTTTGAGCAATTCACATCTCTTTTGGGGGGACTCAGTTTCCCTATCTTTAAAATGAAAAACCAGGACTATATTCAACCCATACTCCAATAAGAATTCATTAAGAACTTGCTTTGTGCCAGGTAGAAAAAAACCATAAATAGTGCTTGCCCGCAAGGTGTTTACTTTCAACCTAGGGGATGCAATACATAAGCAGACAACTTGGTACTTGGTACTGGAGGAAGGAGAGAATGCTAGCAACTAGAGAATGAAGAGATGCTTCCCAAAGGAGGGACACATGACTTACACCTTGAAGAAATCAAAGGATTCTCAGAAGTAAAGATGAAGATAGGTCATATTATAGGCATGGGGAACCATCCATGTACAAGGATGGAGTTAGAAAATGGAATTCTTTGTATGAGGAATGGTCAGTAGTTCAGTATAGCTGAAACAAATAATGCATGAAAGGACATAATGTATAATGTTTAGATATGTAGGATGGAGGAAAAATTATCAAGAACCCTCAATGTTAAAGGACTGGTTTTTTTAATTATCCTAGAGGCAATGAGAAGCTAGAAGGTTCTTGAACAGAGGGATGAGATGGTGAGATAATTCCTTTTAGCAGGTTATTTTAGGCTGCTACCACAGATGACGTGTTTGAGATAGGAGAAATTTGAAATACAATGTCTAATTTGGAGTCTGTTACAAGAGACCAAACAATATTATAAAGACCTAAACCAAGATTAAGACAGTGTGAAGGAAGAGAAAGAGGACATAAATATGATGTCTTATGGAGGTCAAATTGGCAAGATATGGCATCTCATTGGATATGGAGAGTTGAGGAGGGTGAAGAAATGAGGATAACAGTCTTTACAAACTTGATATTTGGAATTAAGACTGTACTCTCAACAGAAGAGTAAAGAAGGGAAAAATGGGAGGTTTACATAAAAAAAGAATGAGTTCTAGGTTGGACATACTGAGTTTGAGATGTCTACAGGACATATAATCAGATAGATAGATAGATAGATAGATGGATAGATAGATAGATAGATAGAGAGTGATATAGAACTGGAGACAAGGAAAGTTGTAAGGGTTAGATATGAAGATCTGAGAGTCAATCATGTATAGCTGTTAATTGAGTTAATGGAAGTCAATGAGATAATCAATTCAATTTAAGTCAACAAACATTACTTAGTGTCTACTACACTATATACCAAGAGAGATAGAAGAGAGTGGGGACTAGGACAGTCTGAGGGATACAGTTGGGGGGAGAAAATGAATGACAATCTGGTAAAGAAAACTAAAAAAGTACTCAGATAGGTAGAAGATTTAAGAGAGAAAAATATCATGAAAGCCCAGGAGGTGGGAGTATCCAGCAGGAGGGGTTGATCAATTGTGTCAAATGCTGCCTAGCTGTCAACTATAAGGGATGAAAAAAGAACATAGGATTTTGAGTAAGTTAACTTCAATGAGCCTTAGCTTCCTTAAAACAAAAATGAAAGGTGATAGTAGATCATCTTTGATGTTCCATTTGCCTCCATAATTCAATAATATTATATATATACCTAATATTTTGATTTAGCAATTAAAAGATATTGATAAACATGCCAAAAATCCTAATAAAATCTAAGAAAGAACCAAGGTGTTTGTTTAGAGGTTCAAAGTCAAATTTCAAGGAATTAAGAGTTGAATAGGAGAAGATACAAAGGCTCCTTTTTCAATGAGTTTTGCTATAAAAGGGAGAAAATATATGAGAAGAAAGCCTGTGGAGATACCAGGGTACATGGACAATGATTTTTTTCAGTACATTAAAGATACTTTTAAGGAATATCAGGACATATATGTAGGAAACAAGGAAGGAACCAGTAGATATGGAAAACTGAAAGATGGGAGATGATAGAGGGAAACCTAAAAAGGGAATAAAAAGAAGTAGAATCAAAGATTTCAATAGACAGATTTGCCTTGGCAAGAAAGCCCACTTCTTTCTCAGAGACAATAAGTAATTCTGACCTCAGATACTTACTATGTGACCCTGCTCAAGTTGCTTAACTTTCTTTGCCTCTTTGTCTTCATCTATAAAATGAGTTGTAGAAGGAAATTGTAAATCATTCTAATATCTTCACCAAGAAAATCTCAAATGGAGACATAAAGAGTCAGAAATGACTGAAACATGTATGACATCAATAATAAATGATATAACGAGTGTTAGTATAGCACTTATTACTACAGAGTCAGGTAATGTGCGAAGCTCTTTACAAATATTATCTCATTCAGTCTAAAGCAAGAGAAAAAAATGCCAGCTAATGTTGAGGAGTTTTTAGAGGCATAATGGAGTAGAAAGGGGGTATAGCCAAGGCAATATTCACAGCATGGACAGTAACTATGAATATGCAAGCATAGTTCTGAATTGCAACATATAACAGACTCTCCACATAGAAGATAGAAGCAAAGCATTTATTCAGACACCAGAAAGCCAGATCCCAACAGCAGAAAACCAAATCTGTCACGGCAACAAAGAGATTAATACACCTTATTACCACAGGGAGCAACACCATCCCAAAGTCTTCCCCTGTTTGGGCATTCCCACAAACATTCACAATTCTAGCTGTCTGCTTGCCTGCATCCTCTCTCTCTCTCTGTATCTAAACATTCTGATTCCCTGTTTCCTCTCAGTCCCGCTCTACCCTTCCTGCTCCACCAGTTCAGCAAACTCCTCCCACCACAGACTGTGTTAATAAAGTAGGAGTCCAATCAAGGTCATTTGCTTAGAGAAGAAAAAAAAAACTGTTTAGAATAGCCAGTATGGAAAGTTCCATGGAGAATCACGTAGGTAAGAATAAGAATATTGCCTCTCAGCAGGAGTGTCCAGTTGAGATTAGATAACATAAATTTATAGGGGACTCAGCTAGCATAACTGTATGCTTTTCTCCCTGGGATTTGAGTAGCTAATGGCATTGACAAGGTATGGTCAGAGATGGGACAAAGGGGGATAGATTCATGAGAGTAGGAAGTGCATAATTGTACTTGTTCCCTACAGAAACAAAACTGTGGAGAAAGAAAAGTGACATCAGAATAAAGGTGATGGGAAATTGTGAAAAGGACAAGATGATGATGTCTGTGATCCATTTTAGCCCTCAACACTGTAATTTTATCAATGGTGGGAATGGATATTACCATATTTATAGATACACAATCATAGGAATAGCAAAAAGGGCAATGGAGTTAAATATTCACGGATTTCTGAAGTTCTTCTTTCCCATAATATCCTTTCCCTTTCTCAATCCTTTTCCTTCCCTCAATCCTTCCCTCCCCTCTAGTTCCTAAAATATCACCTTTAATCTATGGAATCTCTCCGTATTCCCCCTCTATACTCCTCCCATCCTGAAAACTGCCTAGCTACCTGATCTTATTCACTGCCAGGGTCAGAGATTTTTTTCTTGTTTGTTTGTTTGTTTGAGATGTCCCATGTAGTTCCTCATGCATTAGCACAGAGAGAAAGCGGTACCAACAGCTTTGATCAGATCCAGTCTTTGTGACAAGGGCAATTCATGAACTTCCTCATATCTTAGCTTAACTTTGCCCATGGGTTCTATATACTTGGACAAAAAACCATGTTCCCCACACGTTATACTGCCATGGAACAAAAAGCTGGAACTAACATAAATGGTGCAAATTTAGACATCATTCTTTTCTTCAAATACGAACATTAAGGAGTTCCCCTATATTTCCTTCTGTTAATTTTCATTAAACGTTGAAAACAGAAAAGCCAAAGGGGTCAAGTGGTATCTTCCAGAGCTATCATGGAGATATAAAGAGAATGATCCTTTTTGGTTGTCTAGAAATAATGGCGGCCAACAGGCATCTATACTACTACATGTTGTACTTATCTAGATCCAAGAGATGCCCCTGAATATCTGCCACAGAAGCGTTGTTCAAAATCCTCTGCTCCAATTTGCTCATTTTCTAGGTAAGAAAACTGAGGACGAAAGAAGGCGAAACCAGTTGTCACAAATAATTGGCATCCTCTTGATCATCCAGTCCTGGGAAAGAAAAGTTAAGAGTATATCATATGGAAGAGTCAGCAAACTTGATGTACAGCAAAAGCCATAGGGATTAATAAGATTAGAGAAAAGTTGGAAAAGAGTACACATTATTAGAACAAGGTGAGCTTCCCTGGCTCAGGCAGTTTAAAATTCCAACATGGAAGAGAATCCATATTCATCAAATGTACTTAATCCATTCTTTAAATAGCATTATAGCCTCTTTAATTTCTCTCTACACTGCATTTTGTTGTTTTTGTCTCAGAGGCTTTAACTCAGAGCTGGGACCTTCACTAGGAGGCCTGTGGATTACAGGAAATAATGACCCGTATATATTTAGTTGTTCAAAGGAAATTAGAGTAGCCTGATTTTTATTATTCCCTATTGCCCCACGTTCTCTGGTGTAATAACTTGCCCTGTTCTCTAATTTACTTTTACATCATCAGAAATGTATACCATTTAGTCCAGATTCTCCCATGACCAATCAGGACCTGCTGCAAGCTAGGTTAACAAAACCTTCAATAGAATGCCGACCT
This sequence comes from Pseudocheirus occidentalis, assembly GCA_028646575.1. NCBI lineage: Eukaryota > Metazoa > Chordata > Mammalia > Diprotodontia > Pseudocheiridae > Pseudocheirus > Pseudocheirus occidentalis. Next base: position 206,422,999 of record CM053596.1, read on the forward strand.
TCTTAACACAAAGTAGCCAAAGACACAGAAGAGCTAATCTCTCTGTAAATTATGTGAACTGAGGAAAGTAATTTAACAATTTATTCCCCTAGGTAGCCCAGTGACCACTATGTGTCCCTGTTATTGAATTTGACAACTAACCTTTCTAGGTCTGATAGTCATTTTAGATTAACCTTTTTCTGTGAAAATTTTGTTGGCAATTTCCTTCAGGTTAATTTTTTAATTGTTAATATTTTGGAATGTTTTGGGGAGGTATATCTTCCCTCCCTGTCCCAGTCCTCATTCTTCTGCCTCTTTCTACTGTTCCTCAGCACCGGCCACCATGCTTGTTCATTCTGTTTAGTATAAATACCCAGAAACAGAACTGCCCCTTTTCTTTTTCTCTTGAAAGGGCAAATCTAGAGTGTTTCTTTTGTGGAAAAGATAGAAGGAAGGAAAGAAGAAAGGAAGGAAAAGGAAGGATAGAAGAAATGAAGAGAGGGAGGGAGGAAGGGAAGTTAAGGAGAGAGGGAAAGAGAAAAGGAGAAAGAAGAGAAAGAAAAAAGAGGAAAAAGAAAGAAAATAGAGAAGACAGGAGAAGAAAGAAAGAGGGGGGAGAAGGAGGGAGAGGGGAAAAGTGAGGGAGAGGGAAGGTGGGAGGGAGAGAGAAAGAGATTTATGCCATTTTATTTTCTTTTTGATTTTTTAAATCCATTGTCAATTTCATTTGTAATTACTAGAGTGGGAAAAAATGCATTCCTGCAGCAGATAACTATCTTCTGGACAATAGAATCTTTATAATTTATCTATTTTTCTTTTAATGGAAACTTCAAATATAGTTTATCCTAGGTTTGATACTGAACTAATATTTTGAAGGCTGCATAAAACTGATTTCCTGTTAGCCTCATTGCATTTCTCAAGACAATTGATGAAGTTTCTTGGATTCTCTAAATTCCATTACAATAGCTTAAACTGTGTGCTCTTGAACCAGAGGGATTTGGCAGGACAAAGATGAAGAGAAGTAGTAAGTAGCCTTAATAATCAGGACTCCCGAAATTCCCTCCAACACAATCGCATTTTAAGAGCTCTATAAATTTGGCCTTTATAAACTTTTCTGCATCCCTCCCAAACATTCCTTTTTTGTTCAGGCAGTTGTTTTATTATTAAATAAGTTCTCTACTCCAAGACAAACTAGAGCTACTTATTTTGCTTCAATTTTCTTCCATCTCAGATATTTACTATGTGTGATATGTGCTATTGTTGCTCTTATTTTTGTGTGTACATGCATGTTTTAGCAGTAATCTGATTCATTTTCCTTTGTGTACTGTCTTGGACAATTTTCTCTTTAAAGTTCACACAAACTTAATACCCTTGAGTCTTCTTTGAGTCTCTCCTAAAATGTAACTAAATTCATCCATAGGCCTGTGTGATAAAGTGGAAAGAAGTCTGACTCTGGAGCCTGAGGACATGAGTTCAAATGTTGCTTCTGATCTTTACTACCCACATGACCATGGGCAATTCACTTGACTTCCTTGACCCTCAATTTCCTAATCCATAAAATGAAAGAATTGTACAAAATGTCTAGATCAATAGTCCTTTGAACTTTTTAATGAGCACCTGTAGATTTTTTTGTTGCTGTTAACAGCATGGCTACTGGTGCCTTCTCATGCCTCTTCTCTTGTCATCCTGTGAAAATGTGACTTAACTTCATTTCCAATCCCCTTACACTCTGAGTCTTTCTTAGGGAAAATTGTACAGAAAGATAATTTTGTCCTGGCCATCACATTTACACATCAATGTCATGACATTCTCACTCTGTCTTCAGTAGACCGACCACACACACACACACACACACACTCAGTCAGATCCCAGTGAGATATTTGACAAAAGTTGAAGGTCTGCTGGGTCTAACAGAGACAATGAAAGGAAAAAAGGAAAGCCTTCAGCAAAATAGACATTCCTTACCCTGGGTGTGTGTGTGTGTGTGTGTGTGTGTGTGTGTGTGTGTGTGTGTGTGTGCGTGTGTGTGCGGCTAGAATACTTAAGTTGTATATGAAGAGGCCAGCAAAACATCTATATAAGATTCCCAGGAAAGATGGAAAATGAAAATGTCTGAATTGTAACTAATCACTCTAAAACAACATGAGGGGCTTACTGAAAGCTTTTGAGTCAGGAAGAATTTGTTTATAGAACAAGCTGGCTTTCTCCCATCTTTTGCCTGAAGGTGACAACCATAGAGCAGAGGCTATGACAGAGACAAAGGGGAGATGCTTCTCCCACTACTAAGCTATGGGTCTTTTCTCAAGATGAAAGGGGTCTACAATGCTTCACCTGACAAGATCAGGATCACACACAGTACTATTCAGCTAAGCCAGTGACTAAAGGTGAAAGTGTAGTTGCTCATCAAAGAATGAGCCCAGGAGATCAGCTGATTAACCTATTCCACAGAGTCTTACATTTCCCAGCCTTACAAGAGTCCAGTGGCTGAGCAACCTGCTCAGTATTGTTAGGGAGCAGTGGCCCTGCAGCAACGTACTACAGCATTGCCTGCCCTTTTGAGTGAAGAAACAGCAGAATGTTGTGAGAAGCCTGGACAGCTACCTAGTGACACTCAGACTAGCTTCAGAGGTCCTTGTCCAAGTAAGACGCTCACACTTTAAAAGGGGCAGTCCCAGATGGAGAGTGGAGCAACTCAAAGCAAACATCATGAAATCCCTCTAGAGGGACATTGAGACACTGTATTTCTAGAGTTGTGAATTGCCTTGGCCATGTTTGCCTCATCCCTACTCTACTTTATGTTGGTGCCCACAAATCTCCCCACTTCTATATCTCTCTCCAGTCTTTATAACTACTGTTCTTAATATGCAATTTAGGTCAATACCTTTGCAAAATAACTAAATGAATCTCCTGGTTGATTATTAAGAGAAAGCACACTAGTGGGGACTCATGAGCCAATAGAATTTCTTTTGGGGGGGGGCAATGAGAGTTGAGTAACTTGTATAGGGTCACATAACTAGTAAGTGTCTGAGGTCATATTTGAACTCAGTTCCACCTTGCTCTAGGACCAGTGCTCTATCCACTGTGCTACCTAGCTGCCACATATGAGCCAGAGTTTAGAAGGTTAGCCACACAGAAAAGTTTTATATATATGTGTGTGTATATATATATATGTATATATGTATATATATATGTATACATAATATATGTGTGTGTATATAATATATATGTGTGTGTATGTGTGTCCATGTATGTCCATGTGTACATATATTTACTATATTATATATGTATATATAGTATATACCTATACAAATATACCTACATATTCACATGTAGGTTATATATACATATACATGGATACAAATTCAAAAATATAAAACCTATTCACATATACATGTATGCATGCATGCATGTGTATAAATATGGCATATTCTTTAATTGAGTTTACACAAATATTGCTTGGATCTAAGGGAAGAGCTTCAAAACTAAGTGGATTAACTCTCTCAGAAATTAGATTGTAGACATATTTGTGCATATAATATAATATAGATGCGTAAATACACATTTTATATGCATGCCTATCATTTACACTTTAGTGTGAATTTACACCACTGAGACAGTGATACCTTTTAAGTTTTGGGTCTCATCATATAATAAGAAACTGCCCTGAATTAAAGGAATCCCAAGAATCAGTAGGTATATATGGGAGATAAATCATTTTAGCTCCAAGGACTCTGCTTTCCTAATCTGCAAAATGAAGGGCTGCGACTAAGTCAGTGGTTCTCAACCTTTGACCCTATAATGCAGTTCCTCATGTTATGGTAACCTCCAATCATAAAATGATTTTTGTTGCTTCTTCATAACTGTAATTTTGTTTTCTGATGGTCTTAGGTAACCCCTGTGAAGGGGTCGTTCAACCCCCCAAAGGGGTCGTGACCCACAGGTTGAGAACCACTGGACTAAGTGATCTTTAAGGTGCTTTCCAGATTTTAACTTTCTATGATTCCAAGCATTTAAGGGGCTGAGGATTTTTTTTTCCAGTCACTAAAACCACACCATCTAGACAGCTGCCTGATTAACACTAAATCCTTGGTGAAAAGTGCTCCATGGTGGTTTTTGGCTTATGTCTATTGGCAGGGGCACAGGGACAGCAGATGGTCCCTCAAATTGAATTTATTTCCTCTGCACAGGTGAAAAGAAAAAAAATAGTAAGTGTTGCTCTCCACATAAAAAAAAAACAAACATTTTCTCCATCGCACTGAAGGCATTTAGGGTAGGTCCATGAACTTTATTTTCATACAGGAAACTCTTGTGAATAGCTTTGGACCTGGTATCAAGAAAACCTATGTCTGGATGCTACTTTGGACAGTAACTAGTTGTGTGGCCCTGGGGAAGTCACTTAATTCTTCTGAGTCTTAGTTTTCTTATCTGTAAATTAAGGATAATGATAAGGATAACTTCAAAGGGCTGTTTTGGGAACCAAATGTGATAATGATTTTAAAGTGATTTTGAGAACTTTAAAGAACTATAAACATATCAGTTTCTATTGTTATTCCCAATGACCAAACTCAATGATGAATGAATGAAGAAAACAACCATTTCTTAAGTATATGTGCTGGGCATTTTACTAAGTTCTCAGCACATAAATTCAAAAGTGATGCAGAGACATTGCCCTCAGTGAGCTTGTATTCTAAGGGGGAGGGGAAGGAGGAAGAGAGACAGGTTGAGGGTATTTTTTTGCCAAGGAAGGGAGTTTTGGTCTAGCCAATCACAAAGATGGCAAGTTGATCCATAAAGCAGTCAGCTTAAATACTCCTTTTTAGGTATTAATTTTATTATTCTGCCCAGCGCAAAACAGTGGCAGGGGTGGAAGCCTAAGTGTGACAACAGCAGTGCAGATGGCAGAATGGTCCCTATGAAAAGCCACAGAAAATGTAAAGGACAGTCTTATCTTGTGGAGAGTTGGATAAATATGGTGGGATAGGTGCATTTGCACTCACTGACTCACAAAGACTCCTCAGATCCAAGGGAAGAGCATCAAAACTAAGTGGATTAACTCTCTTAGAAATTGAGGGCAAATTGAGTGGAGAGCTAATCCACACAGAGAGAAGAAAGAAGCTTTGAGATGAGGGCTCTGTGATGTGTTTTTCAGAAACACTGAGTCACTTGGGGCTTCCTATGTTGCATTTATCTTTTAGAAGATTGAATGTCTAGCTAACTGGGAAGTCTATTATTGTTGTTGTGATTCCATCTAATATAAAATTCTTGATGAAATTTTCTTGGAACTTTAATTCAACATGCATATTTATGCAGCTTACAGTATTAATTGGACCTTGAATAGACGCTTACATAGCTATTTCTTTCTAAAGTTTGATAATCCGAGGCAAAGTGTCACTCCCTCTAGCAAAAACAAAACAAAACAAAGCAAAAAAACCACAAAAAACAAAAACCAATAACCCCCCCTCACCCTCTCACCCTATGTGACTGTATACTGGAGTGTGGAGCATAGCATTGGTTTGGAATGATGGATGGCTTAACAATTCAACCCAATCAGACAAGACTAGTCATCAATCACTTTAAATCAATGATAGACCTTAGGTGTATGTATGTGAGTATGTGTGAGTATGTGTGAGTATGTGTGTGTATGTGTGTGTGCATGTGTGTGCACTGCTCTTATTCATTCTGGTGGCCAGAGAGTTGTAGAGAGTACCCTCATGGCCTAAAATGAGTAAAGAAAATGGCTTTTAAAGCTGTTTCCATGCTCTATCCATCACTCACTCCTGTGCAAGGCCCCATAAAGTAGATTTTCTCAAAGCCCGTCTTTCTCATCTCCCAAGCAGCTTAAATGATAGGTATGTAGAAGCACAAAAAAAGGAAAGGAAACAGGTCTGGGATGCATGCTTTGTACACTTTGCCCCAGAACTTTTCCAGAAGTGAGAAATGCAGTAGGATTTTAATAGAAGTATGAAGAATTCATAATAGCATCACAAAAGAATTCTTACCAAGTGCTCCCCAGTCCCCCTCGATGCTTCCCTAAAAGTGCTATCTCTTCTATCAATATGTATATTCCTCAATATCTACCTCACAATATTTTCATATTCTTTAGTATGAAACATTAAAAATGCTCAGCCCAGCAGATTGTATTTTATTATATTTATAAAAGAAAATAATAGATATCAAACTATTAATTATTTTCTTTAAGATTCCCATTTCTATACATGCATGTTGCTGAATAAACAGTAAATTAATTGAAGGTAAGAACACACCTTCTAACCAATAGTGTGGGTCCCAAACACATCAGAATTGCAGTGTAAAGATGCTATGTGTTTTATATATTGATAAATCAAGTATGATGAGCTCACTTGTTATTTTTTTCAGCTCTCCCTGAAGGGTATTAGCTGGTATGACCTGAGGTCCATATCTCCTGACAGTAGCTTGCACAGTGATCAAGACTCCAATGACTTTAATTAATAAGATCGCCAGTTTTGAAACTGAAGGGGCATTAGAGGTCATCTAATCCAAAGTCTTCATTTTTACAGATTAAGAAACTGAGGCCAAGAAAAGGAAAATTAATATTTTTTCTAAAGCATATAGGTCATAAATGGCAGAGCCAGAATTTGAATTTAGCTTCTCTAAATCCTAATTTACTACTCTTTCCCTAGGCCACAGCTCAGTATAGTGGAAAAAGCAAAAATCCAGTTAAAATCCCACCCTTGATGTTACTACCCATTTGAACACAAGTTATTGGGCCTCCATTTTCTCATCTATAAAATCAAGGTCTTAGAACAGATGTCTTATGGGGTCTCTTTCATCTCTAAATGAGGATAAGAAAAATGATTATACCAGTAATTTTATTGGGACAGAGAATTCCCAGATGAAGAAACTCCCTCTGTCCATACAAGTGCATTTAAATAGACTAGTGATATCAAACTCAAATAGAAATAGGGGCCACTGAATCATAGGTCACATATTGACTTAGAAAATCATATAGTAATGTTATTTATATTCTTTTGTATCATTTATTTTTAAATTTTGTATTAATTTTATTTTTAATTTATGGAATAAAACAAGCTTTTCCATATTTGGGCTACTCTCAATCAATAAACAGACATTTATTACACACCTAATAATGTGCTAAGCACTGCTGGACAGGCTTATTTCAGGCCTGCAGCATATTTGACACTTCTGACCTAGAACAACGAGGCGCCAAATGACTCACCTGTAGTAACATGACATTTATATATCAGAGGTGGGTCCTGAACTCAGATTCTGAGGCCAGTTCTATATACAATAAGCTATACTACCAGTTTCTAACCCTAAATATATGAGCCTCATGAACCTCAAGTCACAATATGTGTGTATGTTTGTATGTATATGTGTCTATAAATGCATATGTGTGTATATATGCAAATATGTGTGTACTGTGTCTATATGTGTATATATTCATATACATGTGTATATTTCTATATCTACCTATCTATCCATCCATCCATCCATCCATCTATCCATCTATCTATCCATCCATCCATCTATCCATCTATCTATCTAATGTCAGATCTTCTTGATAAACAAATATGAGTCTACCTATTATAATATTGTGTCAGCAAGGTGGTACGGAAAAGTGGTACCAGTTCTGGAGTCAGGAGGAACTGAGTTCAAATTCAGTCTCAGACGCTTACTAGATGTGTGACTGGGCAAGTCACTGAACCCTGTTTGCTTCAGTTTCCACATCTATACAATGAGCTGGAGAAAATATGGACCCCAGAATGGGTCCCAAAGAGTCAGCCATTACTGAACAACAATATTATATTTTTTTCAAACTCCTATCAGGGAAAATATGAGAACTGAAGGAGTATCATAGTTCATCCAACAGTGTCAAATCATTTCAGTAATATTAATAAGTAACAAGGCCATCTCTCCCATTTTACAGTTCCAGAGATTGAAGATGAAGGAAATGCCCCTTCTTGAGGTCAGACTGTGAGTCAGAGCTAGTCACGGAAAGTGGGAACTGCTGTTGCTCAATTAGTGAGCTAACCCTGTTCCTTGAGTAATGAGACAAATGACTACCCAAATCCATTCAATCCTAAAATGAATTTTAAAAAAATGTGCTTGTGCTATGTGAGGACAACTGGGCAGATGAAAGAGTGACTAAGAAATGCACAAGTAAAGTGGGGGTAGTGAATATGGGAGCACAGGTCCTTGTAGGGGAGTCAAAAAATAGAATTTCCAACTTTTTCCCAGGTGTATTAGTTTAAATTCAGTGGGGAAAAAAATAGACAAGGAAGAAATAATTATTACCAAGTAGAGAAAAATAAATAAACTTCTATTCCATCAAAGCTGGAAGATCCAGGAACATCTTAGCGAGGTTGTATTTTTACATGCTGAGTTGCAGCCCAGACACTTGTATGGCTACCAAATTACAGGCTATGCTCAGTTCTCACATAGTTCTACTTTTTCATGGGTTGCACAGGAGTAATAGCCTGCCATTCTCTTTTACTTGTGGGATTTAGGTATTCTTCTTCCTAAAATTGGTTATTTTGCTATGAAAACCTGCCAGTTGGGGCACTGGAGGTGTGTGCTGCTGAAACTGGAATGGAAAACTCTGTAAAAATGGGAGGATCTGCCAAAGAGCTGGTTATGGTTACTCATTCTTAGATTGAAGTGGCATGTTTATGACTCATGCTCACTATTATCTAATCCTAACAGCATTATCCAGAGATCCTTATCATTTAAATGACTACTTCAGGAAAGGATCTCTGAGAAATTTTACTGTGAAAAAAAAATTATGAACATCTACTTAGTAGATGCTTTTCATTCATTTCACTCCTCTGCTGATAACCTATAGAAGCATGTATGTATGTATATGTGTGTATGTATTTATGTATATATATATGCACATATTATATACATATGTATATAAACAACATTTTGAGATTTTTAAAATAATTTATACATATAACCTCATTTGATTCTCTTCATAGCCCTGTGAGTTGTGTCATTATAGTAATTTTACAGATGAGAAACTGAGGCTGGGAAAGTTTAGGTGAGTTGCCCAGGTCACACAGTTATTCAATGCCTGGAGCAGAATTCAAACACAGGTCTTCCTTACTATATAAATCCTGGATTTGATCCATGATGCCATGCTGCCTCACTCTATAAAACTATAAAAAGCCAATTAAACAAATTATAAAAAAAATTCTCTAAATGCTTTACTTCAGATATCCTAGACATGAGGCTAGTGAAATGTAATCTAACATTAAAAAAAAATTTATTGCACACAGATAATACCAATTAACATATGATTTGAACAATCAACATTCATGCAATTAATAGAACTCCACATTTCTTTAATGTGAGGTTCTGCAAGAGCATATGTTATCACAAGGGAATGAGAAATCATTTATTTAGACAAGGTTTAAAAGAAATTTTGCATGCCAAAGAACAATGGTTATTTCCATTTCAGTGAGATTCAGCTTATCAGACTTGGGACTGCTTGACCTAACCCAAGACAATATTAGGGAGCGGTGCAAACCCGTCTGGGAAAGATGCTAGGAATTTTGACTCAGTTGAGAATTTCAGAGGAACTATTTTGGCAGACAGGACCTCTATTCTGGACATCTGTGTTTCCTCACATTCATTTGATGCTTTCTCTCTCTCTCTTTCCCTCTTTCCTTTTCTTCTTTTTAAAAGTGTCCTCTTGCCCTCCACCTATTCATCTGGCTTGTGGATAAGTATATAATCACTTATTATCACACTTCATATTTGTAGAATAAGAAGCCATTAGACTATTTTTGTTGAAACAGGAAATGGAAGAACAAAGATTCTTAGTGAACTCTACCCAGGAATGCTGAGAAGCTGTCTGAGTCACAACTAGCATTTGTAAATCTGGAGGGAAAAAAGCATGAAACATGCCTTCGAATTAACTTTTAGATTGGGACAGTCAGAGACCCCAGGAGACAAGGGTCCCTTTGAGCACAGATACATGCTACCCTAGAGACAGGGAAAGGGTGGTGGGGAAAGATAGCAAAGAAGGTCCAAGGAGAAACTTACCTGGAAGAGGGGGAAAGTCTTTGCTAAACTGGGGGTGAGGGGGATTAGCTTGTTTTTATATTGCTGAGGAAGAGTAGGTCCTTCTGTACTACATTGACACCTCCCTCTATATTTGATGCCCTGGAGCTAAGCCCTGTCAACCTATTCCAAGTTAAGCCTCTGCCTAGAACATTACTAAGCACCAGTGGATGCATAGGAAGTATTAGTTAACAACAGTAAGGAAAGATAAGTGGCACAGGAAGACCCAAATTTTAATTAAGCAGCCAGAGGAGGTTAAGTTAATGGATTCTGAACTCAGAATCAGGAAGTTCTAAATTCAAATCCAATCTCAGATGCTTAGTTGTTGTGTGATTCTAGGTGAGAAACTTAACCTCTCTGTTTTAGATTCCTCAACTGTAAAATTAAGACAACACTAGCACCAACCTCCCAGGGTTTATGTGAGTATAAAATAAGGTAGCATTTGTAAAGCCCTTTACCATACTCAGAGCATTCTATAAATGCTACCTCTTATAATATTGCTTCAGATATTTACTAGCTGTGTTATCTATCCTGGACAAGTCACAAACTCTCTCAGGCTCAGTTCCCTCATTCATAAAATAAGGAGAATAATAGCAGGGCTTTTGTGAGATCAAATGGGACAACATATGTAGAGCCCTTTACAAACCTTGAAGTATTACATAAATGCTAGCTATGATCATGAATTCTAAATTTTTAATTATTTCACTGTTATCAGTCCTGACCCTTCTGCTGACATATGTATGGTCCTTTCTCCTCCATATTGACCTAGAAGACTTCACTGTATCCTCATCCCTTTTAATTGTTCATTTTTAAAACAACAACCACATCAACAAACTGTGTCAGACTCACAGACACAGAGGAAAGAACATTCTCCTTTGTCTATCAAAATAGTGTTTCTAAGCCATCAGGAAGAGCAGGAATAGGTTCTTTAGAATCTTTGTCTTTGCATTTCTACAGCTTCTATTGGAGTGGTACCCCAGGGGTTTGAGAAGGAACTGCTCTTCTAGGGTAATACCTTATTCCCTCCTACCTGAACTGAGTTTTAATTTCATTAGATTTTTCTTGCAAGCTCATGGAGTACAGTGAAAATTACTTCAGAAGGATGTTTTAGTACAAGCTCATCAGTGTGAAGTGGCAACCAAAAAAGTAAGGAAATCTTAGTCCATATTGTAATGTAGAGTGCCCAGAACTAAGGAAGAGATCATCCCACTAGACTCTTCCCTTAGCAGACCACATCATGAGCAGAGTTTGGTTCTGGGTACTTGTAATGGCAAGCACAGAAGTAGTTCACACCTTGTGTCACCTATTAAATTAACACCTTGTTTCAGTTCAAGTTTCTTTTGAGCCTTGTATCAAGTCTGTTAAGAAACAATGTGTGAACCCCACAACTTGTGAACCCTAGAACTCATGAACTTCAACAGAAAGGCCTAGGCTAGAGACAGCAGAACTGAGAAGAGGACTCTTGTGGTGGCAGAGTTAAGGAAAAAACTTATGGTATGGTATCCCTGCACTCTGTTCTGTCTTTGTTGATGTTTGTTTGTGATACTTTGTACAAAAGCCCTGGGACCTTACTGGAAGCCCTGAAAGAAGATTTTCCAGTTGTAAGTTTACAGAAGTCCTGGAGAAGGGTTTTTGAAGTCCTGGGACTTTATTGATGATTTGTGCTGACCTCTTGGACCTTGTGTGTGGATCTGTGTTGATTTCTATATTGATGACTTGTGTTGAGTTCTCAGACCTTGTTGGTGGGAAGTAGTTGATTTCTGAGGCAGATAGTGAATTGACGACAGTGCCAGCAATGAATATTATTGTGGCTCTGTCAAGCTTTGTCTTCCCAGAAACAGGAACTGTGAAGGACTTGAGGTAGACTGGACACTGTGAACTTCAATATGGAATGGGAACTAGATGCAGAATTGAACAAGGAGCTGGACAAGGAACTGGGAGCTGCCTGCCTTCGAACCCAGGTGATAGTTGGAGCTGAGACCATGGAACAGGAACTGTGGAAGCTGAGAGCCAGCCTGAAAGAAGACTTGGATACTGTGTACTGACTGAGAAGATTATGATTTACTGTGACCTAGGGGTAGAAAACTTTGACTTTTGTACTTTGTGATTGAACTAAAGATTTTTGTGATTGACTAAACAAATGTACTTTCACCATTTTGGTGAAAACTATGTGGTCATTTTAGTGATAAGTTGTTGAGTTGTGACATGGTGAATGTGGTATTTAGATTTTCTGTGATAAGTTGTAACATTGTGAATGTTATATTTTGATTTTCTATGAATGATTTGCTCTGATTTGTTATTGAATAAAGAGCTCATTATACTATGTAATCAGAACCTCAAAAACTGTTCACAGTAGCAGTCCTCTGGAAAGCTGCTTGTGCTTGGCTTTATAGTACTATGTTTTCACTACATAGGCTTTCTTTCTTTCTTTCGTCTTTTCTTTTTGCTTTTTTGGAGGGCAGTTGGTGTTCACTGACTTGCCCAAGGTCACACAGTAACACTTTTGTGTTAATTGTCAGAGGCTGGATTTGAACTCAGGATTCCCTGACTCCAGGGCTGGTGCTCTATTCATTGTGCCAACTGGCTGCCCCCAAAGTACACTTTAATGATTTTTTTTTCGCTTTTTGGAGGCAGGAAGGCAAGGCAGTTGGGGTTGAGTGACTTGCCCAAGGTCACAGGGAGAGCAAATGCTAAGTGTCTGAGGTCGTATTTGAACTCAGGTCCTCCTGACTCCAGGGCCAGTGCTCTATTCACTATACCACCTAGCCACCCCCACACTACATAGACTTTAAAGGAAGCTAGCTCCTTGGAAGGAAAACGGAGATAAATCTGGACAGCATGCTAAAAAGCAGACACATCATCTTGTCAACCAAGGCCCATAAAGTCAAAGCTGTGGTTTTTCCATTAGCTGTGCATGACTGTGAGAGTTGGACTATAAGGGAAGGTGAGTACTACAGAATCAGTGCTTTCAAATTGTGCTAGAGAAGACTTTCCAGAATTCCTTGGATAGCAAGAAGATCAAATCAATCAAAAGAGAAAGAAATTAATTTAGACTATTCACCAGAAGGTCAAATACTGAAGCTGAAGCTTAAATACTTTGGCTACATAATGACAAGATGGGAATCATTGGAAAAGACCCTGATATTGGGAAAAATTGAAGGCAAAAGGAAAAGGGAGTAGCAGAGGATAAGATGCATAGATAGTATCATGGAAACAACAACTTAGACAGATTTTGAGAGATGGTGGAGGATAGAAAGACCTGGTGCGCTATAGGCAATGGGGTAGCAAAGGATGCGGGGTACCACAGAATGACTGAACAGCAACAACAACACTACACTTTTGGAAGGATTCTAAAGAGCTGGAAATTATCCAGTGGAGGACAAGCAGGTTAGGTGTTTCGCAATTAGGTCACGGCAGGTGAGGATCTGCTAAAAGGACTAGAGATGTTAAACAGGGAGACATGAAGACAAAATGGACCTGATAGCAGTTTTCAAGATTTTCAAACGCTCACCTGAAAAGTGGCATAAATCTCCTTCTTCTTTGTCTGAGGAGAAAAAGAGCAACGGTCGGATTTCACATTAAAGCATACGTAAGCTCAATCTAAGGGGAAGAAATTCCTAACAAAAAGGGCCGTACAAAAGTGAATTAGGCTGGGTTGGGAGGTCTTCCATGGAAAGGATGAATGATCACTTATGAGGTATAATGGAGAAGGGGATTCTTTTTTTCAGGTATAAGCTTAATTAGGTAGCCACTGCGGTCACTTCCAACTGATATTTTGTGATTTTGAGTTCTTTTACACTGGAAGAATTTATTATTTTGAAATTCCTATAAAAGGAAGTAGGGAACATTAAATAGTATAAACTTTTTCATTCATTTAGCTTTACAGAAAGGTTGTTGTGATTATTTTATAGACCCAAAACTTTCTTATACAATTGACCAGAGAAGATATTAAAGAAGAGGATTTCCCCTTGCAACAGAAGTCAAAGCAACAACAGAACCAACAGCAGCAAGAGTTGCAGATGTTGATCTAAGTCAATGTCTCTTGACTTTTTTAGGACAGCCTTATGAGAGTATTCTGATTACCATACATCTGGTTTCTATTTATTTGCTGCAGAAAAGGGAGCATGTGAAGATTCTGCAAGTATAATTCTGTATTTACTAAAAATGTCCAAATGTTTGATAAGATTGTTCCCTGGACCATGTCTGTGACAGGGAATGAGATGAACAACTGGATCAAGAGTAAAGCTTCTGATGATCTAACCAGCACTGACTTCAGTTTTTGTGAAGAGATGGAAAAGAACATTTTTTTTTATTTTAACCTGTAACCCTTTAAGTTTCTCCTGGAAAATCTTTAAAGTTAGCATAGATGCATACTGATAAAGGGCAAGTATAAAACCAGGATATGAGGCATAATTTAAATGAGTTTAGTTTCCCCTCCCCTCAGTGGAATATAACCTCTTTGAAGGCAGGAACTCATTTTAGTCTTTCTTATCACATTACCTATCACAGTTCTTTGTATATAATAAGCAATTTGAAAAGACATATGAAATTGAATTGAGTCTGGACTAGTTATTTCAAATGAGTAACTTGTGCTGCTAATATGGCTCAGGTAACATATGGACTGGGTAGGTAGGTAGCTAATTGGATAGAGTTCCAGGTCTGGAATAAGGAAGGTCTGAGCTCAGATTCAGCCTCAGAGACTTGCTGTGTGACCCTGGACAAGGCACTTAACTTTGCCTCAGTTTCCACATCTGTAAAATGAGCTGGAGAAGTAAATGGCAAACCACATAAGTACCTTGGCCAAGAAAGTCCCAAATGGGGTCATGTAGAGTTGGACACAACTGAAACTACTGAACAACAACAACGGCATATGGGCCATTTAGTTTTACATAGTAGAAAAAAATTTGCTCCATAGGCACAGACTGAATTCCCAACCTCCCTGAATCCCCTAAAAAATTTCACACTGTTAATCACAAAGGGTAAGAGAGTGTGGATGGCTTAGCATAATTTGGCCCTACTGCTGGGAAAACCATTGAAAGCACATGCCCTACTGATGGTGGGTCACTAGTGTCAAGTTTGTAAACAAAGCATGGTGTATTTATGTAGCTACTCTAGTGCATTTGTCCAGAAGATTAAAACACTCATGATGAAATGGAGAGAGTACATGTAAGTATTTTTAAAAGCCGGAATAAAACCACAAATGTTTGTTTATATTTTTGCTAAATATGTTAGCAATGGTTCCCTTGCCAAAAAAATAAAAATATAAAAGAAGGCATTTTATTTTACTAATGCTATTAGTAAATATGTATTTTCCTAAGCATTCTTAAAACATGAATTTATGGTACAGAAAATCCAGAGGGAATGGAATATCATACAATTGAATAGGTTTGGGAATTCTATAAAAATATGTAACCATGGCACCCTTGTCATTAACAATCAAGTAATCTTGATAAAAAGTAAAGCAATTAGCCTTTAAGAAGAACATAAAGCTAATTAAAAATGACAACTTAGTCATCTTGGCAAACAACAGCCCAGAAATCAGTCATTACTACCCACTGTATAGTGATAATGCAATAAAGTATTGGCTTTAAAATGACCTCTTTTCAAATTATGTTTAAAATAATACTCAAAAAGGTAACAAAAATTTTTCCCTTTTTTCTTATTATAAGAGATTAATTTCTTCTCTTACATATTATGATCCATGTCTCTAAAGGTCTATCCATTATAGCTAAATAAAGAACTTTTCTTAGAAATGAATTATTAGATGTTTGCTTAAATCTGGTTCTCGGAGATATATCCTTTGGCATAACTCATGTAACCTTAAAGAATCATAGAATCTTGGTCCTGGAAGAGACCTTGGAGACCAGCAACTCATACCTGATATAAAATCACTTCTACAATCATAATTCCACCAACCAATAATCAGTTATCCTCTCTTGGAAGAATTACAGATATTGGGAACTCACTACCTACCAGGGGAGCTCATTCTGCTCTGAGACAACTTTAATTGTCAGAAATTTTTCTTCATATAAGGGGAAAAAATGTCTCTATGTTCCCTCCAGGGTTCATAGTTCTGCTTTCTGGTGCCATACCAAACAAGTCTAACCCTTCTGTCACATGAGAGGTCTCTTTCCATGTCTGCCTCTTACACAAGTCTCCTCTTAGTCAGGCCAAACATTCCTATGACCTTCAACAAACCCTTTTTATGGCATTATTAGATAAAAGTCCCTCTGCCATTCTGGTTACAATACATTGGACAGCATGTAGTTTGTCAACCTCTTTCCTAAAATATGGCACATAGAACTAAGCAAAATAGTCCAGATGCCATATAAGCAGGTAGAGAAAAAGAAGAGAAAAAGACCCTCCCTCATTATGGACACCATGTATCTTTTACTACAGCATAAGACTGTACTGGGAGTTTGAGCTGCCCTTTCTGGTTATTAGCTAACACTGAAAACTTTTCAGTTCTTTTTCCTGTAAATGAAGTGTCTAGTCACATCCTCTTCATCCTTTTCTTATACAGGTGATTTTTTTTCTACATACAAATGTACAGTTTTATAATTATCCCTCTTAAAAGTCATTTTATAGCTTTATTGCCATTATTCTACACT
>CM053596.1:206440153-206529461 GCA_028646575.1 Pseudocheirus occidentalis
GCTGAGACAATCCTGCTTCCTCCACAAGAAAATTCCAGTTCTGTCTCTCTGTCTCTAGAATTCTTCTTTATATACAGCACTGGCCTCCTGTCTCAGCCAATAACCTTCTTCTACATCAACAGGGGAGTTCATGCCCTCTCAACAGTGGACAGGGCTCACACCTTCCATACTTAGCCCTAAGTTACTAAGTGCTAAGTATCTGCTAAACTGATTGCTATTATACTAAGTATCATTAATCACTAAGTACAATCATTAGAGAACATGAAAACTCCCTACCCCTAGGTCACTAGTAAACCCTGTTATTATCACAGCATTCAATATCCAAAGAGAGATCTTTCCTTCATCTTGACTTGGGGTGGTTTCTCAGATTCCCTAGATCTCCTTACACGGTCCCAGCTCCTACCTGAATCCACCCAATAATCACCTGAATTCAGGGGCAGACAGCTCCGAGGTCCTTGTCCAGTCCTCTGGGCAGTTCCTGATACACACTGAAGTTCACAGGGGCCAGTACATCTTAAAACCTTCACAGTTTCTGTTTCTGGGAATTCAAGGATCAACTAAGCCACAAACAAAGTCTTAGCATCCCAGTCATGCTACTTCAGTCCTCTGGCAGTTTGGCTGGTGCTAGGACCCAGAAGAAATCTTAGCCTTCCTGGCAGCAACTCCAGCCTTCATCGGATCTCTCAATAGATCAGCTTCTTCCACCAGGATCTTGTCAGAAGAAAATTCTGAATGTTCCTCTCTGGGGCTTTTCTCAAATACACACACACACACACACACACACACACACACACACACACACACACATTGGCTATCTGCTTCAGCCAACTCCCTCCTGTTATGTCAGCAACAGGAGACAGAGTTCATAACTTCCATTTCTTTTTTATTTTGCTTTTTTTTTTTAGAGGGGGAAGGTAGGACAATTGGGGTTAAGTGACTTGCCCAAGATCACACAGCTAGTTTTTGTGTTAAGTGTCTGAGGCCAGATTTGAACTCAGGTCCTCCTGACTCCAGGGCCATGCTCTATTCACTCTGCCACCTAGATGCCACCACCATACCTTCTGTGTCTTTCACAGAGGTTTGATTAGTTACTAAGGGCTAAGTACCTGCTTATTTGACACAACAAAAAGGGGTCTTCAAATTTAAATTAATTACCATTATATACACATACATATATGATATCTACGTATATCTATATATGTCTATCTATGTGAATTAGCATTACTTCAAGGGAAGCTATAATACTTTATTCCAAAATGACAGGTATATGGAAACAATAAAGCCAATAAAATTATAGTATATCTTGGTTTAGGGGTCTAGTTATATAGTACAAACAATGAGGGTATCCACTTTCACCATCCACCTGACAATATTAAAGAAATAACTATTTTTGTTATTTTTGAGACTGGGTCTCTCTACCTAGACCTGGTTGGAAGTTAGTGGCCACTTATAGGCTTAGTCCCACTATTCATTGACATGTGTGCTCTGAGTTGTTATGTTTCTAATGTGAACCAATTCATTGCTCCTTAGCCAACCTTGCTCCTGAGGACTCACCATATTGGTGCAGGATTTAGTACAGACACCAATCAGTTTAACCCCTTTAGCTTATAACTTTCTGAGCCCAAGCCATCCATCCATTAGCCTCAACCTTCCCAGCAGCTGGAATTAAATATATGTGCTGCCATATCCGGTCTAAAAATACAGATCTTAAGGGTTTGACAGATTTGAAATATTCTTTTAAAATGACTTCATTTATTGAAATATTTAAAGAATACATATAAATTGAATTTATAGTTAAATATTTTGTTTTATTACTATAATTTCTTTAACAAATTAATGAAAAATATGTACAGTATGGTCATAAACTAGCTATTGAACTACTGTCAAAATCAGACAACTTTAAGTTGTAAGTAATTCAAAAGGTCGGGAAACGGAATGTTTGAGACAAGAAATTAAAAACATATAGACCCTGAGTTCTAGTCCTGTTGCTCCCATTCATTTGTCATTTTATTTAAGTTGCTCAATCATTTCATATATCAGTTCCTAATCTATAAAATAAAGTTGGTAAAAAAAATTGCTAGAAAAAATTGTACCAATGATGCTCATGCCATTTTCCTATAAGCTATGCAACATGTGTGAAGATTTTTCGTATACATAACAGCCAAAAGAATAAATTTTGTAAGCACATGAGTAAGCTATCAAATGACTTTTCCAAAGAGCATGAGAATCCTATCTGACCATTATTGAATATTTTTTGCTTCAATGCAAATCTCTAAATATAAAAACATACCTTTACATAGTAGCACAATAAAAAAGAAAATTATAAACTGATCATTTACATCATGTTTCATTTTCTGAGTTGAGATGACCCCTCCTCCTCCAACTTTGGTTCTGCCCCTTCCTAACAGTGTATTTAAACATCAAAAGTCTTATATTTTGTTCCTTAGTGTAAGGTGCAGGGGATATTTCCAAAATTGTACTAATAGCTTTGATTTAGATGGGAACTCTACTTTAGAAATAGAATTAGTCTTAAGCACAGAAATGTAAAAAGAAGAATAAATCATTAACATTAATTATTCTTTGTATGGACATCAGAGAATCCTAGGAATATATTTAAATATGTGTAGATGTTTAAGGATACATGTGTTACACACACACACACACACACACGCACATATATATATATACATACACATATATACACATTGTGTATTTACATAATTGTGTACACATAAACATTCACAAAGACACACACCGCAATCACTTTGAGAACAGGTTATAATCTCACAGTTTTCTGTCCTGGAAACAAGGTGAAGAAAATTTCTGATCCTTAACCAATTGACCAACAAATCATTTCTACCATCGTACCTGTTTTGAATCACCTCAGAAAAAAAAAAGAATTGTTTTTTTCCCCTCTCCTAATAAAAAAGATATCCTGGTAAGAGGCCTTTTATCTCATAAACCATTCATTTTTTAGTTGTCTTAGAAAACTATAGCTCAGACAACACCGTAACTTTACTGAACATTTTCCAGAGGCCTTTGACCCATGTCTTTGCCCTGGACTTGTTATTGCCAATTTAAGGAATATTAGGATCAATCTGTCCCCCTCCTATCTACAGTACAATGAAACACACACGATTTTTTTTAATGCTCCTCAGGTTCTGACATCACCAGGTGAGCCCCTCTGAGAAAATCAGTCCCTGAGACACAAAAATTACACGCTGTCTGCGACTAACTATGTTGACTGGAAAGGATTTTTTTTCCTTTCCTTTTCATCAGCTGGTTTTCATGTTTAAACATATAGCCCCATATAGGAAATGTTAGGCGGCAAATTCTAAGCCTCTGCTTCCCTTTAACATTTTAAATAGGCAAGACCTTTGCTGAACTCACAAATTTTGTAACAGTCAGTTCACTCTGAGTTTGGCATTTGACCCAAAAAAAAGTAAACTTTTCATCACTCCCCAATGTCATCCAGAGGAGGGGAGCTTATTTTATATGAGCTCTGATTTTTGTTTTCTCTCTACCTTTCTAGCCTATTTGATTCAATTATTTATCATGTCTTTGCAAAGCCCAAGTAGTAGTGACCCCCCCTCCCCCACATCACAGAGCATTCAGTAATCCTAGGATTTCCTGGGATTGGAGCAGTAAGTTTTGGCATTCCTTCATTTTAACCTCCTGCAGGTACTGTGCACAGTCTAGACACTTTACTTTTGGAAGGCCCCAAACTCCAGACTGCACAGAAAATAGATCTTTCAGCAAGCAGTAGATTATGAAGTGGTAGAAACCAGGATGAAAATTAATGGATAAGTTTGAGACAAAGAGACTATTCACTTGCCCTGGTTAGGACAATATTCATCACACTTGTAATCTAACTGACTGCTACTCCCCATTTCCCACCTCACAGTGCAATTGTTCTTTTTATGATTTTTTTTCTATTTTGCTTTTATGGTGTGCATATTGTAAAGCCTAGTTTCCAAATTTCTGATGTTCACATCTATTTCTTCCTCTGCCACCCTCATGCTTCACTTCTCCATCTGACAATATCTTTATAATAATTCAGCCTATTACTCAGTAAAATGGACCGATTGAAAAGGATGGTTGTGATCGTGTCAATATTACAAGAGCTAATAGAGATGACAAATAATCACCAAAAAGTGCTTATTTAAGCATGGAGCTATGTTAGAATTGTAGGAAGAAAGCTAAACTTAAATTTCATCCTCTAGGACCTTGCCATGAATGGTCCCACAAGATAATATGAACACAGACTAACTGGTAAAAAAAAAAAAAAGTTTGATTTAGCAAAATCAAGTTTGAGGTTTTAGAGCATAGTAGATAGAGGCAAGATCTTGCCTCTGATTATACTGGCTGCATATATAACAAGTCATTTAATGTCCCAGGGATCAAAATGCCTCATACACGTTTACAAGTTGCACTTTCCAATCTGCGTTCAGGTTCCCCATTCACATAAAATTACAGGTTCTGACCGAAAATTTTTAAAATGTAGGCACGCAAAGAGGCAAATACATTAGGGGAAGTATGGAGTGAATGGGATAGTTAATTCATCTTCAAAGGACTGGGAAAGGCTTCCCTGAGCAAAATTTCAGAAATGACAGCAAGTGAAATCTGGGGAAATTGGAAGGGGAAGAGTTTTCCTTCTAAAAAGAAAGTCATAGGTAGAATCCTTCAGCAAAGGGCCTCTCTTTTAGCTTGGTAAACTTGCTTGTGATACCATATGCTTATTTCACCCATGGCACTTCATTTGATTTCTCTTTCTTTGAGAGAAAGTCTATATTTGTTCTTCATCCGCATTATTTTAGCTCAAGACACTTCCACAAATTTCATCGCTTCCCACAGAGTAGAATAAATTTTCCTTGGCAAAGGTGATTACCAGGTATTAAAGGCTAAGCTCATAAGAAATTTGTGAATTGTTAAGCCTATTTCTTAACCAGTCAAGAGCAAATCCCTCATGTTCATACCTTTTTATGTTAATGTAGCATACTACCATATCACTTGTGTCTACTTGCATGTCAGAAGAAAACTCCTCAGGCAATGATGTTCCCTCCAGAAACGAACAAGGGCAATTAACTTACTCTCAATATATTATGTGTATTTTTCTTTCAGGATCTTTCTAGTTTTCCTTGGGGAATTTTTATTTTCACTTTAGAAATATTTATGCATCCATTTTCTTGGGTTTGTGATAACAAGGGTTTTATTTCTCTCTTTATTAACTGTTGGGAGTGCCTGATTATTTCAGGACACAGTCCGAAGGTCTGGGAGTTCATACTTCAGAAAGAGAAAGATGATACACTATCTAAGGAATAGGCAGCCTGCAGTGTACACAGTACAAAGCCAGTCTAACCAGCCTGACATCTTGCCAGTCTGACAGCCCCTAAAAGAGGCTGTCTTCTATAATTGTGAGACTTGATCCCAGTAGAGGGGGGCAGTTGAACCAGCGTATACACTGTTGGTCATTTTACCGTCCAAAGGAGGCATATCTGGAGCAAATTTCTTGAGCATAATTTATTCCACAGACTTGCTGGAATAACTAGGGTTCCTCAGAGTCCACAGATGTGTAGTCAATGGGGAGCTGTCTAGCAACATGTGAGTTTACATGTCTTTCAGCTCATTCAAAAATCCAAAGGCAATACCCTTGCTCTCAGGGACATCCTCCAGCTAGGTGACATTTCCTGCTGGACTCTGGGCTCATAAAGCATTGCATGCATCTCACTCAGCCTCATACCACATTGAGATTTTTCCCCCCATATCTGACAAATCTAAGAGACAACTGTCTTTAATGAATTATTGATGCCCATGCAAACCCATGCAAGTCTCAGTACAATTATAAGAAACTTCAACTAATAGGGGAAAAAATAAAATAGAAAAGTAATTTTGAGACTAGGAGGTCATCAATGGAAGTCTGATTTCTCTGGGTTTTACTAATATGCTAAATTCACTTATCAGATCACTAGAAAAAGGGGGGAAAGCCAAGCACATACTATATATGAATATATTTAATTCCTATTTATACATATGTTAAAATGATGTCATTTTTTTATTTTCTAAATCTCTTATATAGCTGGAATTCTGAAAATATATTTATATCACTCCTATATCTATACCTATATTTATATGACTTTACTTCTCTGTCATAAGTCCACCCCCCACCTCCCAAATTTGATGGTAACAAGTGATTTACTCAGTAGCAGAATCTGTCCTAGAAGTTAAATACAGGGGAAAGGGAAGCAGCTTGAGGCAGGAGAAATAGAAACTGGAGAATAACTACAGAGGTGTGGTTTAGCAGAACAGAGCTAGGAGAATATTTAAGCAGATTTCAAATGCAGCTGTAAAGCTAAAGTGTGAAAAACAGGAAGGAGGTGGGAAAGTCACTGATAAAATTTCATTAAGTCCAATTGTAAGTATGGTACTATTTCTCAAAGACAAAACTTAAGAGATTTGGCAGTTCCACTTTGGCTTAGTTAACTAATGAATTTAAGTATCTTAAAGAATGAATTATTTTGTCATCTTCATGAGTACAGATGAATTCTTAAGTAGGAAAGAGGCATGTATTACACCTGCCTGCTCTGGAGCCAAACAAAAAACAATTGCTCTCCCAAAATAGACAATGACTTGGAAAAGCTGGCCAGACATAAGTTTCAATAATTTTTAGTTGGTGTTTCAGATATGACTCAGAGATACCTCACATGTTCTCTATTTAGCTAATATAGTGAATATAAAATCCATACCACCACATTAGCAAGATTTTGTCTGTGCAAGTAAATGCAAACATAGAATTGAGGGCAATAGCTGGAACTGGTATTGAATGAAAAGTCAATGCCATTCAAATATAGGCGTAAACATCTTGAAAAGAGATTGTTTGCTTCACATTCTTTCATGTATATATAGTTTTTTTTATTTTTTTAGAAAGGGGAGAGGTGTGTGGGGAAGAACACTATGGAGCCTAATCCAATGCTTCAAACCTCTAGAAATTCCATAGATGCTAATGCAACATTTAGCAAACATTTTTAAGTACCTTCAACATTTAATGTATTTTAATTGAACTAAATTTTTGTCTTGAATGAACTAGACTGATTGGCCTGGCCATAAAGGTTGGCCCAACCCATCACTCCTTTGCTCAGGCCACAATTAAGTTTACGTATGCAGTCAGAATTATTTTTTAATGTGCTTTCATAATCCAGGGATGCAGAATTAGAAATTAAGTCCCTTTTTCCCTCTCCTATACCCTCCTAGTCTTCTTTTTCAAGGAATTTTCCAGTCACTCCCCCACCCCCAACCCTTTTTGTTGTTGTTCTTTGTGCACTTGAAGGTAGAATTGACAAAAGAGTAAAAATAGGCTTAATGAAATAAGATTCAAAAGGTGCTTTTCTCTTCTCGAAAGAAAGTCTTTACTACCGTGGAATCAAGTTAGTGTAGTGTATAAATTACTTCCGTGTTGTAAATCAAGTTCTTTTAAAAACTGTATTGACTTTTTCAAGTTCATCTTTTACCACGTAGTTTTTGCTGTGCAGAAACATCAAGCCTTTCTTTAGGACATTGAAAGAGTTAATGCACCTCCAGAACCACAACTAAAGAGCAGCTAGCACACAGGGAGAATTTGGATCATTCCTTGATTATGTGGGCACTAGTAAGAGTAAAATTTTGACCAGACTTACTAAAAGCATTGGAAGCATATTTGTGGAAAAGCAACCTACCACAACTCAGACGGGTAGAATTGAAAATTACCTTCTAGTCCTGGCACAAAAATTTCCCCCTTTATTTTGTCTCTTGCCCTTTTAATTTCAAAAGACCAAGATTTACCTCTATTAGTCAAATAACCACCAACCTGCCTGGTACTTTTTTAAAGAGTAGAGCCCTGGAAATGCAAATCAATTAATTTCTTAATTTTGGATATAAACAAACTCTGGCAAGTTCTCTCCCTTCCCCTCTCTTCCCTGCCCTAAATGGGAGGTGGGAAGGGCAGGAGAAAGTAGCCTGGTATTTAACTAGGACTGAAATCAGAAGCACCCGTGGACCACAAGAAAGAAGGCTCATTTGGTATTTTTGGCCTAGTCCAAGAGTAGATGGTCTAGAAACCTTGGCCAAAGAATCAGCCTCATTTTGCTGCCTGGCTCAAGAGATTTTGAACACTTGGAATTCATGAGATAAGTAACTCAGCATTTGATTTTGAGCTAAATTTCTAAACAAACCCCAGATACTAAAGTTGGAAAGGTTCATCAATGATGTGGTTGTTTCCAGATTGTCCAGTCTATTTTTACTCCCACTATAGCCTAGTTAAAGGTGAATTTGTAAGCAGTGCCAGTTCAATTCACCAAGGGATAGCCAGACCTGCAGTAACAGATCACTATTGCAATAGTTTGATAGTGTTTTTTAAATGAAAACCCCTCTCTGATCACGCCTACCTTTTGAGACAGATGTCTATCAATTCATATCTAAGCTGCCTTTGTTGAGTAATATGTCTGAATTCACTTTAATCCTCTATCTGAGCAACATTTTTCACCCAAGTGCCCCTTTCTGTGAAAATCCTGAGGGAATAAAAATAAACTATCTAGAAATTTTCTAAGAGGTACACAAATATATGGTCTTTCTAGGAGGAAGCAAGGGTAAAATAAATTTTTATAACACTAACATTTGGGAGTCTATGTTTTTAAATAAGAGTTGGGTAATAAGATAACTCTTCTCCTTGTCACCCAAAACAAATACAGGGTTGGTCTTCATGTGGACAGAATAAATAACTAAGTACCCATATGTTGTGATTCAAGGATATTGCTCCTTCACTTATCCCCCAAGTCCAACCACCACCTCCTTAAATGATCATTTTCTTGTTCTTTACTCACTTATTTAACTGTGCCAGAAAATATGTTAGTCTTCCCATGCCAAAAGAAAACCTCTGTAGACTTTGGTACTCTTAATAAAACCTCTGCATAGAAGAGGTATTCTTTTAATATGAAAGAAAATATATATCTGAAATTTAAAAATTAGTATTACTTTCAATGGAGAAAATCTCACATTTTTTATCAGTATAACCAGGAATAAATGAGTATGTCCCCTCTTCCTATTATTATTTGGCAGAGTTGAAATTGTAGCTATAATAATAATAGGACAACAAATCAACAACCATTTTAAAGCACCCATTATTTGTCAGGCACTGGGATGAAAAAGACAAAGATGTAATAGCCTCTGACATCGCTGAGGTGGCATTCTGAGTGATATATGTGTATACATAAGTATACTTAGACACAGAATATATAGAAAAAAATAAAGGGGGCAGCTAGATGGCCCAGTAGAGCCCTGGGCTTGGAGTTAAGAAGAATTGAGTTCAAATTCTGTCAAATTCAGAAACTTACTAGCTGTGTGATTTTAGGCAAGTCATTCAATTTCTGTTCACCTTAACACTCTGGAAAACGAAATGGCAAACGACTCTAGTATTTTTGCCAAGAAAGCCCTTTATGATATCATGAAGAGTTGGACACAATTGAATGACTGAACAATAACAACATGTAGAAGGTGGTCCTTGAGCTGAATCTTAAAGGAAATATTATACTTTAAAAGGTAGGGGATAGGAAGGAGTGCATTTAAAGCAAGAAGAACAGCCAGTGGAAAGGAACAGAGATAGAAAATGGAGTGTATCATGGGTAAGGAACAAAATTAAAGGTAGAAAAGTCATCAAAGAGGAAATAAAATTATAATAAAATTATCCACTTTTATGGATAACTAGATAGAGGCAGTTAGAAGACCCCAGAGAATAAGCAAAAAAAAAGATTTTGATAAATAATAATTTAAATAAAATAGCAAGATTCAAAAATAAATCTTCAAAAGAGCCAGCATTTTAATGCTACTAAGATGAAAAATAAAAGGAAGACACAAAAAATAAAGAAATTTCCTTCAAATTTAAAAATTCCAATCAGAATAGCTGCAAAATGCATAAAGTATTTAGGAGTTCACCTACAAAGACAAAGCATTTTATGAAGACAAAAGAAAAACCTATTTAAATAATTGGAGAGAGATTCACTGCTCTTATTTGGGCCATGCAGATATTATATAAATACACCCACACTCACATGCACACACACAAACACAAGTGGCCTGATTTAAAAATTCATTTGTAGATTTTAATGGAATGCAAATCTAATTATCATGGGAACCCTTTATAGAACTAGATGAAACAATAACAAACTCATTTGAGGAAAGAGAAACTCTAAAGATTAAAGTGAAATAAACAGAAAAAATTAAAAGTGAAAAGGACATTGTATCACTTGACTTCAGACTACATTATAAAGTAATGGTCATCAAAACTATTTGGGAATAAATATGAAACAAAAAATTAGTGGAACAGACAACAGAAGCAAGGAACAGAAGCAATTAGAAACAATAGTACAATGCATGATAAATTAAGGAAATAAGTGAGGAAGTGTTGCTCTCTTTTGATGAGAACTGCTAGGGGAACCAAAAAAGCAGATTGATAGAAATTAGATTTTGATCAGTGTCTTCTTCCATGTACCCAAAAGCTGACAGTGGTTATGATACTTAAACATAAAAAGTCATGTAATTTTTTCCAAAAAAAAATAGAAGAAAATGAAAAAATGAAACATTTACAACTGTGAATGCAGGGAAAAATCTTAACAAAACATGGGTTATAGGATATCATGAAAGACAAAAAGTACTGCTCAATTACAGAAAATGTAATTTGCATTAATAAAACCAGTGGGGACAGAAAGAGAATACCAGTGGTAACATGGGAAGATATTTGCATCAACTATCTCTGATAAAAGTCTGTTATTCAAAATTTAGAGGAACTGACATAAATATGTAATAACAAGAAACATTTCCCCAATAAATATTATCAAAAGGATTTGAAGTTTCCAAAAGAACTTCAAACTGTAATCATCTAAAATGTGCCCCAAAACCTAAATAAGAAGAAAAATTAAAATTGAAAAATCTCCGATGTTTCATCACATAACCTACAATTTGGCTTCCATGAAAATAATGTGAACAGTCAACATTGTTGGAAATGTAGGAAGATAATTATAATGATACACTGCTAGCAGAGTTGTGAAGTTGTCCATTCAATCTGGAAACCAATTCTGAATTATGTAATAAGAGAGATTAAACAGTCTATACACTTGTCCAGCAATCTTATTTCTGGGCAATCATATACAAGAACAAAGGCTTCTTATATACCAGAATATTCACAGCAACATTCTTTATTGTAGGGGAAAAAAAATCAAAATCAAAGTTGGTGCCAAATGATTGGGGAATGTGGGGGGAAAAAAAACAAACCTCTGTCACATGACTATAGAATGGGGATAGGGACAGGACCTGTGATTTCAGCAGCACATGCAACTCCAGAGTTAGCAAATTCCCTCCACTGGTCCCACTCAGCACCTCCTCTGCAATTTAACATCTTAATAGTCTTGAAAAGTTTACTTTTAGCTTTGAGAGATTGTATTATTTAAGGTTATATAGCCAGTATATGCCAGAGGCAAGACTTGAACCTAGGTCTCCAATTTTTAAAATTTATGGTGGCTCTCTATCCACCATGCCAGACTTCATCTTTATATGAATGAAATTGAATATTGATTTCCAGTAAGAAAATACTAATATGAGGAATCCCAAGAAATGTGGTAAAATAAGTCCAATATATGTAATGACCACAACAATGAAAATGAAAAATCTATTAAAAGAAGCTAAACTTTTAATAATTGAAAAATCAGTGAAAATCTTAAAGATGACATGCTGGAGCATACTTCCTCCCTCATAATTGAAAGACAGGGAACTGCTAGGGCAGGCTGCTATATACATAGTCAGATTTGGCCACTGTTTTAATATTTTCATTTGGTTTTTTTCCCCTTTTTCAAGGTTAGTTTGATTTGAATAGGAGAGAGGCAATCTTTTTTCTTCTCAGAAATGACTCTGATGTAAAAAAAAGTCATCAATAGGATATATTTTTAAAAATTCAGAGAAGCTATAATGCCACTCTGCAGAGAGGTCAGAGAATGATGTGTTATTGAAGGAACAGCTTATATATCAATAGCCTTTCAAAATTTTCTAGCTAGAAGAGCAGTTGTTATTTTGCATAGATTAGGAGTCCTCGGGTGAGTTTAAGGCAGCTTCTTTGACATAGTGTCTCCTAATTTCTGTTTCAGGCAGTAGAACCTGGGGTAAATTTACCTCAGCCAGAGAATGTCTTAAAACTGCAAATGAATTTCTGACATTAAATCTAGTGGCCATTAGAATGATAGAACCATGTAGACAATAGGGGACAGTGTGGTTCAAATAAGGGAGAAGAAAAAGAAGGAAGAAGAGAAAGAGGAGGAGGCAAAGGAGAAGGAGCAGGAACAAAGGCGGAGGAGGAGGAGGAGGAGAAGGAAGAGGAGAAGGAAGAGGTGGTGATGGTGGTTAATAGAAAAATTCTAAGTAGAGTCCAACATGTAGACCTAATTGCAACTTTCTGATGCAGTTGGACTGGGAAGTTACTGCCTGAGAAAGCTGATTGATGACACCTATAATCTTCACCCCAGAGAGAGTTGTTGCAAACTACATATTTACTAGATTAGAGAGCTGATAGAAGATACTTGTAGCATTCACTACAGAGGAAAGGTTTACTAATCACAGCACTTCTATTTGATGGGAGATTGAGTCCATGTATGTATATGATACTACAATTTCAGTTAAGTACGATATCGCTAAGTCACAGAAGATGCTAAGAGTAGCATAACAAACCAGATGGAGAGATCTGTATCCTTTTCTCTCATTAACTAAAACACTCAGTCTACCGCAGTAAATGAAAGAGGTGGCTAAAAGAGAAAATGAATGTCATCTAAGCATACCTAGTGGATTTTTGCATAGAATTTTAGATGGCAAAAAAAGGTGGAATTGCTGACAAACTAGAGAAGAGGGAAGAACCTGGTAGGGAGCAAGTCCATCAGGGAACAGTACAATAATATCAGCAGAAGATAGGTGCAGTTTATGAAAGAAGTATAAGTTGGCCCCTCCAAGTGTGTTCTCTAGTCACATGCTTTCCCTGCATGTACATTTTTTTCATGTGTCCCCAGTATGTGAATATTCCATACATAATTAGTCTAAGCAGTTACTCTTTTCATTGTATATGCATTTGACTGACTAGCATTCTAGCTTTTATGTTTATTTAAATAAAATACCCTTTTTGCAAACTAAGTATATCATATACCTGGTAAATATTATAAAACAATTGAGTGGGGGCTTATGAAGCAGAATTTGAAGACTCACACAATATTTTCACATTTAGAATCTAGGGTAAGTAACTGGCTGATCCAAAGCTGACGAGGCAGGCAGAAGGAGGAAGATAGACATAAGAAAGGTATTTGGTCTTCACAATAACCAAATCATGTAGGTAAGGTAGGCATTATTATCTCTCCCTTACAGGTGATTAGACCGAGATTAAGAGAAACTGAAAAGTACTCAGGTTTGGAATGTAAATCTTCTCCTCTAAGTCAATATGCTTTCTAACTCATGACAATGAATCATTTTAGTGGGGGGAGGGAGAGAGGAGTCAAAGAGAAGGGAAGATGAAAGTCAACTGAAGGAAAGGAAAAAGAAAAAAAAAGAAACAAAAACATTTGCAAGAATAATGGGATGTTTCTATGTTTCCAGTACCACACTATTCTATAGGATCTAGATATAGAAGAATCAGGAAAAGGAGAGGAATTGAGAAAGTCAAATATTTCGAAGATAGGACATGCTCCAGGTCCTGGTTAGAGACCTTTGAATCTGTTTCTTCTGTGGCATGATGCCAGGTTGAGGTCTGGGCAAAGGCAAGGGAAGGTTAACTCTCTTCAGATTAATGTCAAGACTAACATTGTATATATTGTAAAATAGAGCCTAATTCTAAACCTCTTTCACCTTGTAGTCTCAAAGAATAACCTCATCATTGTTCTCCTCATGCCTATCAAACAGTTGTTCTTTGCTTTTTTTCTGAAAGAACTCTATGGTCAGCTCTGATACACCAAAATCCTATGGAATCAAAGGAGAGCAAAAATATCCATTGAACACATTCTGGCTAATTATTCCATTTCGAATACAGTGTAAAGTCTGTGTGAGTCTCATTATTTTTCTTTTTCTGAGTATATTCCAATTATTCTTTTGTACCTACTTCATCTTGGAGTTGGGGGACTTGTAAGACTTTGCCCTGGAGTCAAAAATTCAATGGCCAACTTTGTTAGCAGGCTTTTCTTTCCTTGTGCTTCTCCTCTATTACTTATTCCTTATCAGCAAAAAGTTGAAATTCCTGATCTTCATGGGAAAAAAAAATCAATTGTTTTTTACCATTTTGTGTCCATATCCAAGTGGCAGAAACCTGAAAATTTCCTTCTAGCACTAGACAGGAAGCTCCATTTGACTCTCAAGGTTCTCCATGGAACCTTTTGCTTTAGCCTCAAATTTCAACTTTCAGATACTCACCCATCACTAGTTGCTCAATTTCAGGGCCGGTTCTGATATTTTACATATGAACCAAGTAAGCTGGATAGTTCAGGGATTCCTAGCTCACAATGTTCTCTGAAGTAAAATATGCCAATGGATTGCGGAGGTCATGCTGAATTCGTTAGATGTCAGGGCAAAGCTCACAGAAAGTCATTGTTTATGTCTGAAACAAATCTTTATTATGTGACTGAAAATGTTCTCAGTTACTCTAACTTACTTTTAATAAGAAGTTTAATATGTTTTTATTTCTTCCAGGCAGTAGATAAAAAAGCTGTCACACAAATATTGATTTAAAATTACAATGTTTGCTCTTTGTTCCCAGATCATTCTTTTTTGTTCTCTAAAGAAAAAATGCATTACTTTCAAGGATGTTCTCTTTAGAAAGAGAAAGGAATGAGAGAAAGACAGGGTCATATAGACAGAAAGACATAGATACAGCCAGAAGAGAGATAGAGGAGAGAGGGTGAGAGAGAGAGAGAAAAAGAGAGAGTGGGGGAGAGAGAGAGAGAGAGAGAGAGAGAGAGAGAGAGAGAGAGAGAGAGAGAGAGAGAGACTTATGTCCAGAGGTGGCTCACTATTAAATCATTTAATCAGTAGAAAAGGTGATTTGTTTTTCTAATCTTACCTTAACCAAGTGAAAGATGCTATATGATTCAATAGATGATTTGCTGGAAATAAGTGTTAATAATACCTGTACACATTTAAAGAGAGAATGCATGAGCAGAATTTTTTTCTTAGATGAAATCTCCTAAAACAGAAGTTTTGCATATAGAATTGGCATAGCACAGTGGATTCAAGACTGACCTTAGAGCAGAAAGACCTAGGTTTTGGGAGGGGGGAGTAGAGTCAAGATGGTAGAGTAAAAGCAGAGACTTTCTTGAGCTTACCGCCCCCAATCCCTCTAAATCCCTGTAAAAATGACTCTAAACAAATTCTAGACCTATAGAACCCACAAAATGACAAAGTGAAACAATTGTCCAGCCCTAGACAGCCTGAAAGGTCAACAGGAAGGGTATATTATACAGGCTGGGAATGGAGTGCAGTCTCATGTGGTCCATGCTGGCACAGAGAGGGTCGGGGCAGGCCTCAGGGGACTGAATCACTGGAAGCTGTGGCAGTTTCCAGACCTTTCAACCCACAAATGCCAAAGACAGGATGGAAGGTCAATGGGAAAATTCTGTGGGACTTGGGTGAAAGGGGAGCATAGGCCAGCCCCAGTCCCATGCTGGCAGAGGTGGCAACACTGGCAGCAGTGGTGGCAGCAGCAGCAGCAGCAGTGGCTGCTTCCAGAGCTCTGGGCCCACAGATGATGAGGGATCAAGTGGCTGACACAAAACCCCTGAACCCTGGGATACTAAACCTAACCCTACCTCAACCCCCACTGGAAGCTGAGTCTTATCTTTACAAAGAGTTAGTAAGCCAAGTATTTGGCTGGGAAGATGAGGAACTAGCATAAATAAACTCAGACTATAGAATCTTACTTTGGTGACAAAGAAGATGAAAACATACAACCAGAAGAAGATAACAAAATCAAAGCTACCACATCAAAAACCTCCAAGAAAAATATAAATTGGTCACAGGTCATGGAGGACCTCAAAAAAGACTTTGAAAATCAAGTAAGAGAAGCAGAGGAAAAAATGGGAAGAGAAATGAGTGATTCAAGAAAATCATGAGAAATAGTAAACGGCTTGCTAAAGGAGACCCCCAAAATACTGAAGAAAATAACACCCCCAAAAGTAGACTAGCCCAAATAGCAAAAATGTTCAAAAACCCAATGAGGAGAAGAACAACTTAAAAAGCAGAACTGACCTAATGGAAAAGGAAGTCCAAAAAAGCTCACGAAAGAAAATAATTCCTTCAAAATGAGAATGAAGCCAATGAAAGTTAATGACTTTATGAGAAATCAAGATATTATATAACAGAACCAAAAGAATGAAAAAATAGATGACAAGGTAAAATATCTTATTGGAAACACCACTGGCCTGGAAAATAGATCCAGGAAAGATAATTTTAAAATTGTTGAACTACCTAAAAACCATGATCAAAAAGAGTCTAAACATCATCTTTCAAGAAATTATCAAGGAATACTGCCCTGATATTCTAGAACCAGAGGGTAAAATAGAAATAGAAAAAAACTACCAATTGCCTCTTGAAAGAGATACCAAAAGGAAAACACCTAGGAATATTGTAGCCAAATTCCCAGATCAAGGAGAAAATGTTACAAGCAGTCAGAAAGAAGCAATTTGAGTACTGTGGAAATACAGCAGGATAACACAAGGTTTCTAAATTGAGGGGTCAGAGGGCTTGGAATATGGTATTCCAGAGGTAAGAGGAGCTAGGATTAAAACCAAGAATCACTTACCCAGAAAAACTGACTATAATACTTCAAGGGAAAAAATGAATATTGAATGAAAGAGAGGCCTTTTAACCATTCATGGTGAAAAGATCAGAGTTGAATAGAAAATTTATCTTTCAAATACAAGAATCAGGAGAAACATGAAAAAGTAAACTGGAAAGAGAAATCATAAGGGATTTATCAAAGTTGAATTGTTTACATTCCTACATGGAAATATGATTTTTGTAACTCATGAAACCTTTCTCAGTATTAGGGTCCTTAGAAGAAATAGATAGATAGATAGATAGATAGATAGATAGATAGATAGATAGATAGATAGACAGATAGATAGAGTGCACAGAGTGAGTTGAATATAAAAGGATGATATTGAAAAACAAAAATTAAGGGGTGAGAGAGGAATATATTAGGAGAAGGAAAAAGTGAGGGATAGAGTGGAGTTAATTATCTCACATAAAAGAGGTATCAAAAAGGTTTCACAATGGAGGGGAAGAGGGGGGAGGTGAGAGGGAATGAGTGAACCTCTCTGAATTTGGCTAAAGGAAGGAATAACATACACACTGCAGGAAAGTAAGAGGGGAAGAAATGTGGGGTGATGAAAGAAGGGAGAGCAGATTGGGGAAGGGGTAGTCAGAAGCAAACACTTTTGAAGAGGGACAGGGTCAAAGGAGAAAATAAAATAAGTGAGGGGCAGGATAGGATGGAGGGAAATATAGTTAGTCTTTCAGGACATGACTGTTATGGAAGTGTTTTGCATAACTACACACATATAACCTTTATTGAATTGCTTGCCTTCTCAATGAGAGGGAAGAAGTGAGAGAATTTGGAACTAAAAGTTTTAAAAAACAAATGTTAAAAAATTGCTTTCACATGCAACTGGGAAATATGATATACAGGCAATGGGGGTATAGAAATCTATCTTGCCCTATAGGAAAATAGAAGGGAAGGGGATAAGAGGTGAGTAGTGATAGAAAGGAGGGCAGACTGAGGGAAGGGGTAATCAAAATGCATGCCATCTTGGAGTGGGGGAGAGTGGAGAGATGTGGAGAAAACTTGAAACTCAAAATCTTGAATGTTGAAAACTAAAATATAATTAACTAAAAAAGAAAGATGGGTTCAAGTCCTGCCTCTGCCATATGCTAGTTGGATTAAAGGGAACAAAGATAGCTACCTTCTTAGTAGCCCAACAGCAATTTTGTAGTTAATATAAAATTGAATTGCCAGTTGTTTTAGTTGAGGGAATTTCCATGCTAGGGACTTCCTAGTATGGATGAAATTACAAATCTGGATGAAAATAATCCCCAACATTAAGCTAGTAAAAGATTTGTAATACAGGTAGTTAATCAGTAAACATGTATTAAGTGTCTACTGTGTGCTTAGAATGGTGCTAATCACTGGAGATTCAGATACAAAATAAAAAAGAAAGACAGTCCTTGACTTCAGTCATTAGAGGAATCTAATGGTGGAAGGTAACACACAAAATGAGACTGAAAGAGGCAGGGTCAGGGAAGTATTTGGCAGATTGGGGAGAGTACCATGGAGAAATACAAAGGACTACAACTCTTGGGAAATGAAGAGATTGTCTGGCCTGAGGACCTTCCTTAAGTGGAGACTTTGAGAAGAGCTCTTCACAACATACTCCAATCAGAAAGCAAAATTTGGACATATCTAAAGTGGTGGAATTTGATGTTTTTAAGATTAGCATTTGTTATTTGAGATGGAAACTCTGAAATATTTTGTAAAACCAATCAACTTATTAAGATTTTGAAGAAGATATTATAAACTTTTCTTGTTAAACATTCTAAAAAAAGAATCTATTTCATTCTTCTGTAGCCATCCTGGCAATTTATGCAGCCTAACTCTTCTGTAATTACCATTCCCACCTAATTCCATCTCATGCCCAGACAAAGCTAAACTTCTCCTTAGATTTGACTGGTTTTTCATGAAAGTAGGACATTAACTTTTAACTTAGCTGTCAGCTTTGGGAGCCCATCCTCTAAATCTCACTGTTATAATCTACTCCTATTCTGCCACATACAAAGCCCCTAAAAACCTGTTTAGACTTTACTCGTTACTTCCAGGCCATTGAAACCAAAATAGCCTATAGTTTAAGACCTGGTTACTGAAGAATGATTGGTGACTGAAAGCCATAAAGGTCAATAAACACAATTCCCAATTATTTCAGGGCTCATCAATAAGTCAGAGGATCATCCAAGGTCTTACAATCTACTGCAGTTCCTTCTTGCTTCGCTTTGTCTATGTCCCTGTTCATTCACGACTAATTTTACCACTACATGAATGGAGGAAAGTAAAAGTAACAAAAGTCACCTGAACTAATTTTGCAGATTATCTGAAGCTCTCTGTAATTCTTTGATGAAATAAGAAATAACTACCAACAGAAGATTTCTTCCTTAGTGATACACAACTGTCAAATACAAAATCAGAAGGAAACAATTAAACAATCTTTTTTCAAAGGACAGAGATCACCAGAAATAGAAGATCTAAATCTGCAGAACTGTCAAGTTCGTTGCAATAATAATGGATGATACCAATCAATTGTCAAGCATTCATGAAGCACCACCCATGTACCAGGCTCTAGAGATTCAAAGACAAAAGCAAAACAGTTCTTGTTCTCAAGGAGATTAAATTCTAATGACATGTGTATGTACAGGTATGTACAAATGTAATGCCATGAACAAGCAGCTTCCCAAAAGAATGCTACTGTGAACAGCTTTTAAGGTTCTGATTACACAGTATAGTGAATACTCCATTTATTCCATTACAAATCAAGGCAAACATTCACTACAATATAATATTTACAACATTACATCTTATCACAGAAAATCACAATATAGTGTTCACAACAGCTTGACATTAGAATAGCCACACAGTTTTTTTTACTACAGTGGCCACAGTATTTAGAACAAAGAACAAAATCATCTGGTTTCCCTAAGTGGGGAAACCCTCTTTACTTAATCATTCATTCAATTCACAACACAATAATCAACTTCCACTCATGGGGCAATTATAGGTTAACTTAATCAGTCACTTATCTAGCAATCAGTCACTAACTACAACCATTAGATATTACAAAAATCCTCCACCCCTCAGTGTCCAGTACACTTCAATTTTATCAAGTGTTCTATATCCCAGGAGAGGCCTTTTCTTCATCTTGACTCGGGGTGGTCTCTCTGATTCCCTGAATCCCCTTCCATGGTCCCAGCTCCTACATGAATCCACCAGTCACCTGGATTCAGAGGTAGACAGCTCTCAGGTACTTGTCACACATTGAAGTTCACAGGGTCCAGCACAACTCAAAACCTTCACAAGTTCTGTTGCTGGGAACTCAAGGATCAAACAAGCCACAAACAAATAAAGGCTTATCCAGGTCATCCTTCTTCAGTCCTCCAGCAGTTTGGTTGGCCCTAGGACCCAGAAGGAATCTCAGCCTTCCAGGCAGCAACTTCAGCCTTCACCAGATTCTGGTCTCAAGAAAACTCCAACTCAGTTCTTCACTCCAGCAGCCCAGTTCCCAGATGCTGGAACAATTCTGCTTCCTCCACCAGGAGCCACCAGGAGGCAGATTCCTGATTATGATTCTCTGTCTCTGGAATTCTTATATACACACACTGGCCTCCTGTCTCAGCCAGGTGAGCAATGGGAGACAGAGCTTATGCCCTATGTTCACACAGGAGACAGATTCACACCCTCTGCCTCTTTCACAGAAGTACTTAGCCCTTAGTTACTAAAGACTAAGTACCTGCTAAATTATTTACTATTACAACAAAATAGATCTGACATAATTTGGGGAGAAATTAATGACAGTTGTGAGCATCAGAAAATGTTTCATGTAGACAGTTGAATGAAGCTAAGTACTGTAAATTGTAAATGGCAGAAATGAGAAAGAAGTATATAATAGACATAAGGGACATCCAATACTTACAAAAGAACAGAGATGATAAATGAAATATCAGTCCAGTCTGGATAAATTTACTATGTAAAGAAGAGTAATGTGGTATAAGATGAAGAGTAGGTTGGAGCTAGGATATGATTGGCTTTATCTGTTAAAAAGAGAAACTTAACTATTAGTGGAGTTGTGAACTGATCCAGACATTCTGGAAAGCAGTTTGGAACTATGCCCAAAGGGCAATCTAATTGTTCATACCCTTTGACCCAGCAATGCCTCTAAAATCTGTATCCCAAAGGGAATTTTTAAAGGGAGGGAAAGGACCTACAAAATATTTATGGGAGCTCTTTTTGTGGTGGCCAAGAATTGGAAATCAAGGGGATATCTATCAATTTAGGAATGGTTGAACAAGTTGTGGTATATGAATGTAATGGAATACTGTTGTGTTATAAAAAATAAGAAAAAACTAATAAGATTTATATGAACTGATGCAAAGTGAAGTGAGAAAAACCCAGAGAAAAATTGTACACAATAACAGCAACACTATATGATTATCAACTATAAATGACTTAGCTATTCCCAGCAATACAATGATCCAAGAGAATTCCAAAGGTCTCACAAGGAAAATTGCTATTTACATCCAGAGAAAGAACTGATGGTGTCTGAATGCAAGCATACTATTTTCACTTTATTTTTTCTTTTGGTTTGTTTCTTCTTATACAACATGACTAATATGTATATACATTTTACATGATTGCATATGTATTACTTTTATCAAATCATCATCTTAGGGAAGAGGGAGGTAAGAGAAGGATGGAGAAAATTAGGAATTCAAAAATTTCAAATGAATATCAAAATTTGTCTTTACATATAATAACAACAAATAAAATACTATTTTGAAAAAAGAGAGAAAAGCTTGTATTTGATCTTAAAGGTAATAGGGAATCACTGGACTTTACTGAGACAGGGGAAGGTTGTAATTATCAGGCATACACTTTTGGTAAATCTCTTTGGTAGCTATGTCGAGGATAGATTAAAATGGATAGAGACAAGGAAGAGAGATATATTAAAAGCCTAAAAAAATTCTTGTGAAAGATAACAAGAGCCTGAAATTTGATGGCAACTATGACTGGAGAGCAGGGTAAGAGATATATTGACGATCTAAAAGAAAAATAAAATTCGGCAGATGATTAATATGTGGATCAAGGGAGAGTGAAGGGCTGAGTGAGGACATAAAGACTGCATACCTCAATGAATGGAAGATTTATAGTATTCTAAAAAGAAATCTGCATAGCAATGATACTCTTCAGGACCTGAGGAGTTCACCAAATGAGACAGTATATAGAAAAAAAGAGAAAAGACCCAGGAAAGAGTTTTGAGGGGGTGCCACCACAATTATGGGTAAAGATATGGATCATGAGCCAATAAAGAGTGCTAAGAAGGAATATTTAATAATGATAATAAGAATAATAGTAGCTTACATTTATATAGTGATTGCTATATGCCAGTCATTTTGCATTTTACAAACATTTTATTTCTCTTCACAACAACCCTGCAAGGACCATAGTATTATTATCCCTATTTTACAGATGAAAAACCTGAGGCAAACAGAAGTTAAGTAACTTGCCAGGTCACACAGCTAGCAAGTGAACTCAGGTCTTCCTGAGTACTCTTATCTACTGAACAATTTAATTACCTTGATTAAGGGAAGATCAAGTAGAGAACAATATCATCAGTAGGTAAGAGGATTTCATAAAGGTTTCATATAGAAGCTGGGGCTTGAACTGAAACCTGAAAGTGTATTGTTATATTGAGCTAAGGCAAAATGCATTATAGGCCTGAGAGATGTCTAGTGTAAAAGCAGAGATGGGAAATGAAGTATGGTAGAGAGGAGTGAAGTGGAAGAAGTTTGGAAAGTGAAAAAGGCACCAGAATATTCAATCTGGCATTCCTTCATAGATAGGAGTCTCTTTATGGGATGTCAGAAAAATCTGTAGTTTTTCTTTTAACTGAAATTTTGATATGTCATATTAAAAGACCAGAAGTTTTAAGACTGATTTTTCTTTGATGGACTCTGTGCAGCCAATCAATCATTATTTTGTTTGTATTCAAAAGTTGTGTGGATTATTATTTCCTGCAATTTGGTTTTCAGGTACTTTTATTATTCTTGCATCTCTGGAAGGACCTTGATCTTTAAATTATCTCTGTAGGACATGTATATAAGACTAGTCTCTCTGGCTTACATTAAATGTGTGTTCCTTGCTTTTGTTTCTTTCCTGTCAAATTGTCTTTAATTTCTATATTTTGTGTTCCAAATTTGTTATTATTTCTTTCAGTCTCTTTCATATTTTCTTTTTTTTTCTTTCCTACCATATTTCTAATTTAATTCCACACAGAGAACTCTGATATCCAACGTAATTTCATTACTCATGTTTTCTTTTTAAAAGCTGTTGGTCTTCTTCAGACCATTAAGGAGTTGCTTGCTTTTGTTTCATGATCTTGGCAGTCTTTAGAATTCTATTCTGTCAGGGGATTTTGGTACACTTTCCTTCATAATGATAGTTGTCTACTGATGTCTCATTTCCTCCATGTTTTTTTTAAATTTTTCTTCTGTTTATTTGGATTTTTCCACTGGTTTATTGGCTTGAGATAAAAATTTATACTTTGTCTTTCTCCCTTGGACATTTCATTTTTTAACTTTTCTATTCCTAGTAATTTATCTCTGTTTTTTCCTTTTCACTCTTTATCACCCCCACCTTCCACTTCTACATAGATCCTTTAGGTCAGTTTTTCTCAGCCTCCTAAAGTTGGCGGTTGTAGGAGCCTGCTCAAGGTCCCTCTTCAGATAAAACTCTGAAGATAAGTGACCTCATCTGATTTTTCTTTTCCCTTTCCCCCATCTGTAGAAGTTCTTTCCCTTCTACCTGGCTCTGTCCTTACACTGCCCCCATCTCCAGTGTTTCTCTCTTTGTTTGGCTAGGTAGAAGCAACATCTTCTGCTTCTGGTGGATTGGGGGCAAGACTTCTGAGACATGTGGGTCCCGGCAGGGGACCTTCACAACTAGCCATCATTACAATTGTGCAAGATTGTTTGCATTGATTTTGCTCAATGTGTGGTATGTTGATGGAAGCTCTGAGTAGTATTGGTACAGTTGTATAAAGTTGTTTCATAAGCTTTGCTTTAACCATGTTTTCTGTCTTTTGAGTTCAACTTTGATTATACTATATCTGGCACATTTTCCCCCCTTTTTTAGTTTGGAAAGATTTTCAGAAAATAACTACTCTGCCATCTTGCATTCCTGTCTGTAGGTCTGTTTTAAATTTTGTCAATAACAAAAAAAAATAATAAAACAACCTCTTATAGGCATTATAAAGAACTTCTAATAACTAATTTTTGGAGTTTCTTTAGAGTAAATATAAATGTATTCTTCTTATTCTACACAATAAATTTGCCCCCTGAAAAGCTGTTTATAATTTGATTTGCTGTAAATTGAATTCTTTTCCCATTGATTTACATTATGATTCAGCTATGCTCTATCCATATTTTCTGATGCTACTGCCAACCAAAGATGAATCAGAAAATATGGCTAATATGCAAAATAGAACATCCTTTTTATTATGAACAATAATTCTAGCTTATCTTACAAACTTAAATTAGGGTACAGAGGTATACATACCAGATTTTCATAAAGAATGTATGGAGAATAATTTACTTTAAAACCTTCAGCTTAGGTTTCAATATTTTATCTTTTGTGTTACTGATGAGGTTCTAAGGCATTTTTAATAGGACAGGCATGTGTACGTGAATACTTTAAAAAACATGTCTGTATAAGTGAGCTTAATATACTGATTTTTATTCTAAATGGGCTATTAAGGAAGATGTTATATATTCTATTGTTCCATAGAATTGAAAAAGAGCTTTAAAAATCATGTAGCACAGGCAACCTTGGTAAGGTAGAGTTGGCAATATACTTGGAGTCAGATGGTCCTGAGTTCAAATCCCACCCACCCCCTAGAAAGTCACTGGATGTGTCACCCTGAGGAAATCAATTAAATTTTATGTGTCTTAGTTTTCTCAACTGTAAAATGAGGGAATTGAACCTGATGACATTCAAAGTCCCTTCTAGCTCTAATACTATTTCTATGCTCTCTCATTTTCTATGTGAGCAAATTGAGGCTCAGAGAAGGTCAGTGATTTTCCCCAGGTCATACAGCAAATCCTAACTCCTAATACTATGTTATTTCCACCCTGAATTCATTACACTAAAAATTGGGTCCTTAATTTATGAGCTACCAACAAACCCATTATTTTGGTACCTTTCATTTTTGTCTAAATCTTAACTAGTGAAAGAAACCTAAATTTAGAAGCAATAACAATAAATGATAAACTTTAAATGAGTTCACTTTGACTAAGACTTGAAAATCTTTGT
The DNA here is from genome assembly GCA_028646575.1 of Pseudocheirus occidentalis. NCBI lineage: Eukaryota > Metazoa > Chordata > Mammalia > Diprotodontia > Pseudocheiridae > Pseudocheirus > Pseudocheirus occidentalis. The sequence goes on from CM053596.1 coordinate 206,465,319, forward strand.
TGCCGAAGATTTAGCATCAGAATGGCTTGACATCAGTTCCTTATTTACCAGCCAAGCACAGGTGCTCATCAAGAAGAGCATGTGCACACACACGTCATAGTTCCAGCTTTTAAATCTGGATCTTTCAGCCATCTTTGGGGCAGGTGTCTTCAATTATTTAGTCTATAAAGATTGGTGCAGGAAATTAGGGTAGGTAAATATTCATGGACTTTGGCAACTCGATCATTAATTCTCTTTCTATTTCTTTCTACTGGGTTTTGTTGGGAATAGATAAAAACGTTCATGATTTGTATGGATTTATTTTGTATCCTGTAACTTTGCCAAAGTTTTCATTATTTTGACTATTTTTAGGGGACTCTCTAGAGTTCTCTAAGGAAACTATCTTATCATCTGCAAAAAATGGTAGTTCTGTTTTCTCATTGCCTATGTTTATTTCCATCAGTTTCTTCTTTTCTTATTGCAAAAGCTAGCATTTCTAGTACAATATCAAATAATAATAGTGATAATGAACATATTTGCTTCATTTCTGATCTTCTTGGAAAGACTTAGTTTATTCCCCTCATAGATAATGCTTGCACTTGGTTTTTGATCATGTCACATTGACAAAAGCTCTCTTTATTCCTATGTTTTTAATAGAAATGAATGTATTTTGTCAAAAGCTTTTTCTACATTTATTGAAATTTCATGATTTTTATTGAATTTGTTATTGACATCCTCAGTTATGCTTATAATTTTATAATAGTGAGCTAGCCCCAATTCTTGGTATAAATCCAACATGGTCATAACATATGAACTTGTTACATATTGCTGTATTATCCTTGCTAGTATCTTATTTAAAATTTTTGCATCAATATTCATTAGGAAAATTTATCTATGGTTTTCTTTCTCTGTATTGGCTCTCTCTGCTTTAGGTTTCAAAACAATATTTGTGACATAGAAGGAATTTGGGAGGACTCCTTTAACTTTTTTTTCAGACAGTTTCTTTTATATTGGATATGATTGCTCTTTAAATAGTTGGTAGAATACACTTGTAAATTTATATAGCCCTATTTTTCACCCTTAGGGAGCTCATTTACAGCTTCTTCAATTTGCTTTTCTAAAATAGGGTTACTTAAGTATTCTGTCTCATATTCTGGAATCTGGGGAATTTATATTTTTGTAAACATTTATCAGTTTCATTAAGATTTTCAGTTTGGGGAAAGCTAGGTAGCACAGTGAATAGAGCACTGGCCCTGGAGTCAGGAGGACCTGAGTTCAAATCTGGCCTCAGACACTTAACACTTACTAGCTGTGTGACCTTGGGCAAGTCACTTAACCCCAGTTGCCTTGCTTTCCCCCTCCAAAAAGCAAAAAACAAAAAAGATTTTTCAGTTTTAGTGGCATATTGTTGAGTAAAATGTTTGCTAATTGCTTTTATTTAATCTTCATTTATTGTTTATCTACCCTTTTCATTTTTGAGCAGGGTAATTTGATTTTCTTTTTTAAAAATCATATTAGCCAAGAGTTTATCTATTTTATTATTTTTTTTCTTAAAATCAGCTCCTGGTTTTAATGATTAGTTCAATGGACTTTCTTGTACTTTCAATTTTATTCATCTCTCCTTTGATTTTCAGAATTTCTATTGGAGGTTTTTTATTTGATGTTTTCTAGGATTTTTTTTTAGCTGCATGACTAGTTTGCTGATCTGCCCTTTTCTCTTTTATTGATATAAGCTAAGGAAACTTACTAAGTTAGGAAGCATAGGAAAGAGTAGGAAAGCCAAGGAACTCATCTGAGAACTTGATCCAAAAGAGAAACTGCACCCAAGGGGAATAGCATGACAAAACAACAAGAGAAAGGATACAGAGGCTCTAGCACCCCGGAAGCACAAGTTACTTGGATCTTGTGTATTCTTTACTGCAAGTCACACTGCTCTCAGTTTACTCTAAGTTTGTTCTAACTCTTTTCATAGACCCTTGGTGTACTTCTGGTAGAGTGCTTCCCAGGATTGGGGTGATAATAAAGAATAATAACCACTATTTTTACTATGCTATCTTAGTAAAGGCCTTCACTTTGAATGAATTGTATCTACTGGCTAATTAATAAAGGTAATTTCCTTGTTTCCTGAATTATAGTTTTAGGAGAGAATGTGTATACACACATACATACATGCATGTTTATATACCTATATAGAGAGAAATGAATGACATAAAATTCACTAATAAAATGATAAATGAGTTAATAATAAAATACATAAACAATAATATTAGGTAGATACAGAAAATTATAGGATAATTATTTTACAGGGGAAAATAATCTTGTTATATATATATATGCACATACACACACACTCACATTCTCATCTCTATAATATTTTACGAGCCTAGTCTATTTACTAATCAAGGGTTATCTTCAATGAAATCGTGAAAAAGGACAAAGCAGGCTTTCACAAGTGATTTGCTACTGCAGATCTTACTTTATGATCACATGACTCACTAAGAAAAGCAGAGAAAACACTATCATACCCCATTGTGTTTTATATTTTTATTGATTTAGAAAAATCATTTAACTTACTAGAATAAAATGTAGTCTTGAAGACTGTTTTCAGACAAGGTGTCTCCCATGAATACATTAAAAGTGTACAAAACTGTGGCAGAGGTGAATAAAAAGATAAATGTATAAATGATCCTCCACATATATCACTACTTGGCAGTCTAGAAGCTAAATATTTCCTATGCTGCTGATGGGAACCTTGGTATATGGGGAAATTGGGTGTGGTTTCAGCTGAACCATTGTTGCTTAGGTAGAGAAGTGAGACCTCGTAGAATCCTAGCTTCCTTTACAAGCACAGTACATGTGCCATCCCTGCTATAAACCTTTCTTCACTCCTAATGCCCCAACTTTGCAGTGTTCTTTACCCTTTGAAATTACATGGCATACCCCCAGTAAAATATATGTTCTTTGGGGGTAGGGGCTTTTGGGGGGGGGGAGGGCAGCACCTAACACAGTAGTTTACATATACTTCACCTTTAATAGATGTTTCCTGAATTTAAATATTGAAGGTCAGATGGAAATATAGAATGAGTAGGCTGCAGTCAGTGATATACATGTATGTGTATATATATATATATATATATATATCTTCAAAATGAAAAGGAGAGGGGTGGTAGCTATGTTTGGAGCAGAGGGCATTTCAAAACTAGCATCAGAATCAAATCCAAATTGGCTTATGTGAGGCTAGGTGAGGGTTTCAAAAACCAAAAGTTACCTACCAGATGTTGATCTGGACAAGGGGAACTCTGTACTGGCTCAAGTAAATGCTTAAGTTGGGCCACAAAGAACTAGCAGGAATCCATTTATATATGCAGTTTCCATTTCTTGTTAAGGCCCTCAGTCCTTTCCATAGCAAGTGTGGGCTAGAAGTAGCCATATATTTGCCTAAGGTATTTGCCAATCTCATGAAAGATGCCAGTGAAGACATCTATGCTGATAATCTTATCAATGAACAAATCATAGAAAAAGCAAAAATTATATACAAGAAATGCCATTAGATGGCATTAAAAAGAATGAATTAAAATGAAATGAGACCACATAGCAACAATTTTGTGATGCTGCCAAAGCAATTCTTAGGGAAAACTTTATGCCAGCATTTGGACTCTGGTGGAGAAAGTAAAACTGGTGACCTTGCACAGCCCTCTCTCACTCAAATCCAAGTCAACTGCAAGTCAGGTCATCATCTCCCTGAAGTTGTAGCCCTCTTTGAGAATGAAGGACAAACACAACCTGTGAGTGAGTAGTAAGCTAAATTCTCCTCTCTTCTTCTCTCATCTCCCCGTTCCCCATCCCCTCCCCTCTCCAGTCCTCTCCACCTCTTTTAGGTACTCTGTGCAGGGGAATGTACCTTTCAATGGTCAAAAACTGCCTTTTTTCCTTTGGCTAGACTTCTTTCTCAAAGACTGAGCCTTAAACCCAATTCACTCTGGAGGTCATAGATTGGACAATTGGTTCCTGCCATATAATGGAGTGAAGGTAAATACTAAATAGTAACTGTTTCTCTTCTGACCAGGAACCCTGAGGGTTTGATTTTTTTTTATTAAAGGGGCCATCCCTTGACTCATTTATTTTTTTTAAATTAATTTTTGTTTATTTTTAGTTTATAACATTCATTTCCATGAAATTTTGAGTTCCAAATTTTCTCCCCATCTTTCCCCTGCTTACCACCCCAAAACAGCGATCCCACTGTATACCCCCTCCCTCAATCTGCTCTCTCCTATATCCTTCTCCATCACCCCTCTGACTTTCTGGTACGGTACAGTGCCTGTATATCTTATTTCCCAGTTGCATGTAAATAATAATAATTACACATATATAATATATGGATATGTATATATCCATATATGTGTGTGTGTGTTTATTTATTTTTTTATTTAAACCTTTGATTTTAGAACTTTAAATTCTAGATTCTTTCCCTTCCTCCTTCATCACCCACCCCCACTGGAAAGACAAGCAATTCAATAAAGACCGTATATGTGTAGTTATGCAGACCATCCCCACAATGGACATATGGTAAAAGACTGACTCTATTTCCCTTCTTCCTATCCAGCTCTCCACTTGCTCTATTCTCTATTTTGTCCCTGCCCCTTTACAAAAGTGTATGCTTCTAACAACCTTCCCTCCCCGACCTGCCCTACCCTCCATCATCCCACCTCTCATCCCCTTCCCCCGTACTCTCCTGTAGGGTAAGATACCCTATTTAGAGTGTATGTCATTCTTTCCCTAAGCCAAATTCAATGAGAATAAGGTTGAACCATTCTCTTTTGCCTCCTTATTCTTCCCTTCCATTGTGAAAGTTATCCCTTGCCTCTTCTATATGAGATGCTTAACCCCATTCTGTCTTTCCCTATCTCCTCTCATTCTATTCCTCTCCCACCTCTCAGTTTCACCTTTTAAAATATCATCTCTTCCTATTCAGTTGATTCTTTGCCCTCTGTCTATGTATACCTGCACACATATATACACACTTACATATGTATTCATATGCATATACACCCTCCTATATAGACATATGTATAGGTATACACACACACACACACACACATATATATGTGTATATATATATATATGTATGTATGTATATTCCCTTCACCTATCCTCATACTGAGAAAAATTTTGCAAGTTACTATTATAATTTTTCCACATTGGCATGTAAATAGTTCAAATTTTATAAGTTCCTTATGATTTCTTTTCCATGTTTACCTTCTCATGCTTCTTATGTTTCAATGTCAGATTTTCTATTCAGTTCTGGTTTATTTTCTCAAGAATGCTTGAAAGTCCTCCACCTCCTTGAATCACCATATTTTCCCTTGACATATACTCAGTTTTTCTGGGTAGGTGATTCTTGGTTTTAATCCTAGCTCCCTTGATCTCCAGAATATCATATTCCAGGACCTTCTGCCCCTCAATGGAGAAGCCGCCAGATCCTGGATTATCCTAATTGTGTTTCCACAGTATTCAAATTGTTCCTTCTTGGCTGCTTGTAATATTCTCTCCATGGTCTGGGAACTCCAGAACCTGGCTATAATATTCCTAGGAGTTTTCTTCTGGGGATCTTTTTCAAGGAGTGATCAGTGAATTCTTTCAAGTTCTATTTTGTCCTCTGGTTCTAAAATATCATGGCAATTTTCCTTGAGAATTTCTTGAAGGATGATTTTTAGGTTCTTTTTTTGATCATGGCTTTCAGGTAGACCAATAATTTTTAAATTGTCTCTCCTGGATCAATTTTCCAATTCAGTGGGTTTTTTTCAAGGAGATATTTCACATTGCCTTCTATATTTCATTTGTTTGGATCTGTTTAATAGTATCTTTATTTCTCATAAAGTCATTTGCTTCCATTTGCTCCACTCTAATTCTGAAGGAATTATTCTCTTCGGTGAGCTTTTGAGATTCTTTTTCCATCTGGCAAATTTGATTTTCTCCTCATTGGCTTTTTGGGCTTCTTTTGCCATTTGAGTTAATCTATTTTTTAAGGTATTATTTTCTTCAGTCAGGGTGTTGACTTTCTTTTAATTATATTCTTGCCTCATTCTCATTTCTCTTCCCAATTTTTCCTCTATTTTTCTTATTTGGTTTTCAAAAATCCTTCTTAAGCTCCTCTATGGCCTGTAACCAGTTTACATTTTTCTTGGAAACTTTTGATGTGGGAGTTCTGACTGCTGTCTTCCTCCTGTTCCATGCTTTGATCCTTTTAATACTCCAAAAAGGAATCTAAAGTTGGATTGCTGAGCTTGTTTTGCTTCCTTTACCTGCTCATATTGTCAGTCAGTTACTTGACTTTTGGGCTCAGTAGAACTCTGCTTTCAGAGGGGAAAAGTCTGTCCCAAATTGCAGGGGGGTTTGCAGCTGCCAATGATATTAGGAGGCTGCCTTCTCTGCAGCCCCCACCAGCTTTGGCTCACTGGTCACACACCTCAGGACCACCACTCAAGACTGCAATTCCAATCCAGGCAGTTCAAGACAAGAGTATTTAGCCTTTGAATGATTGCTTGGCTCCCCTGCAATCTGCAGGTCTGGAACTCTGAAGCAGACACATGGAGGCAACTGCAGGGCCACCACTTCAGACTGCTTCTAACTCTGGAGGCGCTTGGCTGGACCCTTTCCCCCAAATTTAGCCAAGTTCCACTGACCTTTTCCCTTTGTCCTTGGCTCTTAAGGGTTGATAATTCTGGAGACTGATACAGCTGCCAGTGATCCTCTCTCCTGAAAGATCCAGCCATGGTTTCTCCTGCACAGCATGGGGCTGAAACCACATGGGGCTTGGCTCTGCTCCCAGCATGCTGTGATGAACCCTTTCTGTCCATCTGCTGGGCTGCCTTCAGCAGGAGCCTTGTTACTCTTTCATTTAATGGGTTCTGGAGCTCTAAAATGTGTTTAGAGTCATATTTTATAGGTTTTTGAGGTGGTTATGTGGGGAGTCATGGAGTTCTCCTGCTTTTACTCCACCATCATTGATTTACTTCTTAAAGAGGCCTATTCACCGAATGGATGCTACCTCACTGAAAGTGAGAACCTGAAAAGGCCTTCACCTAAAAGGTTTGGGGTCTGTCATTATATACAGGCCATCTCCAAGCATCCTGATGAATATCTTGCCACTGGGCCCAGATGGCTTTGGAGGAGAAAGTGAGGTGGGTGACCTCGCTCAGTCCTCCATCCCTCAAATCAACGTCAACTGCAAGTTAGCTCATTATCTCCCAGATGTCATAGTCCTCTTCTAGAATGTGGTATGTGCCTACGCCCCCTAAAATAATATCAAGCACGTAGTAGACACTTGTAACTATGCACAAATAATTAACATTTCTCTAATTCTTTAAATCTGCTTTATTTGTATAAATAAGGTTTGTTTTGTTTTGTTTTTTTGTTTATAATTTTGTTCATGTTAACACCTGGATCTGTTTTGGTAGGTGTACTCCCTGTTATTTTTTGCTGTCTAGAGTTATTTTAAATGGGGTATTCTTACTATCTCTTCTTGCAGCATTTTGTTTGTAATATATAGGAATGATGATGATGATTTATATGAATCTGCTTTAATGTCCTGCAAATTTGCTAAAATTATTTGTTGTTTCAACTAAATTTTTAGTTGAATCTTTGGGATTTTCTAAGTATATCATCTGCAAAAAGAGGTAGTTTCATGACCTCGTTCTCTATTATGATTCCTTCTATTTCCTTTCCTTATTGCTATTGCTAGGATTTCCAATACAATATTGAATAACTATATAGCCTTTGACCCAGCAGTACTCCTAGTAGGTCTACTTCCAAAGAATTTTAGGGGAAAAAAAAGAACCTATATGTTCTAAAATATTTATAGTAACTCTTTTTGTGGTGGTAAAGAAATGGACATTGCAGGGATGCCTGCCAATTGGGGAATGGTTGAAAAGTTATGGTATATGATCATGATGGAGTACTGTAAGAAATAATGAGCTTGTTGATTTTAGAAAACATGGACAGACTTGCATGAAATAATATAGAGCAAAAGTGATCATTGTACAAGTAAGAGGAATATTAAGAACAGCTTTGAGTGACTATATCGTTTTGACTATTACAAATACTCACATTAACTACAAAGGACCTATGAAGGAAGATGCTATCTGTATCCAGAGAAATAACTGATAAATAGAAGGATTTTACAAATTATATATATATATATATATATATATATATATATATATATATATATACGTATATATATATGTACATATATATGCACACACAAATATAATGTGTATTTGTATGTGTGTGTGCGTGTACACAAATATATACATATTTGTGTATAATCGTAGCTTTCTCTAAGGCAAGGGAGAGAGAAAAGAAGAAAGGGGAAAAAGTTACATGATATTATATATTCAAAAGGAAAAGCAAGTTGTAGATAATAGATCTGCAGTTTCATGTGCAATCACCTTTTTTATTTTAACAGATTATGAAAATTTTTTTTCATAAATTTTGTTTTATTTCATAAATATTCAGCAAACAAAAAAATTTAAAAAGAGATAAGTATAGGACAAAAGGATGCAAAATTATCTCTATTTTCAGATAATATGATATTTTTACTCAGAAAATTCCAGACATTCAATTAAAATATTCCAAATAATAAATTAATATGACAGGAAATAAATCTCCTACTTCCTGTATCACTGGTTATTCTATAAATTACTAACAAAATCTAACAGGACATAAAATAATGAATTTATTCAAAATAGTTATGAAATGCATAAAATAGTTATCCACACACCCAGGACTTGTATTGACTACAACTCTAAAGCACTCATTACAGAAATAAAGTGAGATTTAAATATTGGAAAGATACTAAATGCTCATGACTGGGTTGTGCCAAAATCATAAAAAAGTAATACTACTAAAATTAATTTGCTGAGTAAATTCCACGCTAATCAAGTGATCAAATATTATATTTATTGAATTAGATAAGCAATAAAAAGTTCACATAGAATAGCAAATGTTCTCAAGGGAAACTACGAAAAAGCTAGGAATGAATGTACCCTAACCTTAACTGCTAGTTCAAGGAATCCCATTTGACAAAATTTTGCTGGGAAAATTGGAAAGCAGTCAAGCAAAAATTAAGTTTGGACCAAAATAATACTTCATTCTTCTCTTTGAAGGTTGTGTTTGTCCTTCATTTTTGAAGAGGACAATGGCATCACAGAAATGATGACATGACTTGCAGTTGACTTTGATTTGAGTGAGGTAGGGCTATGCAAGGTCACCATCCTCACTTTCTGCTCTAGAGCCATCTAGGTCCAGTGACCAGATATTCATCAGGATGACTGGAGATGACCCAAGATGCAATGAGAGACACTGGCCCTTTTAGATAAGGCCTTTTCACTCTAAATGAGTACATGAAAAGGCCCTTACAATTGTAAGTCATTGTAAATTCTGGGTGTGTTGGTAGCTATTTTATGTATTTCATAACTATTTTGGATGAAACATATTATTTTATGTCCTATTGTATATTGTTAGTAATTTATAGAATAATCAATGATATGGGAAGTAGAGGTTTATTTCCTGCCACCTCCCAGCTTGATTTTTTTTCTAAATAAAAGTGTCTTCCCTTGACTCAATTCTTAAAGAGGCCTATTCACTGAATGGGTGTTACCTCACTCTTTGAAGGGGAAACAGGGTGGGGGAGAATAAAATTAGCACTAGTTACTTAAAATTGTGATAGTTTGATTCCAATATTTTCCCTTCCCCTTCTTTTCAGGACAGACACAAATCACTGATTTATGCTCCATTATGCTCTTCTTTTTTACTTCATTCTACACAAGTTTAGATCCCTCTGTGCTGGATCTGGAACCCCTTCTTACCCACATCCATAGCATCTCCCTGTACTAGAATACTATGTATGACATGCCCCTGACTATCCCTAGTGTCCACACACCTTTCTGTCTCTCTTTCTATAATGACAAACCTAGTAAATGACTCAGTGTGTTTTTTTCCTTGGATTTCCTATTCAGGATTTGATGTGGTATGTTTTCTAGATTTCTTTGGAGTTGGAAGTAAGGGGGCAGAGCGAGGAGAGCTCAGTATACATTTTTCTCCTACTCAATCGAGAAATATATATAATGTTTACTATGTGTCAGGCACTGTGCTAAAGGCTGGGGATACAAAAAGAGGCAAAAATTTAGTCCTTGCCTTCAAAAAGCCCACAATTTAATGGAGACAACAGATATATGCAAACAGGGTACAGAGAGAAATAATTAACAGGAGAATGGCACCTGAATTAAGAGGGTTTGGGAAAGGATTCCTATAAAAATGGGATTTTAGTTAGGACTTAAAGGAAGCCAGGTAGATAAGTAGTCTGAGAGCACTCCAAGCATACTGTTCTGAAAAGAGAGATGGAGTCTGTTGATCATGGAACAGCAAGGAAGCCAGCGTTACTAGGGCCAGAGGATTCGGCAGAGAGTAAAGTGTAAGGACACTGGGAAAGTAGGAGAGGCAAATGTTATGAAGGGCTTTGAACACCAAGAAAATTTACTCTTAATCTTTGTTCTGCTTCCCACCCAGGTAATCTTAATTGCCAAATCCAGTGACCATTTTTCATCCCTCATTCATCTTGATCTATCTGTCGCTTTCAGTACTGTCAGTCAGCTTCCTCTTCTTGATACCTTTTTTTTTTCCTAGGTGTTTGTGACACTAAGATATCCTGGCTTTCTTCTCGCTTGTCTGATTAATTCTGAATCTCCTTTGGTGAATCTTTAACCAGCTCATACCCGTTAAAGGTGACTGTCTTTTTTTCCTTCTACACTATTCCACTTGGTGATCTCAGCAACTCTTTAGATTCGATTACCATCTGTCTCTTTTCAGATGATTCTTAGATGTACTTATCCCGATCTCACCTCTCTCCTAACCTCTAGACTCAACATTCCAATCACCGTTACAGGTTTGATGTCCCCTAGACATCTATAAACTCAACATGTGAAAAACTCATGAGTATCCCCCAAAAAACCTTATCCCATTCCAACCTTCACTATTACTTTTAAGTGTACAACATCCTCACAGTCACCCAGGGTTGCCAGCTACATGCCATTCCAGCCTTCTTACTCTCTCACTCCACCACCACAGATCCAATTTCTTACAAAATCCTATCAATTCTACCTCCATAACATCTCTCAAATATGCCCATCCTTTCCTCTGACACTATCCCTACTTTGCTGCAGGTCCTAATCACCTGAAGTCTGGATTCTTGGTGCAGTCTGCTTGGTCTTATTGACTCAAGTCTCCCCCACACACACTCCAATCCACCCTCCACTCAGCTATCAAATTGATTTTTCTTAAGCATAAATCTGTCACTCTCCTATTCAGCAAACATCAATGGCTCCCTATCACCTTCAGGACAAAATATAAAATTTGCTGTTTGGCATTCCAAGTCCTTCATAACTCAATCCCTTCCTACATCATCAATCTTACACACCTTATTCCCCTTCATATACTCTAAGAGCCAATGACACTGGGCTCTTTGATGTTCCTGGAAATGAAAGCTCCATTTCCTGACTCCTGACTGTTCTCCACACCTGGAACACCTGCCTCATCTCTGCCTCCTAGCTAAAATCTCTTCTTATGAGAAAATAATCCCCCTTAATGTTATTCTCTTTCCTCCACTGATTATCTCCAATTTATTCTCTAGGCATCTAGGTTGTTCGGAATTGTTCACATGCTCCTTCTCCCATTAGATTGTGAGCTCCTTGGGAGGAAAAAGTCTTTTCTTCTCCTTTTCATGGTATCTTATTATCAACTTAATATATGCCTGCTGACTGATTGACTTTTATCCTGCAGTTCTCTTAACCCACAGCATTTCTTCGTGATATTAAGTATTTTCTTGTGTTTGCTTGTTTATTCAATCTCTCTTTACCGATGGTCACTTCCTCTGCCTTACTGATTTCCTTGAACTTTTCTTCATTCTGTAATTGCTTCAGCTAGTCACCCCAACCCTACAATGCAGGACACGGGGTAGAAGAAGAGGGCTGATAGCTGTCACGTTGAGCTTTGAGTTTTCATCATGGAGAAAGTCCAGCTGATAAAACCATCTGCCTATGGCTTCACCACCCCCATCAGCACTATCCTGGCTAAGACAGATAACCAGACAGATGAACATGATCCTGGAGAGTACCATAATGAATGAGGCAGGCACCAGAGCAGTGACTGTCAAGGGTGACTGTGGACTCTAAAGAGCCTAGTTCCAGCAGAAGATGATGCCAAGGTAGATATAGCCTGGTACAGAGTCACTAAGTCATATACATGAAATTTTTGGTGCATTAAACACTAAAAGCATTGGGTCAAGGGACCAAACCCCCAGAATTTCCCCTGACCACTGACTGTAGGTGGATCAAGCAGGGATCCAGAGATGGTATGGTTGTCCTTTTTGGTTTTTGTTTAGTTCCCCATGGAGGCTTCCTTCTTCTATATTTCATTGATCTCTTAGATTTGCTGAACTTTTATTTTAATCTGTACAATCTATTATCATCTTTAATGTGGTTTGAGAGGGAACCAATTTTGTCTGGAAACACTCCTAATGACTTCTTTACAAGAAACCTTAAACTTCCCTTAATGAACCAAGGAGATGGCAATAGTCTTCTCTTTGTTCTTCCTCTGATATTTAGGTAGGTTCATGGTTTTAATGTTAGAAAAGCTCTAAAAAGTTATCCAGTCCAACACCCCTATTTTGATAGGTGAGGAGGCAAGTAAAGAGAACTTAAGTGACTTACCTAAGGTCAATCAGTAAGGGATACAGTAAGAATACAAAGAAAAGCAAAAGACAGGTGCTGTTCTCAAGGACCTCCCAGTCAGTGGAAAAGAGTAGTACCCAGAGAGAAAGCACCAAAACCAAAGAATGCATGGCCGGGTCCCCAAAACTCCAAATCCAGAGTTCTTTCAATTCTTTCCATCCCTCTCCAGTATTTATATTCAAATATAAACCAAAAGTGTCTTCCACTACAACTGTACATCTTTAAACACATTGAATTATGCAATAAGAACATGGGGAAAAGGTATTTAGGTAAGAGTAGAATAAAATAATGAATTCCTCTGAGACGATGGAGATATATGTACTATAGTTAGACCAGGAAATGGATTGGAGAGTGTTTCCTAACAAATTTGGAACACAATCTCCAATCTCAGTTTTAATCTTCGATTTTGCAATCGTGTATTAAAAATGTCTCCATCATAACAAGTGTGGAAATTTCTAGCACCATATATTCAGATTGTGAAAAATCTTGGATTTCATTAAATAGTTTATGGTTACCTCCTGGCAAAACCCAATGCTTTTAGTATTCAATGCGCCAAAATTTTAATGTATATGACTTAGAGACTGTTCCAGGCTATAAATGTAAACACCTAAATTTTAGATCTTTAGTGGGGAAAAAAAGGTAAAATTGCTTTAACAGTGTCTGGTTCAGTTTTTTTTTCCTTCCTTGATAACTGGTCTAGATAAGCACCAAAATCCTCAGCATGTTTTAGTGACATGATTTAAATTTGTTTTAAATATATTTTTGTCATGTCACTGGAATCCTGGGGCCAACCTCACTGAAGGCTTAGGGTCTGTTGGTGGTAGTTTAACTCCTGCAGAATTTTGGGTGGGGTAGAGAAGAGTTGGGAACGGAAAAAAAGAAATTAACAACTTGATTGAGATTTCAATCCATTAGCAGCCATGCGCATGCCAGTTTTTTACTGCAGCATTTCACAAGGCTTGGAGCCAGAGATTAAGGCATGTCTCCTGAGGAAGGAAAGGAACAGGAGCTTCCACACTTCAATACAGATTTTATTTTTTTATTTTTATTTTGTCCCCAAACTGCAAGCCCACAGAATGGCGCTGACTTTTGGGTCACGGTAAAGGTTGCAGTCATGTTCCTGAACTATGGCAAACTACATTCTTGAAAATACTCTTGTAGGAAACAAATCAAAAGAAAAGAACACAGGAAGGAGACGGGAAATTTATACACACACACGTGTATGCCTGTGTATAGTCCCATTGCTGCTGCTGTTCAGTTGTTTTCCTTAGTAACAAATGCTTTTTGATCCCTTTGGGGGTTTTTGTTTTATTTTTGTTCATGCTTTTTTTTGGGGGGGGGAGGGCAAAGATACTGGAGTGGTTTGCTATTTCCTTCCCTAGTTTATTTTACAAAAGAAGAACTGAGGCAAACAGGGTTCAGTGACTTACCCAAGATCACAGAGCTCAGAAGTGTCTGAGGCTGTACTATCCACTGTATAACGTCCCACGTTCCACTAAAATTGTTGTTGTTCACTCATTTCAGTTGTATTTGACTCTTCATGACCCTATTTGGGGTTTTCTTGGCAAAGATACTGGGTTGATTTGCCATTTCCTTCATTTTACAGATAAGGAACTGAGGCAAATAAGGTTAAGTGACTTGCCCAGGGTCACATAGCCAATAAGTATCTGAGATCAGATTTGAACTCAGAAACATGGGTCTTCCTGGTTACAAGCCCAGTGCTCAATCCATCATGTGACCTAGCTGCAGACAACTCTAAAATACATGTCTTGAAAGTATAGCTTTCTTTGTAATTTTTTTTACTCTAACAGATCTCTGAAAGGCAGGACAAGAGGCCATAACAATAGGGAACAGTTACAAAACTGAAGTATGAATATGTATTTTGTAGTTTTTAGCTAAAACCTACATTTGAAGCTGTGCATCATAGGGCCTGCTTTAGAAATGGTAGCGCTACAATAGATTACAACCTTTATCATAAATAATCATGATTTTAATTTTTAAAAATCGTTATTTTTTTAGTTGTTGATGTTTGGAATGGAGCTGTGATATTCCATTCCTATAAAGAAGTGTGTGTGTGCAAACATGCAAATCTCTTGCACAAGACTGCAGTAGTATTCCTGTATCCTGTGTCTTTCTAATAAGAAATAATTATTGATTGCTTTTATCTTTTAAAAACTCCAAATATAAAATATATATTTATTACTTTTTCCTCTTTGAGAAAGCAATACACCAAAAGATAAGAGAAAAAAGGGGAGAAGGGCATCCCACAATTAGGAAAAGTATGCAGAATTATAATGTAGAGCCATACTCATGACTTTAGTAATATTCGGGTTTCTTAGGTGGAGCTTTTCCATATGTTGCTATTTGGACTGGACCTGTGATATTATATTCCTAGAGAGAACTTGCCAGTGTTCAAACTCCTCCTGCTGAATCAGATTGGGAATCACTCAGCTACTTGGGGTACTGAGAGGTAATGACTTTCTAGGGGTTACACAGACAGTATGTGTTAGAAGGCATGACTTCAACCCAGAATCATTCTGTATCTATTATACTACACTGCCTCTGGCAATATTAACTAAACTATTAGAAATATAGGGGTGGCTAGGTGGCACAGTGAATAGAGCACTAGCCCTGAGTGCTGAGCTCAGACACTTGGCATACCTGCTAGCTATGTGACCTTGGGCAAGTCACTTAACCCCAATTGCCTTGCCTTCCCCCCATTCAAAAAAAAAAAGTAGAAAATGGATGCTTCTGAGATCCAATACAAGGAAAAATATACAAGGCATAGGAAATTCTGTTGGGCTAAAGAATTCAAACTTCATGTCTCGGGTAACTGAGGGCATGTGTATTATAGAAAGGACACCCTTCACATTTCAGCAAAAAAATTCCTAGAGAATCACACACTTAGACTTGTGTGCGCATGAGTGTGTATATGTACAGTGTTTGCACATGCAAAAATGTTTCTTGAATCATCTGGATTGCCTCCGTACATTAATTAAATTAACTGAATAATTGCTTTATATTCTACTTTGTTTACCCAATGTGCATAGACAGTTACAGAAATTATTAATAGGGGCAATCCAAATGATTATTTGACACACCTAGTAGGTGTTTAGCACATGTTGACTTGACTGTAATTATTTCTATTAGCTAATGTGCACTCAATAGATATTTTTTGATTGGATGATATTTCCTGGTAGTGATGTATATACTACTGGAGAAATATGAGACTGAATGGCCCAGGAAATGGCATAGTTCAACTCAATTCAAGAATCATTTTCTAAGCACCTACTCTAAGTAAGACCCTGTACAAAGTGATGATACTTTTAATATGATTCAGAATGTGGGAGAACCAACTACAACATTCTATTGCTCTATGAGTGGTTCATGTGAAATGTACTTCAACTGGAATAACTGTGGACCCCATAGGAATTGGAATCAATTGAATTCCAGTGTTTCTGTCACTAATTAATGACATAAACACAGACAAGTTATTTAATATCAACCAGATCTGAATTTCTTCATCTGTGAAATGAAATATTTAAGCTAGATGAGTTGTAAAGTTCATACTGACTCTAAAATGTTGTGATACATGAAGTAGGACAAAGGAAGGGAGAGAATTGCTACTGTACTGAAATAGAGTCTTTACTGAGGGGACCATGTCAAGTTACTGGTAACTCCTTTTGTACTTGGATACCAAATTTTCCATTGCTTTCTGAGACTGAAACAAATATCTGGATGCTATCTCCCAAACCATGATGATTTTTATTTTATCTTTTAATGTGAATGGCTCAGGCCAATTCTTGACCTCCCCAGACCCTTTCTTCATCCCATAATCACAGACAAGCAAGTTTAAATGTAAGGAATTCTTATTCTTCCAGAAATATACAGATAAGACACACACTCAAATCATTAGCCTAAGAAAGTCACGCCAACTCCCACAACTATAAAAAAAGCAAAAAGTATTTCAATTGAAACAGCTCTTTGATCAATGCCCACCTCATTGACAGGTAGGTAGGGCTGTGATAAAAACTGCAAGGAGAAATGCAACTTAAACACTCTCTAAGCATATCAGGTTTATGATTTTGATTCATCTCTCTAGTCAGCTGTCTTCCTCCAAGCAGCCAATCCAGAGCAGGGGTCATGAGCAGAAGAATATTCAAATGGATGTTACATAAAAATGTGACTGAGCAGTTTTCTATTTCACAGAACTTGCAAGTATTCTTTCTGTGGCAAATAATTGGTTTGATATCAACTTGTGATTTTGAAGTGTGAATAAGTAGTCAGAGTAGATCCCCAGCACCATGACATCCTCCTGATTTTCTCAGAATCTACCAAGGGATTCCTCATTTGAAGACAAGCTGTCCCAGTTAAGTATCCACCTCTCATACAATTTAGGGTTGTTAGCAACAATATCTAGGGTAGAGACATTTTCTTGATGGTACAGGAACGTTCATCTAACTGTAAGGCATTTTTAAAGAAATACTAGGATTTCTCTAATTTCCAGCATTACTGTCAAGGACTTTTAATTCATAGTCAGACTTAATGCTCTAGGTTCCTCTGTGCTCATCTCCCCTTGTAATGAATACAAGGAAGTCAGACGCTTGCCATTCACATAAAAAAAAAGAATCAAACCAGGAATGTCATCAAGATCTTCTATTTCTGTTATTACTGAGTGAAGGACCACCAAGAGTTAGAGCAAAGCCCTACTCCCTAACACATATAGTTTGCCTTACACTGCATAACCTGATTACTCTAGCCTCTCCTTCTGCTATCATGACACCCCAGCAAGCCCAGGCTCCCAGACAGTCCCTCTTTCTTTTACTCAGTCACAGACTCATTCTTATTTCCATGCAAAAGCTCCTGACTTTTCTTCATACTTGTTGATCTGACTCGTTTGGATTTCTTTTCTCAGACTTCCACTCAGGACAGTTCTTGATCTATACTCCTTTCAGCAAGCCCATGGGCTGATTTCTGCTAACTAATGTGAGAGATATCATTAGTCATTAAAGAAAATCCCAGCATTTTTAAATAAGCGAGGGGACTAATTAGTTTCTGTAGGGAGAATCTCAAAAGTGGTAAACACATAACTAAATTCCCCCTTGTCAATAACCCTACATAGACTATCAAAATTGATGTTGCGTGAGTTTGGAAAAAAATCAACTCTCATTTCTGATAGTTTTTTAATGAAGTCTTTGAAAGTTTTGTTTTTATCTTAGCTGAAAAGGATAATTTATTTTGGGCCAAGATTTTGTATAATATCATTTATTTTTACAATGCCAGGAGCTTGTTCAACTCCTTGATTCAGTAATAATCACTTGCCAAAATAGTCACCTTTTGGATTAGTTGTGTGCTTTTGGAAATAGGTATGGAAATTCCATTGATCCTGGCAACTATTATAACACAGTAGACAGAATTCTATATTTGAATGTCAAGAAGACCTGAGTTCAAATCCTGCCTCAGATACTTACTAGCTGCCTCCATTTCCTCATCTGTAAAATGGTGATAATCATAGCATCTACCTCTCAGGGTTCTGCAAGAATCAAATAAGTTAACATTTATAACGCGCTCCACAAATCTCAAAATGCTATGCAAATCCTAGATATTGTCATTATTATTTCTTTTTGTTATTATTCTTACTGGAGGAAGTTGAATATGTACAAATATAGAGAAAATTTGGGGAACATTAAGATCAGAGAAATAAATCATTTATAGTGTGTGTGTGTGTGTGTGTCTGTGCGCGCGTGCATACACTCATGGGGATAAGGAACATTAAGGCAAAAGTGGCTAGACTATAGACTTTGATTTTTTAAAAAATAAGGGATTCAATTATGGAATAAGAGTGCTCAAAAATGTATACACAACATAGATAAAAGTAGAAATAAGTATATCTCTATTCATGAACTTTTTAAGCATAGATGGAAATGGTGGAAACCCCTCAAAGAAAACATTTGAGCCTTTGACAAAAAGGCAAAAAATAAAATAAGTCCACATTCCTCCTTCTAGCCACCTCTTAAAAAGCCACTAGCCATTTACTAATCTCTTTATTTGTGACTGGTGCCTGTAAGTAGAAAACTCTCAGATGCTCAGCTACTCAAATCTATCTTTTATTTAATTGATTTGGCTATTCCTTCAATGAGCTGAGCATCAAATATCCTAGAGCTCCCCAGGGCTGCTTCGTGCTTAGGTGACACCAGTCTTTAGTTCCTGCTAAACAAGTTGGAGGAATGGTCTCAATACCTTTTAAGGAAAAATTAACCCAACTCGCATGGAGAGAGGGTTAGGACACTGCACCTATAATACTTCCTCTGATGTAGATTACAGCCCATTCATGTCTGACCACCTTGTGCAATTCCTCATTGTTGCATGGACATAGCCCTGGGTTCCAGAAGGTTATGCCAATGAAAAATGGAAGGAAGTATCTACTTCCTTCTAGATACTTAAGTCCTTCCTTCCAGATACTTAAGTATCTACTATGTGTCACATACTACAAATAACATCATTTGATCCTCACAAAACCCTGTGAGGTTCATGCTGTTATTATCACCATTTAACAGTGGAGGAAATTGAGGCAGACAGTGGTTAAGTTGCTGAGAGGGACACAACTAGTGAGTGTCTGAGGCTGGCTTTGAACTCAGGTCTTCCTGACTCTAGGACCATACTTTCTCTGTTGTGCCACCTAGCTTTCTTTGGTTTGGTCAGGTTCTTTCATAGGCAAAAGATTTTAAGCATGACTCTGGCAATAGATTAATAATATTTTTGATGCCCAGCTTAGCAAAGTTTGGAGGGGCTCCTGACTGGTAGGCTGGCCCCTTGTGGATACATGATTTGGCTATGGCCCAACCCAGGAAATGAAAGTAGAAAAAAAAAACTATTTTAAAATTGTGCCACCTCCTAGCTCAGAAATTATCTGGAAATGTGTTGAAATAAGAGACAGACCTTTACTAGTTCCCTGTTTTCACATAAACTATGGAATGTAAGCTCCTCGAGGGCAGGAAGTTTCATTTTTGTCTTTGCATCCCTAGTGCCTGTTACAATGTCCAGGATGCATCGGGTGCTTAATCTGATAAATTTAAATGAACTGAATTAAACTGGATGGAATTAGCAAAGTCAAAATGAAAGAAATGTCAAGCCTAATGTACTCTTTACTAATCTCAGTGAATAAAAATCTTGGGCTTTTTCATAAGTATAAACATTGCTTGGAGAATTATGAAATCTGTAGCCAGACATCTCTTCAAATCTAATTCTTCTGGCATCTTCACTTTTTTCTTTGAATTTCCCAGTTCTCTCAGTGATAAAATTAAAAGTTGTAGGTTAAAAGTGAGTCATTGGACAGGAAATCATTTGGAAAAAATCTGGGAAAAAAAAAACAACAAAGAATGTAGTGAGTGATTTGGGGTTGTTCCAAGACCGTTTCTTACAATCACTCTTCCCTAAAAGTATCCTGTGGTAGTATGTTACATGCCAAGGAAAAGGGCTGTGATACAGTGGGACACAACTTCAGTAACCCAAGACAGAGACAGCACCCAACTTGTAAATGCCAGCAATGATCATGGGAAGAATAGCATCAGAACTGTTGTAAATTGATTAATTTCAACAAATCTGGAGTACCAGCCACTGAAAGCTCAGTCGCACAGGACTGCCCTGTCCCCTGTCTGCTTTACTTGCCATGTAGAAGAAAATGTCTCAGAGTATAACTATTAGGTGGCTTTGTGGTGTTAGGTTAGTATGCCAGTCTGAGGTTAGAGAAGAGATGGGATCTCAAGGTCTGAGCTTTGTATTATATAGCATTGTATTTTTGATGCTGTAGTTAAGGGTCAATTACTGTTTCCATTATAAACCCTGTTTTTCAAGGTTTTATTGCTCACCAATTTTCAGCTTGGTATGCAAGTTACATGGATACACAGGTTTTAAAAATAGCTCAAATTGGGCAGTGCCATTTTTAGATACAAGGCAGTAAAATGCTTACTGGATTCAGATTGTTTTAGACAATTTTTGATCTAAAACTTTGTTCTACCTTCAAGATGGATTGACACCTCCTCTCTTATACACATATACACTCATAAATCATTGGTATGTACAAAGGAGAGGTAGAAGGAGATATAGAGGTAAGAACAAATGTAGATTTAAAACTTCCATTCTCTTTTATTTGGGTCAGTGGAGATTAAATATAAAAGAGGTAGCAAGGAAATTTCCTTTAAATCAAGTAAGTCAATGATGTATTCAGTGTGCATTTTTGATATGGCCTACATTGACCTAGGTACTACGGGCTAGAAAACAACCATAGGACAGGGCTACTGTCCACATAGACTTTATAATCTAAGTAGGGAGAAAAAACACACACATTAAATAGGATGGTGTTAGTATTTTTAATTACATGTTTATATAAGAAAGTATTAATTTGTGCAGCAAATAGTCTTGGTCCCAGGGGACTAAAAATGATACACACTTCCCTCCAGTCTATAGAGAGGCAGAATACTTCATATGCTACAGATGCTATGGTGGGTTGGAGGGGCAGTTTGGTATAAGGCTTGGAGCCTGTCAGACTGAAATTTAAATTTTGCCTTAGGTATTTCCTTGTTGTGTCACCCACTTCCACCACTAGGCAAACCATTTCTTGTCTGGCCCCCAATTATTTCATCTGTAAAATGAAGGGGTTGGACTCAGTGATGTCTAAGGGCCTTCCAGCTCTACGTCTAACTGTCTAACTTTCACAGGAGGCTTATTATACTTTCGTCATTATGACAAAGGAGGATTCTATGGTCTCTGGTAGTAGGGGAGAAGAGTGGAAACAATTGCAGCTTAAAACTTTTTTGTTTTGTGGATTTTTTGCATTCATAAAAATTTTTACATATGGCACGTGCAATTAGAAAATAGGACAGCATAGAGTAAATCCGGATAAGTAATTTGCATAAGTCTGCAATATTTTGGTGTCCCTTAGGGAGAAATAAGTTTTCCAGCATTAGTGCAAAATTTTCTATATGTGAACATTTCCGTGATCCCTCCTGCCTCCTTGCAGATGACTACTATCCATCTAGGTCCAGAGTTGTTCCTGAATTCCAGCATCAATGACTGCCTAGAGAATGGCCTCCTGGGTATTTCCAACTGAATCTAAAACCAAACATGCTCAAAACAGGACTCGCTTGCTCCTAAAACCCCTCCTTCTTATTCACTTCTCTACCTGGGGAAGGCCCTGCAATCCTTCCCATTACCCAGGTTCACAACCTCAGACTCCTTTCCAACTCCTCACTCTTTGGTACTCAACAATAACCAGTCAGTTGACAAGTCTTATTGACCTGCCACACAGTGAATAGAGTGCAGAGCCTAGAGTCAGGAAGACTCATCAATCTGATTTCAAAACCGGCCCCAGACACTATTAGCTGTGTGATCCTGGACAAGTCACTTACCCCTATTCATCTTAGTTTCTTCATCTATCAAATTATCTGAAGAAGGACATGGCAAATTATTCCAGTGTTTTTGCCAAGAAAACCCCAAGAGGAGTCAGGAACAATTGGACATGACTTAAAAGACTGAACAATAGCAACAATTGATCCACCTCTACAATATTTCTCACAGCTCTCTCCTTATCTTCACTCAAAAAACCAGCACCAATGTTGGAGGCCTCATCTCCTTTTGCCTAGACTATTGTGGCAGCTTCTTGAGGTCTGTGTGCCTTTAGCCTCTCCCCTCTTTGACCTATCCTCCGCATCATTGCTAAATCAGTGTACCTAAAGCACTGGCGTGATGTTGAAGTTTGCCAGACTGCTTGACAAGCTCTAATGGCTCCCTCTTGCCTCTAGAACTAATAAAACCCTTTATAATTTGCCTCCAGTTTACCATTCCAGTTTGATTATACATTAGTCCCCCTTAGTCATCGCGTGCTAAATATGGTGTGAAATGCTGCTAATACAGATACAAAAGCAAATAGATTCCTTACTCTCAAGGATCTTACATTCTAATAGCAGGAGAAAATAGCGAAGGGCAGGTCACAGGGGAGTAGATTGCTGCTACCTCCCCTTCTAGAGCGAAAGGTAAACTTGATTCGATCCTGGCTAGCACTCTAATTCCCTTGTTAGTCAGTCTCAGTTCAGTTCCCTTTGACCTTCTGCTCTGCTCTGTTTGCTGATGCCCCATTTTAGCTCAGTATAAATAGCGGCATGGGTAATCTGCTGCACCCTGGCCCTGACCTTAGTAGGCACACAGTAAACATTTGTTAATTGACTGATGTTTTCTCTTCCAATGTCTGGCAACAAACCCCACCACAACCCTGGTAGACTGATATATCAATGGAAGTGGCCCTTGAAGTAAGTGACTGTTAAGACAAGGTTTCAACTGCTAACCTATTAAAGGGAAGTGTCTCATATTCTGAAGGAGTGAATTCAAGGTCAATGCAAGCGTCCTTAGAGTGTCCTGGGAGATGGTTTTAAAGTTTCTTTTTTTAATCGACTTTTGCTAAGAGTAACAGAGGCACCATAAAAAACGACAGTAAAAGAAGCTTGTTTTCCCCATTATATATCTTAATATAAATACTTCAAAGTGCATGTTCTTTAGATTTCAAACAGTTTTCTCCTTAAAAATCCGATTATTTGTGTGTCTGTGTGTCTGTGTTTATGTGTGTGAAAGGTGGGGGTTGTGCAGGATTTGATTCCCATAGGACAAAGATATAATCAAGGCTAAAGAATGTTAGGGCTGTTTCTTTAACCAAAAATATATAAAGTGTGAATAAGACATGCATCTCAGTACATAAATTTGTTTGTTGTACAAAGGAATTTCAATGTGCAATCATAATAAACAAAAATAATCCTCTATTTTTGTATCTCCAGAAGGTCTTAGCCTAAGAAGGAAGATTACAATCTATACATGGACATGCCTCTGTTCAAGTACAAATTTGGAACAGCAGAGCAGCTCCCTTATTCAATTAACAGATTAAGTATGTCACCTAGGTGACATTCTCTGAGGACAGCATCTTCCCCTTTCATTTTGGTGTCTGAGTAAAGTCACCACTTGCCCTCAGATCATGTTTTTGTGAGCAGCTACAGAGCAACTTTCTTTAAAGCTATCAAAGCCTTCCTCATTATCCTTTATGGGCTGTGCAGAAAATTGCTCAACTATTAGACATTTAACTGGAGTGCAGTAGAATCAGTTTGCTGGCCCCCTCCAGTTTCTTGGGTAAAAGCTCTGTTCATAATCAGTTTCTGTTTTGTTTTTTTTAATGACCCTCAAGAGGTCCCTTCTGGTACACTTCAGTTCCCTTTTTAGTGTCCCATTGATTTTACAGACTTTAGGAACTTATCCTTAACCTTCTCCATTCCCACTGGTTCTCCCTTTTGAATGCTGAGGGAACACTTTGTTACTCCATACATTGAGACTGTGATATCTTGAGAACTAACACACCATTTGTAATGGTACAGTTTACAATAGCATTTCCTCCAGAAAGAGGTCGTTCTGTCAGAGAGAGACTCACTCTTTCTACACCCCATTTTCTTTCAGAACTAAAAGCAACACCCATGTTTCTTGTCAAAAATAAAATAAATAAAATGGAGTAGCAATCACAACATATAAATGATATTATATGTCCCCAGAGTGAATACAAGATAGTAATTCACTCAAAGAGCTCTGCCAATGGCATGAATTATGAATGGCAATAGGGCTCAGAGAGGGAATTCCTACATGGATTTCTTCTTCCTTGCTGTTAATATGAAATTTTCAAAGTCAGAGAGCTTATACTAACTAAAGGTTGAGATTAAAATAAGAAAAGATTTCCTTTCGATCCACCCTGCTCTTATTCATACTTCTAAACAATATAGGGCACCAGTGAGTCTGTGGAACCTAGAATAGAATGTTGATTTAACTTTGGTATTAATTACTACGATCATAATCAGCATCATAAACTTGATGGGAATGGTGCTATTTTGTGAGAGCCTATCTTCCCCTACACAGAATAACAAATAAACAAAAATGCAATTGAGTAAAGAAAAAAAATCCACAGGAATGGACAACAGAAAAAAAATAGCTCCTTAGAAAACTTGCAGTGTCTTGCACGAAGTTTTATATAATGATGAGTTCTTTTGATGGGTAGGGTGGAAAAAAAACCCTACAATCTCAGCTCTGATTCCTAGGTCTGGGCTTCTTCCAAGGTGTCGATTGATCTGTGATCTCCTCAATATGGGTATTTCATCTACTGACGCAGATTAGGTCCCATCCAAGTCTGCTTATCCTGTCCAGGTCTTCCTCTCATCCACATCTTATAATAAGTTGACCTGAATTCTCTTGACCTTGCAAGGACATCCATTGAGAACACAGGGCATCTACTGACTATGTTTTGCTTTTGCCACATGCCCAGTCTATCTTCCTTTTCAAAATCCAATGTTTCTTTGCTGTTGTCCTTTGCACTACTTCATAATACACTTATGCTGTTATAGTATGCCATTTACAGATATATAGTATATCATATACTATATTTACATATATAGTATACCATTTACACTAAGGTTATACTGTTAAGCCCTCCCATGAAACACTCCATTGTCTTTTAGCGATTTCAAATCTTCTTAGATTATAGTATTTTGTGGCTCTATACCATCTGACGTATGAAGAATATTGGCATTAAAAAGTGAGCATTTCTTTAAAAGAGAATTTATATGTGTATATGTGCATGTGTGTATATGTACATGTATAATATATCTATAAAATGTTTCATAGGGTAACACAGGATAATATAATTTGAAAAAAGTATCCATACACACATGTATATGTGTTTACATACATACACATATGTACATGTGTTTGTTGTGTGTATACACATATATTTCTGTGTGGATAATTAGCCCAAATTCCTTTGCATAATTATGGATTTCAATTAGCAGACTCTGAGTTATTTGGGGGCTTGATGAAAAAAGTACAGTGTCATCCATAAACAGGAGAACTTAACAAACCTCATCAATCTATGGCGACTCTGGGGTGTAAGTCTTCCAGGACAGTGGAGAACATTTTGGCAAAAGTATCTTTTTTATGTCTCCCTCAATAGTAATGATCACATAATTGTTGGATAAGATTATCTCTGCTGTTATATCTTTCAAGGAATCTTATAAAATAGTTTGCCATATGCAGAAGAGATATCTTATCCTAGGAGAGCTGGTATGGAAATACTTTGCCTTACTTAATCAAATACTTATTAAATATGTCACCTGATGCCTCAGTTTTCTCATCTTTAAAATGAGGAATTTGTAGTAGGCTATCTATTAGGTGGTATTGTTGTTCAGTTGTTTCAATAGTGTTCAACTCTTTGTGACCCCCTGTGGGGTTTTCTTGGCAAAGATATTGGAGTAGTTTGACATTTCCTTCTGCAGCTAATTTTATAGATGAGTAAACATATAGATGAAGCAAACAGGGCTAAGTGACTTGCCCAGGGTCACACAGCTACTATGTGTCTGAGGCTGGATTGGCACTCAGGTCTTCCTGACTCCATGCTTGATACTCCATCCACTGTGCAACCTAGCTGCCCTATAAGGTAGTTTCTAACTCTAAATTCTGCCATTCTATACTAGCCTATCCTGAAGGCATGGTTGTGCTGGCAAATGTTTAACAACCTGTTCTCTGGAAGGAAAAAAAACTTATGTGTGACATACTTTCAAGTTAGATTTTAATTATTAATATTTTCTCTATCACTTTCTTAAGTTTAGACAATCAACAAAATAATAAATCAACTTCTGATTGGCAGTGTTTACCAATTTCAAGTGAGAACTAACTCCAACCTACCAAGGCTGAATGATACTGAAAACTGGAGCTCAGGGGTGAGGGATACATGTTCACAGGATGCAGATCTCCATACTATAAAGTCATAGAATCTGTAAGCTTAGAAGACCTCTAGATATCATCAGGTTCAACCATTCTCTTTCATAGATGAGGAAAAGGAGGCCTAGGTAGGTTCATGTATTGCTGAAGGCCACATAAAGGTTGCTGGCAGAGAAGAGAGGGAATAGCAACTGGTTCTTTTGTCTTTCTACTGTGCTGCTCTTTCCTTCCCCTAACATATTTTAATAATGGCAGTTCCCTTTAGAAATCTGAATTAAAATATCACACTCTTACTCTGAGGAAAACTCATGGAATGATCCGATCATAGAAAGTATAATTAAATACCTTGAAAGACCTTCAGTTCAATCTCAGGGTATAGCAATCTTACACCCTAGGGTTCTATGCTTTTCTCCAGCATTTTTGCTTCTGTGTCTATCACTAAGCAGCCAGAAGGAATTAAAGGTTGGGGATAAGGTGTTGAGCAAAGGGAGGAATTATTTTTCTCCCCAAGGTGGGAGGGAATAGTTACGAGGCAGAGATCTTTTAAAACAAAAAGCAGTTGAAACAGAATCATTATCAGGAGGCCTGTATTTGAAGAACAGAGAATTCTCCACCTAAACCAAGACTCATCTGAATGATTCCAGTTAAGGGCCTTACCAAGGAAACAGCTTAAGTCATCTTTGAAATCGGGAAAAGTTGCCCTGCTTGGCTGGGTTTGAATTGAGGGCTCCCGAAGTAACATTTCACAAATAGGGATACACTGCCATTCCTCACTGCTCCTTCTAGAAATAGCAACACAATTTAGCAATATTTCATATCGAGACAATTACATTGTAGAATTATTGTAGGCTTAGTGCCTCATTAAAATAAAAAAAATGTTAAATCCCTGTTTTGTTGAACACAAGAGATGAATAGTAAATATTGATTTAGAATGAATGCAAACATTTCCCTAGGAGTGGATAATTACTGCCTTTCTATGCAAAACACTTATATTAGAAGAAGCACTTCACTTACTTTGCCATGCGGTATACATTCTTTAGTACATTTTAAATTATACGTTGTCCTGGACAGTGTCTGCTCTATAATTTCTTGTGTCTCTACACCAGAGTCAGTATGTAATTTTAAACTACAAAGTTTCTGCCAGCTAAGAGAATGGGCTTAACTCTTTCCCTTTGCTGGGCTCACAAATCTGAACCCAAGTAGTTTGACAAGTAATAGGGCAGATAGATGATCTCAGACACTGAGTAGTTTAGCTTGCCTTTTAGGTAACAGGATGCCACCGCTAACAGTACAGCATTTTACAGGGCAGAGGCTAAATTGGCAATAGGATTTATTTTCTCTAGCAAGCTTAAAACAAGTCCAGAAAGCATGACCTAAAATTTTATCTCCAGAAATTTTAAATGAATCACTTGGGAGGGAAAAAGGCTAGTTTAAGACTGGACTGTCACAGTCTAGAATACACCTTTTTCAACAAACCGTTGGTTATTCTAGTTTATCCTTAGAGCAAGAGATTTGAAAAATAAGATTCTTTACATTCCAGATAAAGGAATAAACTTTAACCCTTTCTTTCTCAATGTGGGGATTCTTGGTTGACACCGGAATCTTAGACATGAGTATTTCATTAATGGTGGATATATAAAATCATGAAGAATCATTGTGTTGAGGATTATATGAGGACTTGGGTCCCATCCCCAACTTTACTACTGTGCAACCTTTGGCAAATCATTTAATCTCTCTGGGGGACTCAGGTTCTTGATCTGTGAAATGAAGCAAATTGATTAGTTGGTCTCTGTGGGCCAAAAAATTTATAATTATAATAACCACTTGAGTATTATTAATACTCTAGTACATTTATAACGCACCTTTAAAGTTAGTCACCATTTGTTGAATCTCAGAGTTAGTAGGGGCTTGAGAAGTCAGTTAATCTGACCCATTCCTGAATAAAAGAATCCTCTCTATGACATTTCAAACTTCAACTTAAGGATCTCTGGAAAGAGAAACCCACTTCTTTCAGAGCCAGATTAATTGCTAAAAACTTTCCTTATATTGAACCTAAATCTGTCTCCCTGTACCTTCTACTCATTGCTCCTGGTTGGCTCCAAGTATAATCCTACTTCCATAAGAGTGCCTGAAAATACTTGAGACACTATGATTGGGGGAGGGAGGGTTGTTTGTTGTTCTTTTTGTGCATTTTAAATTCTTGAGGCTAAACAACTCTATTTCTTTCAAGCAATCATTGACTTCTCTGTTGTACTCCTACAATGTTTCTATTAACTGCTCTTTTCTTTCTCAGAACATGCCTAAATCATCCACTTTTTTATTTGCAAAATACAGAAATGGAAATATGAAACACTAAGAACATATGATAAATAATCTTCTATGCTTATCAATAAATGCTCTTTAGTATAAAAGCATAAGCAAGACTAAAGTAAATAGGAAAACTGAAGTAGACAGACAAATATTTGGCCTAACATCATGAAATGAGATAGCAACTAAGCTGGATATTATTAATAGTATTTACATTTTTTTCACCCTACTTGCATTGGGTTTCCCATTGATGGGTTTTTTGATAGGATAAAGCAACTAATTTTTGTGTAAAACCTATTAAAATCAATGTAATAAATTTTGTAATGATATAACATATGAAACATGAAACTCTTCAGGTAGGAAGTTTAAAATTACAACAATTACAAAGAGAAATGAAAGGATTTTTGGTCATGTAGAATATGTATGATGACTCCCCAAATCTCTTCTGATTCTGAGATTTTGCCATTCTTTATTAACCATTTTATAGTTATTTGAAGAAAGGTAGCCACAGTGTTTCTTTTTGGCATATTTTCTGGCTATTCTCATGCCTGTATGACCCTTACTAATGTTTGTACATTTTCCTACTGTCTGGGGAACCCCCATTTATACATGGGTCAGTCCCCAGAAAAGTTATTACAGGCTCAAGACTCTCTATGGTCATTAATAATTCAAAAGCACAGGTCATAAGCCTCCACCCACCAGTCTGATACTTCAGATAAAAACAAGACATTTAATAGAACAATAGAGAAAATAAAGAGAAAAAAAAGCCAGGACACTTCTCCCAAGGTTCATATGGAATACTCTGTCACATCACCAATTAGGTAAGCACCAGGAGTGTGCTGATAAATATTTAACAACCATCATTAATTGCGTATAGGGCATTGTGCTAAATGCTGACGATACAACGAAAAGCAAAAGACAGTGCCTGTTTTTGAATAGTTCACAGTCTAACAGGGCACACAACATGTAAATAAACCAAGTACAAACAAAGGGAAGCTAAAAGATTGAGATAAGAAGGAAAAGCATTCAGGAATAGAGGAGAGTCAGTGAAAACTCTTGCTATCAGGAGATGGAGTTTCTTATTTGAGGAATAGTAAGGAGGACAATGTCACTAGATTACAGAGGACATAAAGGGTCAAGGGGGTGGGGAATGAAAGAGATAAGAAGACTGGAGAGGTGGGGGGAACAGGTTAGGAAGGGCTGTGAAGACCAAACACATGTTGTTTTTTTCTCTTATTTATTTTATTTTTAATTTAGAATAAAATAAGCATTTCCTAAACATAACATTTTTTTAAAAAGATGATTGCACATGAAACTTCAGATCTATTATGTACAACTTGCTATTCCTTTTAGATGTATAATAAAACTATCATGCAGGTGTTTTTTTTTTTCTCCCTCAGTCTCCCACCTCCAGTCTTGAGATGACTAGATCCTGGAGGTTATAGGGAACCATTGGGTTTTATTAAGCAGGAATGGGTATGTGTGTAGGGGTGGTAGAGGGGAGAGTGTATGATGAACAGCCCTGAATTTTAGGAAGACCACTGTGACAAATAAGTGGAGGGTGGCCTGGAATGGAAAAAAAAATTGTAGCAGGGAGACCAACCAGCAGACTTTTGTAAAAGAACAAGCCTGAAGTGAGGAGGACCTGGACCAGGGAAGTAGAAGTGTCTCAGGAGAGCAAAGAGTATGCTCTAGAGATGTTACAAAGGCAAGATTCATAGGACCTTGAAATAGACTGGATGAAGTAGAGTGGTAGTAAAAGAGAAGGAAGAAGTGAGAATAACATTTAGGTTTTGACTAAGTGATTGGGTGACTAAGAAGATGGTGGTATTCTCCATGGTAAAAAGGAAAGTTTCAAAGGGGAAGAACTGAGTTTAAATCCCATCAGTGACACTTAGGACTTGGTGTGACCTTGGACAAGTCATTTAATTTAAGCCTCTGTTTCCTCATCTATAAAATGAAGGGTTAGACCAGTTGAATTCTGAGGTTCCTTCTAGCTCTTGATCTATTATTACATGGCCTGACTGTCAAAGTAACAAATACCTCAGAAGCTACTGGCATCTTTTGGGAATGCAATCATATTTCTCTGTGCTAAGTACTGCTAGGCATCACATCTATGGTTTCTGCTAGACGCGTAGTCTTTTCTGGGCATCTCTGGAACTCACGTTTTTCTCTGATTTTGCCAGGCTTCAGCTCTTCAGGATCATCTATTGGCTCTATGCTTGGATCTACTAAGGATTAGGACCCTTTCTGACAAGGGCAGATCAGACTCTTTTAATGTGTTTCCTGCTTGGATAATTTAACTAACGTAAGTCAGTTAAACCCAACCAGAGTTTCCTCAGGTCAAGATTCAGTCTATACTTTAAAGTATGTGGGTCTAATGATTCCAAATCTGTAGTCCCAGACAGCTATTTGATTTTGGATTAGAAATTCCCTTTAATTTTCCTTTTATACTAACCTTTTTTCTCTCTCAAAATATGTAGAGGATTACCATAACACAATAGAAGAGTTCTGTGGAGTCTGAGACCCACTTCAAATCCCAAGTCTTCATCCAGTAGATATGGTAGTAAATTTGAGTAAGAATGGAAGCTAAGAGAAAAAGAAGCCATTTCCTTCACCCTCCTGCTTCACATTCCTGCTTTTATTACGTATGCCTTCCATCTTACTACTTTAATCATCTTTTCTTTACTCCCTCTTACTGCTTAGACTATGCACATGCTTAGGTCTGCTAGATTCTAAAACAAACAAATGAACAAGAAAAAAAAAGCTTTCCTTGATTTTTATACCATCTTAAGCTTTTAACTCTCTCATTGTGATTCATGCTAAATTTCTAGAAAGAGTAATTTATACTTGCTGCCTTTCTCTCTTCCAACCTCTTTCCCTGCCATATCCCATCTGCTCATTCCTCAAACCTATAAAATCTCTAGTATACAATGGGTCCAAACTCACAAATGACCTCCTATTGCCAAACCCAATAGCCTGTTGTTCAATCCTTTTCCTAATGAATGATTCTATAGTACTGCCTCTGGGCTCAATCTTAAATAACATAGAAAGAACAGTAGTTACAAAATAATTTGCCAAAAAACCTGGGGTGCACTCTTAAATAAAGACAAAGGCCATGGCCTACTAATAGTACAATGATAATGAGATACATATATAGGGAACACACATGTCCAAGGCAATTTACAACTCTAAATCTCCATGGCCTCAACATCTTTGTTTCTCTGGAAGGTTCTCCTGAGGCTCTCCATGAAATGTGATATCAATGGAGTTATGTTTCTGCTAGTCTGGGATGGCTCCTTGCATAACACGCATGCTGGATGAACAGCCTCTCTGGGCTTGCTCCTGGTAGGACAGAGAATCTCACCTTGGCTAGTTAATCCATTGTTGAACTAAGCTGAATAGCTTCCCTGGGTGGGAATGGGTAGATTTCTTGGCTACTCAACTACTGTGTGACTGGGACAAACTACCAGCAACACTGAGATAGATGGTTCTGTCACTGGGCTATTGCTGGCCCAGCAGGTCCTCAGCCACTGAGTTTGGCATCTCCCTTGGATGAGTCTGTACACTGAAATTCTTGGGTTCTTCAATTGGGAACTCTATTATTGTTCTGTTGTTTCAGTCATGTCTGGCTCTTTGTGGCCTCATTTGGGATTTCCTTGGCAAAGATAGTGGAGTGGTTTGTCACTTCCTTCTGCAGCTTATTTTATAGATGAGGAAACTAAGGCAAACAGGGTTAAAAGACTTGTCTGGCTCAGCTAAGTGTCTGAGGCCAGATCTGAACTCAGGTTTTCTGGACACCAGGTCCTGCAGTCTATCACTTGTGCCGCTTAGTTGTCCATTGGCAGCTCCAATCAGAAACTTTAGTCTCTACCATTTCCTTGATCTGGTAGTTATCTTTTCAGCAAGGACAATAATTCTCAGCCTGGAAGGGGCACAATTTTCGACTTGGTTCTAAATTTTGTCAACTCTAAACAAAAGGGAGAGGTCTAGCTTCCCTAGTTCAACAATTCTTCCTGGTTCAGATCAAGTTTCTTTAATAAAGAATTCTACCCTTACCTAAAGTTAATAGTCAGTTACATTTTCCAGATTCCATTTGGAGTCTTACACAGATGATGGTCTGGAGAAAAAGCATGGAGGCTCTCCGTTCCCTGAGGCAAGTTCAAAGCCTTTGCTGTCCCTTTCACACACAGCTGACAATTAAAGTGCAAAAACTTTTTCAAAAAGGTGAAATACCTCTTTTTCATTTGAAAGGGTTCCTCCGTTATTCTGTCAGTGAATAAATGTTTCAAAATTAAACACCTACTACTTGCTAGACCCTGAGCTAAGGCAAAAGATAATCCCTTCACAGAAGAAGCTCATGATCTCCTGGGAGAGAGGACAAAACATGAAATAATGAAAAGAAGTTAGTCATTAGAAAGACAAGGGGTTAGGAAAAGCTTCATGTAGATACAGGGGTGGGGAAGCTGTCCTGATCTTCTAAGGTACTTAGGTGCAGCCTTTTGACAGAGTCCAAGTTTTACAACAAATCCTTTTATTAAGGGGATTGGTTCTGTGAAGTTTGAATTTAGTCAAAGGGCTGTACTTGAGGACCTAGAGGGCCACATGTGACCTTGAGGTCACAGGCTCCCCACCCCTGATGTAGAAAAAGTTATTTTAGTTGGGATTTGAAAAAAAAACAGGGATACTGTGAGGCAGAGATGAGTGAGGAGAGAATTCCAGGTCTAGAGAAGCCAGAGAAAATGCTCAGAGCCATTATATTTCAATGTCATTGTTTTTTGCCCCTTCAGATTTTCAGCTCTGATAAATTTGAAGAGGGCATATTCTTACCACTCTAATTATATCATTTCCCTGCTCAAATATGATCAGTTTCCCTATTGCCGCTGAATAAAGTCCAGACTTCTCAGCCTGGCATTCAACTCTATGTAAGATCTAATTCCAAACTGCTTTTCTAGCTTTTCCTCTCAGTAAACCTCCATCATGTACTTGTCATTCAAGGTAAACTGGACTGTTCTATATTCTCATTCTAACTTCTTTCATTGGGTTTCTTATATCTGCTTCTTTTGTCACCCATGCCAGGAATAAGACTTTGCCTTCATTTTATACCAACTAAAATCCTTCTATTTCTTCAATTCACTTCAGGTCCCAGGTCCTTTAGTTAACCTTCAATCAATCAATTGTTCAATCAGCAAGCTTTTATTAAGAACCTGACCTAACCTCCAGGTTAAACTTGGGATACAAAGAGAAAAATGACTTCAAAGAGCTCAGGAAAAATAAATACAAATTTGATTTGGATAAACTTTCTTTGACCTCACCCCAATGCCTGGCCATCAGTGAAGATCTTTCCTTTCCTAAATTGTCCATCTCATTGAATTATAGGCTTCCTTTGAATTAGTTCATCTATATTTTTATGATTTCATTTCTCCTTTATGTAACAGTAACTTTATTAAAGGCAAGACTGTGCCTTTCATCATTGTAGTACCTAGGTATTTGGTTATGCCTGAATAGACATTCAACAAATATTTATTAAATTTAATTTTGAATTTTTGATCATTGTCCAAAAAAAGTGTGCTATAGCGGAAAGGACAATGGGATTTGGAGTAAGATCTCCTCAACCGGGGCTACTTACCCTTTTCACCACACTCTCCAGAATGCCTGCTCCAAGGTAGCCAAATGGATTTCATGCTAAATTGTTTTTTCCATTTTGGTTCCTTCCATCATCTTGAAATCATCTCTGGATGACACAGCCTGTCCCTGGCCACCTTTTCTAGTAGTACTGGTTATTACTTTCATTCACTGGTCACAGCAGGAAAGTTGGAATACTCCTTGCTCCCCATTGCCATTTCCACACTCTCCCTCTGCCACCACCATTCTCCTTCAGGAGGTTCATGCAATCCATATTTAAAACCCAACTGAGATTCAGACCTCTATCAGACTTTTTCTTAATGAGTTCAGTGCCTGCCTCACATTTTTCTCCCATCCCCAACTCCTGCCTTCATACTAAAGGAATTCAACATATACACTGATGCCCTCTCAAAAATCCCTTTCTTCCCTCTCCTCCCCAAGCAACACACAAAGATGGTTATACCTTTTATCTTGCCATCATCAACAAATGTTCCACATCCACATTCATGAATTCTGAATTTTTTTTAATTTTAAAATAATTCGTTGTCATTCCACCTTCTCTTTTTGCCTTGCAACCCCAAATCCTGTTCCTTCTTCTTCCCCCAAACCTCCAAATCCTTGACCTCTCAATTCTTTCCCAGGCCATCACCCCCTACACTTATTACACTCTCTTTCCTTCATCACCTTGACCCTCTTGTGAATCAATAAAATTCTACGTTGCCCTCTTCTCTTGAGTCCCTTGCCCCACACTGATGATCTTGGCCTTTGAAACCTGAACCTTGGATTTCTCCCACCTTTCAATTTGTTCCATCCTCCTCAAAAATCCCTGACTTGATCCATATATCCCTATTATCTGTCATCCCATACATCTTTCCTCTATTTTGTGACTAAATTCCTTGGGAAGGCCATACTTAGTAAGTGCTTCTGTTTTCTTTCCTTTTACTCTCTTCTTAACTTTTTATAGTTTGGCTTCTGAACTCACCATACAAGTGAAATGGCTCTCTCCAAAGTCACTAAAATACCTTAATTATCAAATTGAACAAGCTTTTTCTGGATTCTCTTCCTTATTCTTAGCTGCCTTTGATACCCTTGATCTTCCACTTCTCCTTAATACTACTTTCTGTGGCAATGCTCTCTCCTGATTTTCCCCCTACCTCCTCTTTCTCTGTCTCCATTATTTGATTTAAGGTATTGATCCTCCAAGGCTATATCTGGGCCTTCTTCTCTTCTCTTTCACTTGATTCACTCATCAGCTCCCATGGTTTCAATTATCACATCAATTTAAATGACTCTCAGATCTATTTGTTCAAAGCTAACTTCTCTGTTGACTTTTAGTTTGCCATGTCCAATGGCCTTTTAGTCATCTTGAATTGGACACATCTTAAATTCAAGATGTTGAAAACTGAACGTGTTGTCTTCTGTCCCAAACTCTCCCCTCTTTCTAAGTTCCCTATTACTGTCAAGGTTACTGCTATTCTTCCAGTGACCCAGGCTCAGAACCTAGGAATTTACTCATTCTCTCTCACCTCCCAACTCCACTCAATTACCAAATCCTGTCATCTAAATTTCATAGCATCTCTTACCTATGTCCCCCTCTCTCCGCTAATGCTGTCACAACTGTTACCACCCAGTGGAAGCCATGGTCCCTTCAGGTCTGCATGGCTGATCTCCCTGCTTCAAATCTTTTCCCACTCCAATCCCCACTCTACTCTACTGACAAATTGATCTTCCTAAAAGTCAAGTCTGACAATCCCAAACACACACACACACACACACACACACACACACACACACACACACACACACACACACTTACCCTTCCCCATTCAATAAACCCCAAGTGTTCCTTATTACATCCAGGATCAAATACAAAACCATCTCTTTTTTGCTTTCAAGGTCCTTAATTACCTGGTCCCTTCCTTAATCTCCAGTCTTCATGTACATGATTCTCTTCCAAGTACTCTGGGATCTGCTGACCTTCTTGTGGTTCCTCACATAAGAAATTCCATCTCTGAACTCTGGGCATTTTCCTCAGCTGTCCCCTATGCCCAAAATGCTCTCCATCCTTATACCTACCTCTTAGTTTCTCCAACCTCAAGTCGTCTCAACAGGATCTTACCTTTAAGAAGCCTTTCCTAGTCCTCCTTATAAACCTAATGCCTTCCCACTGAAATTACCCCCAATTAATGTGATATATATCTTATTTGCATGTAGTTGTTATGGTGCTGTCTCTCCATTAGACCATGAGTTCCTTGAGTACAGGAACTATTTCATCTTTCTTTGCCTCTCTCTGTATTCCTAGTGCTTGAACAGTGCCTGACACATAATAGGTACTTAATGAATGTTAATTGACTGATTCTACCATTTCCTTACTACATCATCTTGAACATATATTTTATCCTTGAGAATCTACATTTTCTCATGTGTGCAATGGAGATAATAATATTTGTACTGACTTCATTTTACTGTAAGGAATGCAGTCTCAAGCAAGCAATAAACATTTATTAAGCACCTTTTATATTCCAGGCCCTATACTAAGTGTTGGCCATATAAAAAGAAGCAAAATATAGTCCTCAAGGAGCTTACATTCTAATGGGGGGGGGAGAGACAACATAAAAATATGTATACAGAGTGACATATATAAGGGACAAATAGGAAATAATCAGACACTAGAATTAAGAGGGGATGGGAAAATCTTTCAGAAAAAGAAGAGATTTTGACTGGGACTTAAAGGAAGCTGGGGGCATAGGGGCAAGGGGAGAAGGACACAGTCAGTAAGCTGGGCAGAGGAGGAAGAGCATCATTTCAGACATGGGGGTCAGCCATAGAAAATGCCAGAAGCCAAGAGATGGAGTGTCTTCCTCAAGGCAAGGCCAGAAGGCTAGTGGTACTAGATCAAAGACTAGTAGGCAGGGAAAATTGGAGAGGTAAAAGGCTGCTAGTTGATGAAGCCCCTTGAATGCCAAACAGAGCATTTTGTATTTGATCCTGGAGGAATAGTATCTCTCTGTTGAACTTAAGACACTATAGTCATATAAGTTGTAATAATTATTATGCGAATCTAACCTATCTTTTTTATATTAATCTTATACTTTAACTGAATAGGAAGCACTTTAATTGTTATGAGAAAGACTCCTTAAATTCAATCTTTTTCTCTCCCCTGCTCATATATACCAGAAATTCACTGAACTGTGTATAAGTCCTTTCCCTGCTTTAGAAATAAAGCATAATTATTCCCCAATAGGTCAGTTGCAAGAGTATATGAAAAAAAAGTTCTCAAAGGGACAAATTCAAATTAACAACTTACAAAAAAAACTTCAAATCACTAACTATGATAGAAAAGCATATCAAAAGAAACCTGGATTTTAGTTTTTCAGCCAGCAAATTGGCAAAGGTAAGAAAAGATGGAAATTGTGAATTTTTGAAAGGTTATAAAAGACAAGTCTACTAATGTTGGTGAAACTTTGCATGGATACAATTATTCCAAAATACAATTTGGAGTTATGTAAATGAAGTGGTTCTTTGCCAAGCAGTAAAATTCCCAAGGAAGTCATTGATAATGAAGAAAGTCCTCACAAACACTGACGTATGTATTATAGTTGTGTGTGTGTGTGTGTGTGTGGGTTTGTATATGTGAATCAAAGTAGAAACTAGGTGACTGGGGAATGACTAATTGACTTGTGATAAATGAATGTCATGGAATATCACCATGTTGTAAGAAATAATAAATATGATGAATACAAAGAAGTTTCAAAAGACTTGCATGATCTGATGTACATAGAGCCAAGAAAACCATCGATATAATGACTGCAACAAGACAGGAGGCCACCTCCAGTCATCCTGATCTATACCTTGCCACTGGACTCAGATGGCTCCTGAAGAGAAAGTAAGACTGGTGACCTTGCACAGCCTTCCCTCAATTGAATCCAAATTCACTTGCAAGTCAAGGCATCATCTTCCTGATGTCATGGTCCTCTTAAAGAACAAAGGTCAA
This sequence comes from Pseudocheirus occidentalis, assembly GCA_028646575.1. Classification (NCBI taxonomy): domain Eukaryota; kingdom Metazoa; phylum Chordata; class Mammalia; order Diprotodontia; family Pseudocheiridae; genus Pseudocheirus; species Pseudocheirus occidentalis. The sequence goes on from CM053596.1 coordinate 206,503,806, forward strand.
ACAAAAATAACAAACAACAAGGTAAACAGGAAAAACAATAATCAAAAAATAATGAAAGATGAATGCTGCTAAATTACAAAGAATAAGATTGACCCCAAAGAGATAACAGAAGATGCCTACCCCAATTCCTTTACAAAGGTGGGGATGTGGAACCTTGCACATAAGAACCAGGATAGCATATATGCATGTGCATGTTTGTGTATATATGTATAGGCATATGTACATAAACATTCACATACCTATACAGAGATATATATGTGTATATATGTATACATAAATAATATCTATGATGATGATTTTTTCATTTTTCATAAAAATTTAATGGAAGGGACAAACCTCAACTAAATCACTTGGTTGTTCATTTTATTTTCTTGAGGGGTGGTTCTTCTGCAAAATATTAATCCTTGTTGCAAACTCTTGCGACTATTTATATTAATTTAGCAGATGATGAAAAAATAAATAATGATGAAAATAGATTTTTGATGAAAAAAATTCAAGATTTAGGAAGTATAGTTTCCCTTGAAGTTTGGAACGGGGGCTCATTTTTTTTGCATCTTTCTCAACAATTATTTTTCACGTGGCGTCATAGAATTGTAGAATCACCAAATTAGTTAGATGCCACTCTGTCAGCCATCAAGTTCAAATCATACCTGAAAGGAACCTTTTTTATAGCATTCTTGACAAGTAGTAATTTATCCTCTGCCTGATGATTTCTGATGAGAGAGAATGTACCACCTCCCAAGGCATCCAATTAGAGTTGTTGGACTGCTCAACTTTATTTTTATGCCCTTGAAACCAAGTCTAGAGGTGCCCTTTCGCATCTTCTTCCCATTGCTATGGTTTTCTCCTTTTGAAAAAAAGAACAAATCTAATTCCTCTTTAACACATCTCATGAAAACATCCCTCTTGTCTGTCTAGGAGTCTGCTCATCTCCTATGCTCCACACTCATACGATTCTGTTGGTCTTTTTCTAAATACTCTTTGAGTCTTGCCATTCAAACGATTATGAATCTGGCTAATTGTACTTTTTACTCCAAATCTCCATCTTTTCACCCAAGAGTAGTGTGAGGTACTTGATAAATATTTAACTAATAGTTGATACTGCTACTAAGGCAGACACTCAGGTTTTAGTAAATATAACTAAACTTGCCCTGTCTCTGGCTTCCAGTGAAAGTCAACTGTGGAGGGAAGGTGATGTACTGTGGTGGATCACAATGATGGACCTACTGATGCTACAAGGCTTCTTAGAGGTCATTTAGTCCATTTGCCTTATTTGTAGGCAGCTATATGATTCACCACAGTTCTATATGTATATTGTTAAAAGAATTCTGAATCCTGCCTTAGACACTGATGGTGTAGCTCCAGTTTCACGTGTGAAGCCTATAATATATCCCAAAGTCAAGTATAATTTTAGGTTGCCTTCTGTTTGGATCAGATATTAATGTATCATGTATCTGCTTGTTATGGTATATATTTCCATTTTGATGGAAGTTTATACTTTTCGAAGATTTCCTCATATACATTATCTCATTTGAGCCTAACAATACAGTTTTAATGTAGTCAGGTGATGTATTACTACAATTTCCTTTTTACAGATATGGAAACTGAGGCTCAGGGAGAGATTTAACAGAAGCAGCATAATTAGTGAATTGACCTGAAATAAAGAAGAGAGCATGATGATTTGGAAAGAGCATTGGATTTGAAATAAGACTTACATTCAAATCCTAATTGCCATTTTTAAGGTATTTAAATTTGAGTAAGCGACTCCACAGTTCTCCATCAGTTTCAAGTGGTTTTCTGGTTGACAATAACGAAAAAACACAATTAAGAACTGGAATAATCAGTTCTGGTACGTAGGCTAAGTTGGAGGAAAGAGACCCTCAGATCAACTTGGTAAGGCAAATTTGTTTGGGAGAATGGTCTTTAGAACTAAAGGTCTCAGGAACTACAGAGACTCTCTTATTCTTCTCTGGACAGGAAAGAAAAAGACCTTAGGATATTAGCCCATGTGAATGCAGAATCTATGACACCACAAGACTGCTTCTGGCCCATCCTGAGCAGAAGGAGAACGAGGAGGTTTGAGATATGGCTTGAGGGAGACTTGAGGGAGGAAATAATGGTAATTTTGTAAGCTCCTATTTTACCAAGTCATTCTTTTTAAAATTTATTTATTTATTTATTTAAATTAACTTTTGTTTATTTTTAGTTTATATCATTCATTTCAAAAAGGTTTAGAGTTACAAATTTTCTCCCTGTCTTTTTTCCCCTACCCACCACCCCAAAACAGCAACTCCACTGTATGCCCCTTTCCCCAATCTGCTCTCCTATATTCTCCCCCATCTCCCCTCTGACTTTCTGTTAGGGTAAAATAGATCTCCCTACCCCAGTGCCTGTATATCTTATTTCCCAGTTGCATGTATATAATAATAATAATGTTATTATTATTATTATTATTATTGTATATTTCCCTTCCTTCCTCGTCCCCTACCCCCACTGGGAAGAAAAGCAATTCAGTACAAGCCATATATGTGTAGTTACACAAAACATCTCCACAATGGACATGTTGTGAAAGACTGACTATATTTCCCTCCATCCTATCCTGCCCCCCACTTGTTCTGTTCTCTACTTTGTCTCTGTCCCTTTTTAAAAAAGTGTGCTTCTAACAACCCTCCCCACAAATCTACCCTCCCCTCTATCCTCCCCCCTCTCATTCCCTTCCCCCCTACTCTCCTGTAGGGCAAGATACCCAATTAGAGTGTATGTCATTCCCTCCCTAAACCAAGTTCAATGACAGTAAAGTTGACCAATTCCCTTTTGCCTTCCTGTTCTTCCTCTCCACTATAACAGTTATCCCTTGCCTCTTCTATATGAGACAATTAAGCTCATTCTGTCTCTCCCTGTCTCCTCTCATTCTATTCCTCTCCCACCTCTCAATTTCACCTTTTAAATATCATCTCTTCCTAATCAGTTGATTCTTTGCCCTCTGTCTAGCCATACCTGTACACATATATACACATACTCACATATGTATTCATATGCATATAAACCCTCCTATGGGACATATGTGTATGTATACAGGTATATATATACATTTATATTTCCTTCAACTATCTTCATACTGAGAAAAGTTCATAAGTTACAATTATTGTTTTTCCATGTTGGCATGTAAATAGTTCAACTTTGATAAGTTCCTTATGATTTCTTTTCCATGTTTACCTTCTCATGTTTCTTGTATTTGAATGTCAAACTTTCTATTCAGCTCTGAATTTTTCACCAAGAATGCCTGAAAGTCCTCCACCTCATTGAAGAACCATATTTCTCCCTGAAACATTATACTCCTTTGATCTTTGAAATATCATATTCCAGGCCCTTTGATCCCTTTATGTAGAAGCTGCTAGATCCTGTGTTATTCTGGTGTGTTTCCACAATATTCAAATTGTTTCTTCTTGGCAGCTTGTAATATGTTCTCCTTTATCTGGCAACTCTGGAATCTGACTATAACATTCTTGAGAGTTTTCTTTTAGGGATCTTTTCCAAGAGGCGATTGGTGAATTCTTTCAATTTCTATTTTGCCCTCTGGTTCTAAAATATCAGGGCAATTTTCATTGAGAATTTCTTGAACAATGATTTCTAGGTTCTTTTTTTTATCATGGCTTTCAGGTAGACCAATAACTTTTAAATTGTCTCTCCTGCATCTATTTTCTACTTCAGTGGTTTTTTCAAGAAGACATTCCATATTGCCTTAAATTTTTCATTTGTTTGGATCTATTTAATAGTATCTTGATTTCTCATAAAGTCATTTGCTTCCATTTGCTCCACTCTAATTCTCAAGGAATTATTCTCTTCAGTGAGCTTTTGAGATTCTTTTTCCATCCGGCAAATTTGACTTTTTAAGGCATTCTTCTCCTCATTGGCTTTTTGGGCCCCTTTTGCCATTTGAGTTAGTCTATTTTTAAGGTGTTATTTTCCTCAGTCAGCTTATTAACTCTCTTTTCATTATTTTCTTGCATGATTCTCATTTCTCTTCCAAATCTTGCCTCCACTTCATTTATTTGGTTTTCAAAATCCTTCTTAAGCTCCTCTATGGCTTGTAACCAATTCATATTTTTCTTGGAAGCTTTTGGTGCAAGAGTTCTGACTGTGTTGTCTCCCTCCCCTTCCATGCATTGATCCTTTTTGTCCCCAAAAAAGAAATCTAAAATTGGATTGCTGAGCTTGCTTTCCTTCCTTTGCCTGTTCATGCTGCCAGTCAATTTACTTGACTTTCAAGCCACAATAGAACTCTGCTTCCAGAGGGGAGAACATTGTCCCAAATTGCTGGGGTTTTTGCAGCTGCCAGAGCTATTAGGAGACCACTGTCTCTACAGCCCCCACCAGCTTTGGCTCACTAGTCACACACCTCACAACTACCACCCAAGACCACAATCCCAATCCAGGCTGGTTAAGGCAAGAGAACTTAGCTTCTGAATGGTTCCTTGGCCTCCATGCAATCTGCAGGCAGGGAGCTCTGAAGCAGCCACATGGAGGCAGTAGCATGGCCACTGCTTCTACCACTTCTGGCTCTGGGGACAGGGGGCCAGACCTGCTCCTCTGTTTTCCCCCAATTCAGCCAAGTTCCACTGACATTTCACTATATCTTTGGAATTTAGGGGTTGATAATTCTGGAAACCATCACATTTGCTGGTGATCCACTCTCCTTAATGTTTCAGCTGTGACTGGTCCTGGCCACCCTGGGGCTAAAACCATGGCTGGTCTCTGCTCCCAGCATGCTGTGATGAACCCTTCCTGTCTGCCTACTGGGCACTGCCTTCAGTGGGAACTTTGTTTCTGTCACTTTGTGCATTCTGGAACTCTAAAATTTTAGAGTCATATTTTCCAGGTATTTGAGGTGGTTATGGGGGGAGCCAAGGAATTTTCCTGCTTCTACGCCTCCATCTTGACTCTGCCTCAAGTCATTCTTAATAACTAGGTACTAATCTCAGCTTTTTATACTTGCTGAAAGAGTTTAAATGATACCATCCCCTTTATTCTTCAATATCCCAGATCAAAGCTCCATTTGACCGACCCTAGTGATGACTCTGACACAATGACCTTAGTATCCAAGCTCCCCCTAAAGGTTTCAGCTTCTTTTTGCTGCATATCCTGTAACATCATGTACTAGTTGTTGAGTTGGGAAAAAAAGAAAGCTATCATTTCATGTTAAAGAAAATAAATGAGTATGTGGTAGAAGTCCAAATGTCTCATCTCAGTTAAACAGAAAAATTAAAGGCATCAGGTCTAATAAATGATCCCACACAATTTAAATTGTCTCATCTCATATACCCTTGCCCTCCTTTCTCAACTACTAACCTAATTCCACTCTTCTCTTCAGTCTATGCCTGGGTTAATATAGGAAAGACACTTTTGGTGCTTTCTCTACTGCCATCCATTATCACAGATGATTTGATTGGGGCATGGTTCAGGAGAAGAAAAGGGAATCTGTAGCCTTGAGGGCACATGCAGCCAGTTTGGTCTTTTAAGTGTGGCCCTTTAACTGAATTGAAACTTAACAGAATAAATCCTCAAGACCTCAGGTTCTCTACCACTGGTTTAGGATGTTACTACCACTTTACTTTGGCAATGTATCAGTAAACATCTGCCTCAAATACATCCATGTAATGTTCCCTCACAATCATACACTCATATTAAAAAAAATAGCTCTTAAAACAAAAAACAATAGGGGTGATGGAGTTTACTATGATTCTCAATTCTACTGACTCCTCTACTTGTAGCCAAGACTGGTCTCTGCCAAGACCTAGTCAATTTGCTTGACTGCCTTACTCCAATATATATCCTTCCAGCTCACTTGCCTTTAATTCTTATGGTGAAACACCATTTCAGGAATCTGTGTGTCCTAAAGAATTTTACTTCTGCAAGCAGCATTTCTAATGTTGTTCCTGTGGGTAAAGTTGTACTCCCATAAGGGTACCCACTTGTTGATTCATTTCTCTCTGGATCTCTCCTTCAAGACTCATAAGCTCTCCTTTATGACAAAGTCTAGGGGAAAAAATCCCCAACGTACTTTCAGGTATAAAATTAGAACTCCCTTCTAATTCCCCAGCTTTTGGATAACTGTGAGGGAGGGGGAGTCAGACGATAAAAATACATCCAGTTACTCTAGAACAGAAATTAAAACTAAGCCAAGCTCATGCCAGTTTCTTACAAGGAGTTCCAGTGGAGACCAAAATCAAAACGTAAGTGAGAAAAGATATAGTGTGAATAGAAAATCTCCCAGAGTAATCAGGGAATATGTTTTCAGCTACTTTTTTTCCCTGACAGTACAGTTTTGTTTTCTCACATCAATGAGCTAGAATAAAATGTGAATCCCATGATCAAGTTGGCAGAAGTCATGCACCCTACCTGGATGCTCGCAAATTGTAAATCACTACTTTACAAGGATTTAACTTTTCCTTTTCCAAAATAATCAAATGTAGTGGTAAGGGGCCACTAATCATGACAAAAAATATACTGCAAATTCTTTCTTTCGGTGCCAAGCCCAATAAGTTCTCTGAGTGAAATTAAATGCACGATCGTATTCCAAACCACAGTTTCCCTTGGGGATGCAGAAATCTCAAGTGGGGGGCTGAAAGGCCAGTTGTATAGAAGCCCATGGTTCCACCCATTTTTCAGATGTATTTTTTTTCTCTTCTTAAACTACTGCATGCAGTATAAATTGCTTCAGCCCACTCAGCTTTCCAACCTTGGTAATAAAATAAATGTCTTCATACTTTCCACATTCCACCTCTAAGAAATGGGCCAGTCCATATCTTCCCATAGTTTCTCACAGTTTTCTGTTTGTTTATTTTTAAAGGTTCTCTCTTAAACTCTAGGGAAGAAGGAGGGGAAAAAAAGGAGGGGGTGAATCGGTTATGTTGAAAGCAATTATTGGCTTTGTCTCCTATCTGCGATATCACAAGAATTAGGGATGGAAAAGACCCATGAGGTCATCTAGTCAATCCCCTGCCAGTATAACTTTGTTCCCCACAGTACATTATCTCCTCCGAGAGTTTTTAATATGCACATAGGGTAGCCAATGATAACATATTTTCATTTCTATGTTTTTTTAAGTAGTTTTATTCTATCCAGTCTTCAACAAGCCATTTCAAATGATGATCTGTGACCTCTCACAGGGCATTTTTGACTGACCGTAAAGAATTAAAACAACATTTGTGTTATCCAGCAACTATGTTCCATAAGATCAGCATGGAAGCATCTTTAAAATAAATAAATAAACATAAGCAGCATCTAGTTCCAAGGACTAGAATGTTAAGTGTATAAGTGTTTTTCATTGGAAGTCTTTTATATATACAGTTCATTATGCTATAAATATAGGTCTATTTGTATGTATATATGTACACCAGCAAGCACACACATGCACATATACCTTATTACTCCCAGAATTTTCTTATTTCCTAAAAGTTGTGCCAAATGCCACATGATTCAGGAAGTTGTGATTCAAAATATTTAAGGTTGCATTTCTCACAATTTTCTTCTTATCTTTCATAAGATGCACATTTTAAATGTCAACTTACATATGGAAATGTTTAATTTCAAGGATGCTGCTCCATCAGGAAACTCTTAAAATCTTCTCCAAGAGTTTCTTTTCTCTCCCCAGCCCCAGCCTCTTATGAAGAGAATGCTCCTGTTCACTTCATACCTGCTGATTCCAGAGACATCGCTACCTACTGGCAATCTGTCCATTCTTTAAGAGAGAAGAGGTACAGCCTAAGGAGTACATGACAGAAAAAAAGCACTCTTCAAAAGAACTCTGAAATGTTTTGTTCTTTACTTCACTGTTTCCCAAGACTGGTATTAGGTTATAGTGGGATTTTTGCTTCTTGTTAGTGTTCTACCTTATGTAAGGCATCCTGTCAGGGGTAATGAGATAAGCATGTTTGAGTCTTGTCAGAGCTTAAATTGCCAGGATCTGTCTGGATTTCAAGTCTAGCACATTTTCATTTTTTAAATTTAATTTCAATTCTTGTGGATAAAGGAAGATTTACCCCTGGCAAACTTTTTTTTTCATTTTGATGCTGGTTTTGTCACAAGGAAAACTATGGTGTCACAGGAAGTCGTTTAAGTGTCTCCTGTCAATGCAGTCCCAACCCTTCCAAAAACAAATGTTTCCTAACTTACTCTAAGGTGTTCCATACGTCATAATGGAAAAAGCACTTGATTTAGAGGCAGAGGACCTGGGTTCGTATCTTGCCTGTCACTTCCTACCTATGTAACTTTAGGCATTTCCTTTAACCTCTCTGGGTCTTAATTTTCTCACTCATAAAATAAAGTGCTTCAATTAAAGGGCCTCCAAGGCCCTTTCCAGCTCTAACATCGTATGACCCAGAGGAGACAGGAATACGGTTTAAAGGCAACACTGTTGATGTGTTTATAAAACTGAGGTCCTGTTGTGTAATGTGGTTTTATTTAAAAGAAATTCTCATCAAAATAAATATGGTGTGAGAGAAGGATTGGACTTACTCGGTGAGGCTCTGGCGTGGATGGAGACAGGGAGATTAGGACCAGTGCATGGAATAATAAGAATTGTTGTTACTAAACTTTATAAGTGTTATTATTCCTATTCTTATTACATGGCACTTTAAGGTTTGCAGAGCACTTAACATATTCTTTCATTTGACTTCCCTAACAATCCTGTGAGACAGGCATGGAAAGGACCAAAAGTGGAAGGAGGGAAATACAGTGGCAGTAAGCTTGTGGACAAGGGTATAGAAGTTGATAAACGAGGGTGAGGAATGAGGATAAAAAGTTATATGAACACCTCTCTGGGGCTTGATGCTTTGCAAATAAAGGGGAGGATCATGTTCCTCAGTCATTTAGTCATGTCTAACTCGTTGTTACCCCATAGACCATAGTACTCCAATACTGTCCTCGTAGTTTTCTTGGCAAAGATACTTGAATGATTTGCCATTTCCTTCTGCAGTGGATTAAGGCAAATAGAGGTTAAATGATTTACCCAGGGTCTTGACTCCAGGCCTGGCACTGTATCCATTGAGCCACCAAGCTGCCTCTAATAAAGCTCATAGTATAATAGATTTCTAGTTACAAAGAATCTTGGGAGGTGATCTGATCCAATTCTTTCATTTGACACATGAGGAAACTGAGTCATAGGAGAGTTAAGTAACCTAGTCAAAGTTACACAGTCATTGAGGAGCAAAGTCAGAATTCATACCCCTAGGTCTTCTCATGCCAGATCTTCAAACCTGGACACTAGCCTGAACATCAGGAAGCAATATCACTTCTCCGAATCTCATTTTCCTTATTTATGAAATGAAAGGATTAATCAAGAGGATATTAAAGGTAACTTCCAGCCCAACGATCTATGATTATTATAAAGGAAATCAGCTTTGAAAGAATTTAGAAATCTGATCAATGCAATGAAAAATCACAAGACCAGAGGACTGATGGATAAAATATACCACCAACTTCTTGTCAGAGACTTGAGGACTTAAAATGCAGAATGAAACACGTATTTTGGTCAATATAAGAATTTGATTTGTTAGAATACGAATATTTGTTATGAAGATTTTCTTCTCTTTTGGGTGGTTCAGTTTTGAATGGGAAATGAGAGATGGAGATATGAAAAATAATATTTTAAAATTTAATTAATTTACATTTTAAATTAAATAAAAATTTTAAAATAATTTTGAAAAGAAAATCAGTGAAGAAGAACTACAGACTGAACCCAGGTCTCACACTCTCCAGTCTTACCTTCTTTCCACTTCAGAGGCTAGCTTGGGTTTAACGTACTGTGCCAACATTTAAAATATTCTAGCATTCTGTGAGCCTATCTGATCTGACTTTATTATATGGAACCAACAAGATGGACTGATTGTCCTCCTACAACCTGAACCAGCTTTGTGAGGAGAGCACCTGAGACACAACTCTTACAATGAAGGGAGTAAGATTGCATGGAAAATTCCTGTGACTTCACCAGTCTTAGCCCCTTGGTGACAGCGTCTCTCACACCTCAGCTCTTTCCACTACTATATTCTTCTTCATTTACCGCCTCTCAATGGCTTCACAGAGTGGCCGTCTGCAGCTTCAAAGCAGAACAGTCCACCCACACAGGATCATAGAAATTAGACACAGAAAACTCCCATTAGGTCATCCAGGACACACCTCTACCATGGAAAGGAGCCTCCACTCCCCCTCACCCCCATTCTCCTGCTCTGGTTTTGAAAATGTGGTTGCGCTTTACTGGTTCCTGTATATGGTTTGAATAAGAGTTTATAAGCATTCTGGGATTCTTTAAGACTAAAGGTGCCACATAAAGTTATATTGCTATTTTGTTTATTATAAAGTTGTGTGTGTGTGTGTGTGTGTGTTAATCTGTTTGGGAATCATCACAAGAAGACTTCTGAAAGAGGAAATTATACCAGTCTGCCTTTTGACCTGACTTTAATCATAATTGATTGTAAACTGCTCAAAAACTGACTGATTTATGTACTAAGCATCCCAATGTAAATGTGTACTATAAAAATTAGTTCTGTAAACAATTAAAATATTGTTTACAGTTTTGTGTGTTAATTACTGCAAATTTATTTGCCCACATTTTCTGTGAGTTACTGTATACCCTGTGTATATATTTATTTATTGTCAATGTAAACTCTGTTTATTTTTAATCATATAATAATGCTTCAGTGCCTTTGGATATGAGACCTTATAACTGTTCATTTGCTAAATGTTGTTTTTTTCTAGTTTGTTTGTTTGTTTGCTTCGTTGTGTTTAACCATACAGATTCAAGTTGAATATTACTTCTGGTGACAAGAAGCCCAGCTGATTAACACAAATGTCAAGCCCAACTGGGGATTCAACCCAGACCCTTGGCTACTATCCAAGCACTCAACTGGCTCAATGACAATTCCATTATTCTTGTTTAGCAAGGGAAAAGGGGAAGAAAAAGATGTCAAAGGCCAGTCACTGGGCCTGGAGCCCTAGATCAGAGTTAGCAGGACTTTGTAAACGTGCTAGGGTTTCCTTATAAGTGACCTAGTGTAATCTAATTTACTTGCACAATGGGCCAAAGAAACATACAATGAATAATATTCTGCCCATTTTATAGAGAGGAAAACTTCAACAGAGCTACAAAACCATGGCTCATACCATCAGCAAGAGTCAAGAAAAAAACCCAAAATTTCTTCACTAAATTACAGGCCAGGATTTTGCCTACAAGTCTAAATTTTATTAATTAATCACTAATAAAATGGATTGTAAAGCACTCTGCGAAACACAAAGTGCTATAAAAATACTTAATAGCTATAAAGTCCTACAGGGTATCCACCCCCCTCCCTTTATTCTGTCACTATAGCTTTAAAGGAAAGAATTGTCACACTATATGCTGGAGGCTTGCTATAAATTTCTTAAGTGGTTGCTGTCATTTGAGGAAACATGACTATTTACTTCTTCATTGGAGAAGTCTTGCAAACCAAGCCTATTTTCCTGATTAAAAAAATAAAAATAAAAGCCACCAGTCATCAGGGGTTAAGGAACTCTGGTCACATTGAGAAACTTTTAAGTAAATGCTATGTCTGTCCTGTGATAGGACTGATATTATACTATGCAGGGGCCCAGATGTGTCCCATGATCTGAAATAAGCTTAACCTTCTAATGTTTCTCATTGAAATGGATGAGGCCCTAAAAGATGGTTGGAGACAGATGTTCACTACCTAGCAAACTCTAATCTCCAGTTATTAGTAAAACTATGACAATCCTTCAGTATAACAAATGAAAAGGGGACTCTTGGGATGAATGTCTAATGAAGAGAAAATTGCCAACATGCCTTTCTGGATAAGCTTAGGAGAAAAGAGGCCCTGTCCAAGCTAGTTAAAAATCATTACTTTTGCTTATTCAAGAGGAGGTAGAATAGATATTTGAAGAACAAGGAAAAAGAGGTATTTTCAAGCAGTCTTTAAAAGCATCAGGGCAAAAAAAGAGCAAGCACAGTATAAAGGAGCAAACATGGAAAGACCATGAGGTAGGCACAGTTTCTAGTTGCTGCACATGGAGTAGGCTTGACCTATGAAGTGACCTGCTAGAAATTCTGGAGCTCTGTCAAGAGCAAGTATTCCAGATGGTGACTTTTTGTAGTGTAGGTGAGCTATCTTGGAGTCAATAAAAGTAGAGAGACATCTGCCATGCGGAAACCAGGCAGAGCTTCCCTGCAGACCTAAAGCTGGAGGGGTTCTTTAACTAGCCCCATAGAGCGCCAGAGCTAGAAAAGACTTAGAGATGGCAGAGTAAAACCATCTCATTTTACTAACAGGGAAAGAAATCAACACCCCCACATTTTCAGGGAACAATGTGGCCAAGCTCAGTCAGACAAATGGTGGAGTTGATACTACTATAGAAATCTGCTATGTTCTCTGCTGCCCTTATGCAAAACTATTGCCCCAACTTGAGAGTAATAATGATATCTAAATAGTGATGTCTTCAAAGAAAAGTAACAAGGATTTATTATATCCATTTTTGTAGATGAGGAAAATTATGTTCATAAAGGTTAAGTGATTTGCCTATAGCTAGTAAGTGTGAGAAAAGGGCTTGGAACCTGGGTCTTCTCAACACTAAGCCCAGCACCCTATTACTTATATCAGTGGTTCTCAACCTGTGGGTCACAACCTCTTTGAGGATTGAATGACCCTTTCACAGGGATCACAGGGGTTGCCTAAGACCATCAGAAAACACATAATTCCAATGGTCTTAGGAACTGAGACACCACGGGTCCACCCACATGCAGATATGCCCATATACGAGTATTAAAGGGCCATAGCATTAGGAAGGTTGAGAACCATTACTCTATATACTACTCTACTTCCTAGTACACAATGATTTCAATCACAATTATAATCATGATAATAGCTAATGTTTATATAGCACTTCAAGGTTTGCAAAGTGCCTCACGTATAATTTCATTTGACTCTTACAACAATGCTAGAAGGTAGGCATTTATAATTCCCATTTTCTTTTGTTCATTCCTGTCACATTTTTGTGACCCTGTGGAACATAGCATGCCAATATTGGGCAGGGGGTTTTCTTGACAAAAATACTGGAGTTGTTTACCATTTCCTTTTCCAGTGGATTAAAACAAACAAGTTTAAGTGACTTGCCCAGGGTCACACAGTTAGTAACTATCTGAGGTTGGATTTGAACTCAGTTCTCAGCACTCTATCCATTGAGAAACCTAACTGCCTCAATTCCCATTTACAGATGAGGAAATTAAGGTTGAAGGAGGTTAAGTGATTTGCTTAGGATCTTACAGATAATAAGGGGCTTGTGAGGTAGACTGTGAATTCAGGTTTTCCTGTCTTTATCTGGCAGCACTCTATCTGCCTAAATGTTTTGTCAAAGATCAGAAAGCCAAAATAGATGCTTGATGATCAAGATTTCATAGTGTTCTTAAACTTCTTTCAAGTTTAAGAATAACTTTAACTTTTCAGAAGAAAACTTCCTTTTTTTTCTTTTTTTCTCTTTCAATATTTATTTTAGATAGTAAACTATTCCTTAAAGCTGTTTCCTAGGGTTCCCATTTTTCTTCTTCCCCTGTGCAGTTTAATGAATGTGAATGGACTTTATTGAACTCATCTATTGTGATACTGAAACTAATAATGAGGTGAGAAGTAATTATTCAAGAGGAATTGTAACAGTAATTAATTTAGTAGGTACTTAGCCCTTAGTTACTACTATAACCTGGATTCAGAGGCAGACAGCTCCCAGCTCCTTGTCCAGTCCTCCAGGCAGTTCTTGTTAAGCACTGAAGTTCACAGGGTCCAGCACATCTCAAACCCTTCACCACTTCTGTTGCTGGGAGCTCAAGGATCAACCACTCCACAAACAAAGTCTCATCCTGGTCATGCTTCTTTAGTCCTCCAACATTTTCAGCTTGCCCTAGGACTCAGAAGAAATCTTGGCCTTCCAGTAGGCCTTCACCAGATTCTGGTCTCATAGAAAACTACAACTCAGTTCTCAGTCCAGCAGGCCCAGCCCCCAGATGCTGGGACAATCCTGTTTCCTCCATCAGGAACCACCAGGAAGAACATTTCTGATTCTGTCTGTCCTCTGGAGCTCTCCTTAAGCACACACACACTGGCCTCCTGTCTCAGCCAACCCCATCCTGCCACATCAGCAACAGGAGACAAAGTTCACACCCTCTGTTCACACAGAAGACTGAGTTCACACCTTCTGCCTCTTTCACACTAGAGATAAAACTTACACCTGCTGTACTTAGCCCTTAGTAACTAATGTCTAAGTACCCGCTAAATTAATTACTGTTACAGGAATATTCCTGCTAAAATTATAAATCAACATACCCTGGACTAATTTCCAGTTATTCATTATCGTCCAAAGATTATTAGAAAAAGAATAGTGAAGAGCCACTAAGTATACCCTTACCTTCACTCCCATGACTCAATACTCTACTCAGAACTTCATATGAACTAACTCTGGGAACCAAAAGTTTCTGTATTTATGATAATCTGATTACCAATATCAGTCATTATCTGCAGACAACCACGCTATGCCTCATTCTGGATACTGATATACATATATATATATACACACACATATATTTCTATTTATATGTATATGTAGTAATTTGTTACTCAACAAATTGGCAAACTGTATAGAAAAAATGAATTGTCTACTGGTATATTTTATACAACTACTTTCCGGGCCATTTTATTCCCTAAATCTAGGCTTTATGTCACTAATATCCTAATGAGATCTTCTTGCCTCAGAGTTTGGATCCCATGCAATTTAATTCAACTTAATTCTACAAAGATTCATTAATGTGAATTTTCCCCACATCATCTGCCCTGGCTTACCTATTAAGGTTATTATTTACCTATTACTATAATCAGTATACATTTGACAATAATCCTTCTAGTTAATCTCTCTCTCTCTCTCTCTCTCTCTCTCTCTCTCTCTCTCACTCACTCTCTCTTCCTTTTTCACTATACACACCCACAACTACCAGTGTGGACTGACAACTGCTAGACAATGGGTATTCTTACTGTGTTTCCCAGAGCACAAAGAGTTAAATCATTTGCCCAAGGTCACACAATCAGTATGTGTCCATACTTGAACTCAGGTTTTTCTGACCTCAAGATGGGCTATACCATGTTACTTTTGTTGACCCTTTTAAACCCAATAGCTTATGAAGGATAATGAATGGACTGCCTCTATACCTTCTGGTGCTCCATTAGTAATAAAATTACTTCAAAACATTTAGACAAAGACCCCAAGAGAACTGGATGGAAACCCTCTGGTGGATTTGTGGAAAGAAAAGGGTCAAATCCCAAATAAGAAGGTATGGATTATTACTTCATCTTTAGAGGAGCCCAATAAAGATAGGGCTCTGGTACTCTTCTGGAACATTTAGGTTCATATTGATTATAGATCCATAAATGAATTGAAGAAATATTATTTTAGTATCTTAAGGATGTTAATTCTAAATGCTAAAGTTACATGTTTACTGGTAATAATTTTTCTTCTTTCTTTAGGCAACATAAAGTTTGCAGACTAAATTATTCACCTATGATACTATTAATAAAAACAGCATTTAAAAATCAATTACCTTATTCCCTAAGTCCAATAAACTGGCTGTCTGACAAACTATTATGACACAACAATGGCTGGACATTCTTCTTCATCACACTGAGGTTTGAGGAAAGAGAAGTTGTGGAGGGGAAAGGAAAAGGAAAATGTACACACCCCTAGTCCTGCTCTGGAAGCAAATGCGAACCATGCCAGAAACTTTAACTCTGCTCCCTTCCTTCTATGCCTCTTCAGAAATGCTCCTGTGAGACTGGCAATTTCCCATTTAAACTATGTTCATAGAAACAAACTTTGCAAATATAACACCCACGTGATCTATATGTTAGTCAGAGAAAGCATATCATTGCTTAACATTGCTCAGTTTTAATAAAATTCCATCTTTTTAAGCTCTGTTTTGGAGTATTCCAATTCCACTGCTGCTTTGAAGTAAACTCCCTGAACCAAAGTAAAATAAAATACATTGTTTATTTCGCCACTATTTAAGAGTTAATGAAAGATTTGCACCTGTACAGCTGCTGAGGACTGAAACTAGCTCATGGAGTGAATGTGTTTTCTAGTTGAGACAGTTGTAAATGCCTTGAGTAAAAACACTGAGGACTGCTAATGGATAGGTTTATTTTAAAGCATGCCATCTGCTATCAATCATAGAGAAGTATAGGAAGCAAGTTTGGCCGGGCTCCCTCCTTGGGAGCCTGATAAAGATAGGGCTCCAGTACTCTGGAACATTTAGTCCCCAAGAGAATAAAACATCAAACCTACTCAGCAGCTCCACTAACAATAATAAAAATGCCTCTGCCTAAAGGTGACATTCTGAATTTACGATTATTTGTGTCTATAAAGTGTATTCTTTGGCTCCTGACTCATTCTGACTGTCTCACTACAAGAACAATGCATTAAGCCTGCCTGAAGTAAATGGAAATCCTATCCTTTTATTAAACCAGCAGCCAGTACCTGAGATGTTCAAATACCCTATAGGAGCACCATTGAAGGTCTGTGGCTCTGCTGGGTTCCTTCTTTAAGATTTTTAGGAAGAAAAAGCCAAATAAGCACTGCTTTAATACATGGAGAGTAAATATATTTCCTCCAGTAAATTATGTTTGGAAGTCTACTGATTCCAAAAGACTGGCAAGTGAAGATATGGGGTACTCGCTCCAACATCTTCTATTATGTGCCCTTTACAATCATGTTAGGAAAATAAATATTACAGTGTGCTTCAGAGAAACTGAGAAACAGTTGCTCACACAGTGATTTATGTCATCTAAGCTATATGGACCTAACATGTTTTCAGGAGGACAAACATTATTTCCTCTGCAATTTTCCAGCTGCAGAATCATAACCAATATTGTTTTCATAAATGGATCCCAAAGTATTTTTTGAGAAATGCACAGCCTGGCTTATTAAAAGGGCTGCCTGCTGAAATCCTCAGTGGATGAAATGAGTTGTGGTGGCTCTGACTTTTTGCATGGCGTATAATGTTAGTCTTCTGTCTCAAATCCGTGGCTTAGCTAAATTCGACTGTAAGCCTGGAAAATGGAGCTGTGAGTGCTTAGGGAAAAACCACCTGGCCAGTAAGCTCAGGAGCCTAATTAAAGTTAATAGAGAAATTAAAAGTGGGAAACATTGGAACAGTAGCAGCAAGGGGAAAAATTGTATAAGGAGATAGAAATTCAGGGCAAAAGCAACTTGCTTGTGCAGGAGAGAGTGGAGTGTGTGTGCAT
Organism: Pseudocheirus occidentalis; assembly: GCA_028646575.1. Lineage (NCBI taxonomy): Eukaryota > Metazoa > Chordata > Mammalia > Diprotodontia > Pseudocheiridae > Pseudocheirus > Pseudocheirus occidentalis. The sequence goes on from CM053596.1 coordinate 206,521,130, forward strand.
GTGTGTATTTTTGATCTTGCTAGCAATAGCTCTCTCTTGATACGGAAGGGGGGGCAAAGGAATTGGAAGCAGACAACTCATTGTACATCCTCTGTGATATTTTGTACTTCTAAGATTATTTAGGGGGTAAAATAAAATTAAAATTAAGGAAATCATAAGTTCAAAGTAAACAGTAAGACTTGTGGACATTCATTCAGTTAACAAGTGTTTATTCATTGCCAGTCAGGTACTCACATTATGTAAAGCTTCAAGAAGACAGAAGAAATATGATACATCGCCATTGCCCTCAAGAAATTTATCATTTAGTTGGAGAGGCTAGATTAACAAAATCTTGAATAAATTATACAATTGTACAAGTGTGGAGAGTATAGCTAAATTGGGGTGGGTGTCAGGATGAAATAGGGCAAAGGTCACCAGAATTGCCAGCTTCAACAAATCATTTTCAGTCTTGGGCTGATAAGCATGGCAACCAAGATCATTGTGGGAGTTGACCATAACTCCTTCCAGCTTTTTTTTTAAGTTTTGCTAAGTGGGATCTTCTGGCACAAAGAAGACCCAGGTGAAGAACTCTGAGGTAATTTAAAATAATTTTGGGTTATAAGTTACATAAGAGTTTGGAACTGGGAGAGTCTGAGTGGCATCATAGGAAAAATACATATTTCAAAAGATAAACTTAAAATATGTAAGTTCTCAACAAACTGACTGGGTGCGTGTGGTTGGGGTGTCTGTCACATAAAAGATAGAGAGAGATTCTAGGGTTATAAACTAGAGTGGGCAGACATTGACTTATATAGATAAGAACTCATATCTCGTATGAAGAACAGCAGCTCAGCAAAGATGCTCAGAAGAGAACACAAATACCTACTTAAGAAAAGCTCATCAATGAACAAATGAGAGCACAGTGATAATCTCACCACAAGACACTATTGCCTTTCCAATGTAGGAGTTATGAGTGGCCCCTGCCATAAGTATTCTCTACTCTTATGGCCTTCCAAGCATACTCTCTGATTACGTGTGTTCCTTATAAGTTTCTCCTTTCCCATTAGCAATATTATAACCAGTAGGATTGCGTATGGGGCATATTTTTTCATTTACTTTGCTATGCTATCTGATCAAATACCTTTTGCTTGAATGTATTTCCTGGTTGGATTAATAAAATTAACACATCACTGATGGTTTTTGTAATATAACTTTGAGTGGATTATAATCCGCTAAATGGCTCATACCAGTGGTAGCTATCTGGACATATTTGCATGAGGGGAATCCAGGTACTCTGTGGCTACATGCAAAGTAGTATAATAGAATTCTAAATTATCTGGTGTAATATAAAATGCTTGTAGAAAGGAGTTCAAAGAGAGAAGAGCCATAAAGGATGGAATAGTCAGTAATATGGAAGAGACAAGAATTGAGTGGTGAATTCATTGTTTCTCTGCAATGATAGAAAGAGTTTTAAGTGTCTTTAAACTATAAAGGACGTAACATAAAATGTTAACCAGAAAACTGACTTAATTGATAGAATGTCTTCATTTCTAATTATATATAGTATCAGATTAAACACCAATATATTCTATTCATCTTGTATTTCTCATATATGATTCTGTTCTTCTAAATGTGCTTGATAATACATCTCAATGTTAATATCAGGCTTTTTTTTAGATGACCTGAAAGGCCTACCAGTGGTGCTAGAAATTCACAACTGAATAGCCAAATGTTCCCCCTCCCTATTGTCTCTAAGTCTTTACATGTGCCCTAAAATATCCCTACTTTCCTTTAAAGCACAACTCATGTGTCATCTCTTACTTTTGGCCTTATCTGATGTTCCCAATTATCCACCCTCCTTTTTTGAAACTAGTTCATATTACCTTGTATTTATTGACTTGTTAAACATTTTGCATTTTGCCAGTAGAATATAAACCCCTTGAAGGCAGAGGCTTTATTTTTGTCCTTTCATCCCTTGTGCCTATGAAAGTACCTTGCACTTAGTAGGAATTTGATAATATTTGTCAAAATAGACATAATGAGAATCACCACAGTGCCATTGTTGTGAATTGTTCCAGAGTTCTACATCTATTACCATTATTAGCTATTAGCCATTATTAGTTATTATTAGTTATTAGCTATTATTAGCTCTACATCTATTCCATTACTGTATATACTAGAGCCAACATTCTAAGAGGGCTACTGAGACACTGGATTTCACATCCCTGACCATGGGTTTTGTGGCCCTCTAAAGAAAAAAGTACAGGGATTAGGCCTGTGTTGCTTTGATTAGAAATTAGTGGCCATATCAGGAAGAGAAATACCTAAAGATTAGTATGGCAATTTGTTCCTCTAACTCTGAACCTTTTAATCTTTTCCCTTATGTAAGCAGCTGAACATGAATATGGTAAATGAACTAAAACTACTTTTACTAAGTAATTTTTAAAATATAGTAATGTTTTAAATAAAACTGTCAGATCATTAAAATATACTTAATACACATTATTCAGAACTCATTGCCTTAAATGTGCCATACTTAGAAATATCAGATATCCATTGCTTAAATCATTAGAGGGTTATAATAATTATCTTACTAGACATTATGTGAAGTCTTTATGCTGTGTATTTATAATATATGGACTACACGACAGGGGAAAGGGAAGAGTTTAAACAAAAACTTGTCCTCAATATGTTTCCAGGAAGCTTATTCTGTTTTGTAAAATAAAGTAGACCTAAATTGAATTATTTAAATCCTTGTTGCCCATTTTAATTTGCTGTTGTATAGTTATAGTGCAATCTCTTTAATTATATCATTCATTCAACAACTATTAAACACCTACCAGGTGCTAGGCATTATATGATATATTTAGCTGTGGTGCTTTTGTTTATTAAAAATGGAAATGATTCATTCTGGTACATTTCCCCTATTCTGGCAAGCAGAAAATTCTTTTTTTAAGCCAAAATACAGACACATAAATTGCAATAGGTTCAAAGACAGACATCACCATAATTAATTTCAGGTAGGACATACATACAAAATGTACAAATTGACTTCTACCACAGATTGGCCTTTTCAAATATTATTCATCCTAGAATCCCATACCATCAACAGCAACATCAGATGGAGGATGGTCGTTTTAGAAGTGAGGCAACAAGCAAAATAATGTAAATAAGAAAGTATGTTACCAATGTCCACGTAAAGAAAACTGCTTTCTGCAGCAGGAACAGGACACTTCAGTTCAAGTCCCAAGTCTGCATTAATTTACTTACATGATTTGGAAAACATTGCTAGGTTAAAATCCCATATCTGACTCTTATTGCCCATCTGATTACTGGAAAATCACTTAAAGCACCATGTACCTCAGTTTCCCTACCTGTAAAATGAGGGGGCAGCTAGGTGGCATTGTAGATAGAGTTCTGGACCTGGAATCAGGAAGGCTTCTCTTTCTAAGTTCAAATCTGACCTCAGACTCTTACTAGCTGTGTGACCCTGGGTTAGTCATTTAACCATGTTTGCCTCAGTTTCCTTATCTGTAAAATAAATCAGAAAAGAGGTAAATGGCCAACTACTCCAGCATCTTTGCCAAGAAAACCCCAAATGAGATCACAAAGAGTTTGATGCAACTAAAAACTGACCTACTAGATCAGATGGCCTTTGAGGGACCTTCCAAATGGTGACCTAAGATCCTTAGAACACCTGGGGCTTCCATCTTTAAAAGGTGAGATTCGAACTGTTTTGCTTCTGAGCTCCCTTCCATCCCTACATTTAATATCCTATGATTCTATTACCTCTGAGATTTCTTTCAGCTCTATTACTCCTTTTCATCATATCTCACAGGTATAGAGCATTTCCATGTATTGAGTTTATGTCGTACTTGCAAAAACTGTAAACAATGCTTCCCCATACATAAGTGGGGCATTGATTGTGATATATATATGCATATGTATGTGTGTGTATATATGTATGTATGTATGTATACAATTTGGTAGATAAAGTAATAATTTTATTTGGTAGATAAAGTAATATGTGATGTATCACATATCTTATAGAGATAATAATAATTGCCCATATTAGTGAGTTCCCCAAGGGACAGATGTACAAGTTTTACCATCTCAAAATTCACCTTTCCCCTACAGAGCTTTCAAGTATATCTGGAGGCTTAAAATTACCTTTCACCCCCCCCGACCCCCAATTTATGGCCATACATGTAAGAGGAGCCTCTCTGATGACAGCAAACAGACTCCTACTGACATCCACAATCGGGGAAGGAAGAACTTTCAGGGGCCACCTGGTAGCGAGCCAGCTGTCAAGAGACTGTGGAGAGTCTGAAAGGGAACTGCCCTTTGGAGAAAAGAGTTTCAAGAATGAGCAGTGTAGAGCAATGTAGATCTTTCACTTTATTTAATGGGGGGAGGGAGATGGAGGGGAGCAGAGGATGGTAAAGCTTATGCCAAGAAACAGGCTACTTTTTTCAAAACCTAACAACAACAAAGAAACTTGCTAATTTTGCCAGCTAGGGAAAGGAACTCCGCTGCCAGTCAAAAGGTTCCATGTCCAACTCAGAGCTGGATTTGCTTTAACAAAAATTTCCCTCTTCAGCCACCTAAGTGCCTGTTGAATTAGGCAAAGAGCCAAGCTGGGGGAAGAAGCACTCACTTACATGAAACGTCCGTTTGCATTTGGATCTCAGTGGCCCGTTCCCATGTCATAGTAAAAAAAAAAAATGCTTCCTCTGCCTGGATGTTTGCAGGATGCCTTGGTTTTTGGAGGAAGTCAGATTCATATTCCTGTGCTGTTTGGGAGCTTCCATAGAGGAGCAAGCCACAGTCTTCCACAGTCAGAAACAGGCTATCCATGCCCAGAAAAAAAAAAGAATATAAAAATATTTCTCGCCCACTCCTAGCCATGGTTTTGATGTTGAAAGAAACCTGTTGTGGTTTAAATGACTCGGTCAGTTCTTTTGGGATTTTCCAAAGTTTCCTATAAAAAGAAATCTGTGGGAAATGAGTGATTGCATAATCACTAACACATGCCAATTCATATAAACCTATTATCTTTTATGGCATTTTGTACCATATTGTCTCACCTCTCATGAACTACTATCTTCTGGAGTTTTTAACCTATTAAGTTACACAAAACACAGTCCCTAACTCTTTCAATTCTGGGGAAGTGTATTTCAAAAGAACAACATCCCCACAAAAGTATGTGCCCGCTTTTTTTTAGAGAAGCAATGTGCTGAATAAACAAGCCAACAAAACAACCACTTAATTGTCAAGATTGCCCTGCTGTTTCAAGAAAAAGAACTTCTGATCTGATTTTCCCTACCTGATGCAATTCTCCATATCCCCTGGTCAAGGTCCTCTGCTATTTGTCTCTCCCAATACCAGGTTAATTTGCTCACCTTTCTGGATGAACCAGTTTTTTCCATGTACTGGACAGGAAATCATCTTTAAAACAAGAGAAGAGCTTGAAAAAGTAATTAAAGAAAAGGTTCTGGCTGAAAAGAACAAAAAGGATGTGATTCATTTTTCTACCAGGCTGAAGATGACTGATGCTTGATCCTCAATTTATTTAAACAAGTTCTAGAGGCTAAAAATTCCTGAGACCACACAGTCATTGGCAGCAGAGCAGGAATGATTACATAGCAGATCGTTCACAGTGATTCCATAGGTTTATCAGTTACTTAACGGTAGCACCAAGGATCTCACAGGAAAATGCATATTAACTACAAAGCTGAGTCTTCCAAAAGCTATGTAACAGTCACTATCCTTTTGTGAAAAGTAGTGGTCAAAAGTAGTCCCTGATTGAATGCCAAAGAGGCATCTGACAGTCCTCTGATAGGATAACTCTCCACAGCTGTTAGTCTGTAATAAGCTCAGAATATACCTATGGAATTCTAAGCTAATAATGGTATACTTGGCACACGCATCATAAAATTCTAGTCAGGATAGTTAATTACCACCTTCTGAAATAGTTCTTTTATTCACCCCTCCCCAAATTGTGAATGTCCACTCCCTTCCCAGCTAATTTCCATTTAAATACCTTCTAGTTGTATTTATTCTTCACCTACATGTGTATATACAGGTATTACATATACATGTATACATACATGTGATTTTTCCCCTTCAGCATGTAAGCTCCTTGAAAGTAGATTTTGTTTCATTTTTCATATTTTCATCCCCACTGCCTAGCACAGGGCCTGGCACATAGTATTCTAACAGCAAGTACCTTGGCACACTCAGGACAGCGCACAGATTCTTTGATATGCTTCTCTAGGAAAGACTGCTCAAAAAAGAGTTGACAATCCTCAATATTGATATATACTTTATATACACCACTGGACTGAGAGAGCCTTTACATCTGAGCAGTTGAGGGAGGGGGGAAGGTCTGAACATAGGTCTACTCAGAGTCTCAACCAGAAAATCAAATGGTCTTTCTCATAAGCAAAACCCCAAAGCATAATATCAACTCAGAGTATATATACACTTTTCAGACCCAGACAGCATCACGACCCTTGTGACTCAATGCCTAATCAACTTAGTACCAACAAGTGAGGAAGCCTTCCTGTAAGAAAAGTTCCCCCTATGTAAGCTCTTCTTTAGGCAAGTCCCTCCCCCAATGCGCTCCAAGTAAGGACTATTAATGGGTGGGGAATATCTTATTATACTATTAACATTACAAGTATGTGCTGGTTAATTGACTGAAGACAAATAGGCCAGCTAATAGATATGCAAGCAACAAAATCTGATTGTGAAGAAATGTTTGTCCGTTTCTTAAACTGGCTTTTAACTCCTATTTTAAAACATAGCTAAAAACCCAGAAAGGTAGCATAGGATACAGGATAGATGATTGGTCTTGACGCTAGGACAATCTGGATTCAAATCCAGTTTCTGACATTTACTAGCTATGTGACCATGGGAGAGGCATTCAGCTAAATTCTCTAAACATTCCCTTCCAAAATACTTTAATTAGCATCAGACAATTTTCTAATAAGACATTTTATAGATATTTCATTATACATTAATGCAGGATGTTACCACATTGACTTTCAGACATTTACTATGCACCCAGTATTATTCTAGGTGCTTAAGAGTTGAGCATAGTCCAAATGACATAAAGAGAGAATCCTTGAGCTGATACTCTGGATAAGAATCCACATCTAGAGCAACATATCCCAAACTGTATTTCTCAGTGCTGGTGTCCAATATCATGAAAATGGAGTTAATTGGGGCAGAGCCAAGATGGTGGCATAGAAGCAGCAAGGCTCCACAGTTCCCACTCTAAACACCCATAAAATATGACCCCAGACAAAGTCTAGGACTCTCAGAATTACAAAAATACAGAAAATACATCTCTCGCCGAAGACAGCTTGGCAGAAGGGGCTCATCACGAGGCTGGCCCAGCCTGAAGCCAAGACTGCAGCCAGGCCCAGGGTGGTGGAAAGGAGAAGAGCTGAGCTGAGCTGGGCCGCGCAGCAGCCACTCTTCAGGAGAGAAGATCTACAGCCTCCAGCACCTCCATATCTACCAAGGCATGAAAAACAGGGATTGGAGAGGGGCAGCTCGGCAGGAGGGGCTCATCCAGCCCAAACCACAGCGTGAGTCTACTTTAGAGAAGATCTAAAGCACCTGAGGGGATCTCCAAATCCAGCAAACCAGGATCAGAGACAGTTAGTGAAAGTGAAACTTTGAAACTTAATTTGGGGAAGAAAAGCAGTTCCGCCAATTTGCCCCCAGAGCAAGGAAGCAGTGGGGTAATGGAACTGTTGGAACTGGTGGCAGCCCCCACTGGCTGCTTCAGAGCCCCTGGCCTGAGGAATCCACAGGGGGGGCTGAATTGTTTGATCAGGGCCAAGTGCTCTTGCATTGAGCGGCCTGGATCTGGATCGTGGCCATGGGTGGTGGTCCTGGGGTGAGCTCTCAGCAAGCCAAAGCTGGGAAGACTTGCAACACCCCCCCAATAGCTCCAGCAGCTGGGAAAACCCCAGTGATTTGGAACAGAGTTTTCCCCCTGGAAGCAGAGATTCACAGAGCTAAAAAAAAAACAAAAAAACAACCAATTAATTGACTGCTCAACATGAGGAAAAGGAAGCAAAATAAGAACAGCAATAAAACTCTAGAATCCTTTTTTGTTGACAAAAAGGATCAAAGCTTAGAGTGGGAGGAAGACAACACAGTCAGAACTCCCACATCAAATGCTTCCAAGACACTTGAAGAATGCTTAGAACCTATACATCAACTGAAAAAGGACGTTGAAAACCAAATAAAAGAAGTGGAGGAAAAATTGGGAAGAGAAATGAAAATGATGTGAGAAAATCATGAAAAGAGAGTCAACAACCTGACTGAAGAAAAC
>CM053596.1:206529961-206548595 GCA_028646575.1 Pseudocheirus occidentalis
AGTGATGGTACAAATTAAATGCTCATTGACTGGGAAATAGCTAAACACATTGTGTTGTTTAAATGTTATGGAATATTATTGAGCTTTAAGAATAACTAATATAGAGAAGTACTGAAAAACATGTATGAACTGATTCAGTGAAGTTAGCAGAGACAAGAACATCACATACACAATGACTACAACAATTTAAATGGAAGGTACAAGCATAGAAGAATTGAAAGTGAATGGTAAAGAATTAAAATGAACAAGTATGGCACCAGAGAGGACATATGAGAAGATACCTCCCCCTCCAACAGATATAGGGAATGCATGTGAAACACTGCAAATGTTTTCAGATTTTTTTTGAGGTATTAGTTTTATTGATTTTTCTTTTTTCTTAAAAAATATTCTTTATGAAATGGTTCACTGAGAGGTGTGAGGAGAAGAGGTTACTGGGATAAATTTAATTTATATGAAAACAAAATATGTCAATGACATTTATTAAATGTAGTAATGATATCAGCCTTGAGTCTGAGAGTAAATTAGTAAAGTCCTTTGTTTCATGTGCCATTGGGAAGCTTGGGAGCCAATGGCTGAATCTTCTCTGGAACTTCCTGTTTCTAACATTGCTGAAAAGTTAAAGTTTTGGTCACTTCCCTTGATCTAACTTTTTGCTGATGTTGTTACCATTCATTATGTTAATAGTAGCATAAACTTTCTGTTTTTCATTGGACTTAGCTTGAATTTTTCATTGTTTTAGACTTTTTATAAGCATATACACAACCAGTAATTTTCCACTTCTTACTTCTTCAGGTGATCTTGCTATCTCTATTTTATTTCTTTCTCAAATTTCTTTGCTAAAGTTTTAGACTGATGGTTTTTGATATATTTTTCTTCCTTACACTTTTACTTTTATTTTCAATTGCTGTTTAAGGGAATCTTTATCTTTCTGATATGCTTTTGTTCTCCATGTTTTTATACTCTTTATCATTTTTATTCTATTTATTTATTATACCAATATATTATATTATGATTACTTTATTTGATTTATTATTTATTCAATTCTCCATACTTATTTTTTGCTTTTAATTGGACAAATAGTTTCAAAATTTTTAACTGTACATACTGGCTAGACATCAATATAATCTTTTTATACCTTACCATATGTCCTCAGTAATTTTTTAAAATTTACTTCTATCATGTTGTTTGATGTCTTTCCTTATGTGTATTCCTTGGTAGCATATCTTTCTCCCTTAGCTTCATAATCTGGCAGTGACTACCATGTGTACTGTTTTCACATTTTCTGTCAACCATTGTAGTAGAAATCTTTTTACTGCAGATAAGTATAGCAAATGGTAAGTTTTTACATCACTTTGCTTTGGTATGATTGATCTCATTGTTAGGTTCATGTCATCAAACTAAAAGGATTTTTTTTAATTCCAAGATGAGCTTGCCCATCTCCTTTTCAAAAAGATTTGAACCATCCCTATGTTTGCCACATGTTTCATTTTTAATACAATTTTTGGATTTTGAATTAAGTAAATATAGTCAATGTCTTCAAGTTCTTCAACAGTGCCCTCTTTAGATTTTCCTAATGCCTTCCTTGCTGATATGATTTCCTCTAAACTAGACTCAGGCATAAAGTTATTTCTTATATAAGTGCCTGAACTTGTCAACAGCACATTATCATGTGACTTGAAGCTGAGGATACCATTGACCAAAGCAAAGTATGAAGTTTTTGCTTGTGAGAGTCACTTCTGTTTGCAGTCCTGTTATGATATACTATACATAGTAAAATAGTAATAAGTTCAGTCGATTTCATGAACATTCATGGTGTGCTTTCTATAATGGTCAATGTCATTTGCACTGAGAAATATCCAGTAGGTGAGGTATTGGTATTTCTGTTTAATAGTATCTTGGTTTCTCATAAAGTCATTAGCTTCCACTTGCTCCACTCTAATTCTGAAGGAATTATTCTCTTCAGAATGCTTTTAAGATTCTTTTTCCATCTGGGAAATTTGACTTTTTAAGGCATTCTTTTCCTTATTGGCTTTCTGGGCCTCTTTTGCCATTTGAGTTAATCTGTTTTTTTAAAGTGTTGTTTTCTTCAGTCAGGTTGTTGACTCTCTTTTCATGATTTTCTCGCATCATTCTCATTTCTCTTCCCAATTTTTCTTCCACTTCTCTTATTTGTTTTTCAAAGTCCTTTTTCAGTTGATATATAGCTTCTAGGAATTCTCCAAGTGTCTTGGAAGCATTTAGTGTGGGAGTTCTGACTGTGTTGTCTTCCTCCCGTTCCATGTTTTGATCCTTTTTGTACACAAAAAAGGATTCTAGAGTTTTATTGCTGTTCTTATTTTGCTTCCTTTTCCTCAAGTTGGCCAGTCAATTAATTGATTGTTTGGTTTTTTTTAGCTCTGTGAAACTCTGCTTCCAGGGGGGAAAGCTCTGTTCCAAATTGCTGGGGTTTTCCCAGCTGCCAGAGCTATTAGGGAGGTGTTGCAGCCCCCACCAGCTTTGGCTTGCTGGAAGCACACCCCAGGACCACCACCCAAGACCACAATCTGGATCCAGGCTGCTCAACGCAAGAGCACTTGGCCCTGATCAATCGACTCAGCCCCACTGTGGGGTTCACAGGACTAGGGCTCTGAAGCAGCCCAGTGGGAGTAGCTGCTGGTTACAGCAGTTCCTGCCCTTGCCCCATTGCTTCCTTGCCCTGGGGGCAGACTGGCCAAACTGCTTTTCCTCCAAATTCAGCTTGAAAGCTTCACTCACTTTCACTGACCTTCTCTAATCCTGGCTTGATAGCTGTGAAGATTGCTTCAGGTGCTGTAGATCTTCTCTGAAGTAGACTCACACTGCGGCTTGGGAGACTTGGCTCCTCCTGACCACCCTGGGCCCTGGCTGCGATTTCAGGATGGGCTGGCCTCAGCTCCCAGCTCCCCGTGATGAGCCCCTGCTGCAGAGCTGCCTTCAGCAAGAGATGTGTTTTCTGTATTTTTGTGAGTTTGAGAGTCCTAGAATTTGTTTAGAGTCATATTTTATGGGTATTCAGGGTGGCTGTATGGGATTGTGGAACTTTGCTGCTTCCATGCTGCCATTTTGGCTCTGCCCCTCCTTATTGGTATTTCTGATTTGTTTTTGTCAACAAATCTTGCCTTTTATAATATCAGAACATAAAGGAGTAGCATTTACTATATTCTCTTTTGTGTTAAGGATGGTTTTGAGTGGGCTCTGCCTATAACCCTCTTCCATGTCCTTCTATTTCTTAGACTCTTAGGAGTAGTTCTGTGGCATTGACTAGTATTTTAGTGGTATCTTCAGAATTCAGTTCACTGGAATTTCAGGATTCCTTCCAAGTCTTCAAAGCTACAAAAACAATCATAGGCTACAAAGTATCTGCTATAGGTCTTCCTGGCTAGCATTCCTCAACTTTGTAGTCCCACTGCCTCACAGTGTGAGAAATGAGTTTGAGGAGTTGATTCTTGTTTGTTGTTATTGTTGTTTTATCACCATTACCACTGTCATCATCTTCATCATTCTTTGGCATAAACTCTAGTAACCAAAATAATCCTACTTCTTGATTATTATCTGTTTTAGTAGATGATCAATTTAGAGTGGGAGAGACCTGGGTTTAAATTCTGCCTTGAACACTTAGTTACTCCCTGACAGAATACTTGACTTCATCTCCCCTTGCCTTAGTCTCCTCATCTGTAAGGTAAGGATAATCATAGCACTGATTTTTCTCACTTTGGGGGGGAGAATAAAAGGAGATAGCATATTTAAAGTACTTTGAAAACTTTAAAAGTATTAAATACGATCTATGATGCTCCCACTGATAATGTTGTTCTTGTTGTGTAGTTTTAGAAGTATAGCATTCTACTGATAACAACATCTTTAGTGATAAACCCCAATTTAAATAGTTGGCCAAGTAATCAGAAAATGGACTAAAATGTCAACACAATTTGAAAAATGTTTGATAAAATACAATGTTAAACTTATCACAGATGCCTTTGGATAAGGTATTCTTAAGGCATTATTTTAGCTGGAAGGGAAAATAGAATCCTCAAAACTTCATATCAGTAGAAAAACAAAAAGTTGCAGAAGTTCATGAAGAAAAGAAATAAAGGTGGCATTTGAATTATGATAAACTAGAAGATAATCTGAACAGTTGCAACCCTGCTACAATTGGAAAAATTCTTAAAATAATCACATTAAGAGGGACAAGGACCAAAAAGTGAATATGAATGTCTCTGGATTCTTTGAAGAAAAATTCTCAACCACAGACTGACTCAAAATGGTCATCTTAGTTCAAAACTAAAATAGACTGAGACTACAGAGAGCTTTAGAGGTGGTTCAGAAATTGGTTATAATTTTCCCTCTATCAGTTTTCCCTATCATCTGTCTTCCCCCCCCCCATTCATTTCATTTTCCCCTTTATCTCATTACCTCAATTGGTCCTTTTTTTGTCTAAGTTTCAAGCCATGTCAAAAAAGGACTTATTAAGCACTTATTGTTTGCTAGATATGCACTGGGGAAAGGGTTAACATGACTGTACATGTGTATCATATCAGATTGTTTGCTATGTAAGGGAGAGGAGGGGATGAAGAAAGGGAGAAAAATTTGGGAACTTATAAAATTTTTTAAAAAAATAATTTATTTTTAGTTTTCAACATTCACTTCTACAAGATTTCGAGTTCCAAATTTTCTCCTCTCCCACCACCCCAAGAAAATATGCAATCTGATATATGCTCTACATATACATTAATATTAAATATATTTTCAAATTTGTCATGTTGTAAAGAAGAGTTAGAACCAATGGAAGGAACCACGAGAAAGAAGAAACAAACAAACAAAAAGAGAGCAAACAGTATGCTTCAGTCTGCATTCAGACTCAATAGTTCTTTTTCCGGATGTGGATAACATTCTCCATCATGAGCCTTTTGGAGCTGCCTTAGATACTTGCATTTCTAAGATGTAAGTTCAAGTTAGTTACACAAAATATTGCTGTTACTATGTACAATGTTCTCCAGGTTCTGTTCACTTCACTCAGCATCAGTTCACGTGAATCTTTCCAGGTTTTTCTGAAATCTGCCTATTCATCATTTTTTAAAATTCATCAGTACAATAGTATTCCATTACACTCATTTACCACAACATGTTCAGTCATTTCCCAATTCATGGGCATCCCCTCAATTTCTAATTCTTAGCCACCACAAAAAGGGATGCTATAAATATTTTTGTACATGTGGGTCCTTTTCCCGTTTTTATGATCTTTTTGGAATGCAAGACTGGAAGAGGTGTTGCTGAGTCAAAGGGTAGGCACAGTTTTATAGCCCTTTGGGTATAGATCAAATTGCTCCCCAGAATAGTTAGATGAGTTCACCATTCTACCAGTAATTTATTAGTGTTGTAATTTTCCCACATCTTCTCCAACATTTATAATTTTCCTGTTTTGTCATGTTAGTCAATTTGATAGGTGTGATATGGTATTTCAGAGTTGTTTTGATTTGTATTTCTCTAATCAATAGTGATTTAGAGCATTTTTTTTCCCATACAACTATGGATAGCTTTAATTTTTTTCATCTGAAAACTGCCTGTTCACATTCTTTGACCATTTATCAACTGGGGAATGACTTGTAGTCTTATAAATTTGAGTCAATTCTCCACATATTTTAGAAATGAGGCCTTTATAAGAGATACTGGTTGTAAAAATTGTTTACCAGATTTCTACTTCCCTTCTAATATTGGTTTCATTAGCTTTGTGCCAAACCTTTTTAATTCAATGTAATCAAATGATCCATTTTGCATTTCATAATGTTCTCTATTTCTTATTTGGGTATAAACTTTTCCATTCTTTGTTAATCTGACAGGTAAGCTATTCCTTGCTCTTCTAGTTTGCTTATAGCATCAGCCTTTATATTTGAATTGTTTACCCATTTTGACTTTATCGTGATATACTGTGTAAGATATTGGCATATACCTAGTTTCTGCTGTACTATTTTCCAATTTTCCCAGTGGTTTATTGATGACTGTGTTGTGTGTACCTAACCTATTCCACTGATCCACCACTTTACTTCTTAGCCAGTATCAAGTAGTTTTTATGCTGCTGCTTTATGATACAATTTAAAATCCAGTATGGCTAGGCTACCTTCCCTTGCATTTCTTTTCATTAATTCCCCTGATACTCTGGACTTTTTTTCTTCCAGATAAATTTTTTATTATTTTTCCTAGCTCTATAAAATAATTTTTTGGTAGTTTGATTGTCACTGAATAAGTAAATTAATTTAAGTAGATTTGCCATTTTTATTACATTAGCTTAGCCCACCCAAGAGCAATGGATATTTTTCCAATTATTTATATCTGACTTAATTTGTGTGAAAAATGTTTTATAAGCGTGTTCATATGGTTCTTGGGTTTGTCTTGGCAGCTAGACTCCTAAATATTTTGTATTGACTACAGTAATTTTAAATGGAATTTCTTTTTCTTTCTCTTGCTATTCGACTTTGTTAGTGATACATAGAAATGCTGATGATTTTTGTGGGTTTATTTTATATCCTGCAACTTTGCTAAAATTGTTTATTATTTCAAGCAGTTTTTCTAGGATTCTCTAAGTATGCCATCATATCATCTGCAAAGAGTGATAGTTTTGTTTCCACATTGCCTATTCTAATTCCTTCAATTTCTTTTTCTTCTCTTATTGCTAAAGGTAACATTTCTAATACCATATTGAATAATGATGGTGATAATGGACATCCTTGTTTCATCCCCAATCTTATTAGAAATGCTTCTAGCTTATCCCCATTACACATCATATTGATGATGGTTTTAATTAGATGCTACTAATCATTTTAAGGAAGACTTAATTTATTCCTATGTTCTCTAGAGTTTTTATATAAAAATGAGTGTTGTATTTTGTCAAAAGCTTTTTCTGTATCTATTGAGATAATCATGATTTTCTGTTAGTTTTGTTCTTGACACGCTCAATTGTACCAATAGTTTTTCTAATATTGAACCAGCCCTGTATTTCTGGTATAAATTCTACCTGATCATAGTGTTTTAGCCCCATGATACATTTCTGTAATCTCTTTGATAATGCTTTATTTAAAATTTTTGCATCAACATTCATCAAAGAAATTGGTCTATCATTTTCTTTCACTGTTCTGGCTCTTCCTGGCTTAGGTATCAGTACCACATTTCTGTCATAAAAGGAATTTCTAAGGACTCCTTCCTTCTCTGCCTATTTTTCCAAATAGTTTATATAGTATTGGAATTAATTGGTTTGGTTTGGTAAAATTCATTTGTAAATCCATCTGGTATTGGAGATTTTTGCCTCAAGAGTTCTTTGTTTGCTTGTTGAATTTCTTTTTCTAAAATGGGGTTTAAATTTAAGTAGTGTATTTCCTATTTTGTTAATCTGGGAAATTTCCATTTTTGTAAATATTCATCCACTTTACTTAGATTGTCAGATATATTGGCATGTAGTTGAGCAAAATAGCTCCTAATTATTTATTTAATTTCCTCTTCATTGGTGATGAGTTTACGATTTTAATTTTTGATACTGATATTTTGACATTCTTTTTAAAAATCAACTTAACCAAAAGTTTTCCTGTTTTAATGTTTTTTTTGAAAAACCATCTCTTGGCTTTATTTTTTCACCAATTGTTTTCTCATTTTAAGTTTAGTTAATTTCTCCTTTGATTTTCAGAAATTCTAATTTGGTATTTAATTGGGAATTATTGATTTGTTCTTTTTCTAGTTCTTTAAATTGTATGCCCAATCACTGATCTGCCCTTTTTCTATTTTATTCATTTAAGCATTTAGAGATATAAAATTTCCCCTATGTATTGATTTGGCTCCATCTTCTAAATTTTACTATGTTGTCTTTCTATTGTTGTTCTCTTTGATGACGTCTTTTATTGTTTCTATGATTTGTTGTTTGACCCACTAATTCTTTATGATTAGATTATTTAATTTCCAATTAATTCTTAGCCCATCCTTCCATTCCCTTCCCATTGCTTTATTATATGTAAATTTTATATCTGAAAAGAATACATTGAATAGTTCTGCCTTTCTATATTTGATTATGAGGTTTTTATGCCCTAAAGTTTAAGATGCCCTGGTCTCTGGTACCTTTTAGAAAGATATTGTTTCCCTCCTTAATTATTTTTATTCAGATCTATTTTTGCTTTTACTTTGCAGAGATCAAGATTGCTACCCCTGCTTTTTTAAAAAATCGATTGAAGCACAATGTATTCTGCTGCAGCCTTTTACCTTTGCTCTGTGTGTATCTCTATTTCAAATGAGTTATTTATTAGAAATATGTTGTAGGGGCAGCTAGGTGGTGCAGTGAATAGGGCACCGACCCTGAAGTCAGGAGGACGTGAGTTCAAATCCGGCCTCAGACACTTGACACAAAAACTAGCCGTGTGACTTTGGGCAAGTCACTTAACCCCAATTGCCCTCCAAAAAAAGCAAAAAAAAAAAAGAAATATGTTGTAGAATTCTGGTTTTTAATCCACTCTACTATCTGCTTCCATTTTATGAGAGAGTTCATCTCATTCACATTCACATTCACAGTCATTGTTATTATTATTGTTGTTGTGATGCCCTGGTTCTTGATGTCTCGTAGAGTTGTAACACTTCTACTTGCACAATTCTAATTTTTAAGAAATTATGTTCTTCAGTTAGTTTTTGTGCCTCCTCTTCCATTTGACAAGTTTTACTTTTAGAAAATTGTTTTCTTCAATTTTTTTTTCTAATCTGGGTATAATTTTATTTTTTTTAAGGAATTGTTTTCTTCAGTCAATTTTTGTCCTTCTTTTTCCAAGCTATTGATTCTTGCATAATTCTCATTTCTTTTCCCATTTTTTTCCTTGTAGCTGTCTTATTTGATTTTTAAAATCCTTTTTGAGCTCTTCTAAGAAAGTTTTTGGACTTGAGAGAAATTCATATTCTGCCTTGTAGGTTTTGCCTATAAGCATTTTGATGTTGTTGTCCTCTTCCAAGTAGCTTTCTATGGTCAAAGGTCTTTTCTGTTTTTTACTCATTATTTTGTGTGTGTGTGTGTGTGTGTGTTTGGCTCCCATTTTAGTAGCTTTACTTGCCTAATACCAAATTGCTTTTCAAAATAGTTGTATTGATTTCACAGATCCACCAATAATGCACTCGTGTACTTCTCTTTCCACAAATCCTTCAACGCTAACTACTCTCACTTTTACATTCAACCAGTTTTCAGGTTTAGAGCTAGAACATCAGGGTTGTTTTGATTCACATTTTTAGTAGTGATTTGGAGTATCTTTCCATTGTTAATTGTTTATAATTCTTCATTTGAGAACTGTTTGCTCATATAATTTGATGATTGTTTATCTTGGATACCAAACTCTTATCAGATAAATGTCATTGAAGAATTTTCCCATTTGACTGGCTTACTGATTTCTTTTTTATTTGGTTGCATTAATTGTGTTTATACAGAAACTCTTTAATTTCATGCAATCAAAATGATCTATTTTGTCTTCTGTAGTCATCTCTTTGGTTGAGAACTGGTTGAGAATACATCTCCTGTCCATATCTGTGAAAGATATATTATCTGCTCCTCTTCTAGATTTTTATAGTATGCTACTTAGTATTGAGGACAGGTATCCATCTGGAATGTGCAGTGGAATATGGTGTAAGGTATTGGTTGAAGCTTAATTTCTACCAGACATCTTTCCAGTTTCCCCATCAATTTTTGTCAAGCCAGGACTTCCTTCCTAAGTAATTTATATTTTCAGGTTTATTGAGCACTGGGTTTTGAGTTCCTTTGTTTCTGATTCCCCTTTGGCTTGTTTATTCCATTAATCTATCTCTATTTTTTTGCCAATATCAGATGATTTTGATAACTGCTGCTTTATAATAGATTTTGAGGTCTGGAAATGAAATCTCTCCTTCCTTAGTATTTATTGTCATTATTTTCAATGATAATCTAGATTTTTTTCAATGAATTTTGCTATTTTTATCAAGTTCTTAACCCTTTGATAATTTGATACATATAGCATTAAAGCTGTAAATTAACTTTGGTGATAAAATATTTATTATACTGGCAGTCAAGTCAGGAGAGCAGAATACTCTTCTTGCTGTTTCAGTTATTCTTCATTTCTTTACAGAACACCTTGAAATTGAATCTCTACAGGTAATTCATGCACTTTCACAGGTTGAGCTCCAGATTTTTAAAATATATTTTCATTTATTTGTAATGGGATTTCCTTTACTGTTATTTCTTCTTGGATTTCATTGGAATTATGTAGAAATGTAGTTGATTTTTGAGAGGTTTTTTTTGTAACCATCAAATTTGCTGAAGCTGTTAATTATCTCAATCAAGTATCATTACTGATTCCCTAGTATTTTCTAAGTAAGCTTTCATATCATCAGTAAAGAGGGATAGTTTTATTTCTTCTTGACCTATGCCTTTCATTTTTTCCTCTTGTCTTACTGATATTGCTAGTATTTCTAGAACTATCTCAAGACAATGAATAGGCATTTTTCTTTGCTTTATTCCACTATTTATCAGAAAAATTTCTAGTGTATTCAAATTGAATATGTCTGCTTGCTTGAACCCATTTTCAAAAAAAAATACAAAAGATTAGCTTCTACACAATTATTCTTATTTTTACAACTTGTATTCCTTCAGTAGTATGCAAGCTATCTGAGGCAAAAGAATATTTCCTTTTTTAGAAATGTAGGTGATGCAATTGATAGATTTGCCTGGCCTTAAGTCAGAAAGTCTGAGTTCGAATATGGCCTCAGCCACTTAGTAGTTGTATGATCTTGGGTAAATGAATCATTTAGTTTCTGTTTGCCCACATTTCCTCGTCTACAAAAAATGGAAATTAAAATAATACCTATTTCCCAGGATTATTGTGAGGATAAAATGACATAACATTTAAAAAAGTGCTCATCACAGTGTCTGGCACATAACTGGTTCTTCATAAATGCTATTAATAATGATATTTTTTTGTATACACTTCTAACAAAGTGTTTTGAATATAGAAAATATTTATTAAATATTTGTTTATTTTAATTTAATTCATGAACAATTTTGGGCCAGATTAGGTTTAATTGAGAGAAATGAAGTGTCTAACTTTAAGGAGAGCTCTTATACTCTGCCTTGGTCCAGTCACATTGGGAGTGCTGGTGTTCAGTTCTAGGTGCCATATTTTAGGAAGGACATTTTACTTACCATACTACTAACTCAAGCCTTGAATGACATTACCACCCTCAGCCTTCTCTCTCCTCTGAATGAAGGGCTAGAGGGTAGAGTATCAAAGTCTTCCCAATGCCTTCCTTTATAGAGGGTAGAACTTTTTGGCTATTTTCACTCTCTATATGCTATCCTCCCTGATTTCACCTCCATGGAACAAGACACCCTTGGTTCTTCCTCCTTCCATGACTCTTTTTTTGTGTTGTCTTTTCATATTTCCTTGAGAGCAAATATTGTATTTCTTTTTATTAATTATATCCCCATGACTTGGCACAGTATCTGACATGTAGTATGCACTTAATAAATGTTTATTGGATTATTGGATTGGATAACCTTGAGATGGAGGGCAGTTAGAATGGAGAAATGATTCAAAATCATGCCATATGAGGATAGGTTAATAGCTTGGAGGTTTTTGACTGGAAGATAGTAGACTTGGGAACATATGATAGTTCTTTTTATGTATTTTTGGAGCTCTTTAATGTCAATGATGGATTGGACTTGTTCTAACATGGTCACATGGTCAGAAGAATGGGTCAAAGTTACAGAGGCATATCTAGGCTTACTATTATCTAACAGCAGAATGGGCTATCTCAAGCTATGGTCAGTTCCACCTCACAAGATATCATAAAGAAAAATGTAGATTAAAAATTATCATGTTTTCATAGCTGAGATTATGGCTCAGGGATGGATGAAGCTAGATAACCTTTAAAGTGTATTTCATCTTTGAGATTCTGTCATTCTTTGATCACAGGGATGGTTCATAAGCAATTGTCAAGGGAAGTGGTGACCATTGGGAGCCAACATTGCTACGCCAATTACAGTAGAAATTTGCAGATTAACCAAATTTCTTTTTCTGATATAATAGCATTATTGCTAAAGTGGGGAAATCCTGTAAGCATAATGTACTTGGATTTCACCAAAGGTTTATGATCAGTCCTTGAAAAGGGCTCAGTAAGCTCTCATGCCAAAGGTGCTCATCTTCCTTGAACATCTTTGCTGTCAACCTTTACCCAACTCTCACCTGTGACTCCAAGAAGCTGCAGCATGCACAGTAACAACCCTCTTGTAAAACCATCTCAGCAGACAAATTGAACAAAGTTGAAGGTGACTGACAGGTCTCACACCCATCAATGACTTAGGGGGATGTCTAATCCAGGCTTGTGAAGACTTCCCCCAGGGAAATGGGAGGATGAGAATAATTTGTTTCAATGACCATGAAAGCAGCTGAAGCAGGAATTAAAGAGCACTTAGAGCTCAATGAGACACCAAAGACATCAAGGTCATCCAGTGCATCTTGGGCCATTGCCAGTCATCCTGGCTTTGGTCTTGTCACTGGACTTCTATAACTAAGGAAGAGAGTGAGGCTGACAACTTTGTGCACCTGCTTCACTTATATTCAATTCCCTCATGAGACGAGACATCACCCTGTGATATCATTGGTTCTCTTTGAACAAAAAAATAAACAACCTAGATTTTAGCAAGATATGTGATGAAGTCTTTAATGGGCTACTTGTGGCCAAGTTAAAGATTCTATAGTAGATTAGGTAATAGTGCAGTTTGGTGAATTTGGAATTGGTTCAAGGACAATACCCCAAAAGTCATGATTCAGTGTAATTTTCGAGGGAGATCTCTAAAGGAAGGTCGTAAGTATCTAATCTTGGTCTTATCTTGTGCAACATTCTATAGTGATAAATTAGAGGTGGCTTGCTTATTGAGTTTTCCAGGGAAAGAAGCAGGATAAAAAATATCTTGCACTCTAGAATCAGATTTCAGAAAAACTTGACAGACCAAAACATCTAAGAAGATGAACTTCAATAAATGTAAATACAAAAAGTAACACATAATTTCCAAAAATCAGCCACAAAAATATGAGATGGAAAATCAACAAGATGACTAGGCAATCTTTTCTATAAAAAAGAAACTGGTTGTCATAGTAGTCTACAAACTCATTTGAGTGAAAACTCTGCCCCTCCAAAAAGAACGCTGCATTAATAGAAGCATAGTATTTAGTACAGGGGGCAGGGTTGAGTGCGTTTGGATAGAGGAAGTTCTATTCCTGATACTATGTTATACTTTTTCCTGGTCAGACTACATTTGGGGTATGGTGTAAAGTTCTGGGAGGCGTTTTTTTTAAGAAGGACATTGACAGACAGGAACATGTACAGGGGAAGGGACTGGAGACAGTCCTGGGAACCATGGCATATGAGAATCATTTTTAATAACTTGGAATGTTTCATGTGAAAAAAAGTAGACTTAAGGGATATATGATAGCTGTCTTCAAATATCTGAAAAATGGCCATGTGGAAGAGGGGAAAAAGGGGAAATAGATTTTTTCCCCTTGGTGTCAGAAGGGAGAACTAAGAACAGTGGCTTAAAGTAGTAGATTTGGGTATTTCATGTTGATGTAAGGAAAAAATTTCCTTAAAATGACAGCTATTCAGAATAATAATGGGCTGCCTTGGGAGACAGTGACCAGATTCCTCTGCATTGGAATCTGTAGGGGGAGACTAGATGATTGTGTGTTGTAGTGAGCATTTCTATTCACTTATGGGTTGTATTAGACTACCTCTGGAGCTTCTTTTGAATTCTAAGATCCTGTATGATTCTCTTTTTATTCAAAGAAGAGCTTTCTAGGTGTTTCAGGGTCATCTATAGGTGGTAGGTAGTATTGAGTGTTATGTATGAATTTGATAAGCTATGAACAAAATAAGTAGTATTTACTTATTTGCATTAATGTTGCCTTCTACCCCTTCAGATAATGCAAGCTCCTTCTAGAAGCGGCTAGATGGTAAAATGGTTAGAGAACTATGCCTGGAGTTAGGAAGACCTGAATTAAAATCTAATCTCAGACATGTCTGAGGCAAGTCACTTAACCTTTGTCCTCCTCAGTTTTCTCATTTGTAAAGTGGAGATAATAAATAACACAACTATCATAGAACTGTAGTGAAGATGAAATTCAATAAAATATGTGATTCTCTTTGCAAACCTGTAAATGCTATATAAATACTAGCTGTTATAGCTTTTTTTCCTTCCCATCCTATGAAATTATCTATGACTTTTCATAATGAATCTTCTACAAAGGCTTTACCCAACCCATTATTGTATTATTGTATTTTGATAGTACCACCATAGATTGAAAGGACCTCAGAGACCATCTACTTAAATGCCATTGATTTACAGATAAGGAAACTGGGGCCCAGAGAAGTTAAGCAATTTGCCCAACATCACAACATTATTAAGTGGGAAGCTTGGATTTGAACTCTAACTCTAGCGTGCTTTCTACCATATAAGACAACTTAAGCTATGTACTGATTTAAGGTTTACGAAGCACTTTGCTCAAAGCAGCCTCATGAGTTTGATATTTAAATAATGATGCAGTATCGAGTCATCATAATTGCACACCTTATTATTCCCATTTGACAGATGAGGACACCGAAGATCAGAGACCATGTCAAACAGGAAGTGCTTGAGCCAGGCTTTAAACAAGCTTCTTGATACTGTTTAACACTCTTTCCCCTTTACCATGCTTACTCAGTTCAGAGCTTCACCTGGTATTCCTCACTCTCATTACATGCCTAATACACCTGATACACCTGTTACCAATCCCCCCCTTCCCCCCCCCCCCCGAAACCCAAACAAACCCAGAAACAAAACAAAACATCAAATGTCCCTAAGAAGGCCTCATCTCCACTGCATTATGTGTGTATGTGTGTCACTATTTTGTGATATGTTGCAGTTTATGTACATCTACTATAAATTTTTCCATTATCTTTCCATTCATCTAAAATTTTATTTCTGCTGACATAATAATTTTCCATGAATTGTAGTTATATAGAATAACTGGGAAGGTATTGGTCATATAAAGATTGATTTTTGCAGCAAGGGGCAGCTTGGGATCATTGAAATACTATATAATTTCCTCAAAGCAACTCTCTTGATCTCCTATTTAACTCTTCTTCTAGGTCAATCTATCTACTATGCTTGTACATCATATATACTACTATGCTACTTTAAAAAAATCTTGCACTTTCTTTGTACTTGTACAGCTTTCATTGCTGTAAATCTCAGTCTCCCCACACCTTAATAGATGGCCTATATCAAGTTTGTCAGGGTATCTTCTGAAAATGATCTCCAGAATAAAACACAGTATTTCATAAATGTTCAGACTGATGCAGAGTACATTATAACCATGTAATGGCAAGCAAGGAAGTACTTGACACCTTGTTTCAGCTATGTAATTATTTAGCACCTTGTTTTAGTTCAGGTTACTTCCCCCAGGGAAATGAGAGGATGAAAATAATTTGTTTCAATGACAATGAAAGCAGCTGAAGCAGGAGTTGCAGAGCACTTAGAGCTTGATGAGACATCAAAGACACCAAGGTCATCCAGTACATCCTGTACCACATTGCCAGTCATCCTGACTTTGGACTTGTCACTGGACTTCTGTAACTAAGGAAGAGAGAGTGAAGCTGACAACTTTGTGCACTGGCTATACTTACATCCTTTGTGAGTCAAGACATCACTCTGTGATATAATTGGTTCTCTTTGAACCAAAAAATAAACAGCTTAGATTCCAGCAAGATATTTGATGAAATCTTTAATGTTCTACTTGTGGCCAAGTTAAGGGAGAAGCCCAGGCTGGGAAGGAGCAGAATTGAGAAGAGAACTTGTGGTGGCAGAAATGAGAAGGAGAAAACTTGTGATATCCCAGTTCTCTATGTTTGTCTGTTCTGTCTGGGTTGATTTTTGTTTGTGATACTTTGTACAGAAGCTCTGGGACCTTACTGAAAGCCCTGAAAGAGGATTTTCTGATTATCTCTTTGCAGAAGTCCTGGAGGAGTATTTTGGAGGTCCTAGGACTTTACTGATGATTTGTGTTGACCTCTCGGACCTTGTTTATGGGTCTGTGTTGATTTCTATGTTGATGATTTGCATCTCTTGAACTTTGAGGGTATGTGTTGACTACTATGCTGATGATTTGTACTGAGTTCTCAGACCTTGTATGTGGGTCTGTGTTGATCTCACAGGTAGGTAGTGAATTGATGATGGTGCTGGTTATGTGCATGAATGCTGTTTTGGCTCTGTTAAGCTTTGTCTTCCCAGGAACAGAAACTGTGAAGGACTTGAGGTGGACTGGACACTGTGAGCTTCCATAGGGAAAGGGATTTGAATGAGGAGTTGGATGAGGAGCTGAGAGCTGCCTACCTTCAAATCCAGGTGACACTTGGGTAGATTCAGGCAGGAGCTGGACCCATTGAAGAGGAATCATGTAATCTGAGAGCCAGCCTCGAGTCAAAATGAAAAGACCTCTTCTTTGTGTCCCTTAAGGAGGCTTACTCCTTAAAGATAATTTGAGTTAAGAATTTGCTGAACGGTATCTTTTGTTTAAAACTACGTGGCCACTTTGGTGAAAATTATGTGGCCACTTTTGTGATAATTGTTATGTTATAACATGGTGAATGCTATACTTTGATTTCTGTGAATGTCTGATTTACTGCTGGATAAATGGAGAGTTCACTATACTACATAATCAGAACCTTAAAGCTGTTCACAACAGTAGTCCTCTGGACAGCTGCTCATGTTTGGCTTTACAAACCATCACCTCCCTTATTTGGTGCTATTGTTTTTCAGTTGTTTCACTTGTATCCAACTCTTTGAGACTCCATTTAGAGTTTTCTTGGAAAAGATACTGGAGTGGTTTGTCATTTTCTCCTCCAGCTCATTTTACAGTTGAGAAAACTGAGGCTGACAGGGTAAAGTGACATATATATCTCTTTCACTCTCCACTAAAATTGCATTAGGTTTTGGCAGCTATATTGCACTGCCAGCCCATATTTTGACTGTGCCCAGGCCTTTTTCTCAGCAACAACTCTTGAGTGAGATATCCCCTGATTTGAACTTATGTAATTTCTTTCTCCACACAAAAAATAAACGATCTGCATTCATTCTTCTTAAATTCAATACTGGTGTCTTTTTGCTTATGTTTTAGCTTGTTTTGATCTTCTTGAATTCAGATTCTTTCATGGAACACTTTAAAACTTTTATAATGTGCAGGTTTTATAAGCCTTATATCTAAGTATTTGGACAAGTCATATAGTAATGTATGTATATACATATGTATAGATAGATAAATAGATAGATAGCAAAACAGAGATAATAGCAAGCTTGGTGCCATACTGCTAGAGAACACCTTTAACCTTGGCCTTTGTCTCCTGATCAACATTTTTTTAAGATTATTCATCTTTGAAGTCACCTGACCATACTAATATCCATCCTACATTTCTCTATCCTGTTCACAAAAGTGACCTTAAAGGACACCCAGTCCAGCAACCTGTTTTCCAGATGAAGAAACTGAGGTCAAGAAACGTTAAGTGTTAGTTAATACAAAGTGACTTGTTCAAGGTCACAGGTTAAATGGAAAAGCCCAGATTTAAACCCAAGTTCTCTTACTCTAAACTCAAGGCTCCTTTTACTGTCCTGATAGTAATATAGAACCATCTCCTTCTCCGCCCAGTCAACTTTTCTAAAACAAATGTGGTGAAAGATTACTTTGAGGTTTGGATTATTTTAATTTTAAAAATAAAAATCAGAATATTGTCTAAATGCTGATCTAATGAATGTAGAACATTCTATGTTCATGTCAGTAAAGTAGAGTTGGAGAAATTTTAAAAGAAAATATGGGAAATTAAGTTGATTTTCATAGCTAAAAATCACTGTGACTAAAAAGGATTTTGATATATACATAATTTTACGTTAAATATTTTGTAGGAAAAATTTATTATGTACATTAATTTTCTTATTATCTCCATTTTTTCATAGTTAAATAACAAACATGTATAGTCCAGCAAAATGAATTCCCACATTGACCATATCCAAAAAGTATAATTAATTCTACAAAATGTCTCATTCTACTTCCTAAAACTGTCATCATCTTTTGACAGAGATGTCAGAAGGTGATTAACATGTTTCTTCATTGGACCTTCAGAATCATGGTTAGTCATTGCCTTGACCGTAATTCTTAACTTTTTCAGTGCTGTTTGCCTTTATAATGCTCTATTATCATATAAATTGTCCTCCTGGTTCTTCCCACTTCACTATGCAGCAGTTCAAGTCCTCCAGGCTTTAGTATTCTGTTACATTCACATACGTATTATATAGGTAAAAATTTTCACAGCCTGCAGTTACATGTTGCCTAATTTCTACCATTTCCTCATGAACCATGCATAATCTGAATTGATCAACAACCTATCCATAATTTCTGTGGTAAAGACTTGGTTCTGAATAGCCATAATGAATCCCTTTGTTTCTTTTTTTTAATTTATTTATTTTGTTGTTGTTGTCAGAAGTACAACAGTCTCATTTTTTTTCTTTTCTTGTTTACATCATTCATTTTCATGACATTTTTGAATTACAGAT
>CM053596.1:206549095-206573181 GCA_028646575.1 Pseudocheirus occidentalis
AAAATTAATTGGTCTCAGACAATGCAAAAGCTCAAAAATGATTTTGCAGATCAAATAAGAGAGGTAGAAGAATAATTGGGAAGAGAAATGAGAGTGATAAAAGAAAGTCATGAAAATGAGTCAATAGCTTGGTAAAAAAAAAAGACACAAAAATGTACTGAAGAAAAGAACACCTTAAAAAACAGACTATGTCAAGTAGTAAAAGAGATACAAAACAGAAATGAGGAGAAAAATGCCTTAAACAGCATAATTCGTCAAATGGAAAAGGAGGCCCAAAAGCTCAATGAAGAAAATAATTCCTTAAAAATTAGAATGGGGCAAATGGAAGCTAATGACTTTATGAGAAATCAAGAAACAATAAAATAAAACCACAAGAATGAAAAAACCAATGGAAGGCTATGTGAAATATCTCACTGGAAAAACAACTGACCTGAAAAATAGATCCAGTAGAGATAATCTTAAAATTATTGGACTACCTAAAAGTCATTATTAAAGAAAGAGAGAAAGAGAGAGAGAGAGAGAAAGAGAGAGAGAGAGAGAGAGAGAGAAGGAGAGAGAGAGAAAAAATGAGAGAGAGACTAGATGTTAGCTTTCAAGAAATTACCAAAGAAAACTGTCCCAATATTCTAGAATCTAAGGGCAAAATTGAAATGAAAAGAATCTACTGATCACCTCCTGAGAGAGATCTCAAAATGAAAACTGCTAGGAAGAATATAGTCAAATTCCAGAGTTTCCAGGTGTAATAGCAAGCACCTTAGCACACCCAGGATGGCCTGCTAGCACAGGTTCTTTGATCTGTTTTTCTAAAGGAAAGACAACTATAAAGGAGTAAACAATCTTACTTAATTACAGATAAGGAGAAAGAAGTAAGTATCCAAGGAAGAATCCAATAGAAAGGTCTCCAACTGTCTAAACAAAATAATACACCTACACCCACCAGATTGGAAGAGCATCAACATCTGAGCAGTCAGCGGGTTCTTTTTTTAAATTTTTTTTTCTTTTTGCTTTTTGGAGGGCAGTTGGGGTTAAGTGACTTGCCCAAGGTCACACAGCTAGTTTTTGTGTTAAGTGTCTGAGGCCAAATTTGAACTCAGGTCCTCCTGATTCCAGGGCTGGTGCTCTATTCACTGCACCACCTAGCTGCCCCCAGTCAGTGGGTTCTTAACAAATGGCCAGAGTCCTGTCCAGAGAATCAAAAGGTCCTTCTCATGAGTGAACCCCCAAAGTAAAATACAAGTCTCCCAGTATATATAGCTTTCAACTAATAGGCTCAGAACAAGAAGGCACCACAACCCTCCTGACTCAGTGCCTAATTAGATTAGTACCAAAACGTGTGAAAGTCTTCCTACAAGCAAGCCTCCCCCAAGCAAGCTCCTCCATAGGGAAGTTCTTCCCCCAGTGGGCTCTATGTGATTCAGGATGTGTCATAGCTATGAAAGCAGCAAGATATTCGTGATTAACATGTGATCACGTAGGTCTATTAATGGACAGAGAAGATCTTCCTATTCCATTAACATTACACCAGATCAAGGAGAAAATATTGCAAGCAGCCAGAAAGGAACAATTCAAGTATTATGGAGCCATAGTCAGAATAACAAGATTTAGCACCTTCTACAGTATAGGATTGAAGGGCTTAGAATATGATATTCCAGAGGGCAAAAAAAAGCTAGGATTACTACTGAAAATCACCTACCCAGCAAAAGTGAGTATAATTGTTCAGAAAGCAGGGTGGATATTCAATGAGACAGAGGACTTTTAGGTATTCTTGATGAAAAGACCAGAGCCAAATAGAAATTTTGACTTTCAAATGAAAGACTCAAAGAAAAGCGTAAAAAGCAAGTCAGTGCTATGAAGGCTGAGAAACCCAGCCTGGACTTTGAGTTCCATTCTTGGAGCTCACTTTAAAACATTTCAAAACCCCAAAGGTTGGAGACTCCATGCCTTCCCCAGATGGATAAACAAAGGAGCCATCAAGATTCTCCAGAAGTAAATAACTGAGAGACAGACAGTCCCTCAGCCTCACCTCACCAACCACTGAGATGAGTTCCTGGATGGACCACATTGCTGGAAGATAAGGAAACCTCCACCCAGCTATGCCTGCTCAATTTTTTTTTTACTTCTTTAGAAAGCTCACCTCCTTGGTTCCTCTCTCACCACAAACCTAAATCTGCTGAAACACACCTACAGCTAGTCTATTGGAAGATATTAAGGCACCACAAAAAGAGCCCCAGTCCTAGAGTCTGAGGACTTGGGTTCAATGCCACTTCTGATGCTTCCTTCTAGTGTCACCTTGGACAAGGTGCTTCTCTCTCCTGATTCTCAGTTTATACATCTGAAAAAGCAAGAGGTTGGATTAGATGGCCTCAGAATGATCCCATGGATGAGAGTGTCTACTCAAGGATGGAAAGAACATTGAATTTGGAATCAGAAAACCTGAGTTCTTGTCCAGGCTTTTGATAGCTGGGTGATCTTGGACAAGTCATTTCACAATCTGAGTCCTAGGTTCCTCATCTATAAAATGGGGATAATAATATTTGTGTTATTCACTGTAGGGGGTTGTTAGGAAGCAATAATTCAATGATGTCTGTAAAACGTAAACAGGGAAGCATGCATTTTTGGAGTAGCATAGAAGGGGAAATAAAGTAGAAGGCCATTATCAGTTGTAAAAGGACCAAGCCACTTGTAATGCCAGGAATGAAGGTGAAGGAATATTATAGAGGCAGAAGAAATGACAGAACGTATAGTTATATGAACTGATGCAAAGATAAAGTAGCAGAACTAAGAAAACTGACCAGCTGATCATTAAAACAATGCAGGTGGAAAGAATAACAAGGAAGACAAAATAAAAGTTGAATAATTAACCTGAACTGAGCTTGATCCTGAAGAAGAAATGAGAAAGTGCCTATCCCTTCCTTCATCACAGAGGTGGATGACTAGGGATGAAAACACTGTTACACTCAATTGAGCTATTAGTTTTATTCAACTGTTATTTTTATGTCTTCCTTTCTTTTATTCTGTCATAAGTGATATATTGAGAATATAAAATCAAGATAGGAACAAATAAATAAATTAAAATACAAAGTGCTAAAAAAAATTATGTTTCAATCTAACACCTTAGGACCTAGCTTTTGCCACCAGATATCATAGACAAACAATAAAACCTAAGAATCATTAAGTTTAAACAGAAAAATAACTTTTAAAATTTTGCAAAAATTCATTAAAATCCAATGTTTCCATGCACTCATACTTCAAAAATAGGGAACAAACTTCCTGTGTAGGCACTTTGGTCCCTCTTTGTGTTTTGGAAAAAATTTTGACAAAAGTATCTTGCAAAAAACTTCTCTGGGATCAGAGTTTGTCACAGACCCCACAATGTATAATCCTTATTGAAATTAAAGACCAATCTATAAAGTTGTTTAAAGGTGTTTTGCTCCTTTTCAGGTTGGCATAATTACCTGTGTCCCTCTAACAGCTCCATTTTTTGAGCTGAGGAAGCATTAAATACGCTCCTCCCCCTTCATTATTGCAATTTTGGACATAGGACCTTGTTCCTCTGTAAGTCCCACAAGGAAGATTCTGTATGTAATACCTAATATTACATGGGTTTTCAAAGACATTTTTTTCCAATTTTTTATTATTCTTTCCACTAATTCTTTCATGTCCCGCTTTAGGGCAAGTGTTACCTATTGAATATGGTGCTAGGAAAAACATTTGCTCTGAATATTGCCCATTTGCCCTCACTGCCTCAAAGGAGAAAACATATGACCTGTCTTTGATCAAGTTTTCTCCCTAAAATGAAAACATTCTCAACTATGTAACTCTTATAAAAAGTAAGCATTAAAACGCTGGCAGAAACCACATTTGACTACAGAGACACAGTTCAAGTTCATAAACCCGCAATTGGAGGAGAAAACTTGTCACAGAGGTCAGTCTTTTGTAAATATCAGAAATAGTCAATAAATAGTCAAATCTTTTGTAAATATCAGAAAACCTATTTAGGCTCATTGCAGACAAAAAGTAAAGCTGCAAGCAGGCCTCATTAAGTTGTAGTTTCTGACTACTTTTCTCCCATGATCTGATAAAGAAAAGGGCAAATGTAGCATATAAATTATCTTTATTATTCAAGTGACTGCTCATAAGAAAGGTACACTATTTGAATTTAAGATGCGATCCTTGTGAAAGAGAAAAAAGAATTATTTCATGACTGATATTAAGAGAGGACTATACTTCATCTATGCAGTCAGGCAAAAGACGTAAGTATCCATTTTTAAAGTAAAAATGGGAGACACCACAGTAATGATGCCCACACAAAGAGTCACTGACAACCTCCTGTCCCCATGTTAAAAAAAATAAAGTATTATCCAGTTATCATGCTATCCTATTGTGATGGGTGGGGGAGGGGGTCAATAGACTTTAGTCATCAGTTTCTGTCACTTGCTATTTATCTCTTATTGAATTTTGTGATGAAACTTTTAACAAAAGGAGCCAGGCCAAAATCAGAAATAAAGGTCTTAAAAACAATCCTTCAAATCAGCTTCCTGTTACCCTTTCAGTTCAGGAAAGGCCGCAGTACTAAGTAGGATCTGCCTCTGTCCAGTGTTCAGAAGGAGCAGGTATAGCAGAGTCCAGGGAGTCAGTGAGGTCATTCTCACTCTCACCTCAAGGCTGAGATTCACTTAGTGTCTTGGACATGGAACAAAAGGACTAAGGCCCAGAAAAAAGCTTACAAGCTGCTATGACTGAGGTCAGGGTCAAGGCTTCTGGAAATTTAAAAGCAGACACATATCACTAGAAGTATTACTGTTGGCACTGCTCACAGATGTTTTAGTATTGGTCAGCTTACATTTGGACACATTTTTCCCCACGAACAACAGTAATAAACTGCACACATTTCAGAGTTATCTCATGGTCAAATCTATCTGATTGGAGTGGAACTGTGATCACCTTTGCAAAATGGAGGTTTCTAGTTTTTAATACCCATCTCACTCTGACTTTCTTGGTGCTTTTCTCCTGAAAGGGTCTCGTATTCCTAATTATGTAATCAGAGTCATGGAATCTGTGTCTGCCTGCTGGCACCTGATAGAACAAGCTTTCTTGTGGCTGCTGGTAATTGTTCCTAAAGTGGCATTGTGGTGTGGTGGACAGCAGACTGGCCTCAGACTCAGGTGATCCTGCTTTCAAGTCCTTTTTCTGATGCAATTTAGCTTTGTTGCCACAGGAGAATCAGGCGACCTCTCAGAAGCCCAGGTAAATTTGTAAGACTTTAAATTACATTAGGAGCTGCTGAGCTACATTAGCAGATTTCAAAGCTTGCTTCCCATCCCAGGCCTCCCCAAAATTATTCCTAAGTACATTCCAGTTTATTACTCTGAAGGGCATCCTCTGAACTAATAATATTATTCTTGTTATCAGAAATAGTTTGAGAAGATGCCCAGTGATTATGATAAAGCCTTCTTGTCATAATACCTTGTCACCTAAAGTTGAATTAGCATTATGTAAGAAATTATGGCTTTGTATTAACTGAAGACTTAGACTTTTGCTGTTGTTTTTTGGATTTTGGTTTGGTTTTTTTTTTTTTTTGCTCACATCACTCTGATGTAGGCCATTCTGGTTTTCCAAATAAGAAACATAGTGGCTTAGCCAAGGTCTCCAAATAATTCTTTACTCAAATTGGAATTACTTTTCAGCATCCGAACTCCCTAGCCTTATAAGAATATGCTGTTACTTTTTAAACAGACATACCTGATTTCATTTTAGTTTTCAGATTAATATATGTGTGTGTATCTATCTATATTTGTGTATGTATATATTATATTTATATAATATATACACCTATGACATGTATACATATATACCTGTGTATACATATATGTATGTGTGTACATATATATAAATATAAATGAACGTACGGATATAAAGATGAAATAGATATATAGATGCTTTTTCATCAAAAGAAGGAAACTCTTATCATCAAGATTCCCATTCATTATATGGTAAGATGATTTTGATAATAAAAAATATTAACTAATATGTGCTTTATCACATCAATCCTCTATTCAAACCTTTTTGTGGCTCCTTATAGTTTTAAATACTAGAATGGATCTGAGATTTCATCAATGTTCCTCTGCCAACACAGATATTCGGATCAGAGCATCATCATCAAAAAGCAGTTCTTAAATATCCATAACACCAAGCACTCTGGTAGACACTATTAAAAATTAAAATAGATGTGACCCTCACAATATAAAACTAACACTATGTTGACATAATACACTGGTGGGATAGACACATACATGAGCAACTTTATCAATTTTGCTCAAAACACATTAAGTAAGTAAATTGTGGACGTACCACGTACAAGTACACTGACGTATGAGTTAAAAATTTTTCATCACTCAATTTTCACTCATTCAACAGGCACTTATTAAGTACCTATTGTGTGTGAGCTGCTATGTTAGGCACTGTAGTTTCAAAGACAAAAGTGAACCAATATGAAAAGAGCCTGAGTCATGCCAGCTGGGTGTTTCTGTGAGGTAAATCTGAACAGAAGGAATTGGGATTAAGTGATGGAATAGAGACTTTAGAAAAACGAAAAAGGGAAGCAGGCAGAGGGTGCAGGCTGAAAGGAAATTCATATTTGAAATGGGATGATATGAGAAAGTAGGTGGTAAGCAAGTCTGTCTGTTAAGAAGTGGAGGAGGCATTTATTATGAGCAAGGGATATGTCAAAATTACCCTTTTAAAATAGATGAATTAATGTTTAGCCCCATAAACGATCCATCTCACTGAAAAATACTGAGTCCCTTAAAGCCAGCCAATGATGATTACAGCTCTGAGAGCTGTCATTAAATAGCCTGGTACATACATGCCATATGTGTTTATCTTATTCACTAGCCTACTTATATGTGATAATACCAGAGCAGCTTTCAAGATGAACATTTGACAAGCCAGCCCACAGCCGACTGACACCTCCATTTCAGCTGGCCAGTGATATATAAAAAGAAACTGAATGTTTACTCGTGTGCTTTCCGGATTTGACATATGTGCTATAAGAGACACAGAAGGAAACTTCAGAAAAGAAATTAAGGAATGTACTTGTCAGTTTATTAATCAAAGTTTACCTGCTTCACATTACACAGAGACAAATTAAGCAGGCTACTATGGTACTCAGAAAACATCTGCTAACAAAGTCAGAAGTAATGATAAACAAACGAGTTCCCTTTGTGGTTGATTTTCATCCAGCTGCATTTAATTATAAAAGAGCTATCAAAGAAAGCTCCCCATTAGCTGCTAATTCAGAATGACTTCAGAAGAAAATCCCACAGCCTCCAGTGATATCTCTCCAACTCCAACAACTTTCTAATCTCTGCAATTGATTGGGAAGAGCTGAATTAAAGCAGCTTGGTTATCAATCCTCAGTGATATTAACTACTTAGGTAGTACGTGTTTTTATCTTTCCTTCTTTTTTTAAGATTAGTTTTGTATAACTGTGGCCAATTAAATAAGAATTACACTATGACAGAATTTACAACAGATCCTGTTTGCTTCTAAGACTGGATTCATAGAGTGTTAAGAGATTGCTTCAAGGAAAGCCAAGGAGGAATTCTTACTATGCACAAGACATCAGAAAATAATATAATGATTTTATTGTCAACTACTCAAAAGTTACCACACGTAAAAATTAAGTCCAAGTGACACGGGTTTTTGAAAGTCAAGTTGAGCTGGAGAGCCAAGTATCCAAGGTCTCCATGGGATTATTCTGTAGTCTACCAAACTCCATAATCAGTCCCAACCCTCATCCATTATACAATGTTGGCTCCTACAGCCCTCCCTCTCTTTGAAAGCACATAGCTCGCTTGGTACGGGATGATGAAAAAAGGCAATAGAGCCACATTTCTCATTCTCACTGTTTTTTCAATGAGACAATTGTGGGTGATTCCTCCCCCAAATCTGGCTTCTGTCTGGCTAGCAGGCAAACACAAAATCAAAAGCTGGTGTGCCAGAAATGCACAGCTGTATTTGTGCTTCTGCTGATCCAACTACAGAGCACACCACATGTCATTTACTTGTCTTGGGGTGGGCTGGTGAGGTGTAAGTTAAAGGGGCAGATGTATAATCTGGGAAGTGGTCCAAGTTCATTTTGTACTAATCTCCGTAACAATGCAACACATAGCACTGAAGGTACATTCAGAGAGCATATTGGATGTGCAGCAACTCAGGTAGGGAATAGTATGATATTGCCAGGGATGGTCCTAGCCAACTTCACAGCACCCACCCAATTCATAAAGCATCCTCCAAGAAACCTAGAGTTCTTTATTCCATCATGGAACATTTGTCCCCAGTTATGGGAGGGAGGAAACTAGGTTTTGCCTGCTGGCAATGTTTGCTTGCAATGCCTGCAGAGATACCACTGAGCAACCAAAAAAAAAAAGGAAGATGAAACAAGTTTCTTTAAATCCAATCATATTGCTATTGAGTCTTTTCAGAACTTAGGAATTTGCTTCAAGGGGCACTTTCCCCCCATTCGTAATACCTGGTAATGTAAGGAAGATGATGATGACATTGTTTCTGTGGTCCTTTTTGTATGAACATCCTTCCAGGGATCAATTGGGGTGAGCATAAGACATTAATTTTGCCCTTGGCACAAGGATCAAACAATGTTGCCAATATCTATTGTTCTCTTTATAACAATATCTGTGGTGATTTGAACATAACCCCTTCTCCAGCTGGCCTGGGATCAAGCATTATTCTTCTGTTCATGGTTTCAGAAAGCTGGGAAGAATACTATTTAAAGAATAATGCTTAGAAACATGGTCTGTGATGGTGGTCAACTGCAAAAACAAAGTTTTAAGTAGAGTTGGGTTTTGGTTTTGCTTATATTTTAGGGGTGGTAGGCTGCATTGAATGACAGCTGTCCTACTCTCAAAATTTTACTTTCTCGGTGCTGTAGAAAAGAAATTATCTAATGATTAGATCTATAGCACAGATGTCATAGCTTCAAATCAGCTTTTTTTTTTCCTTACTCAACATCAATTTTCTCCAAGACAACCAGAATTGCTCTGGAATGACATCAAAATTTTAGAGCTTGGAAGAACCCTGGAGACAAATCCAGATGATTTTCCAAGATGCTGCAATAGTATAGTAGTGTCATTTCCTTTTTCAAACTTCCAGCATCAGTTT
Source organism: Pseudocheirus occidentalis (assembly GCA_028646575.1). Classification (NCBI taxonomy): domain Eukaryota; kingdom Metazoa; phylum Chordata; class Mammalia; order Diprotodontia; family Pseudocheiridae; genus Pseudocheirus; species Pseudocheirus occidentalis. The sequence goes on from CM053596.1 coordinate 206,558,276, forward strand.
CTTGTCCATTCAAGGACTTGTTTCTAGAACCAATTGCTAGCCTCTATATTGTATTTTGACCAACCAGAATTTACTATTCTTCTGATAACATACAGTAACAACCAAAAATACAAAAAATTGCACTGTATTCAAACAACACATATGCATACCTTCATGCACATACACACATGCATACATACGTGTAATAGAAAAACTGAATTCCTTAGGGAGTTGCTACATCAACAGAGCACTTTCCAAATGAAAGTTTCCATAAAATTGACAAATTCCCTATATCAGGAAGGTACAACTCTGAAACATTACATTTGAATGGACAGAGACCCTCAACGAAAAAAAAGAGCAATTAAGATTTAAACCCAAGGCAGACAACAGACTCTCATGACCAGATGATTTCTAAGATCAATCAACAAACATTAATGAAAACACCTACTATGTTCCATATTCTATCATAGATACTAAGAATACAAAGCTAAAAAACAATTAGCAATGCCTCCTCTCAAAGAGATTAATTCTATTAGAGGAGACGATGTGTCTAAACATAAGTGAACAAAGAACAAATATAAAATAAATTCCAGGAAGCTGGGGAGGGTGGGGACTGGTACTTGAATTTAGTGTTGAAGAAAGGGAACTAGTGATATAGAGGCAAAGAAGAACTATATTCAAAAGATGAGGGTCAGCCAGTACAAAGGCATGGGGACAAGAGATATAGTGCCATATGTGAAGAACATATGGTCCATAGAATGTGGGAAGGGGGAGGAATGTATAATGAAGCTGAAAAGGCAAGTTGGGACCAGGTCATGAAGGATGTTAAAAGTCAAACAGATGAGTTTATATTTTATTCTAGAGGAAATTGAGAGGCACACTTCTATACCTTACAAGATGATATCTCAGGTCAACTCAATTCCAATTTTGAAGAAGGGCTGAAATAAGGCCCGTGACTCTGATGTCTTGCTTTATTCTCCATCATCACTCTGATGGCAGGTGGAAGGCAGAGTTGGCAGCAGAGGCTAGCATCACAAATGGTTCATAATAAAAACGATTGTGGTGGGAAGAGGAGGCAACTTCTTGAATAACCATTGAGATGTGGGAATAGTCATGAAGTCATATGTCACAATTAATGGCTGTAGAGGACAGGGCAGCTTGAGTTCTGGATTTGTATCCAGACAATACAATAATAGGTCTTGAGTAGGGAGTCTTAACACTATGGACCCCTTCTCAAAATAATGTTTTAAATATATAAAATGAAATCTATAAGATTACAGAGGAAACCAATTGTATTAATAAACAATTATCAAAAAATTATGAGTTTACAGAACCCTGATATTTCCTAATATTGAGTAAATTCTCCATGGACAATCCATTAGGGAACATGAACAGAATAATAAAACAGGATTAGAAGGTGTTCGTTGGCCACCATGATCATGAATGTACTCTCATCAGTGAGATCATAAGTCCTTTGAAGGATACAAACAGCATGAAATAAGTGACAAAGGAAACTGGATAAATCACTTCCATCTAAGGGAATCAGAAAAAAAGTACAATGAAGTAGATGGCATGTGAGGTGAATCTGGATGAGTAGGATTTCAACAGGCAAGGTTGGTGAGGTAGGATTAGAAGCAGAGGAAATCAGTAAGGAAATTATCAAGGAAAGGTTAGTGTGCATTTGGGAATGGTGAATATTCTTGTTTGATTGAATCATGGAGTACACATAAGGGAATAATGGGAAACTGCTGGAAAGGGAATAATGGGAAACTGCTGGAAAGGCAAAAATGGTAGATTGGAGCTGATTTATTAAACACCTTAAAAGTCAAACTAAAAATTTGAATATTATTTGGTAGTCAATGGAGAATCAGCTCTGATAACAGTAGGGCTGCAGATAAACTAATATGTGATTGATATGTAAGATTGAGGAGGATGAGAATGGACTTGAATGAATAAAATGAAAAAGCACGTATGAGTAAAAATGCGTTAAGGAATAAATGTGTAGAGCAATTTGCTAAGTGTTGGGGATATAAATACAAAAGTAAATAGATGCTCTACTTCAAGAAGATTACCTACTAATTGAGGAAAGGGATCTATATCAGCATCCAGATTTGAGTTTATCATGGTTTGTGATTCCAGAAATGGAGAGGGGTGAAGAGCAGGGAAAGACAAAAATTTGGCAACAAGGCAGTTGGCAAGGCAATCACCAATATGAAGAGCAACACATAAAGTTCCTCTAGGACATGGTCTCTGGTGTGGCAAAGTAGTTGGCAAGCTGTTTGGAAGGAGGTGTCCAGAGAGGACTCAATGTGGTGAAGCATGACTGAGGAATACAAGACATTGGAGTGTAAGTTCCATCAGAGCATGGAGTCTAGCTGTATTAGGAGGCTAATCCAGTTCAAAAAATATATCAAGCATCTATATATCATGTCTGCATTCTTTTTATTTTTAGATGATGGGAATATCTAATAATTTTTAAAATCCCTTTTCCAAATTTGGTAGAAGGAAGGGGAATTCCTGATTAGAAGAGTGATTACACAGCAGTATGGGAGACACATTAATATCTTTCTCTGTCTCTGTCTCTGTCTCTCTCCTTCTCCACCCCCATACCCCCTGATTAATAAAGAGCTAGAGATTAGAAAATGGACAAATGAGTTCAATACAGTGCACCTAGGTGAGGCATTCTCAAAATTTGCACAATGGTACTATTGAATAAAAATGTCAATCTACCAACTTATAATCCACAAAAGAACTAGATATTCTATCATTGATGGAGTCAGGATGAGCCATACTAGGCTAAAGAACATAAGTTAAAGATTAAGTTAGACAGTTTAGGTATCAGTCTGAGAGTGACCTGGGGATTTTAGTGCTTTTTTGCATGTGTAATACACACATATGTACTGTGTGTATTTATCTATATATATATATGCTGTGTTTGTATATGTGTGTGCCATCTTTGTATTTCTATATTCTTCTTTTGCCTTATTAATAAACTCTAGAAAACAATTAACTTTTGTGGTTTGGTGTATATACAGTCAGAAGGAGAAGTGAAAAAGAGCAAACAAGGACTGAAGAAGCTGTGAGACGTTAGAAATAGAGGGGATGAAGAGGCTGTGGGCAAATACAGATCAAATAGAGCAAATCTTTAAGCTGAGGGACCAAGAAGAGTCAGGAGGTACAGAGACTCCTGTTTGAAGTTCAGTGGTTAGGGAACTTAAAAGTATTAGAAGGTGGATATTAGAGCAGAACACAATAATCCTTTGGATCATCTTAAACAAAGTAATTCATGGCTCAGACAGTTGACAGAGCTTATCAGGGTTTCAGATTCAGGGTCAGATTCTTCATACCTACAGTATGCAAAGTTCATACAATGGTTCTAGTTGAGAGGAGGTAGCATTCTAAACCACAATGATGGACATAGGAATGAAAAAGGGAATAGTTTCAAAAAACATTCCTAAAGAAGAACGGGAATGGGAAATTCATTGGATTTGAGGTTTGAGAAAGCTGGAGAAGGTAAAAGTAAATTTCAAGTGGCAAACAATGTAACCAGAACAATGGTGGTGCTAATAACATGAATATGCCACAGGAGAAAGGAACAGAAGACTCACAGAATTTCATGGTTGGAAGGGACCTCAGCAGCTGTGTAGCCCCCTTTGTATTTGAAAAGAATCCTCTTGGCAAAATATCTAACAAGCAGTCATCCAGCATTTTCTTAAAGTCAGGAACATCCTACCTCTCATGGAGTGCGTGGTTCTTCTGAACAATTTTATTGAAGTTTTAGTCAACATGAAGCCTCAATTTACCTTTGTGTAACTTTCACCCATTTCTTTTACAGCTGTCATCTGGGGCCAAGTATAATTAATCCCTCATCCATGTGAGAGTCCTTTAGATACTTGATAACTATTATATATGCTGATGAAGTTTTTCTTCTCCATTAGAAGCATTCCTAATTAATTCAACTCATATAGACATGGAATAACCTTGAGAAATTCCACAATCCTTGTTGTCTTCTGAATGCTCTTCAGCTTATTAATGTATTCCCCCAAATTTGGCACCAAGAACTAAATATAGTACTCTGACCTGATTTGATCAAAGTGCTCAGAGGGGTTATCTATCATCTCCTCATGACCAAATAGTATGCCTCTTAATGTAACCTCAATTATATTAGCTTTCCCAGGTAACAAATCATATTTTCAACACTTCATGAAGTTGTAGTCCACCCAAAACTCCAGATTTTTTCAGAAAAATTACCGTGGAGCCATGTCTCCCTGTATTTTACATGTGGTATTGATTTTTTGAGCCTTAGTTTAAATCTTTATTGTTATATGTGCTAGATTTTTTTCTTATTTAAACCCTCGAGATCATTTTCAAACCTACCTCTGTCATTGTATTAGCTCTCAAGTTTGTGTGATACACATGTACAAAATGGCAGAGCTATGGCTATACAACAGTTTGATAAGGAAAAAAGGAAAGTTTTTATAGAACAAAACACTCAATATGGTTCAATGATGTAATATGATAACTAAGAAAAAAAGTTGATTTGATCTTGCATTATCTCAGAGAGGACTAGCTTCCAGGGATAAGGAGGCAGTAGTCCTGATATATTCTGCCTTGATCATGACACATTTGGAATGCTATGTTCAATTCTGGTCATTGCACCTTTAAAAAGATATTTATAAACTCAAGACTATCCAGAGAAGAGTAATCTGGATACTGGAGTATCTGAAGATCAGGTACTATTAGATTTGGCAAAAGGAAATTAAGATGTTTAGCCTGAAGGACAGAAGTAGCAGACAAAAACTGACAACACTATAATATATTTGAAGAATTTTATCATTTGGCCCCAGTCAATAGAACCAGGAACAAACAGTATAAGCAAAAGTATAGAGGCAAATTTTGCCCTGATTTCAAGGAAATTTTTCTAAAAATAATAACATTTCATGAATGAAATAAGTTGCTAGGCAGCTACGTGTTAAGGAAAAACTAGATGACCACCTGTCCATTTTGGGGTGAATTACACATTTTTGGGGTATGAAAGTGAGTAGGTGGCCACCTAAGTACCTCCCAACCTTAAAATATTGTGGTTTACAGTTCTTGTTGGGGCAGCTAAGTGACATAGTGGATAGAGTGCCAGACCTGGAGTCAGGAAGAACTGAGTTCAAATTCAGGCTCAGACAATTACTGGCTGTGTGACCCTGGGCGAGTCACTTAGCTCTGTTTGCCTCAGTTTTCTCATCTGTAAAATGATCTAGAGAAGGAAATGGGCAAACCACTCAAGTATGAAAACCCCAAATGGGTTCATGAAGAGTCACATATGACTAAAATGACTGAACAACAACAAAACCAATAAATTTTTATGTATTCATCTTTTATATATTTCTACCTACATTTTAATTGTGAATTTATGTATACAAATGTTATTCCCTTCTAAGTAGTCACTTTTAGAGACAGTGCAATATAGTGTAAATGGCACTGGACTTTGAATAAAAAGACTTTAGCCTGATACTTGGCTTTATCATTTCCTAATTGGGTGACTTTAGACAAGTCATATACTTCTCTAACATCTTCTTCACTGTAAAAAGGCATTATTAATACTTGGACTACCACAATGTCTAATGTAAATGTAATATCCATTTCTAATGGTTATCTTGCCATATTTTACATGAAGACAATACAGTAATTCTGGAAAAGTCTGCATTTAATGCTTAGTATCTAAAAGAACCTAAAAGCTAAATAGGAACAACATCCACCAAATTCACATTTGCCTTTGAAATCTTTGAAAACTTGAAAGAAAAAAAGGGACAAGAACCAACATTCTGAGTCTATATAATGTCTGATTTTGTGGTTTGAATGAACAAATTATGTTGTAAATTGTAAAGTATTTTATAAACATAAGTATTTATTGTAAACTTATCCACACTAGTCATAGAGTATCTTGGCAGGGATCCATGAATGCTGAAAAGTGGACTGACCAACCCAACAGTACAAGACCAAGTGACTAGCAAAATATATATTTCTCATATTGTGACATGAAATTACATGGAAAAATATATAGAACTTATCTAGCAATTTTCATATTGGAAAAAATGGCAGAAATTATACTGGGCCCTGAATTACTAGCAATAAAAATGGACTGAAATATTCTCAGAAAAAATGAAAAGATTCCTTAATGAGGCAAAGCTTCTTTCAGAAACCAATAGCCATCTCTGTAATATCAAGATTCTACCAGGGTGGTTGTATGCCTGTAAGAAATGCAATAGTTTGAAACAACTGAACATTGATTTAACAGAGGGGACAATGCATGGTAGATGTGAGGAGGCCACAAAACATAGTGAATGAGAAACTTCAAAGAAGAACGGACGTAAACAATGTCAACAGAAGTATTTATTTTATTTTTAAAAAGAGACGGGTAGGTAAATAAAGAAAGCTAGTTGGCTAGTCAGGTTGCTTCACTGGTAATCTCATGAAATGGGAGCTCCTCCTGAGTACTGAGGTGGGGGGGAGGTAATATGGAAAACTTACAGGAAGACAGGACCAAAAGTCTTGGAGAGGAGACAGGGATCAATGAGGTGTTAATTGCACTGATGGAGAGAGACTCAAAATCACTGAGATGCTGCCACCTCCTTTTAAGTACTTGAATATAGTCATTCTGAAAGTGCTATGACTAATAGAATCTGGAGACACTGTAAGAGTTGCCTTCTGAGCCTATGACCTGTCCTTTTGAATGTCCTCATTGGCAAAACTCTCTTACTTAAGGATGGATTTGACTTTTTGTCAACAAAGATATTTGTAACCTAATCTAATGAATGTGGTGGGTAGTCAGGCAGAGTGATGGGATTTTTGTGCCAAAATAAAGTGTGAATAGAAAGAAGCAAGATTGACTTACATGTCTCATAAACTGATTCTGAAGGCAATTTCAAATGAGTTCTAAAAATGTTTGGACCAATGGCAGTATCAGTGGAATATGTGTATAACAGACATTCAAGGAGACTACTTTGGAGGATGAGACTCACTGAGCTATATCTTGTTATGTTTGTATCCTAATCTAATTACTTGAAAGTCTTTACTCACATTTCCCAGTACTAACTAGTACTAGGCTTCACACACAGCTGATATTTGATAATGCTTGTAACTAACTTTGAAGTTTTTCAGACCAAAGCAAACTAAATGATTGTCAGTGTTTCAGATTCCCTCTCAACCAAACACCTGGAAATACTTGTTTTGTGCAGATCCAGCTTCAAATTCCTACCCATATACTTTCTACCCCCATAAATGGGATGGGAGAAAGGCAAGAGGAATAAAATTTTATTTATAAAGTTACCATTTCTTGTAAGAGTAGGTACATGTCTGTTATTTCAATAGAGTTGTTTAAATTCATGGCAAATTACTGTTCACAAAATACTAAAACCAAAAAAATCACAAATACTGGGGGGTTTTGTCTACTTTTCAGAGAGGCAATTTGGCTGGGTAATCTGAGACCTGGTTGTACATTTTAATCTTATAACCTGTTATTGATTTTGAGGACATTAAGGGAAATCTATTTACTATTTCTATGGGTGACTCTTCATCATTTTAAGGCAGAAAGACAAATATCCAGTCATTCCAAAGTGGTCAAAATTAAAGCAATAAAAGCAATTATAAAATATCATATAACACCCCAGATTGAGGCAAGAGGACATAATGGCTAGAAGACTAGACTTGGCGTCACAAAGACCCAAGTTCAGATCCTGCCTCTGATACTTTGAAGCTATGTAATCACATAAAAATCACAGAACCCGATCAATGTTTTAATTTGCAAATCAGAAAGTCTCTACATTCATGAAAGTAGAAGTCTGGGTGAGAAAAAAAAACCAAAAATGCATAATCTTGTATAGAAATAGAAGTGGATGAAAAAAAAATGTGACCTCATGTAGAAAACCATACTGAAGCAGTTCAAACAACTATTTATATTAATCCCAAATTCTGAGAAACTGTTGTACCTATTCCACTCAGATAACTGCCAACCTTTGGAGGTTTATCTACAGCTTCTTTAAAGTGACAGAAACAGCACTGTCTTGCACTATTTAACCTGTAGTAGATTTAGTTTTTACATATATCTAGGGACATTTGTATTTCTATTTTCATTATTTAACAACAGTTGGGCCAAACATGCTAAGTTTAAAGTAAGAACCAAAATTTGTCAAAGGAAAATTTAATTCAGTTTTAACTAGTCTCATTTAGTATTAAAAATAGTAAATAATAAGGGTGGCTAGGTGGCACAGTGAATAGAACACCAGCTCTATTCACTTGAATAGCGACCTTAGACAAGTCACTTGACCCCAATTGCCCTGCCTTTTCCCTCCAAAAAGCCAAAAAAAATAGTGAACAATAATTAACATTTATATAGCATTTATTATGTGCCAGGTACTATGCTAAATTTCTTGCAAATATACTGTTTTGTCCTTGCAATAATCCTAGGAGTTAGGACCTATTATTATCCCTATTTTATAGAAGAGGAAACTGAGGCAAACAAGTTAAATGACTTGCCCAGGATCATGCAGCTAGTAAGTTTCTGAGGACAGATTTAAATTCAGGTCTTCCTTACTCCAGTGTCCCACCTAGCAACACACATTGAGTAGTAGTCCAAGTATAAATAGCCAACTGAATGCAAAATTCCTTTTATATGTTATAGGATTTTTCCTATAAATATTTATTTATTATTATAAATAAATAAATAATTTTATTATTATTATAAATAAATATTAGATGATATTATAAATAAATGTTTATTCATTATTCCTATAAATAAATAAATATTTCCTATAAATAAAATATTTTCCTATAAATCCTAGCCATAGTATTTTTCCTATGACATATAATTAGTTTTGTTTTATTAGTAATTTTAAAATTAATAGGTAATTTTAAAAATTAATATTTTACATATTTGAACTTTTATTCTTCATGTTAAAGAACTTTTCACTTTAATGAACATAGATTAAAAAAATCAATTTCCATTATAAAGAATGTTTTTAATACATGGATCCATATATACCATAGGTCAAGTCATGTTCTATAGACAGATAAACAGATATTTGTTTGTGGATTAGATGATAATCCTTTTCTTCAAAAATGGCAACAACCAATATCAGGCTATTCCACTGTTTTTAATCTCTGAAAATACTTTATATTCATTACTCATCCATTCAGTGCTGTTTAGTCTAGAGTTTCTCAAAGCTACACATCCTCACTTTCATTGGAATCAGTCTTTGCCCTGAAGACACAATATCCTTTGAAATACTTTCTACTCCTTCTCTTACTCCCCTATTGCAACCACCTCTAAGTCAGGTGACCAAGAGAAGGGGGGAGGGGTACTCCTAGTCTTCTACTGCAGCTTCCATATCATTACTCTATCACTAATCTCATTATCACCACTATCACCACCACCCCTACCACTCTTAGCATCACCACCACCATCATGACCATGATCATCATCACCACCACCACCACCATCATCGTGGGCCACTATCGCCACCACCATCATCATTATCACCATAACCTGACTTAGTCTACCTATGTTGCTGTTCAGTCATTCAGAAGAGTCCTACTCCTCCTTACCCTTGAGATGTAGACCATACTGTTCACTAGATTTTCTTGGCAAAGATACTACAGTCCTTTGACATTTCAAATATTCTCCAGCAGATTAAGGCAAACAGAGGTTAAGTGACTTGCCCAGGGTCATGTAGCTAGTAAGTGACAGAGGCAAGATTTGAACTCAGCTCTTCTTAACTTCAGTGCTAGTATTCTATCCACTGAGTTATCTAGCTGCACCTAGCTTACCTGTAGAGTCTCTCTTTAACTAGTTTTGTTTCCTTAGGGGATATATGAGATTATGATTCTTTCTAATTTAAGTTTGTTCAACCCTAATTGAAAAAAGCATGAAATAATGAATCCATTTGACTAGGCCTATGTGACCTTTATGGCTTCAAAAGCCAGAAAGATTGCTACATGTTTTTTAAAAATCTGTCTTTCTGACAAAATCTTCTCTATAAAGGCTTGTCAGAAACTCCAATTGCTTAGGGGTGATTTTTTTTTAATCCTCAAACTGTGCTTAAATACAATAAAACCTAGGTTTTACTTCTTTAATTTTTGTATTGTAGTAAATTTATTTCAGCAGCAGTTACCTACCACACAAACTCAAAAAAGAAGACATTTCTCCTATAACAATATAAAACTGTCAACTCCATAAGGAAAAGAATTATGAGTTAGTTAATATTTGCATCACTTTCATTATTTGCTTAGCAGAATGTTCCATACATCATTTGGTGCTTAATAAGCATTTATTTAATGAATTCGTTCAAATAAGTCCATTTTCCTCCAACCATATGTCAATCAGTTATTGTTGAGTTCATTAAGTTGTATTTCGAAACTTCACACTACTATCCCCTTTAAGCCACTGTACTAATGTTTGGAAAATTCTCCAAAGATTTTGTGTACAGTTAATTTATAAGAAAATGTCTGGAGCTTATTGCTTTTGAGAAATGGAGAGCCAGAGTTATAATCCAAACATACCCACAGAAAAGAGTCAAAGATTCATTGGACCACTAAATTCACAATTATTCTATCCTGACAATTTATCTGGTTACTTACGACTTTCAATGAGTTATCGTTCTTTGGAAACTCTCCTCAAACCAGGATGGGGCATTCATTTGAAAATCTGCACACCTAAAGGTGCCATTACAAACAGATGCATATAGCTTGAATTGAAATTGAGCAGAACTTAACATACTTTACCTCATTTTTCCTAGGTGAGTTGACCTTAGGGATGAAGATAAAGTGCCTGAATTAACGAAATGATTCAATTCTTTTTATCTAAGAGATCATAGAATAACTGTTTTCAAAAGGCTGACGCGGATTTCTATAGAACGTCTCCTTTCCTAATCAGATACCTTAAAGAAATGAAATAGCCCTACTAATATCAATGTTTCAGGGATCTGAGATTTAATTAATGTGGATTTGTCCTCTATTTAAGGAGAAAGATTTTTCTCTATGCCACAGTAGATGTTCTTCATAAGTTGCTCCTGGTGAATAATTCCTTGTTGTTGTTATCCTTTGTTCTCAAAGAGGACCATGGCATGGGGGGGTGGGGTGATGCTATGTGATTCAATTAATTGGATTTAAGTGACGAGGACTGTGCAAAATCACCAGCCTCACTTTCTCTTCTGGAGCCATCTGGATCCACTGGGGAGATAGTTCAGGACTATTGGAGATAGCCTTGATGCAGTCAGTGGGAGATCTTGGCCTTTTTAAGGTAAAGTCTTTAACAGGTCTCATGACTAAGGCAACACCCATTTAGTGATTAAGGATAGGTAAGAAATGAGGCAGGGATTGCCTCTGAGGCTAATGCAGTGATGAAGGTCTGTGATTTTATCAAGGGTGGTCCTTGGACAACAAATCCAATCTGCCACAGTGATCATTACTACCTTGAATAATACAGAGCCATCTCTGTGACACTAAGAGTTGCTGGAAGAGGTTGAATCATTTTACGTATTTCACAAATGGCATTTTATATTTTAACTTTGCTTTATATGGCCAAATTAAACTGATATAAATATTAAAGTTTCTTTCCAAACAGGTCTTCATGGTGAAGAGCAAATAGACAAAGGGCTACAAAATTTAAATTGGGACAATACACAAATGTTTGCTTTCATACTGGTTGAGGGCTAACACTAGCTGTCAGCTGCCAGTTGTACATCCCTGCAATGCCAATGAGTCATGGTTATTCAATGCTGCCACATTATTTTGTACATTCTGATGTAACGGAGATGATATCATCCTGGCCTTAGCATCTATATAGCACAACAGAAGTTGTGGTTGAATAATTATTCAGTTAACTTGATCCATAGAGAAAATCAAACCAAATAAGCCAAACTCCAAAGTAAAGTTTTGGGAGCTGAAAGATGTTTTGACTTTCTAGATTAAAAAAATAAATTAATCTTTGATATTTCCTCTTCCTTAAAAATATTTTTCAGTCTACAATAATAGCCCCCCAAACCAAATAGCTGGCTAGCATTTGTATAGTACTTTAAATTTTGCACACCACTAGTACACATTATTTCATTTGAACCTCATATCAGCCTCATAAACCAGAAGCTAGTCCCCATTTAGCAAAAGAAGAAAAGACCAAAAAAAAGTCAACTGATGTGCTCACATGGTCACATAGTATGGTCTGCATCTAAGCACTAGATATGGAATCTGAATTCTGCCTTCCTTTACTTTAAACCCAAGTCCACTTTATGCTGTTAGGGCAGGAATTATGTCTTGCCTAAAGGTTTTAACTCCCCCAGTCCTGGTCAGTGCCCTGAATAAAACAGCTACTTAACAGATATTTATTGAATTAAATTGACAAAAACCACAAAGTATTTGGAAATCATAGAGTCCTTTTCTGACACTGAATATTTGAATGATTATCATGGCTTGTTCTTAAGTAGCCTAGTCTGTGTTCATATTTTCAAAAACAAAGAAAAGTGGAAAATTAAATCAGCTATAGAAGGACACTTTTTTTCATTTAATACTATCAATACCCAAATTGCTATTTACACTAAAGATCTACAAATGTGCTTTAAGAAGATACCAAGAAGTGTTAAAATAACATGGATGCTGAGGCCATGCTCATTAAAGGACTATGAAATTCCATGTGTGGGATGGGGCATTCAACAGCAATCAGTCCATGCAATGACAGCAAAAATGCGAATTGAATCTCCTCTCACCCCTCATGCAATACATACATGCAAATACCTGTATGTACTGTTTATCCTCTTTACAAGTGAAAACTATTAGGAGTTTAAAAGTTTTTAAAGGGCAGTGTTCAAAATTCTAAGCCTTTCTCCAGTTTTTTAAAAGAATTATAAATTCTGAAGCCTTATTACACTCTCCTTAATCATTCTTAATAATCTACATATCCTACCTCTTTACTTTTCTTTGTCATAAGCTCTGAAATGCTTTCTCAATGCTCTCCCCCAACCCCATCTTCTAAAAGAGTCTGAACTCCTGACAGGCACAAACTATTTGGGAGGTTGTGTTTACCGGCACCTGACATCATTTTCCTAAGTTTATTTTGACACTGACTTTTAATCAACATGATGGTGACTGAATAAGCCAGTCGGATGTTTCACTAAAATTTTTTTAAAAAGGAATATATTAAAAGCACACAAACATACATTGATTTTGACTACAAATATATATAATTAAAAAGTATAAATCAAGGGCTGCTGTTTTACACTTGACTTCAGTTATTTTGAACACTTGTGGCCTAGTTGTGTGTTCACTGTTAAGAATATGATTTTATGTGTTTAGAGTAAATCTGTTATAAGCAATTTTATAGTTTAATGAAAATAATTATAGTTTCAGTAGTATGAAGTGTATCTGATGCTCCTTCCCCAGAATTAGCTGTGATATAAATTATCATGATTTATTATAGTTATTCTTGTGGTTATGTGTTTGTAGTGGATTCCAGCTAGTAACGATGATTCTAAAATTACAAAGAATAGCATTTCCAGCAATTTTTCCTCCAATATCATCTGTAATTTCTCCACAGAATTGATATGATTTCGACTGTGGTACAGTATGTGCTGCTGTTAAGATGGCATTATTGTGCTGTCATTTTGACAGCTTACTTTAATTTACACCATTTGGTGGAAGAATACATTTTTAAATCTTTCTTAATATATCACACGCCACTGTTACTACTTTCTCTCCATTTTTTCTAGTCTATCAAATGATAATGCCATGCCCTGATGCAAAACCATGTAAACCACAACTCAAGCCAACTGTCTACAGTAGACTTTGACTACAATCCCATTTTTTGTCACACTCCATTCTTTATTTTGCTATTTTCTTCTGTTTCTCAAAAGCCATAAACTTTCAAAGTCTTCAATGTTTTTCCCTGTGAAAATGATAGGTTATTAAGCTTTATCCACGGTCTCTATATGCTTGAGTGCTCCCTATGGACAATAAATCCCTTGGTGATAATAGGGTAGGGTTACATGGAATTACAAAGTTGGAGAATCAGAGCATTATAGAGCTAGTAGGATTCTTACACATCAGTTCATCCAAACCCTTCATTTTACAGAAGGGAAAACTGACACCTCCCTTGGGAAATGAAACATTTTTTGCCAAAGTCACACAATGAATTGATAACAAATCACGTTACAGGCCCCTGGGACTTTCAAAGCCAGGTCAATGGATCAAACCACTGGGCTTTCTAAATGCTGGTTAGGTTTGTCTACCAAGCAACCAGGAAACTTGCTATAGGAAGTCCTGACCCTAAATCTTTACTATTGCACTTTGAGTATACCCTGTTTATGGAAAATAAAGGGCAGAAGTCACACAGGATTTGCAGGAGTGGGTGTTATAGTCTACATAGTTAGAGGGAATATTCAAATCAGTGAATTCATAGATCCATGAGTATGTCTTGACGCTGTAGGTATACTACTTGAGCTCCTTGAGTTCTTGCACAACTCATGGAGAAAAAATGAGTATAGAAATCACCCATCATTCCTTTCCTCTAATCCTTAGTTCTTAGGAGAAGGTACACATTTCAGGACACATATATAATGGTTAGTACATTATAGACAAACTTAGTCTAGATTAAAAAGTGTGTGAGGTGTTCAGGGAGAACAAGAATCTCCGGTGTGAGGGCTTGCTAAGCCTTTTTCAGGACTGTTCATCTCCAGGTGTCCACCTGTTACCCATCTCTCATCTGGGGCTCCAAGAAGCCATAGCATATGCAGCAATCATACCCCAGCAAACTGTCTCAGCAGAAGGACTAAACCAGGTTGAAAATAACCAACAGACCTTGAACCTTTCAATGAGCTGGGGGACCTACCCTAAGAATATGAAGACCTCCTCTGGTAGGATTGGCAAATGAGAGCAATTTGTCAAATGGGCCA
>CM053596.1:206573681-206626710 GCA_028646575.1 Pseudocheirus occidentalis
AAGCTTACAGGTTCTCGTTCAGTCTTCAGGGATGAACAGCTCCCAGGTCCTTGTCCAGTCCTCAAGGCAATCCCCAGCACACACTGAAGTTCACAAGGTTCAGCACACCTCAAACCCTTCAGGACTTCTCCTGCCTGGAACTCAAGGATCAGCCAGGTCACCAACAAACAAAGTCCCATCCTGTTCATATCTTCAGTCAGCCATCAGGAACCAAATCCAAGATCTGTCCTGTCTCTGTAAAATTCTTCCTTATAAGCACTGGCCTTCTCCCAAGTAAACAGGGGAGTGTCTCAGCCAATAGCATTCTTCCAGGTCACAGGGGAATTCACATCTTTTCACCAATGGACAGAGTTCTATACTTAACACTAGGTTACTAGGATCTACTTAACATCTGATCAAACAAATTAATTACCATTACAGGGGGAGTGTGAAGACCTCCCCTGCTTTGAAAGTAAACTCTTCCCCCTAATAGGCTGAATGTAGTCACATGGAGCCTGTGATGGGAGGAATTTTGCTGAACGGAAGCAGAGCCCACAGGAAACTGGTTCAAAGCTAGCCAGACTCCAGGGGGAGAGAGAGGATGCACATTAAGAAGACAGAGAGGTTTGTGAGCAAATGTTGATTTTGTATTGGTTTGTGGGAAAACTAAAGCATCCTGTGGCTCTCAGTGTTATTATGGCTTCTGAATATCTTTGGTACTATGACAGAATTGGCTTACTGGTTTGGGGATTCAATTTCCTGGCAACTAAATTAATCCCTCAGTTCAATCCTCTATCTGGAGAATCTTGTATATTTTGTGATTCAACGTCATGTGATACTTATAGTCATGGTCTTTATCATGATCATAGGCACTGTAAATGTTACATTGGCACTACAATGACTCTGGAAGAGAGAATGAGGCTAATGACTTTGCACAAAATGTAGCATGTGTGGATACACTGAAAGCAGAAGTCACAACCCTGCACGTAGGTGACTCATGGAATAGAGTCATCTCACTGAAATGAAGCAGCAATGAGATTCAACAGTCCCCTGGGTGGCTGATCAGCTATCTTTAAAGATCATGTTGCTTACCTCCTGACACAAAGAAGGATCTAGAAAAATTGTCCTAAAAACTGTTCCACCCTGGCCTGTTTATAATGGATGGTAACTTGGAATTTAATGTTCTGCTGGTATTTAATAGACTATGGCATCATAAGGCGAAGAGACGGACAGTATGTGAGAGTGATAAGGGCAATGGGTAACCAGAGTGCTGGACTGATCATAGACTTATCCTCTCTAAGGTAAACATTCAAATTCAAAAAAAGCAGCAGCAACAAGGCAAGATGACTATCTGGAGACTAAATGGTCAACAGATTAGAGATGTTCTGTGTGTGAATAGCAGAAAAGAAGTGAGCAACTTTCACAGATTGGTGCACAGCACCACATTTGCTCATCTGCACCAGACCACTTGCAAATATCAGAATTGGATTGATGAAAATGATGGGGAAATTCAGAAGCCACTACAAGTAAAACAAGGATTCCACAGTGTTTAACGGCAGGATGGTTCATCTGTCTCTAAGAATCCAGTGTTTAACTTGATCAAAAATAAAGTATAAGTGAAGCTTAGAGAAATTCAAGATGCTTGACTCAGTAAGAAGGCAGATAAGAATCAATTTTACACTAATAGCAACAATCCAAAGCACTTCTATATGCTGTGAAGGCTATTTGTGGACCAAAATATCTCTGGTGCATCTCAACTACTCAGTACTAATGGAGCTACACTAATCAGTGATAAGTACATGATCCTGAAGAAATGGACTAAACAATTCCATAATATTCTCAACAGATCATCATAAAGTGATGCTGAAGCCATTGACTGATAATGCCTCTCTAGACAAACTTCCAATTGAAGAAGAGGTATTGAATGCTATTAAGGTTCTCTTGTGTGACAAAGAACCTGGCACAGATTCTATCCTAGAAAAATCTACAAGGCAGAGGGTTCGCTGCTCATACAGAAGCTGACTGAAATCTTCTCAGGTTATATGACAAGAGGAATTTGTCCTCTGGGAAATCAAGGATGCTTCCATTGTCCATCTCTATACAGGAAAAAGAAACAGATTGTCCTGTGATAATCACAAGGAGGTCATTGTTGGCAAGTTTCTTGGCAGAGTCCTCCTTAATTGACTGAACTTTTACATAGAATAGGGTCATCTAAGTGTGGCTTCAAAAAGAGATGAAGAATGGTCAACATGCTGTTTGCTGGCAGATAACTCCAGGAGAAATTCTAGGAGCAGAACCAAGGTCTGAGCACAATGGTAATCAACTTTTCCAAGGTCTTTAATACTGTCAGTTGTGAGGGCTTACAGACGATTGTGGTGAAATCTGGTTGCCTGGAGAAATTCATCAGTATTGTATGCCTGTTTTCTAGTGACATGCTTCCATGTTGTAATGGACCATGTTATTGTACTTTCTCAGTCATGAATGGAGTAAAGCAGGGTTGGGTATTTGCTCCCATGCTGTTTAGCACAATATTTTCTACAATGTCGTCAGATACCTTCAGTTAGGACAAAAAATTGCATCAAGGTCAGCTATCACATGGATGGCAAGCTATTTAACTTGAAAAAGTTGCAAGTCAAGGTGGGAAGTTGGTACAGAACTTTTTGTTCACAGATGATCATACATCAATGCAGCCTCTAAGACTGAGATGCAACAGAGCATAGATCAATACTCTCTTGTTTCTGCTAATTTTGACTTGGCAATTAATACCAAGAAAACAGAGGTTTTCTACCAGCCAATATCACACCATTTATACATAGAACAACTGTTTACAGCAAATAGAGAAATTTTGAATGCTATGGATAAGTTTGCATACATTGGGATGTCCACACAGACATAGATGATAAAGTTGATACATGTATTACCAGAACTATCCCAACATTTGGGAGTCTTCTAAAGAAAATATAGGAAAGAAGAGGTATTAGGATGACTACCAAATTGAAGATCTGCAGAGTCATTGTGCTGGCTTCATTGTCACATGACTGTGAAACCTGGACAGTGTACCAGTTCTATGTCAGATAATTAAACTGAATCAATTTGAATTGTCTTAGAAAGATTCTGAAGATCACCTAGCAAGATATGGTACGGATACTGAGGTCCTTTCTCCAGCTGAACTGCTAAACATTCAAACTACTGCAGAGAGCACATTGAATGAACTGGATAGATAGCTCATATAGCAAACATATATTTACCTAAAAAACTATTTAATGGAGAACTCACACAAGACAAGTACACACAGAGGTCAGAAGAAACAACATGAGGTTAATATCAATCACAAGATACAAGAGATTTTGATAGAGTATTACTTAGAATGGCATGACTACAGCAAAGAAGTTGCTGTGTTCTATGAGCAAAGCACAATTGCAATGGCTCAAAAAGATGCACGAGGTGCTCAAATACAGAGATATTTCCACCCCAAATGTTCAAATGGACTATTTGCACTAGACCTGTGGTAGAGCCTTCTGAGCTGATATTGGTCTGATCAGCCGTACTTTGCCCCCAATATTGTGATGTCATTTTGATTCTCTTTGAGTATTAAGAAGGACAAACAACAGTGGTCTAGGTTAAATACGAAATTATACAAAATAATGTTTTTCTATTTAGACTATTTCTAAATACCATGTAAGAGATATTTAATGCATAAAGAACCCTGATTACTTTCTGGGGATAGTTCTCTTGGTCCCTCTTTCTACCACATTCTAATTTATGAGTATTTGGGCCCCAATGTTTCAGAAGAAAGCTTTATTAAAAGAAAATAATTCCCCAGCTATAGTGGACCATTATGGTCCCAGTGGTTACTGGTGAGGTTGGGGCTGGTGGGTCTCTTGAGCTCAGGAGTCTTGAACTTCAGTGAGCTAAGTCAAACTTGTATCTACACTAAGATCAGAATTAATGGGGTAGGTTCTAGGATGATGACTATATATATGAAGAAAAGAGGTTTAGACGAGTTGTAGAGATACAAACAACAAGATGAGGTGATTGATTAGATATTTGTTGAAGAAGAAGGAAGAGTCAAGAGTGATTCTGAGGTCATGAAATGAGATTGACAGGTGAATATACTGCCCTCAAAAAAAGAAAAGAAATTTGGAGAAGCAGCAAGTTTAGGTGGAAAAACAATATTTTCCTCTTTGGGCATGTTGAATTTTAGGGATATTAAGCTAAGTGGTAGGGAATCTGTGTGTGGCCTTTGGACTGAATCCAAGTTTTATAGAACAAATCCTTTTATTAAGGGGAGTTGTTCTGTGAAATTTGGATTAAGTTAAAGGACAACATTTGAGGACCTAGAGGGTCACATGTGACTTCAAAGTCCCAAATTCCCTGTTCCTGGTAGGAGATGTCCATTGGGCAGTAGATGGTATGGGAGTTGAATTTAGGAAAGATATTAAGTATGTCTGTTTGTAAATGACATTGATGTACAGTTAAAACAACACAACTCAGTAGGGACAAATGAGATCACCAGAAGAAAAGGGAGAAAAGAAGAAAGGATAGGAGAGAAAGGAAAAGGAGGAAAGGGGAGGAGATTAGAGAAGGAGAGGGGGGAGGAAGTGCAAGTGATACCTGCACTAAGGGGAAAGATATGACCAATGACCTAAAAAAGAAGACCAAGAAAGAGTAATAAGATAGGTGTAATAGGAGGATGAGAAGAAAGCAATGTCACAAAAGCAATAGTGCCCAGGAAGAGAAGCGTAGTTGATGGTATTAAATGCTGCAGAGAGGCTAACGATGATGACTGAGAAAAAGCCAATGAGTTAGCACTTGAGAGATATTGGCAAGCTTTGAAACAGTAATTTTATTTGGGTGGTAGGATTGAAAGTCTTGGCTGAGTAGTGAATAGGTTGTAATAGAGGAAACAAATGTAGAAATTCCAGGAAATTTACAATGAAACCAAAGGGATATTAGGATAGAATTTGAAAGGATATCAAGGTCATGGGAAAGTTCTTTCATGATGGAGAAGACCTCAGCATGTTTTAGGGAAGTAGAGAAAAGACAATATACAAGGAGAAAACTGAATTTGTTGAAGTGAATTACCTTTTACCGTGTACTTTTTGTAGTGATTAGTTGTAAAAATTTTGAAAAACTATCAAGTATTTTATAATGATCTAATTTTTCATAGTTCATACACCAGCCTACATGCATGTATGCTACTAGTTATAATTATAATTATATAATTAGTTATAATATATAATTAATATGCCATATTGAAGCTAATCATCCTAATGATTGCAGAGCAATCCCTTTGCTTCAAGCAATTTTCTTTCTTACACACCTTTCCATTACCTTACAAATCAGAGAAATTTATAAGCTGATTGGTTTCCCCTCTGTGAAATAATAGCAGCTAACACTTATATAATGCGTTAAAGGTTGGTGGAGCACTTTGCAAGGCTTTTCTCTTTTGATCTATTCAAGCAATGGTGTCAAACTCAAATAGAAATGGGTTCCACTAATGTGTGCATAAAGCTCCCTCCAGGCTATCGACAGTTTTAAAATGTAATATTATCCAAGTTTTATTGCATTTTGTTTTCTTAAATATTTTGCAATTCCATTTTAATCTGATTCAGGTTATACCGAAGATGTATTGTGTGCCTCATTCAGCTCATGAATCCTTTGTTTGACCATTCTCCTCTGAACAACCCTGTGAGGCAGGTAGTATTATTCCTATTTTACTGAAGAGGTAACTGAGGGAGGGTAAATGATTTGTCCAGGGTCACACAACTACTAACTTCCAAAGGTAGGAATGATACTAAATTCTTCCTGGTTCCAATATTCTATCCACTAAGCTGTTAAGGTTTCTGTAACTGTACACATTAACATTTTAACTTTAATCTGTTCAGTTCACTCAATCAACAATCATTTATGAAGCTCCTACTATATGCCAGGTACTGTGGTAAGGGAGAGAATACAAATGCAATTGTGTAACAATAGTAACCTTTGTTAGCTACCAGACCATTCAATCCAAATGGCTGAAGTATGTGAATGGAAATGTAGCTTAGATAGAAGAAAGAAACTGAGAGGATCCTAAGGTATCTGTCCTTCATGGAGAAAATAAATAGGTATAAATCATTAACCATAAAAGCATCAGATTGACATATCAGTCCTGTGAGTCAATTGTCAGACCTATTTCTAGGATTAAGCGTGGCTTGGATCTTAAGGACAAAACTTTAAAATCATTTCAGCGTTGGCTAATGTGATGATTTTTCTTTCTTTAGTAATCACCTAATCTGTAAGTGAAATGTCATAAATTGATAAAGACTGTCACTTATAATATTTGATATTAAAATCTGGGTTGGGAATGTGTGAAATTTCTTTCTTTTTTTTTCTTTTCTTCACATCAACTAGGAAATGAAAGCCACTCACACACATGGGACATACACACACAGCAGATAGATAAATTTCCATTTGCATAATCTGCTTTTCAATTTTTTCTTTTTATCTTTAGAAAATATCTGGAAAATAGAACCCATATGTCCTTCCTCCATGAAATGGAGAGACAGGATATCTGCTAGCAACAAATGTTAATCTTAGAGCCTTCCCTCTGAGATTAGCTCCAATTTGTCATATACTTGTGTTTGTATGTCAATGCGTCCATGTGTATGCAGACATAAATATCCACACACTTATATACATGCATGTATGAGTATATGTATATGCATGTGTGTATATATACATATATACACACATGCATATATGCATATGTATATCATTTGCTCATAGTTCCTTGCCTGTTGCCTCCCCCATTAGACTATGCACTTCTTGAGGGTAAGGACTTTCCCCTCCCCCTTCTCTTTATCCTTACAGGGATACAAAGCATTGTGTCTGAAATATAGTAGGCACTTAATAAATGCTTGTTGACGTAGCTCGGTTAATCAGTTATCTGTGGAGTTGGGGAAAAGCATAGCATTAACTGTTGAGCTCTATATCAAAATCTTGACGAATTTCTCATAGAGAGAAATATTTATTGCATGAGCTAAAGGAAGTATATTAACACTCCCACCAACAGGTTTCTAGTCATTCCAGATTCTGAGTTTCTAATTCCCACATTTCATATATTTGACATGCCAGGCAGTGTGTTACATGCTGGGGAGCAGCATTAATTGATCAGCATAGCTTTATAATGAAACAATGATGAGAATATTCAGAAAACTCAGTTGTTTATGTGTTTTACAGAAGACTGTTTGTATCTGTGCTTCTGTGGCATGATTTCACAGGGATATTTAATAATTCATGTGCCAAAGCTGTTTTTTTTTTCTTTTTTAATCAGAAAGACAGCAGTTTGGATTTTATCAATAAGACACCTATAAAGTTTTGAAATTTCCATTTTGGGAACTATGTGTCAGAAAACATGATATTTCTGTGGTTTTGGAGCATTTGCTGATGACTGAAGTCTGAACTCCAGTACTATTCTGTCACCCCAACTTAGCTTTAGATTCTCCCAATTGGAACCTTTTGATCACTGAACAAAAAAACAAAAAACAAAAAACTATTAAGTTCTGTTTTGAACAAAAAACAAACAAGTGATATGAAATAAGAAATTTCCAAATTTCCATTGGTGACCACTGTTTTGCCTAGGTTCATCTAATTCCTCAATTTCATTAATTCCATCATTACTTTTTTTAAATGAATCAACAAGCTTTCAAAAACACCTATTGTGTATTAGCCTCATGTTGTACAGGAGCTGAGGACATAGGTGTGAAATATGAAATTACCTTGAGTGATCTAATATTCACAGTAAAGATATCTAGCATTCAGAAAGTGCTTTAAGGTTTGCAAGGCACTGTACAAATAGTTCATTCTATCGTTACAACCACCCTGAGAGGTGGATACTAATATTATCCTCATTTAAAGATGAGGAAACTGAAACTCAGATAAGTTAAGTGACTTGACCAGGACCACACAGCCAATACTGTAAATGTCTAAGGCCAGAATGTAGTTGTTTTCCTAACTTCAGTCCTAGGGCTCTATCCACTGCACCATCTAGATGCCTCCCAGTGGTATGTCTAGGAAATGAGAGACCACATGTTGCCTTAAATACTGGTTACTATAAGGAAGAATCCACCTCCTAATTTTCACAGATTTATTGTCCTCTAACTAGTAGTATTTCATGTATATTTAAACTCTGTATGCTATTTAATGAAAGAAGAGACAAAAGTGGCCAGTATATAGACCAGTTAAACAGTTTGGGATAAAATAAGAGCTGATCTAAACCTTGTCTCTGTTTGAAAGGCTGTGACTATCACTTCTCCGAATGCATTGGGCACTTTTGTACTTCCTGAAATCAATCATGAAATCCCCAAATAATCTAAAGACTATTCTTACAGTATTTCTAACCCTTTAGAATCCAGCAAGTAATGGGAATTTTCTGGGGAAAAAAAAGTCTGTCTTCATGAGATTTCCTGTTCAGTTTCTACCCCAAACAGGTTTCAATGCTTATCTGATCTGAACAGAACTGTCAAGTCTTCTGAATTTTGCCCATCAGTCACTGGGTGATTCATTCTCTGGCATTATGAAGCCAAAAGAAAAAAGACACGATCAGTGGGTACTGTTGAGGAAAAAAAGTATATAACTTTTCATCCCTCTTTTCTTCACTGTTTACTATTTTTTTAACAATGGCACATTTAAGTCATATGACTTTTGGTTGCAGCTTTCTTTTATAATAGGTTGCCCCATAACCATACTTTTTACATCAAAAAGTGTGGATTATTTCAGTAATTTCTCTCTTATAATTATCAAGTATTCTTTACCTTATAAGATGAGAAGAGAACATGACTAAATAACGTGGATAAGAGTGCAGGACTCAGAGCCAGGAGAGCCATGAATTTAAACTCTACCTCTCTGACTCTCGCTCTGGTCCACACGAAGCCAATTAACCTTTAACCAGTCAAAACAAGCAAACGCTGACCGTGCTTTCCCTGTGCAAAGCACTGTGACTGGCATCAGCATTAGGAATATAATGGCAAAACAAGCAAACAAACAAAAATAGTCCCTGCTCTCAAATGGCTTATGGTCTACTGGGAGAAGTCTACATGTAAACCATGGTTCTCAACCTTCCTAATGCTGCCACCCTTTAATACAGCTCCTCATGTTGTGGTGATCCCCAACCATAAAGTTATTTTCGTTGCTACTTCATAACTGTAATTTTGCTACTGTTATGAATCGTAATGTAAATATCTGATATGCAGGATGTATTTTCATTGTTACAAATTAAATATAACCCACAGGGTGAGAACTGCTGATGTAAACAGATAACTATAAATGTGTAAATATGATCAGTTAAGGAAATAGAGCTCTTGAAACTAAAGGGATGCAGAAAAGTTTCACTCAGGGTGAAATAAGTGTAAAAATACTTGCAATACTGAAGGAGCTATTATGAGGACAATGTACAGAGTGTCCCAAAAGTCTTAGTGCAGTTTCAAGTTTCAAGCTTAAACTTGATTAAATATGAACTGAGACTTTTGGAATACCCTGTATATGTAACTTACTTTATGTATCTTAAAATGCTGTAAGATCAGCTGTTTATCACTATTATTCATCCCTTTTCTCAACTTGTGGATTTCAGAGAGAAATGGTTTGAGGACTTTTGTATCTTTAATATTCTCTGAATTACTGCACAGATGAATAAATAACTTTTTTAATAATTGAAAATATATTAGGATATAAGCTTATTTTCTGTAGGCTCACTGCTATAAGCAGCAGCAGCAGTAGTAATGGTAGTAGTAGTAGTAATAGTAGTAGTAATAGTAGTAGTAGTAGTAGTAATAGTAGTAGTGGTAGTAGAAGTAGTAGAGTAGTAGTAGTAGTAGTAGTAGTAGTAGTAGTAGTAGAAGAAGAAGAAGAAGAAGAAGAAGAAGAAGAAGAAGAAGAAAAATAAGGAGAAGAAGAAGAAGAAATAGGAGTAAAAAAAGTAGGAGAAGAGGGGGAGGAGGAAAGAAACAAACAAATAAACAAACAAACAAACAAAGAAAAAGAGGAGGAGAAGTACTGGTAGCATAGAACCTTATTTTCATCTTATCCAATGAAGTTTAGGCAGAAACAGAAACAGTTCTGGAATGAATCACTATCCTGCTAACTTTCTTTTTATATTTAATATTCTCTGGACAGATGATCGGTATAAAATAACATCTTTTTGTAGCTCAATAAAAGCATGAGCATGTCTTCCAAGGAGGTTCTGGAAGCATCCTCAGTACAAGTCTCTTTAGTGGCTCTTTTTCCTCTCCTGAGAAAACCCTCACTTGATCCTTCCATCCATGCTATTATCCTATTTTTCTTCTGCCCTTTATAACTAAACTCTCCCAAAAGGTGCCTCCACTTTCCCTCCTCTCATTCTCTTCTTAACTCCTTACAATTTTATTTCCAACCAAAGCATTACACCAAATCTGTTCTCTCTGAAATTAATAATGATCTCTTAGCTGCCAAATTCAATGCTTTTCCCTCAGTCTTCATTTTCTTTGACCTCTGTGTAGTCATTGACAGTATTAATCACTATTTTCTCCTTGACGATCTTTTCAGCCTCCTTCAGGGTGCTACTCTCTCCTGGTTTTCATCCTACTTATCTGACCACTCTATTTCCTTTTGTTGGATCCCTCTCTAGATCCTGCCCTCTCACCTTAGTTGTCTTCTAGGGTTTTATTCTGGCTCCTTCCTTCTTCCTCTGTACTCCTTTACTTGATGATTTCATCTGCCCCCATGGATTTAATTACCATATTTATGCTGGTGATTCTTAAATCTACCTTTACTGCCCCAGTCTCTGCTGATTTCCAATCTTACATCTCCAACTGCCTTTCAGACATATTGAAGTGCACGTGCAGTAAACATCTTAAACTCAGTATGCCCAAAACAGAACTCATTAGTCTTTCCCCCTGAACTCCCCACCTCCAAACATACACATACTTTTCCTATTACTATAGAGGGCAACATCATCCTCTCAGTCCCTTGGGCTGGCAACCTAGGAGTCATCCTGGATTCCTCATTCTCTCTCATCTCCATATCCAAGCTATTGCCAAGGCCAACCTTCACAACATGTCTCTCAATACATACCTTTCTCTCCTCTGACACTGCCACCACTCTAGTTCAGCCCCTCAGCACCTCACACCATCACCAGCAACAGGCTGCTGATGGGTCTACCTAGCTCTGGTCTCTCCCCACTCCAATTCATCCTCCATTCAATCAAAAGTGATTTTCCTAAAATGCAAGGCTTAAAATTGTCCCCACTCAATAAACTCTAGTGGCTTCCTACTGCCTCCAGGAACAATACAGTGTAAGCTCCTTGAGGTCAGGGACTGTCTTTTTTTTCTGTCTGTATCCCCAGTGCTTAGCCTGGCATAACAGTCCTTGACAAATGTTTTTTTAAATTGAATTTATATATGCCTTAACCTTTTCTCACATGGTTCTTTTATTTCTGCTAGATTTGTATATTTTGAAAGCTTTGGAGAATACGACTGTTTGGTGTGGCAAAAATCTATTAAAAGCATTGTTATATTTTTTTAATTTTATGGATGAATGTTATTAACAGGGCAATTGTGGACATTTTGGTCTGTGACAATGAATGTCTAGTTCAGTTTCTTGGTTTACGTCACCATAGTATTTTAAAGTCCTTATTTGTAGAACAGAGATTTGTCATGTGTTAGCCCACGAAAAGTAGCAAGCTTCTAATTTTACCCTCTATGTCATGTCTTTCTGTGTATTCAATAGGTGCTCAATTTTTACAGCAAAAGGTGATATGTTGCCCAGTTTCCAATAATTTCTTGTATAATTTACATTTATCACTAAGTCTAGGCTCTTTAAAAATAACATTCCTGTAATTTTTGGAGGTGATGATCTGAGTAACCATCAAAAACACCTCTGATTGCAAAAAAGAACCATAATCTGCATTATTCAACCATTTGTTTAATGCTTTTTGTCAATCTATTGGTTGTATTCATGCATATGCCATTCGTGAAGGGCCATTTGATTCTGCTTTTGGATCTTAGTCATTCCATAGGTTTTATTTGGAGGAAAGCCAACTTAGGTTACATTCAATCAATCTAATAACATGTACCCTTACTACTCCTTGGTGAAGAGATGTCTGCTTATTGCTAAAATATTACTGTAGATTTATTATTTCTTTGTCATGTGTTCTAAGAATGTCTATCAATCATCTTCCTTTTCTTGTGAGATGTTAACCTTTCTACACCTGGATTAGGATGATGAGCCCTGTGTTTTGTTAATATAGTAAGGGATTTTGCTAAGATATTTCCAAATCCCTTCTGGACCATTTTATAATTCTGAAGGTATACATTGATTCAAGTGTGTTCTTCAAATTCAGTTTTTATTACAGAATACCAATCTACTAATATATTTAGTCACAACCTTCTATTTGATATCTTTATGATAAATATTTCTTAACCTTGACATTTTGAAATCATTGGAGAAAAATTCCATGAAATAAAAGATTTGTTTTTGTTTTGGGGGGTGGGGTATTTTGGTAAAGCCAAAGAATAACAATAGTAATCATTTATATATCACTTTAAGCTTTACAAAGCACATATGATGGTATCAATAAATACCAAATGGTTATTAAGAGGTCTGGGCACAACTGTTTTTTTTTTTCATTTGAAATTTATATCTACCTCTATATAGGAAATATGTTGCTGCTACTGTTTGTCCTTCAGTCTCAAAGAGGACCATGACCTCAGGGAGGTGATGCCATGACATAAAAGTGAATTGGATTTAAGCGAGGGAAGGCTGTGCAGAGTCACCAGCATCACTTTCTCCTAAAGAGCCATCTGGGTCCAGTGGCAAGATAAGGATCAGTGTGACTGGAAATATCCCAGAATGCAATGGGGAACCTTGGCCTTTTCAAGCTCAGGTTTTAACAGGTCTCAGTTTGACTGAGGCAGTGCCTGTTTAGTGAAATATGATAACAGATTTAAGGCTAAACAGAATTATACTAAACTTACACTGTCTGCCTGAAAAAAAAGGAATGTTTCATATGAATTGCTTTTGGCATCATTGTTTTAGTGGCATATCTTAAAAAAGAAAGACTTTCTGTGTGGTCATTAAGCACTCTTAGCAAACCCACTACAGTTGGATACATTTTATGTATCTATATTTTGTGAGTAAGCCATGAGTGGGGCATCATCATCCTTATCCTTATTCAGGCCATTTCTAGAAGAAAATGTCAGAAATAACTAAGTGACTACCACAATGTAAAATTAAGACACACTTTAAAATAAACTGTCTGGTTTGTTTTTGCAATGATAAAATTCATTTTTTTCATTTCATCCCACCTACTATCATTAAAATATAGGACACAAGTAGTAAAAGGCAAAGTAAATATGCACATATCTTTACACCATGTAGCGCGGCTATAAATCTCACTCTTTGATAACAGCTGTACTCCCGCAATCATTTGAGTCATGCAGCTGCCACAACAATATCAGATTTTATAGTTAAAAAGCAGTCAAAACTTTAATGTTACAGGGGAGGTCGATATAGACTATGCTATAAATAAACATTATCTAATGAAGAAGTGAAACATGTTTATTTTTTTCCTTTGGCAGAGCATTGAATGCCATATATCTCTCTCTCTGCAAGCTGCCATAATAGCAGTCATTATACTTGAGTATCTATAACAAAAAAGTCTCCACTTAGACTAATTAGTTTAGGTTTCACTGAATGACACGAATACTTGAAAAACCCTGTCTAGCAGGCAAACTTTCATTCTTTACCTCTTTTATAAAGCCCTTTTTTGCTGTTGTTGTTTTAAATGTTCTTTGGCATGTCAGCCTCGCTTATATTTGGAGGGATTTGGCGTTTTCTCTTTCCATATGCTTTAAACTTGCGGGTTTGATTGGCAGAGGAGAGAGGAATGTGCAGTATGGTCAAACTCACTTTGGCAAATGTTTGAGGACTAAAATGAATAGCTCCATAGAAGTTTCATTCAAAGACATATGATCTCAATCTAAAGATGGCACTGTGGTACCCCTTCGATCTCCTTACTGTTGCGTGGGATGTGGTTAGTGAATGGATATGAAATCTGCCAATACACAGTTAACTTTCTGCACACAACTTGATTAATTTTAGTGTCCCTCTGAGAGAGAGGAGGGGGAGGTACAGATACTTATACAAGAGACATAAGAGAAGAATTTCAGATGATTTTGGAACCAATGCCTCTATCCTCAAGATGTTTAAGAATCAATGAAGAAGAAGAAAAAAAAACAAGACGCTTCCTTTCCACTTGGCTAAAGATTGTCATGTCCAATTGCTTGGTTAAAGAGTAGAAATACAATTTCCACGTTAATCAGCCTCCAAAAGTTTTAAAAGGGTGCCTTTAAGGGGTTTACTTTTGCACTTTTCATATCATATTTACCTGGCAGGAAATTGCTAAGTACCAAACCACCTTTCTTAGTTTAACTACTGTCATCCAGTTTTGCAGCATTGTAAGTATATTTGGGATGGAGGAACCCACTTAAAGCAATGTGCTTTTCCTATCTCTGCATCTGAAATAGACACAAATTTAATCTGAGACTCCTACATAGCCAACAAGTGATCAATTCATCAATAAATTATGTGTCTGCTGCTAAACATGCCCCAAATTAAAGGGGGCAAGTATATGTGACAACAGGAGAATCATATGGTATAAATTAATTTGACCAACAAGACTCAACACTTCTCCTCTAAATAGTACTTTCATATAGACATACCTACCTCACTGACTGTATCACGCTATAATTCCCTTTAGAGAGCAGAATCAGCTTTTCTTACTCCACCCACTCCTGGACTTATTTGGACACAAACATATGACGGGTATATATGTATCTATATATTGAAACAGCTAAGTAGCACAGTTGATATAACTCTGGACCTGGAATTGAGAAGACTCAATTTCAGATCTGACCCCAGTTACTTACTAGTTGTAAGTGATTATGGACAAATCACTTAAATGCCATCTGCCTCAGTTTCCTCAACTGTAATCTACCTCCCAAAAGTGTGGGGAGGACCAAATGAGAGAATATTTGTAAGGTACTTAACATAGTATTTGGCACAAAGTAGGACCAATATAAATGCTTGTTTTCTTCCTCTCTCTTTTTTTTTAGGGCAATTGGGGTTAAGTGACTTGCCCAAGGTCACACGACTAGTAAGTGTTAAGTGTCTGAGGCCAGATTTGAACTCAGGTCCTCCTGACTCCAGGGCCAGTGCTCTATTCATTGCACCACCTACCCGCCCCTTTCCTTCCTCTCTTATGTGATTTGGTTAGAGATTCTTAACCTTCATTTATCACTCCAAGTTGGGTTCATCCCTAACATACATCAGGTGCTAATATCTTTTTTTTCAGTTACTATTTGCAGAGTACTTAAAAGTACTGTTGCTTACTCCTTGGTCCACAGCAGCATTGTTTGCCTCCACTTACAAGATGCTTATGCATAGGGCCTTGCTCCACAACCTTTTTTTTATGAAGTACATAATACAATGCTATAAATAAATAAGACCCTATAAGATATGGGAAAATGATATATGGCATATATTACTACTTACCAGTGACATAAAAGAATTAAAGCACAATGGACTGGATTCAGTATATAACTATGGAAATTGGCATTTTTAAAAGGTTTTAAACACTTTCTAGACAAAAGTTACCATTTACTGCCCTACAATAGTATTTTTGGAGGAGACTTTAATCACTGGAAAGAGTTAATGCAGCGTTCAAAGTTGTCTTTTTTCTTGTATTGAGAGGCAGAATGGGATATCAGAAACATCTCTGGACCTGAGGTCAGTGAATTATAGAACCTAAAATTTGAAAGCAACCTCAGAGGTCAAGTCATCCAACAAAGCCCTGAAGAGAACCCCCCTTCTCCACCCCTAGAACATTATTTAGCTCCTGTATAAAAAGTTCTAGCATTAGAATAGAATGCCATCTACAAGGGTCACCCAACCTACATGAGGACTATGATAATCATTTAGAAGTTTTTCCATAAATCAAATTCAAACTATATTCTTACAACTTCTTTTCTTCTCATTCTGCCCTCTGGAACTGAAGAAAACAAATCTAATTCCACCACCGTGTGTCAACATCAAAAACAGTAATCATGTCCTGACTAAGTATTCTGTTCTCTGGGATAAACAGCCCTCGTTCCTTTAATCCTCATCTGGCAAGGTTTCCTGTCCTGACACCATCCAACCATTTTCATCGAGATGGTCTCCATTTTGTCAAAGCTTTCCTTACCCAGAATTGAAAAAAAATTATAAATATGCTCTATCAAAGATATCTCCCACATTCCACACAGTATGCTTATATTAATGTAGCCAAAGATATTTTACCTTTAGTTCCCATTCTATACTGTTAGCTCCTGATGGACATGTAGTCCACAAAAATATCCAGATTTTTTTACATATATGGTCAATTTAGTCATTCTGTTCTCTTTGAAATCCTGTATTTGTAGCATTGCTTTGTAGAAATCAGGTTAGACTTTATATTTAACTTTATTAAATGCCACCTCATTAAATTTAGTCCAAGGTTCCAGCACTTTGACTTCTTTGTTGCATCATGGCCCTGTCTCTAATAGGTGTTTTATCCTTTCTAAATGATTAGCATATGTAAATCCAGTAAGTGCATCAATTTTTCCATTGCTCAATTGTTCAAATCCACCTAGACGGTGAAAGACTAATCCCAGAGACAGCTCGGCAGTGCAGTGGATAGAGAGACAAGTGTGGAGTCAAGAAGATGTGGTTTCAAATCTTCCCTCGGACACTCACTAGCTGAATGACCCTAGAAAGTCACTGCACCTCTGCTTCCATTTCTTCATCTGTAAAATGGGGGTAGTAATAGTATCTACCTCACATAGTAGTTGCGAGGAAGAAATTAAATGATATTTTTAGCACTGTACCTGGTACCTATGTGGGCACAGGTGGTAGGTAGTATATAGATCACTGGTTCTCAACCTTCCTAATGCAATGACCCTTTAATACAGTTCCTCATGTTGTGGTGACCCCCAACCATAAAATTATTTTCGTTGCTGCTTCATAACTATAATTTGGCTACCATTATGAGTCATAATGTAAATATCTGATATGCAGGAATATTTCCATTGTTACAAATTGAACATAACCCACAGGTTGAGAACAACTAATTTAGATGCTTATTCCCTTTCCTTTTCCTCCCATCCCCACCAAAGATATCCATCATTATATCTGAATACATTAATCACTGATCTTTGGTCATTCAACCATTTTTAATCCATCTAACCATATAATCATCCATCTCACAGTTTTCCATCTTTTTACTAAGATAGTTTCATAGACTTTGTCAAGAGAGACTTATACTGGACCACAGGTGTCTAAAATAGGACAAATGCTCTATAATACTTGACGTCCAGGACTAAAGGGCAAGACTCTTGATCTTGAGGAGAGGGAAGATAAGGGAAGCAAGATATTTTATTGTAGAGAAATAGTGAAATCCTGAGAAAGGCCCCCAAATTTTAGGTTCCTGGAACGGAGAGGCAGGATGCCTACTTTAGAAGAGACTAGCCATTTAACATATATAAAAACTGAGGTCATTTCTTATATACATAATAATGATATTCCATTACATTCATAATATACTATAAATTGAACAGGTATTTCCTAAATTATGAACATTCTCTTAGTTTCCACAGTTCTTTGCTACTAGGGCAGTATATATGTACATGTACACACACACAGATAGATGTAGACATACAATGGTAGCAGTTATCACTAGGTGAAAGGGTGTAAGTGATTTAGTGACTTCTGGGACACAGTTACATATTGTTCTCCAGAAAGATTGTATTGATTCACAGATAAACCAACAATATATTAATGTGCCTGTTTTTGTACAGCCCTTCCAATATTTGCCATTTTCCTTTTAAAGTGAACATTTTTAAAGGAATAGAAAAGTTGAGTTAAGAGAGTAGGAGGCAAAAGCAGCCAAGTTACAAGCTTCTTAATAATCCAAGTTCAAAACTTTATAGTCATTTTTATCTTTCCCTTTTCCTTCATTCCCAATTAGCAATAATTTGTCAAGTCAGATCAATTCTACCTACGAAGCTTCCCTCACGTTTATCCTCCACTTCCCTCATCATCTCTACTCACATAGCCACTACTGTGACATGTTAAATAAAACAGATGTTTTTGTACAACTATCAAGTTTTCTTCTTTTTATAAACATATATTTACAATGAGACTAGGTCCTTAGTATCTCTTCCCTAGACTATTGTTCTAGTGTCTAAAATGATCTCAATGTCTCCCTCCAGTCTC
Source organism: Pseudocheirus occidentalis (assembly GCA_028646575.1). Taxonomy (NCBI): domain Eukaryota; kingdom Metazoa; phylum Chordata; class Mammalia; order Diprotodontia; family Pseudocheiridae; genus Pseudocheirus; species Pseudocheirus occidentalis. Next base: position 206,591,964 of record CM053596.1, read on the forward strand.
TTCTTCCCTTTCCAATTCATACACTGAGTTCCAACTTTTGCTATAAATTTGCTTAGACAAATAAATCACTTAGCTTCTGTGAATATTCGTTTACTCAAATATTTAAAATGGAAAAAAGTAATAATATTTGCACCAACAATCTCACAGAGAGGTAAGCATCAAAGGAGACAAAGTACATGAAATGCTTTGGACATTGTAAGTTGCTATGTAGATATAACTTAGTGTCACTATTATTATTTCCAGGGAGTATTTTACACGCTGCAAGAACCTGGCTCGAAGTAAGGAAACTATGTGAGGCGTTTTAGACTTGTGATGGATTATGAAGCATCAAGTTTGTTCCCTTCTTCATAGTCTTATGATTCTGAATCAACGTACAAGGAAAAAGAAAAAGAAATCAGTCTCTTTCTGTTGACTTTCTGGATAGCCACCAACTACAGTCATGACCTTGAAAGGAACATGATCTTCCATAAGCTTTATATACTAATATAACAACAGAGAGGGTGAGAAGGCCATAGGGCTTTGAAAGGAGGGGGGAGGAGAGGGGCAAAGGGAGGCGTAGAGGATAAGAGTTCTGCTTACCAAAAACCAATTCCCTGGTAAATTCTTTTCCATTGTTAAAAATAGCTTTATGCCTACTGTCAGAGAGCTTTGGTGTGATCAGTCTTTCTATCCACATCTTATTTTTATGAGAAATACCATGACACAATAGCAAATAAATCCAATAACCGTTGCCAGATGATGACAAATCTCTGATACCTTTTGTCACATTGACGTCTTATGTCGTTTGATCTGTGTTTACAAGCAAATGGTTACTCCTGATATTAAATGCTGGCATTTAGAGAAACATAGAAATTACTCACTTCCCTGGAATTCTGCATGACAAATTAGTGCTGGGCTTCAACTCTAATAAATGTAGCTGCAGCCGAGCTTTCATAAACATTCTTGAGATGTTCTTCTGGAGTAGCTTTATTTTGGCACCCCACTTTTCCTGCTTAAACAAATGAAAAGGCTGGCTGATATTGTCAAAATACAGCACTTCTTGTGAACCAAGAGTCATTTATTAAAATAATGTATTGATGCCATGTCATAAAACACAAAATCGTATTTCTGCAGGAAAAACCTATTACCCTAAGCCAAGATTATTTTATTTTAAAAGACAAATTATTACAGTTGTGGATGCTGAAAGTAATATTCCATGGCTCAGCCCTTGGCCTTTCAGAGGCCGACAGGGTGGCTTTTAATGAACCGTGATGTGTTATGTAAAATAGATATTTGTACAATTATAAAGTTTTCTTGTCTTTATAGAAATGTTGCTTTTTTAAGTAAGAAAATACTGAATATCTTATGGCTCAAAATAGCTATCTTTAAAAAAAATAAAGATGATTTTCACTAGTGGCAGAGATGCTTTAAATCTAACATACAGCCAACTGAAAAAAAAAAATCCCAAACTACTCATGCAGGGTCGGGGACTCTCCAGTGTCGCCTGTTTGCCTGACATAGTCTTAATCTTGTCTTTTGTCATAGCCCCGCAGTTTTTGCTCTAAAGGTTTCTGCACTAAAAAGTGGGAAGGTGAAGCCATAGTTCAATTCAATTTATTTTTATATTGCCTCTCATACAAAGTCCCTCAAAACGCTTTACAGTGAGAGATAAAATAATCATATAACATTCCCCAGTATTTGGAACAGCAACTATCATACAGACAGAGAGGACGAAGGAAAACCAGGTACTAGAATAGGCCAAAGTCCCCAAAGAGTCATCTCCACACAATACCATCTCATTTATAAGCCATATAAAGAGCATTCCACAGTGTCCATATACTATGCCTTACATCCTACTCTTTCAACTCTCAGAGAAAAATAGTGTTCTTTCTTTTAGGATGAAAAAACGAACAACATAGACACTTACAAATCTGCCTTTATCTCAATTCATGGACCTTTTCATTTAATATATAATTAATTTTTGTCCTCATTGGAAAAAAATATATATATTATATTTATAGTTTCCTGCAAAATGGTTATTCTAGATTCTCCCATTTAGTGTCACTGATTTGGCCCTTAGAGACCTAAAATTAAAAAAATAAATAAATAAAAGGTGAGAATAGCGACCGGGTATGTAGGTCACCTGGTACTTCTATCAGACAACTTCAGCTTGGAAAGTAGAAGCCCGAAACACAGTCTGAGTCAATATCACCAAGGAACAGAAAGAAGGAATAAGTAGAGAAGGTTGAGAGTGACTCTGAGAGGCAATTATTTGCTAGATAAGGCAGTGTGAATAAAATAATACTTCCAAATGGAAAGAATTAAAAGGCTTGGGAGGACAAAGAAGGATCCAATCTTGGTGAGGGGAATTAGGTCAAATCAATGCATCAAGTTTGCATAGCACTTTTAATTTACAGAAGGGTAGGTCTGGACTGGCCACAAGGAAATAGAGGATGTTACTGTTCAGTGAGAACGATATGGTTCTGCTCCTCAGGAAGAAAATACAGTCAGTAGTTGAAGGCAAACGTTTGTAAAGCTGTTCTCTTTGCAGAGTAAACAGCAGTTTGAAATCACCAAGCCCCAGAAATCATAATTTGGGGAGAGGGTGAGGCTTTCTTGGTTTTTTGCTTGTTTTTTTAATCACACTGAAGTGCTCAGATCTGCAATCAAATTCTTACTGTATATCTATCTCTCTATCTATCTGTATGTATGTATGCATGCATGTATATATGTTTATGTATTTGTGTATATATATATGTATGTCTACATACATTTATATATATACATATATATTTCAGGAAAAAGATGCTTCAGATGATGGTATATCATATCAATAAATAATCTACATTTTAGTTGTACAAGGGAAAAAAGGTTTTCATCAGCACATGCTTCTATCTTTATGCCTATGGTTCTCAATGCAAACCACATCTTTATAATACATAACAACAAAGCAGAATATATTGTAACTCATTTTTTGACCTTTGAGTATTTCTGTCACTGATTGTCAGACTTGAGAACTAGTCTCTATCCCAAGGTGATGGATTATTTAATTAACCATTGACCTTTCCATAACATTTGTTGACAATGAGTATACTCCCATGAAAGCTAGCTGGGTTGGATATTGGTTGACTCTGTGATGTTTGTCAGTATGAGTTTACCATTTTTTGTAACTTTGATCAAACAACCAAAATTACATTCTGCCTATTTACTTGCCAATTGCTTCCTAACTGACATTTATATTTCCCATTGACCATCAGTCATATAGTGTAGATTTAGGATAGCCCATTTAAGCCAACCTCATTTAAACCAAGACAGGTTTTTCAGGGTATAAATAAAGTTAAGCTGGTAGGAAAGAACACAGTTGTGGGGGGGAATACAATAACAAAACCTTGGAGAAAAGTCACCAGGCATTCTTCATGTAAAGATCCCTTCCAAAGTGAATCACACCCAGGTTATAAGTAAAAATCTCTCTCTCTCTCTCCTCTCTCTCTCTCTCTCTCTTTCTCTCTCTCTCTCTCTCTCTCTCTCTCTCTCTCTCTCTCTCTCTCTCTCTCTCTCTCTCCTTCACACACACACACACACACACACACACACACACACACACACACACACACACACACATACACTCAGGCTGCTAGTCTTCTCCCTTTAAGAAGTTACAGGTGTGTCAGCACAACAGGGAAGACCATAACATGGACCAGGGAAGTTAAACCTTTGGATCTACCAGTTTAAAATGGTCCATAATATGGAGGCACAGGAGATGCTACCAGTGTAGGAGTCAGCTGCTATTGATTAGACTTAGAGAAACAATCACAGGTATTGTTTATAAAGCAGTGATCCCATCTATCACCACTAGTGATAATTTTGAGACTTGCCGATGCTATTATGTCAAAGCATTGCTCTGGTGCTGCTGAGGAACAGTAACTTAGGACAGAGTCTGAGACTTGGCTTTGCAAAAGCACTATTGGCACCTGCTTTCCTGGCAGGTGTGTAATCCCTTGTGTGACATGTATGATTCCCTGTATGTTCTGTTCATATCATTAGAACCACAAGAAAGCCTGTGTGTATCCTCGGGAAAAGTGGAGGTCTGTGGGGACCTCGTGCTTATTTGCTCATCTTGTGATTGAGAGATCTAAGGCAATTGTAATCACATTGGGAAGTGCCTCTGATGTTAAGACCGAGTCTAGATTGGATTTAGTGGTGGGGAGAGCAAATCTGTTCTTTACAGCTAGGGCAAAGTAGTGGCAAAGCATCCATACCTGACAGACTGAGATGGGGCTAACATTGCTCACCTTATTTTAAAATTCCCTGTGCTTTGTCCCTTCTTTCAATGGAAAGGTGCAGGACTTTGAGTGTGGAATGTTGGATGTTGCCAAAGATCTATAAGGTTTTACTTAACTAGTTTATTTGATTTTTTCCTTTGTCATAAGGGAATGTTCACTGAAGGGTAGAAGGATGGATGTTTCTAGAAATAACTGTGACAGGAAAAAATATCAATAAAACTTAGTTATAATTAAATTTTAGGGTAATAAAAACACTTTGTTAATGCACAACAATTGAACATGGCAAAGTGTCAATGAGTTGTATATTCTGTTCCTGGTTTGATTTAGTTTTCCTTGTTTCTCCTGATGCTGCTGATTTGCTTGTTGATTTATTCGAGGTCCAACTTCTGCTCTTCAATTAACGAGCATTTATTAAATGTTTCCTAGGGGCCAGACACTGTACTGGGCATTGTGGGGAGAAGGACAAAGAATGAAACAATTCTTATTCACAAGGTACTTGCATTTTAATGAGGGAAGCACAAGTATACATAAAATATTTGCGGCATAAATATAAAGTTAATAAATATAAATTTGTATATATAAATTTTCGTGTGTGTGTTTATATATACATATACGCAAATATACATATACATGCATATATACACACATATATAAAAGAGACTATATCTACAAATTCCTATGTGATAAACCAAATCTGAAATTCTTGACTCTCATCACTGCTTACTTGGTGACTTCTGATTTTGGACATGCACACGTTAGCACACAGATCATCATTTGCTGTCGTTAGCCCTAGGTTCTACCACTATTTCCCCAATGCTTGACTAGATGCTAACTCTTTTGTTAACCTTCACCAAGTTGGCACCGGATGTCTGTACATGACAGAAATCACATAAAATAACCTGCTTCACTGGGTTATCATATGTTCATGCAGTCAACTGTTTAATATTCTCCTAGGGCATAATCTATTCCATAAAAGCAAAACAGACACTTTGGAAAGGTAAGAGTTATCATTATCTAAAGTCACTAAATCACATAATCTTTTAGAAATGCAGGGGATACTAAAATTCATCTAGTTTAGCATCTCATCCCATGTGTGAATGCCTTCTACAATACCCTGGTAAGTAGATATTTAGCCTCTACTCAGAAACTTCCATTAACAGGAGACTCACTACCTCATAAAGTAACCCATTGCATTTTGTTCATTTATTGATATGTTCATTTGCTTTTAAAAATATTAACCATCTAGAGGCAAAGTACTATGCTAATGACTTGGAATCAAAAGAAAACACATGGTACAGTCTTTGCCCTCAAGGAGTCTATATTCTATGCGTATTTGACCTGAATAGATGAACACAGCTATGCATTTTATTAAGGAATTTTAAAATGTTCTAGAAAAATCTAAGAAAGTAGGGAATGATTTGAAGGCTACACCAAGGAGACAGAACCAGAGCTGAACTATGAAGGAAGGGAAGGATTGTTAAAGGAAGAAATGCAATTAAAGTATATTTAAGGGATGGGGTCCAGCCTGCACAAATGCCTAGGGATGGGAGACAGAATTCTGAGTTCTAGAGATGGGAGGTAGTCAGTCTGGACTAGAATGTAGAGTTTATGGAATAATGTCAAATTTTGTTGGAAAGGTGGGTCACAGACAGACTGTAGAGGGCCTTAAGTGCCAGGCTAAGCATTTTGTAAGATGTCCTAGAGACAATAAAAAGACTGTCAAGTGTTTTGAGCAGAGGAGTGATCAGACCTGTTCTTTAGGTCTGACCCACATCCCACATGGCAATTGTTTTGATTTGACAGCTGTCTGAAGACTGATTATATTTAGACATTCTGACTTTTATTGAACAAAAATATGTTTCTCTGTAATTTCCACCCATGGTCCTTAAAAGTACAAGATTTAGAGTTAGGAGGAACATTGAAGATTATCCAGTACAAACCCTTCAAGTTAGAGATGAAGGGATTAAGGTCAAGACTGGCTAAATGATTTACATGCAGTCATACACATAGAATGTGAAAGGCCCTGTATTCAAATCCAGATCCCCTTATTTTGAATTCATTGCTTTTGTAGTTAACTACATCAGTCTGTTCAGTCTCTTTTCTAATAGTCTTGATCCCCATGATTGTTCCAATTCACAAAGGCTCATGTGGTCCCACATTTAGTGAGGAAAGTGAGTTAAAAGGCCATGAAGTCCAACCACCTCCTTTTATGGATTAAGAAATTAAGTCACAGAGACATTATTTAACTTGCCTAGAATGACACAGCTAGGAAGTGGTAGAGCTGTGATTAGAACACAGGTCATCTGGCTCTGAAATAAGCATTCTGTACACACCAAACCCTGTCATCTGTGCCCTCCACATCTGCTTTAATGAGTCCGTATTGTGTTTACTTTTGTACGTGTTTTATCCTAATAGCGTATAAGGCTGCTTTATTTTTGCCGTTAGGGCTTATAGAAGGCCCTTAATAAAACTTGGTGACTTAAACTGATAGAACTCCCATATCTCAATCCCATTGCCTAGCCCTCATCCCCCAATTCTCTCTTCTATAGTCTAAATGTAACCATTTCCTTGACCTCTTTCTTATCTGGCGTGTTTTTAGTCTCATCTTCATTCTGGCAACCCTCTTCTGGATGTATTTTAGTTGGTCAAAGTCCTCTTGCTTACCCAGAGATAAGCATAATATTCCAAAAGCAATTTTAACCTACCTGTAGAATTTTGCCTTTGTCTTTATCATGCTTCATTTTATTACATTCCACCCATTATTTCTGGATGCTGATTCTGACTATCCCTTCTGGCTTCATGTCATTATAAAATTGATAAGTATGCTATTTTTATCAATAATTTAAATCACTAATAAAAATATGAAGAAGAAGGTATCTGAGGATTTAGCCTTGTGGTATGTCTACATACTCAATAACAATCCATTAATCAACTTTCTTTGGGCATAGCCATTTATCTAGCAATATATTTATCGCATCTTCATTGTGGGGGTTGGCATGGTAGTGCTCCCGAAATCTGGAAAATCCAAGTAAAAATTTTTGACCCTCCATTCATACCAGAAGAGAAGTCTGAATCTTTTTTTTCTTTAATGGAATATTTACAGTACCATAATATGAAATTTGGGTTAAGTATTTGGGCTCTGTGTTGTCTGCCGGCCTTCAAGTATTGTCTGAAGCTTCTTCGAAACTCCCATAAAATTTCCACTTAATTTCTTGAGCTAACCTGCAATGTATCAAAACAGAGATAGGGAAAGTCAAGATGTAGAAAGAATAACTATAAATGTACTCTAACGTCATTGAGCCCACATTTCTACATTTTTCCTACAAATTACTTCATGAAAGGTAGATTTTTGTCAAATGTGATACTGAAAACTGGATGTTAGGGAGGATGTCTTTAAAGTCCTTTGAAGTTTGGCCCCAATCTATCTTTCTGCCCGCTTTAGAGTTAGGAGGGACATTGAAGATTATTCAGTACAAACCCTTCAAGTTAGAGATGAAACGATTAAGGTCAAGACTGGCTAAATGATTTACATGCAGTCATACACATAGAATGTGGAAGGCCCTGTATTCAAATCCAGGTCCCCTTATTTTGAATTCATTGCTTTTGTAGTTAACTACATCAGTCTGTTCAATCTCTTTTCTAATAGTCATCCAGCCAAATTGTCCTTCTCCCTCTATTCCTGCCATGCCCACACATTTCCCGCCCATGTGCTTTTTCCCAGGCCATCACACATGCCTCAAAGGTGTTCACTCCTAACTTCTCCTTCCCAGAACCCATCTTTTCCTTCAGGATGCAGCTCTGATCTCACAGTCTACAAGATGCCTTTTCCAATTCTCCCGACCTGACTGTATCCTTCCTCTTAAACTACCTAGAACTTAAATACTTTAGATTTATTTATTCTCTCTATCCTTAATATACTCATATATGACATTACTGTCACCTCCATTAACATGCAGGGTCCTTGCAAGGAGGGATTATTTCAATCTTTCTATTTGCAACCCCAAATCTCATATAATAACATGTAGAAGGCTCTTAACAAATGCTGATTGATTGATTGATTGATTGATACTTGAAAGTTCTGTGATTATGGCAATGTGGGAGCCTCCTGGTGTGGGTGCTCCCTCTACCAAAGCACACTGTAATGATAAATGAATAGGTATGAACTAAAGGAATTGCCTGAAGACATACAGAAAGTAAGTGACTTTCCCAGGTTTATGCAACTAATAAAGATGAAAAGCGGGTATAGTAGGACAGTTGTTTCCTGTTGCAGTTTCCCATATACCATCACAGACTCATCCTCAGATGCCTTGCAAGTGCCGCATTTCAACCCAACATCTAACCTGAACTAAGAGGTTGCTGTACCTACATACAATACATTATCTCGTAGAGTGAAGTAATGCCCATTCAGTGAATAGACCTCCGAGTCAAGGGGTGGCCCCTTTAATTATAAAAAAAGAAAAAAAATCAACCTGAGAAGGGAAGACCCTCAAGGTTGCTGTACCAAAGAGAAATAGTTACCATTGACATTCACTGTAAGCCAGGAGGGCCCAAAATATAGCCATTAAGCAGAGCCTGGGCAGGGACCTATAGTGGTCCAATCTATGAACTTCAGAGCCCTGAAAGAAAGAAGAGAGGAAGGAAGGGAGGGAGGAAGGAAGGGAGGGATAGAGGAGGGGAGGAAGGAAGGGAGGAAGGAAAGAAGGAAGGAAGGAAGGAAGGAAGGAAGGAAAAGTATCTAGCCTGGGTCATCTGATGAATGTCTGGTCACTGGACCCAGATGGCTCTGGAGGAGAAAGTGAGGCTAGTGACCATGCACAGCTCAAATCACTCAAACCAAAGTAAACTCCAAGTCATGTCATCATTTCCCTGAAGCCATGGACCTCGTTGAAAACAAAGGACAAACACAAGCACCTACAACAACAGGATCTGAACCCTGGTCTTTCTGATTCCACTCTGTATTTTTCACCATACTGCTGCTGTTGCAGGGTAGCTAGGTGGTAAAGTGTATGGAGTGCTGGGCCTGGAGTCAGGAAGATTAGAATTCAAATCCAGCCTCAGACACTTACTGTGTGATCCTGAGCAAGTCACAACTCTGTTTGCCTCAGTTTCCTCATCTGTAAAATGAGCTGGAAAAGGAAATGGCAAACCCCTCCATTATCTTTGCCAAGAAAACACCAAATGGGGTCACAGAGAATCAGACATGACTGAAACAACTGAACAACAACAACAGAGCCTCTACTGTGGTCCTACTATGCCTGTTAAAAGAGGGAATGATTAGTCACTCACATCCCCTCTTAATATGAGCAGGACCAAAACTCTCCAAAGGGCTTTACTTTTCATTCAAGAAGCACCCTAAAACCATAGATTACCTGGATGGCACAATGTGAACAAAGATATTCTCAGCAGCTTCTGATTGGTCGTCCTGACTCAAGTCCCTTTCCTGGTCCCTTCCCACCTACCCCACTCTCCCACTCTACTCCATCTTCCACTCAGCTGTGAAGCTGATCTACAGTGCAAGTCTGACCACATAATACCTCTCTCTCTCCCTCCCTCTCCGCCCTGCCCCACTACACTGAAGAAATCCCAATGGTTCTCTTCTACCTCCAGCATCAAATATCAAGTCCTATGGCTTTTAAAACTTTTCCTAACCTGATACCTTCCCAATTTTCCTGTCTTCTTACACTTTACTTCTTTCTACATACAACACAATCTAGTAGCACCAGCTGCCTGGATGTTCTTCTCACACAAGAATCAACCTCTCAAATTTGTGAATTTTCACTTGCTGTTTCCCAAGACTAGAAGTATCTTCCTTTGTATCCTTGTATTCTAGCTTCCTTGGGTTTTTCTAAATTCCAAGCAAAATCCCATCTTTTACAAGAAGCCTTTCCCAATTGCCTTTAATGCTACTGCTTTTCCTCTTTTGATCATCTTCAATTTATCCTGTATGTATCTTATTTGTACATGGTTGTTTCTCCCATTAGGCTATGGGCCCCTTAAGAGCAGAGATCATTTGGATTTTTTTGCCTTTGTATCCCTTTTTGCTTTTCTGCCAGTGTCTGGCATATAGTAGGCACTTAATAAATTAGCGCATATTGATGACTTCCTTAAACGATTAAGGAATCATTTAAGCTAATAAATGTAAGGTAATAAACAAGACCCATGTAGAAATACATTTGTGTGATTCCTCTTTCTATTTTTACAAAGCTAATGGGACCATCTTGTATATACAACCTGTTTTTTTTCGTTCTTTAAGAGGTATGTATGAGTGTTTAGGAGGACTAGCAATTCTGGTTTGCTGGTTTTCCCAGCCCTTTTCAGGGTTGCTCATCCACCTTTGGTGTCCACCTGATTTTTCCCAGTTTTTACCTTTTGCTCCAGGAAGTTGTAGCATGCACAGCAGTCACATTCTGGTAAAACCATCTCACCAGATCAGCTCAACCAGGTTGCAGGTAACTAACTGACAAGCCTTACACCTGTTGGTGAGTCAGCGGAATGTCTACCTTAAGCATGTGAAGACTTTCCCTGATGGAATGGGCATATGAGAACAATTTGTTCCAATGACCATGAAGGCATCTGAAGCAGGCATTGTGGAACACTTAGAGCTTGGTCAGGCATTGAAGATGGCAAGGTCATCAAGGCCTGTGTCCCAGGCCATAGCATTGACTTCTGTCCTGCCAGTGGAGTTCCAGGACTCAGAAAAGAAGAGCGAGGCTGATGGCTTCGCATAATTATGCCTCATTTAAATCCAACTCTTGAACAAGTCAAAACATCACCCGTGCTATCATTGGTCCTCTTTGAAAATGAAGGATGAACAACAACATCCTAGAAATATGCATAAAGTTCAAAGGACCCTAGTTAGTTTACGTTCAGGCATGTAGGTAGTTTTCCTTCTGGCAGTAGGCAGATCAGGACCCAGCTCAGCACAAGAAGGTACATGTTGTCTTTCCCCAATAGAAATAAGTTGTTCAAGATCACAAGTAGTTTCCTTTTTTGCCTTCATATCACCCTCACCAAGCACAATATGTTGTACACATTAGGCACTTAATAATGTTTGTTGAATTGAATTTTTCACCCTTAGTTTTGAGGACTGTTGGGGCTCTTGTTGGTAATCAGCTAACAGGAGGCTCGTGATCACCTGGCGGCAGAATGCGAAGGTTGCACCTGTTTGCAATAAGCAGGATTATCTCTCAGCCTTCGGGGTGATGCACTATTGGCTTGCTGTGGCGAGGGCAAGGCCAGGGGAGGGGCCCTAAGGGGCCCTGGGGAAAGGACTTAAATACAGGCTACCCGGAGGCAGAAGGAAGTCCAGCCACACCAAGTTTAGAGAAAGTGGCTAGAGGCAAGTGTTGTGTTCTAAAGAAGAGAAAGTCCAGCCACCAAGCTTAGAGAATGAGAGAGAGTTCTAGCCAAGCCAGGCTTAGAGAATGTAGCTAGAAGCAATTCCTGAGTCCTAAGTTTTCTGTGCAGCTGCTTCTCCCGGAGAAAGCGGAAGCCGGGAGCCGGGGACAGCCGAAGCCTGTTGAGGAAGGGTATAGGTGAAACCTATACAGCCTGACCCCCAAAAACTGTAACAGAGGACCATAGATGGTCAAGCCCCACCTTCTGAAAACTAATTTCTCACTTCATGTTTGGCATCAGATAGACTGGAATTTAATTCATCAAGGATCTGTTTTCTCTTCAAGGCCTATGTTCTCTCCATTGGTACAGAGATCACAATTTATCCATGCCTTCTTGTCCTTGATGATTTTCATTCCTGTTCTTCCACAGATGCTTCTCAGAGGATGTACTCAATATGCTGGAGGACTTCCTCTGTATTTTTAAAATGTTTGCTGCATTCCACTGCAACACTCAAATTATCTATTTAATTATTTAAATATCCATCTCATGATACAACCAATCTACTTCCTTTTTTCATCATGTTTCCTTGATAACATCTCTTACTTGTATGTTTGTAAGAAATATGTCACTACTTACTTGGCCCATTATATGTTTTTTCTATTGTCTTCTGATACACAACATTCTTTCTTTATTTGAGAGAAATATACACTCTTCTCTCCTCTTCCTACACTTTCTCCCTTGGTGATCTCACTCATTTTGGGGGATCCAATTATCCTCTTTGCCAATAATTTATTTTTTACTAATTCTACCCATAATTATAGCCTTATATTTCCTATTGCCTCATCAGTATTTTTACCTGAATGTAAAACTGGAACCTGAAATTCAACATGACAAAGTTGAATTCATTGTCCTGAAAAAAAACACAAACTAAACTTGTCCATCCTCCAACTTCTTTATTTGTTGAAAGCATGACAATTCTCCAAATGACCCAAGATCTCTATTCTCAAAATCATACACCCTTACTCCCCTCTTCCCTTATCTTCAATCAGAGGCTGAACTTTATTGAGTCTACCTTGGCAATTTTTCTCACATCCATTCACATCTGTTCCCAACTACCACTAAATCTAGCTCAAGTCCTCATGACTTCTAAGCTAGGTTATCTCCCTGCATGGCTCACTTACTTCCATTTCCCTTCCTCTCTCTAAACCATTCTTCTCAGAAGTGCTTGAGTAATCTTCATGATGTGCAATTTTGATTATTTCACTCTTTTAATCATAAACCTACAATAGTTCCCCATTGCCTACCAAATATAAACTGCAGTCCTGGCAGGCAAGATCCTACACAGTCTGGTTCCAATCTACTTTTATAACTTTATCTCATTATACTCACCTTCATTTGCTCTATTTTCCATTCAACAAATTTATTTTCTTTCTTCTTTTTTAATCTTGTTTATTACCAACTCTCTGCCTCTGCTCATACTGCTTCATTCATGGAAAGAAACCCCTTTCATCTCTCTATGTTGAAGTCTTTCCCCTCTTTCAAGATCCCATTCAGGTGCTACCACCTCCAGGAAGCTTTTCCTAACCTCCCCCATTCTCCACCCCTCTTCTCTCCCATCTTATCAAGTGGTCTTCTTTTCCTTCAATTTTTCATAGCACTTTCCTCAGAACTCTTTTTTGCCCTTCTCACTCTTTTTTGTAGAACACTGTGATTTACGTATTCGTCTCCCCACTCCATGAGACTGTTAGCTCCTTGAGGGTAAGGGATGAGTTGTTTTCCATCTCTGTATAGGCAGCAGCTAGCAGAGTGCCTTTCAAATTGTAGACATTTTATAAATGACTGCTGAAATGGTAAATTGCAATTGTATTCCTCTGCCAGTGATGAAAATAACTGGAGAAATACTGAAAAAAACATTCTAGTTTCCATATATTTGCTGTTTTACTGCCAATTTTATCTATTAATACTCTGGGGATCACATGGCTCAGTTGGGACTCATGCCAAGATTTCTGGAGACTTGTTTTCACTCCCGTTGCTTTTTGTTATTTCCTAAGGAAATGGTGCTGATAATCTTCCACTTTTGTCCTCTTTTGTAGTGGTTCAACGAATGAATTTTCAATATAAACTGGCTTTCTGCTTGGCAAGAAGGTTGAGTGTTCCATGGCAAATGGTCTTTCAGAGCCCTTTTGTCCTCCTTGTTGTGATGATTCTTTGACATCATGTAGGCTTTTGTAGTAACCGGTGATTTGACTCAATCCAACAGTCGTTTTTGTTTATTTTTGTTTGTGATGACCAAGGTTATCTTTTCTTTTTTCCATTTCCCATTTTATGCTATCAAATGTTTGAATATCATGTTGAAGCTTCTTCAGTTTTTTTTATAGTAACTCATCTTCAGCTTTTCTTCCAGTTTGATATTGATTTTGACCTTTGCCCTAAGTCGTTTATGATATAACCACACACAGACAACTGATTTGGATATTAATCCCACTATCCCACATCAGTAAGTAGTTGTTTTCACCCTGCTGAGATATGTTTAATTTCATTTTTACCTATGATATTATTCATTGATCATTGTATCCAGAATCTTTTATTTTATTCTGTGTGTGTATACACATACACATATACACACATACATACATGTATATACATATATGTGTGTAAATATGTTTGTGTAGATATCTATGTCTACATATCTATAGATATAGATAGGCATAGGGCTTCAGAGTAATCTACAAGCCTATGACCTACTTTGTTTCTCAAATCTGTTTTTTTCATTACATTTTTTGTCTTCTCCCTTCCTTGTGTTTACAATGGCATCATCAAGAATCAAAGGATATACTGATCTGGTATAGAAAATTTTAAGTTCTTCAAGTCAAGTTAACAAGCACTTATTAAGTATTTACTGTATGTCAGGTACCACATAAGAATTGGACATACAAAGAAAGTAAAAACAAAAAACAAAACAGTCCATCCCCACAAGGTGTTCACATTTTAATTGAGGACACAACATGCTAACAACTCTGTCTGTCCGTCCGTCCATCTATCTATCTATCTATCTATCTATCTATCTATCTATCTATCTATCTATCTATCTATCTATCTGTCAATTGGAGTTCATCAGAAGGAAGGCATTAACATTGAGGAAGACCAGGAAAGACTTGTAACAAAAGGTCCAATTTAAGCTAATACTTAAAGGAAGCTGGTGACGGTACTTGTCAGAGAGGAAGAAGGGGGGCAATTGGAGAGTGGAGGACAGCCAGGAAAAAGGTACAATCTCAGGAGGTGAAGTATGCCATGTGAAGAAAAGGAAGGAGAGCAACAAGAGTCACTGGACTGTAGAGTACATACAGGGAATACAGTGTAAGAAGACTGCAAAAGTAGGTTGCGAAGGGCTTTAAAGTTCTTCAAAGAATTTCTCTACTTCATCATATACCATATGTCCGCACAGAAGCTGCAATTATCATGGCATTTAGGGTTTTTTTTTGCTCTTGATCCATATGAGCACCATAGGACATGATGACTTCCCCACAAAATAATAGTCCTTGTTGCCTTTGGGCATGTGATGAAATCAAATCCCCCAGCCCCATTGTCTCTCCCAGGAGAATCTGTGAGTCAACCTCTTTTTATTTCACTGCAACTTCGTTTTATTGTCTTCTTTTTGAACATAAGAGTGTTAGTATTACTCTGGATCACCCAATGTATATGCATTTGTTAGTCATTAGCAAAGCAGCTCACATTTATAATACCTACAATTCAGTTAACACTTATAAATGGCCTAAAAAAACGATTCTTAGCACCCCTGCCCCTTTCTTTACACCCCTTTATCCTCTCATCATAGAAGAGAAAGAGGGCTAATAAAGGGCATTTTTTTTTCATTATTACCATGGTCAAAAAATTAATTCCTTAGAGTCCAATCCACTGATGACAATCCTCCATCAATCTCTCACCAAGAATTGATTAAGCACACATTATGTACCAAATACTACATTAAGCACTAGGGATCAAAGAATAAGCAACAGTCCTTGTCCTCAGGGAGCTTGCTTGGTTCCTTGTCTGTCACCAAGTATATACTTCGAACCTTTACAGCAGAGCAAAACCTACTTGAACTCCACTGGCACAGACATTGAGAATCCCAAGTCATCTGCACCCTATACAGCAGCATTTGTAGAGAACTTTGTGGAGCTGACTGGACAAATGACTAAATTTTCCAATTTTCAATCTGAATAGACATAGTCATTATCTCTGCTGAGTGAAAATACAATATACAAGATATGTTCCATAACAACTAAAGTCCATTTCCCTGTCCCTAGAGTTTACAGGGTTTAAAGACTTGACATTATGGAAGTATATTGTCTTAATTAATTTATGTTAATTTTTAATGCTATAGGGAGGTTATAGCGTAATGCGTACACTAACCAAGAAATGCACATAATGTGTATACACTACACGCAAATGTAGCATAAAAAGAAACAATTTAGAAATTAATGATATCAGGTTATTATTGTTAATAAATGCACATCAACTTAGAAAGCAAAAGCTGTTCTTGCATAGTTTTCTATTTCATTGGAAGAAATAAAAAATTGCTAAAAATTACTAAGAACAAAAGATGTTTCTAAATAAGTAGAAAAGTGGCGGGTGATTTTTGTTCATGTTTTATGCTGATGGGGCTCCTACATTGGACCCTGGAGTTTTGAATTTCATGTCCAGCAGAAAAGATTGGGCAATCAGCACTTGGAACGTTTCTGCTTGGCCATACTGTGTATCTTTTAAATCACATGCTTCCTTTTGCAACTGTCAATTTTCTTTCAAACCTAAACAGTTTAGCTACTGGTGGAAAAGATCAGCCCCAGCATGTTATCGAGATACCTAGATGGTTTAAGTTATAAGCCTGATACATGGGTGACATTAATGTAATATTATGATAGATATCTATTAACACATACATCACGGAAACATATACTCTCTAATGGGCTTGACGGTGACGGCTCTTCTCTTGTCAGTGTCAATCCTCAGCAGAATCACAGGGATGAACAAATGTGACAGGAGAGGGCTGTACCAATTATGGATGAAGGGATACTATCTACTCCCACTGTTTGATGTGATTTATTCCGCGGTCCTTCTGCATTTGTAGTGAGGCAGATTGTAGCTGCTTATGGAGTGACAAATAGTACTCAATGACATTGACTGACTTGTCTGATCAATTTAGCTTGTCTAAAAAGTGGTCATGAATTGCTCTCCTCACTGAATGTCAGTAGCTACAGACCTGATTGAACTTTGTGCACCCAGAGCACACATACCATTGAAAAGAGCAGAGGAAAAGGTTATTGTTAAGTTTGCTGCAGTGGTAACTACCCAGGAGAGGAGCTCTAAAATGATGCTTTCAGTAGTTTATATATATTTAAAGTGCTTTGCAGGTGAGGAGTACTTAAATATTAAACACTGTGTCTGCACTAAATGTTGTTCGAGGCTGGTTATTTTGAACCTTTTGTTCATTGAGCTACAGGTATAATTCCCTAATACATATCTTAGATAACTATTAAAAATGTCTAATTATTGGCTTATTGTTTTAATATGATGAATAAAGTTTAAATATTTATTTCTAGTAATTTAAATAAACTATATTCATCCAGGTTTTTTGTTATAATTTTTTGGTTTTGTTATTAATGTATTTAACTGTCAGTTGGAGTGACTGTGTAGTGCCAGCCTTGGAGCCAGGGAGACCAAGGTTCAAATCGTCCCCATGACACAAGTTATATGACCAATGGCAAGTCACTTAACTCCTTAGTGTCCCAGACACTTCTCTAATACCTTGTTTTGCAAATGAGTTTCTACAATGAGTAGCTCTGAATAGCGGAAGCTCTATATCATGAAAATACAGGTTCAGATTCTTAATAACAACAAAAGTCTACTAAATTAACTATTTCATCAAGAAATCATTATGCATATGCTGTTTATTAATTATGTAGGCCACACATGAAGGAAACTTTTTTTTTCATATAAACAATGCAAGTGTGTAATCCTCTGTGTGGGGTTAAATGTCTTTTTATCCTTGAACCTACTTATCTGCTTCCACGTAGACTGAGTATTAAGCTTTGCTCTTCTCACATAAGTATATTTAGATATATATTTCAATTTCTCAGAGCTAGGTAGTCCTTTATATCCTTAATACAAAGCGCCAGCAACATAAGCCAAGAACCATTTTTCCCTATCTCAGTATTATTCAAATTTATTAAACAATATTTCACATTTGTTTGACACAATGTCAAACTCAGGACTCCTAAAGAACGGCTGCAGTTTTGGAACTGTTATGCTTTCTTGGACTTTAATCATTTTTGGCAAGGGTCCATTTCCTGTCAGAAAGTGAAATAGCTTTGGAATGTCATTTTCACGAAAGAAAACAGAGAGAATCCGAGAGGAAGTTGTCCTCCACTCCAGAGCCCCTAAGATACTCAAACACGCTCACAGGAGGGCTGGAATACATCAAACATTAGCAGAGGGAAAAGGACACACTTTTCCCACATTAAAATACATGGATAAAGTTGAACTTCTGCTAAAAATAGTTCCCATGACTAATCCTATTAAGTTTAAAAAATTGGGCAGTATCCTCCTTGAAGCAGAATGATTCTTCACCAGCATCATGCCCACCCCCATTCCCTGCCTCTCTTTACTCCATTTGTAATAACATTAACAAAAAAAGAGGGACTAGAACCTGTCTTTTGACTTAAGTCCCAGAAATCTTAGGAAACTGGAAAATGAGGATTCATTCATTGAGGAAAGACCACAATTCACATGGCTGAGCAATTCACTGCACTTATTGACTCTCTGATAGTTTCTCACTTTTTCTTGGCCTTAATACATTCCATGTTCTTAAAAACAGGATCCCTAGAGAGAAAAGAGGTTAGAGGGACAAATGAAGACTAACTCTGAGTTATTCAAGTTCAGTGCCTGTACTTTGTTGAATGTACAGTTGGAAAGGTAATTGGGAGAAGGACACCACATCGCCCTGTAAGTAGGTACCTGTTATTTTGTCTTGTCTCATGCATCATACATACTAAAAAAAGAATAGGGGAATGAGGGGAAAAAAAAGTTAAGTCAGTCTGTAGAAACTGTGCCATGGTGAGTACATATCACCTATCCCTCTGGACATAAGAAAATCGTGAGCATTGCTGGTTACATCACAACTAACACCAATAGTAAATGTTGCTATGATCTTAAAATGGAGAGATGGGAATATAAAGAAGGCTGTGCAGAAGGAGTCATTTGGTACTGTGGAAATGGCATATGTTAGCTGAGTGATTAGCAATGGTGAGGTTCAGCTGCAATGAAACCTAAGCCCAGCTGATGCCATTAAAAACACTAGCTCTAATGAACCCCAAAGACAGCATTAAAGCAAAGAAAGCAAAATGACAATAGAACAGCTTTTAATGAAATCATCAATCCAAAAAAAAATGTATAGGTTCCTGACACTTGAGAAATCTTTTGTGTTGCCAAATGTCAGTAACTTAGGTACTGCCTAAAAGGCAGGACAACACTAATAATTACTGCATCTCTCAACATTTATGTTCGGCTAGAAAAATCTGCTGCTCCTTTGAGCATCTTGGGTCAGCTTCTTTCTTGATTTGTTTGAACATTACATCGAAGAAAGAGAGTCTGGTCAACTGATTTGAAATACTTTTATTCATTTATTCACAAAACATTTATTAAAGCCTATTATGTAGTAGGCTCTGTGTTAGTAAAGACAAAAACGAAACTATCCTTGCCCTCAGGAGGCTTTCACTCTACTGTCTTTTTTTTTCCCCTGAATTTTCACTATAAAATGTAAATGTCTATAATTCACCTCTGAAAAAATGAAAAAAAAATATTACAGCCTAGATCTCATTTGCTACACTTACATTTTAGGTCATGTTTTGCTCTCTAGTACATATAAGCAACTGTTAGAGAAGTCAACGTGCCCAGTCCTGGGAACAGAATTTAACTTTCAGTTCATGCTCTTGTCCTATCAATTTAAATGTCTTCCATTAGGATAAGTCCAGAAAAGTCACAAAATCCAAGGTTCAAGATTCTTCAAGGATCTGAAGTCCAAAGGCCCTTAAAACAGTACCTGGAGTAATTAATTTGCATAATCTTCTGAATAATCATATCCTAGGGTTTGGTTTCTTTATGCTATTCCCTTTTGTGCCTATCTTTTGCTGATGGAATTTAAAGCCAAAGACAGGATCAAACAATTAATTATTGGGGACTAATGATAAAATTGAATTCAATTTGTGGGGAAAAACTTAAAAATAGTGGTTAGTATCCCTCAGTAAGACTACATATATGTTATATGAAGTTTTCATTTGTATTAGAGGTAGGTCTGTTAGCCTTGGTTTGCCTTGGGCAAAACTGTGAAGCAAGTCGCTTTGACCTTGGCATCCTTAGCTTTTTTTAGGCCCTTTTCTTCTCTTTCCAACTTGTCCTAATGCTCCCTCTTCTAGAATTCCCTTATCAAACAGTGTTTCTAATGAAGGCATCTGATATTAGTCATTTACACTTTTACTGTGAATTCAATTTGAAGTGTTACGTTTTCTGTAATTGTTAACATTCAAATTCTAATTGTGGAAAAGAAAGTTTTGCCTCCAATTAGAGGAATTCCAGGCTGCAGTGACCATGCTTCACCTGGAGAACAGAAGTTTTGGTGAGGTTATGATGGATGTTTTCAAATAGGTTGAAAGGTTTTCCTTTTCAGAGGAAACAGAGAGACTTCACTTCTTACAAGGCAAACAAGGGTGCAATGATGAAAGCTTCATAAAAGTATACTTGGAAATTCTTCCTTACATGGAAGAACTTGGGATCCTTTCAGCATAATACAAAAATGGACCAAAAGTGAATAGGATTGAGAGGTAGAGTTCCCTGTCTTTGGAACTGTTAATGCTTGGATTGGATGACTATTTATTGGAGACATAGGTTTTTCAGGCATTTAGCAGGGAAAGAAGGGAGAAGTAAACTAGCTGACCCTCAAGGTGATTTTCAGCTCAGTTATTCAATGATTTTGTGATTCTAGTTGGCAAATCCTGTAATTACTACTTTCATGGCATCTCTTGTATACAACCGCCCCCTGTTCCCTCTAAAACTGCTACCATCCTGACCTAGGCCCCTTCACCTCATGCCTGGACTATTGTAATAGGCTGGTCTCCTTCTCCTAAGTCTCTCCCTGCTGTAGTCCATCTTTCATTTAGGTAGCAAATTAATCTTCCTCCCAGTTAATAAAATTAAATGGTTCCCTGTTGCCTCCAGGGTCAAATACAAAAGACTCTATGTCAGTTTTAAAGCCCTTCATAACCTTATACCTTCCCAATTTCCCCAGTCTTCTTCCACCTTAGTACTTCCCCTTTCTCCTCCTTCATGATACAGTGATACCAGCTTCCTTACTGCTCCTCTCACTGGACATGCCATCTCCCAGCTCACTGTATTTTCACTGGCTTTCTCCATATCTAAAAGTCTCTCTTCCTCATGTTCATTTCCTCACATCCTTTAGTCACAAATTAAGTCCCATCTTCCACAAGAAGTCTTTTCAGGTCCTCCTAAATCTTAATCCTAGTGTCTTCCTTCTGAGATTATCTCTAAGTTATGCTATATATAGCATGTTTGTTCACAGGTGCTTGCAAATTGTTTCCCTTGCAGATTATGAACTCCTGAGAGTAGGGACTGGTTTTTCTTTGTATTGGGAGGTGGGGGAGGGGGGAAAGGAGGGCTTTCTTTATATCCCCAAAGCACAGTGCCTGCCTGGTCCATAATAGGCACTTAATAAATACTCATGTGCTTACTTGTTGACTTCTATACATTATTTGGGGCAGAGAGGTTTAGTATTTGTGGAAAAGAATCATAAAAAGGTTTGGAAGCAAAGCTTCTTAATCCAACCTGTCTCAGATACTTATTTCATTTCTCTTAGAGATGCCAAGTTTGAAAAGAAATGGCCAGAAAGGGAGAGAGGGGTCATCAGGGAAGAATCTCCAGAAAGCAGTAGGAGAACCAAAGAAGACAGAAAAACATCACCAATTGAATCAGACTTCTCTGAGACCTCATGTCTTTTCAGCTTTCCTCCTTGTGCTGAATTAATGTGTCTTCCAGTATCCTCACTCCCTCCTGCTGGTAACCCCCTCCTTCCTTGGGAAAAATCCTGTTTATTTTCAGTATGAGGTTTTAAAGCTGCTAACAAGAGAGCTTGCAGAGAGGTATTTCTGCCTTGTTCTGACTGGTTTATCCATATGAAAATAACTACATCCATGGTATGTTAGAGCCTTCCTTCTTGAGGCTATGTAAATAGTACAGACACAGGAAAAGATGACTTTAGGTTAGATAGGCTTTTCTCCCATAGACATAGGCTAAAAGACAGCTAAGCTGATATTTACTGTGGAGAATTCTGCTGCACACATCTCCATCTTTTCCATAACACTCAAAATACTACTGGTAGACACATCACTGCACAAAGTAATAGACAGTCACAAAGGTATAGGTATAAATGTGCACCACTCTATATACCAAGCCTTTAAGATCAGGGTTATACCTGAGCTCAGGTTGTTGTGATTTTTACTGTATAGGAGCAGCAGAGTAAGAAGAAAGGGACTTGGGACAGCACAGACGAGGAATAATTGACTGTGGGGGAGAAGCGCTTTTCTCCCTCCTCTGAGTAGCTGCTCTTTGACTCTATCAATTCTGACTTTGATGTTTTTCCCCCCTCATGGCCTTCTATGGACATACAGAGTCTGTCCTCTGCTTGAACCATTGAGCCATATTATCAGAATCATTTTCCTCTAGGGACCAAGAAGATTCAGATCCTTGCAAATTCAAATTCTTGGAACAAAGATTATAGAATTGTTGATCTAGGGGAAGAAGGGCCCTTAGAGACCATCTAATTCAAACTCCTCATTTTATGGATGAGGAAACTGAGGCTTCAGACAGTTTAAGCCACAAATCCCACAGTTAGTAGCTAACATTTATACAGCATTTTAAGGTTTTCGAAGAGCTTTAAACATATTAATGAATTTGATCCTCGCAATTGCCCCATTATTATCCCCATTTTTAAAGACAGGGAAACTGAGACTGATAGATTAACTAACTTGTCCATGGTCACACAACCATGAGTGTTTAAGTTAGGATTTGAATTCAGGTCATGCTGACTCAAAGTCCAACACTCTATCTACTGTAACACCTACATGTCTTAAAAAAATCGAGATGGGATTTCACCCTAAAACCTCTAACCCCAGAACTTATGCGCTTCCCACTGTACCACTCACAGTTCTTTTGCTAAATGAAAATGAATCATCAGGACTAGTTATCCGTCTTTGGAATCAGGATACAGCAATTCAGAAAAACAAAGTTGTCATCATATGGATCTTAAAAAAAACAAAAACCTCTGGATAATGTGACCCACAATCAAAACCTTCTTAGTGTTTAAGTGACAAAATGAAGGTAGTGGTTTTTAATGATGATTTTAAAATAAGCAAGTGAATCATCCTTTAGCGACATGATCTAATGGGAAAAGCACAGGTGTGGGAGGTTTGAGAGATTTGGCTTTGAGTTTGAGTTTTGTTTCCAACTAGTTAGTTGCATTAAGCAGAGACTTTAATCTTATACCCAAGCCTTTATAAGCAAGATGATGGAAAGTGAAGCCAAACAATTCCAAAGGATAATTTCCCTAAATGAACTTCTGAAGTTTCATTTCTTTAGGTCCTCTTAAGTAACCCGCGGTATGCAACTTCAGAGATTCCTCTGTGTCCCTTTTCTGGGACTGCATGCACCAAAGCTGACCCTATTTGTAAATGACTTCCAGGACCAAAGACGGTTTCCTTCAGATCCTCCTCAAACTGACCGACCCCAAGAACAATTAATCTTTCTAGGAATCCAGTGAAACTGTGATCTCTTGCTCTTCACCCTCCCACCCCCCAAACTCCACCCCACTCTGATGTTTTCTTATTCTTTGACTGTCAACCTTGGTGTCCCTGACTGGAATAGCCCTGGCCTCTGGGATGGCACAGGACTCTCAGCACAGCCAAGACCTCTATTTTTTCATTAGTTTGGTGAGCCCACTGGCAGAGGAGTCCCACTTTTCTCTCATGTTTTATTGTCGCTTTTGTGTCTAGCTCTGCAAGCCCAGCACAAGTCTAATGAGTGATCAGAGGCTTAAGCCCAGATTGCTTAAGAATGCCTGTAGGGGGATAGTCACCAAAGTTCGACTCTCCGACAGAACAGCTTGCTTCGGCTCTAATGGTAAGGCATATAAAATGCATCATACATTAAATTTAATGTTGCCTCATTAGTCTTAATTAGATTCCTACATTACACCAGGATTATGGTTTCTTCGTGTTTATGTTTGCTCCTAAAATAAAGTCTACACCAGATAATACTTTGGTGGTCTTTTCTAACCTTTGAATAAAAATGTCCAGTAATGGATTTATATCAATGATCCTTGCAACCTTCAAAAAAATACCAAAAGAAAGACAACAAAATTATGAAGTTTCAAAGTAGTTTCATGTCAGTTGCAGAGGCTATAAACAGAGTAGTCCTAGAACACAGGAGTAAACTTAAAAGTGACAAACATTTGTTCACAAAGAAAAGTAATTGGCCTATTATTTCCTTTATTCCCCTCTCTATCATTATGGGTAATATGTAATATGTTTTTCAATAAAAGAGTTATTTCCCCCTCCCTGCTTCCCCATATAACCTAGCTTCTCTTCCTAATGGAATCAGCTGTGAAGTCATTTATGCCATGTTTATGACATCACATTTTGCTCTCACAATACACAGAGCAGCATTTAGCTCAGAAACCAGGAATTAAGGACTCTGAGTTCAAATTTCCACTTGGTCACTACATAGGGGCTAAGCATTGAAATGTTTATTGAAAATGGCTTTTTTTTAAATTAATGCCTTAAAAGAAGAACCAATGCGCCACAATAAATCGGGGCAAGCAAAGCTCAGGAAACTCATTCTCATTCTGAGCACCATAGGTATAATCAGAAACACTTCTTCCCTGGACAAGCTTTGAGAAAGTTTGCCTCATTCCAGCAAGGAGAAGGTGGGGAGTTGAGACATGACCCTATAGTGGGAAGGGACAGTAGCTCCAAGTTACTTCTGGCGAGGCTACCTCAGGCCAGTGAGGAAGTGCTCACGTCAGCATACCATCTGGCATATGCTATATAAACTAGCTCACTATTTTAACTAATTATCTACTAACTAGGTGCTGAGCTAAAGCTCTGTTTCTATGCTTTTGAAGTATTGAAAATGCTGCCAGCACCCTCTAAATTTGGCACCCTGGGGCAAAATTCTATTCCCACTGCTCCAATCAGGGAGCCTCTGAATACTCAGCTGCTACTTTCCTCCCCCGTCCTAGGATTTTGAGGAAGATTTGCACAACCTAGGCCTTTACCTTCAAGGTTACCTAATACTGATGGAAGTGATAGGATAATGGGCTATGAAATTTATGATAATGATAATACAATTAAGGTAAGCTTTTGATGAGAAAAAATGATCCTCTTGTTTAAACTAGAGATTGCTGATAGCTGTGCCCTTAATAAGATCAGGCCAAATCAATCAATAAATATTCATTAAGTACCTAATTGCCAGGTACTGCACTATGAGCTGAACCACAACAGTAACAACAATGCCTGTAGAGTGACCAGACATCGACTTATTATTGCATCCATATAGCAATAATGATTCGAAAAATAGTTAATAGCGTAAAGTTCTTCACAAAGCCTTACGTAATTGCAAGTTATGTTAAGAATGTAGTAACAATAATAACCGTAATTATCATTAGGGCATAGCTGGATAAAGCTTGAAGGTTTGCAAAGTGCTTTACATTTTAATTGTCATTTAAGTCATATTTGTGTAAGAATGTCAGTTTTGTAAAATGATTTCATACAGTAACTCATCTAATTCAGCTTCTCTGTTGGAGCACTCAGGAAAGGGAATAAAAATTAATAGTGGCACCCATTCCTGACCTCTCCATAAGAGACTTTATTATCATATGTATACACGCTTATGTTCTTATTATCCATATATGCTGATATATGTGTTTGTATATACATGTGGGAGGAGGGAAAGTGATGGTTTGGGGTTAAGGCTAAATAAGCCAGTGTGATTTGTAAAAGCAACAATTTGCCATAGAACAGATACTGGCAATCTCCTTCCCTGGAAAGTAGAGAAATTAGTATAGAAAGATGTACTAGTGAATATAAGAAATAAATTTTTTAAGCCAAATGGCTTTTTCTCTATGTGTGCTGAATAAAAGATCTCCCCACCCCAGAGTCCATTTGAAAAGCTACCGAGGATGCTTACTGCCTAGTTATTGTTTTGTTAATCAGGCATTTCACTTGTGAACAGTGAACATTTACATGTGCCTGGTATTAGTTAAAGTGCCAGACTTGAAAGTAAGGACCATAGGTTTTCAAATTCAATTCTTGCTGACCTTTGTGATCATAAGAAAATCACTTAACCTCTCTGAAGGTCAGTTTGCCTTTTTCACCTCTATAAGATATCTCACAGGTATTCTATATCTGAGATCTATAATAGATCTCTCTGATAGCCATCATATCTATGACATTTGAGGATGATATCATCTTATTATGGGCTCACAGTACTTACCTGGAAGGGTTCATATGAAATGATATATGTAAAGGATTTTGCAAACTTTAAATTGCTATAATATGGCAGTTAACATCATCATCATCATCATCATCATCATCATCATGATCCTTATTAACATCTAATGTTTCAGTTTTGCTATGAGTGCCTGAAGATCTTACATAACAACATATGTAGTCAAAGACACTGCTTCTCAGTAAAAGCTTCAAAATTACATTTTAGGATCATAGATGAAAAAATGGACCTTAGAAGTCATTGAATACAAATCTCTAATTTTACAGCTGGAGAAACTGAGGGGCCTAGGTTTTAACTTGACCAAGACCAGACAGGCAGTGAGGTAGTAGAACTTTTACCCCAGTTCTCATTCTGAATTAAGTGCTACTACCACTGAGTCACTCAAATCTAAACAGTCCCACAATGGGAAAGCTATAGATGTAAGTTGCATTCTTATGTAAAGCAATTGCTAATTACAAAATGGAATGTTTAAGAAAGGGTATATGTACATGAGTTGATAATTATCTTAAAGGAAAGAAAACTCAAGGAAAGAAAGAGTAATATGGCCATGAATGATCATTTGATTAAAAATGATTTTTAATTACTTGTTATATATGCTAGGGACTGAACTAGTCATTAGAGATAGAAAGAAGTTAAAATATATTCTTCATTCTCTAGATTAGGGGTTCTTAACCTAGGAGTCCATTAACTTAAAAAAAAAACATTTCAATACCTGTATTTCAGTATAATTGGATTTTTGTTGGTAATCCTATGTATTTTACTTTGTAGCTTTACTTTATACATCATTCTGAGAAGGGTTACACAAGTTTCACCAGCTTTCCAAAGGACACACACACACACACACACACACACACACACACACACACACACACAAAGAATGCTTGCTCTTAGATCTGAAAATTACAAATATGTATGATTAAAATACAAAGTTATTTTTGGTGAAGGAATTCTAATTACTGAGTCGTCCGGTAAGGCACTTGTGCTGGGACTGGAATAGATCTAAGGTGTTGTTCAGGTGAGTAAATGGATGCCTGCTTTGTGTGCATGGTTCTGGCCAGGCACAGTAACAGAAGATAGGGTTTTTGTGGAAGGGAAACAAGAAATAACGTATGAAGGAATGTAGGATGTGTGTATTGGGGAGGGAGTGATTTAAAGTCATTCTGAAGAGACAGGTTCAAACATATTGTGAAGAACTTACTGACAACATAGTGTTGTTTGGGAATCTGCCTCTTAATTGTCTGGAGGACCCTGACCAAGTTTATTCTCTTCTAGAACGATGGGATTGGACTCGACACTCTGAATGTCTCATCTGGTCATACTTCCTTCAATGCTATCTTCTGATAGATATGTAGTCAGTTGATCATTCAAAAATCAATACTTAATAATCACAAAACTGGCTCACAGTAAACGAGGCTCTGGGCCTGCAAATGCAGAGAAATGAAATATGCAAAAAACTAATACCAGTGCATTCATCACATATTACCAAATGCAGAAATGAAATTCAATATATTTCAGCAAATTTCTATTGAGGCCTCTACGTCTCTAAGCTTGGGTAATGAAATGAACAGTAGCACCTATTATCATAATAACTCTTCTGCCCTTAGGTTAGTATACACTGTCAAACCAACCATGAGATGTCAAGATATTCTGCACACCTCTGCAGTAAAGATCTCTAGGATACTCTGTTTTATGGAAACAGGATTTGTAACTTCTCCACTATTCATTTCTGCCTTGTACTGCACCTTTTATAAACCTACTGATTAATATCAAACAGTGAACAAATCTGACAAGCAGGATTACCAATCCAACAAAACTGTTTATAGTGTGAACACTCTTTCCAGCCAGTGTGCTTAATAATAAAATCCTGTTGTACTTAAGTGGTGAAGGAATTACATAACTGTCAGAGTGTCTTTAACTGTTAAGAGTAGCCATATTAAAGACAGGCTGTACAGAAGCTCGAGTGAAATATTTCATGTCACTTTATTTATCATTATCCTATTTCACTATTTTAATAGTAATATCTTTGACACATGAAATAGAGACAGACCCAGGTGTTCTGAATTCATTTACTCTGCTTCAATCATTTCTAATGGAGACAAGAATGTGACCGTACTATCTTTATTAAACCTTTGTTGTTGTTGTTGTTCAATTGTTTCAACCACGTCCAACTTTCTGTGACCCCATTTGGAGTTTTATTGGCAGAGATACTGGAAGGGTTTGCCATCCCTTCAGTTCATTTTACAGATGAGGAACTGAGACAATGTTAAGTGACTTGCCCAGGGCCACACAGCTAGTGAATATCTAAGGCCAGATTTGAACTCAGGAAGAGAAGTTTTCCTCACTCTAAGCCTGGTACTTAATCCACCACACTACCTAGGTGCCTTTATAAAAAGCCTTCCTGTATATTAGTATCATGTAATTTTGTCTTATTTTTGGAAAGTGCTATCTGATATCCGACAACAACCATCAGTCACCTTCAATTTTTTTCAACAAAGCCACTTTAATATAGCAGATTTTTAAATTCAAAACTTCTGTGAGACACAATAGCAAAAATGTCTCTCTGATAAAGGACAAACACGTATGTATAATTTCTTCAGATGTGTTGCCAGAATTATAAAACTGAACTACAGAGAGAAGAAATAAAAGTTACTTAGCCTCACAAGCAGCAAGGATAATTGAGGAGTAACAGCAGCCGACCAAATAACTATTACTGACTTTGTCTTTTGCTAACAAAAACAAACTTGACAGACAAATGCAGAGTTTAGTATAACTAATATAAAACTATTCAGGGCCATAAAACTTGTAAAACACTAACTAGAAAAATGACCTCAAGGGCTGTCCACAGGATAATTTCAAATCATATCTTTGTTGTAGTAAGCATTGCCATTTTTCTATCATTAATTTTAGGAGAGAAGCAGCCTGGCTTAGTGGGTAGAGACCTGGCCTGTAGTCAAGGAACCTTAAGTTCCAGTCCAGTCTTTGGAAGAGACTGCCTGTGTGATCATGGACAAGACCCTTAATCTCTCAGGGCCCCCAGAAAACTTTCTAAGACTATGAGCTGCAAATCTGCCTTGGTAGAAGTTTACTCATCAGGAGCCTCTACCTCTCTCCTCTCTCTCTCCTTTCTTGCCCTCCCCCTCCCCATCCCCCTCTTTCCTTCTCTTTCCTCCTCTCTCCCTCTCTCCTTTTCCCCCTCTCTCTTTTCCCCTTTCTCCCCATCCTCTCTTTCACTCTCCCTCCCTCCCTCTCTCCCTCTCTCCTTCTCTCTCTCTCTCTCTCTCTCTCTCTCTCTCTCTCTCTCTCTCTCTCTCTCTCTCTCTCTCTCTCTTTCTCTCTCTCTCTTACCCACTTTGCAGAGTGGGTGAATAGCGATATACGGCAAAAATAGTGCTGCATATTACTTATTATGTTTGTGACCTCACAGTGCCTTAATTTTTTTAGAGGGGAGAAGGCAGGGTTAAGGACTTAGGGAGGGTTAAGTGACTTGCCCAAGGGCACACGACTAGTAAGTGTTAAGTGCCTAAGGTCGGATTTAAACACAGGTCCTCCTGACTACAGGGCCGTGCTCTATTCACTACACCATCCAGCAGCCCCACAATTTTTTAATCTATAAATGAAGAGAGTTGATCGCTTCTGACTTCAAATTCTATAATCCTAGCACAAAAGGAAAGAGTTCATATAATTTAACCCCTTCTTCCCGCCTTCTATATTTCAATTTTCTATCTACAAGCTTCCATAAGAGCTATGAGTGCTCTCATATGCACTCATATTACTGCTTTATACCACATTGCTCTCTGAATTGCATGGAAATTCACTGAAAGAAATAGCCAAGTTTATGCAATCCACTGATTTGAAATGGTGATTCTCAAAATCAATCATCTGATTTAACAAAAGGTGACACACATTTATATATAAGGCACCTGGGCTTGAAATCTAGTATCATTTCTGATTTCTTCCTCTTACTCAGTATATACAAGTCCAGCGATTCTACCACCTCAATAGCTTTCCCATCTGTCTCTGCCCTTCTGATACCACTGCCACTGCCGTCATTCAGGCCCCAAAATTTCACACCAAGACATTTCCAATAACCTAACTGTATATCTACATACACATACTCACATATACTTGTTCAATTGTGTCTTACTCTTCATGACTCTGTGACTTTGTGACACACTAATATTGTTCATGGGGTTTTCTTGGCAAAGACAGTGGAGTGGTTTGTCATTTTCTTAGGCAAACAGAGGTTGACTGAGTTGCCCCAAGTCAGAGATCTAGTTAAATGTCTGAGACTAGATACAAACTCAGGTCTTCCTGACTCCAGTCCCAGTATTCTATCCACTCAGCCTTCTAGTTGCCATTCCTCTAATTGTCATATATGTGTGTGTATATATGTGTATAAATATATATACATATATATTTATATATGTATATATAGTGTATATAAAACTATTCTCTCTACATATGTATGTATATTCTTAATTATATCTATTGTCATTGTCTCTTTGTTTGACAAATAGATTTAGTATTATCTGACTAAATTAGTTTCTAAGCTTTTTTGTGTTTCTTTTAATTTCCATTCCTTAAGCTTCTTTGGGAAATGTTATAGCCTTTGCCAATATCTGTTCCTTTATTCACTTCCCTTTTTTATACCAGGGTTGACAGCTTGTTTAAACTGTTCAGCTTGAAGTCATTTTAATTTAATGCATCTTATTCTGATATTTTTTTCTTCGAATTTTGTACTAATTGTCATCTTTTCTCTAACAAGATAGCATTATGACTGTAGATAGGACTCTGATTTGGGAATGACTTGTACATCAGTAATGAGTCATTTCCAGACTCTAAAAATATAATAGATTTCATTTTTTGGTTATATTATTTGGTGCTTATCATTTTCAGCACCTCACTATATTTTTCTTGAAGAAAATATTCAAGGTATAATCCGAGACACCCCCTGTTCTTGATTAGTACTCCTACACTGTCTCTTTTCTGGACTACCCAAATGGAGAATCTTCCGTACTGGAAAATTCCAGCATCCTAACTGATGTCTACCATCCTGTGCTACTGTGCTACACCTGAGTAAGGCCCTTTCTATAAAACATATGACTCTTTTCCACATTACTGAGTGACTCTGTTACATAGCAGTAATTATCACCTGTTCATACTGAATTAGGGAGGCATGATAAGAACCTAGTATAACCTAGGCATCAGGTCCAGAGGATGCCACTTACATTATAATCTATCATCTGTCTTCTCTAGCATATCTTGAAATCATCTCATCCAGTCCCTTCTGAATGCAATATTAATGGTTATATTGTATTTTTATATATTTTGTTAACTCTTTCCCAATTACATTTTCATCTCATTTAGGCTACACTCAAGAGTGTTGTGGGCCACATGCTGCCATGTATTTGATGTCTGGTGGAGGAAATAGCCGCATTAATAAGGTCATAGCTACACTGTAGTATTGTAACATTAGCAGAGGAGAGTCACGCAATAGCTCTTTAGAAGGCACTTACCTCAACCATAATATCAGTGTCTACTGTTTCTGCTCTGCTTCTAAGGTGACTGACTGAAGCATGAATATGCAAGTTCTATAAATGAGTACATGCCTTTGGGGGTAGCACTTAGGGTGTAAGAGCATTATCTCACAAGTAGTAGGGTGAGAGAAATGCACAGCAGTACCAAGTGGCGCTGGCACTCGAAATGTGAGCAACACAGCACTTACGCCAGAAGAGGTTTCCCTAGAATGCCATGCATTCGTCTATTCTAAATCATTCCAATGTGTTTTTGCTTACCATGTTGATAGCTGCTGACATTTCATGTCTATATGATTTTTACAGTGAAAACACTCCAGTTATGACAAGGGATTGTTCCATTTGTTGAAAAATGTGCCCAAACAGCAAAGGATGACACTCTCCACTGGTCCTTCAGATCCATGAAGGTAAATATAAATCTCTTGAGTGTTAAAAGTGGTTGTTAAACTTGGCTAAATAGAATAAAGGTCACCTGTCGTACATACCTCATACCTTCTACTGAATGTCATACATTCAAGTCAAAAACAAATGCATTCAAACAAATTCTAATGTTTTCCTCATGGATAGTGTCAACTATCAAACACAAATCAAGCTGCTTGAGGTATAATCTCCAAAGTTTATTTACAAAGTCCAGGGAAAAGTAATAGAAACAAAAGGATATTTGTAAATAGCAATCCAACCTCAGCAGCCTTCCCTTGACCACATTCAGACTCAGACTGCCTTAACTGCCTCTAGAGAGAAACTTTTAAAACCACCAATTCCCACAATGCACTGCTGTACCAAGATCAAATAATATGATGGCATCCAAATTTCCATTAAATGGAAGACTACTGCCCTAATGAATTCCAAACTTCCATTGACTCCAATGAAACAAACCTTTTTATTTGTGCTCTTGTGTTACAGAAACTCGTATTTTCCTGCTGTCCCATGTCATTCTTTAGCAGCCTGCTCTTAAA
The DNA here is from genome assembly GCA_028646575.1 of Pseudocheirus occidentalis. NCBI lineage: Eukaryota > Metazoa > Chordata > Mammalia > Diprotodontia > Pseudocheiridae > Pseudocheirus > Pseudocheirus occidentalis. The sequence continues at coordinate 206,624,685 of CM053596.1, forward strand.
ATGTTTTTACATTATACTATCTTCTTTCAATATGACCTCTTGATAATAGAAGCAGAGCATGGCAATCAATGTCTGAGTTGTTCCCAAAGACAAAACAATCCCCTATGCCACTTTCCTTCCAATTTGATACTAGGATATGCCTCATCCATTAGTGGTAGGCCACACCTTGTGATGCTTTCCCAGTGGGCAATTTCTTTTGCACTAATTATGGTAACTTCACAGTACTCACAAAATGAGATATTTCATCTTCTATTCGTATAGCCAACCAGGGGAGCCTTGGGAGTTACTCTGGAAAAGGAAAGTGAATATTACTTATGCAGTGTATCCTAAAAGTGGTACCACTGTTTTAAGCTATTAAAGCTTGGAACAACACTGAAAATTTTGGAATAGTATATATATTTTCATACACACATATGCATGTGTGTATATATATATATATATACACACATGCATGTTTGTATATATGTGCATATATTTGTATATATGGGTATATGTGTACACATATATGTGGGTTGTGAATGTTGGTGGGCCTGTACATAATATACATGTATGTATGTATATAATATGTATATAATACACATGCATGTCTACCTATCTATCTATATATCTGTAATTTACATGTGGAATAATGACAACACATTTCCATATCAAGTAAAGCAGTGGTTCTCAACCTTCCTAATGCCGTGACCCTTTAATACAGTTCCTCATGTTGTGGTGACCCCCCCCCAACCATAAAATTATTTTCGTTGCTGCTTCATAATTGTAATTTTGCTACTGTTATGAATCATAATGTAAATATCTGATATGCAGGGTGTATTTTCATTGTTACAAATTGAACATAACCTATGGGTTGAGAACCACTGAAGTAAAGGGCTTATTATTGTTTTTGTTTAGTCATTTTTCAGTCATGTCTGACTCTTCATGATCCCTTTTTAAGTTTTCTTGGCACAGGTATTAAAGTGGTTTACTCTTTCCTTCTCCAGCTCATTTTACAGATGAGGAAACTGAGGTAGAGTTAAGTGACTTACCCAGGGTCACACAGCTAGACAGTATTTGAGGCCAGATGTGAACTCAGGTCTTACTGACCCCAGACCAGGGGCTCTATCCACTGTACCACCTGGCTGCCCCAACTAAAGGGTAAATATTTCCAAAAAAAGTCTTGACAAACTAGAGAAAATGGCAGAAATAAAAGATATACATGTATCACATTCATATGACATGAACAATACAACTTTAAATTTATGGAAAAATGAACAAATATTAAGTATTGTAGAAAATACAGTAGTTGTCTTAATATATCACAATTCAGTAAGTCACATTAATTATTGCTGCTAATTAAAAGTTCAGTATGATTCTAGAATGAAATATCACAAGTATGGAACATACAAATTTTAATATGAAAATTAATTCTGGTCCTTTTTTTTAGTAGAGTATGCTATGGCATATTTTAACTTCCATATTCAGCAACTAACAGATTAATAGAAAAGGGCTTAAGACAGGATAAATGAAAATGATGAAAGCATTGAAATTAGGGACCATGAGGAAAAGCAAAACAAATCAAGGACTCTTAGGAAGAGCAAATGCTGAGGTGAATATGCAATAACAGTTTGGGGGTTTTTGCATTTTATCATAACTGTTACAAAAGCAGGCTACCCTTCACTGGGCCCTCACTTATATCAGTTCCCTTCTCCATAGCTTTATTAATTCTCAATACAATTTCATTCCTCATATTGACTTGTTTGAAATCTCTTATTCACTCTCAAATTTCTAAGCTTGGCCTGAACACCTCTCTCAACAGACTTAATACAAATATCAAAAAATACTCAGTAACTTACCATCTTTGATAGCTGCCTAGAGTATTGAACATCCACTAGTAGTAGTAGTAGTAGTAGTAGTAGTAGTAGTAGTAGTAGTAGTAGTAGTAGTAGTAGTAGTAGTAGTGGTAGTGGTAGTAGTAGCAGTAGTAGTAATGTAAAGCCAATCAGCAGTAGATTTCTGAGAGAATGCTACTGTGAAGAGCTTTTAA
>CM053596.1:206627210-206644803 GCA_028646575.1 Pseudocheirus occidentalis
ACTACTATTACCACCACTAATACTATCACTACTACTATTACTACTACTACTGCTACTACCACTACCACTACTATTACCACCACTAATACTATCACTACTACTACTACTACTACTACTACTACTACTACTACCACTACTATTACCACTACCACTATTACCACTACTACTACCACTACTACCACTACTACTACTACTACCACTACCACTACTACTACCACCACCACCACTACTACTACTACTACCATTACTATTACCACTACTACCACCACCACCACCACCACCACTACTACTACTACTACTTCCACAACTTTTACTAGTAGTAGTTGTTTTTCAGTCATTTTTTCGGTCCTGTCTAATTCTCTGTAAGCCCATTTGGGTTTTCTTGACAAAGATACTACAGTGGTTTGCCATTTCCTTCTCCAACTTATTTTACAGATGAAGAAACTGAGGCAAACATTAAATGATTTGCCTGAAGCCACACAGCTAACATCCGAGGCCAGATTTGAATACAGGAAAATGAGTCTTTCAGACCCCAGGCTCAGCACTCTATCCACTATACAATTTAGCTGCCCATACTACTACTATTACTATTTACTACCTAGCTAGCTAGCATTTATATAGTACTTTATTACTGAAAAAAGCACTTTATGTGTATTATCTCATTTAATACTTTTAAAAACCATCTGAGATAGGTATTTTATCCTCACTTAATAAATGAGAGAATTGAGGCAAATAGAGGTTTAAGTGACTTCTCCAAGGTGAAACAGACAGGATTTGAAACCAGGAATTTTGGAACTTTGGAACCATTGCCCCTTCCACTGTACAATGCTTTCATTTTGTATAGTAAAAATGTAATAAATGCTTGTTGAATTGAACTGGATGAAGTTAGTGCAGTAGAAAGCATCCTTTGTTTGGAGGTAAGGGATCTAGATTTGAACCCTAACTATGACACTTATTGCCTCTGTATGCCTTTGAGTAAATCCCATAACTTCTCTGGGCCTCACTTGGCCCATCTGTAAAATTAAGCGTTTGGGGTAGATAGCTTAAGGTCATTTTAAGCCCTTAGTGTATAGTCTATGATTGTAAAAATCAAAAAGGCTTGGTGTCCAGTAATCTTTTGGGAGGAGAGGCAAGAGTCAAAGAATGATGCCAAGGTTTCAAACTGAAGTGGGAAGATGATCAATTGTTTTCTCTTTCTACTGAAAGAAAGTAAGCTAAATAGAAAAAAGAAAGCAAAAACAAAAAATTCAACAATAGAAATTTCCCCTGCCCTCTTTTGCATCACCATCTTTTCTGGTTCATTTTACAACAACAGTTTCAACATCAACTTCACTTGGAATTCTTCCTAACATCTCCTAAATGTGGATTCTACCCTTGATCTCTCATAATATCTACTTAGTGGATATATCATCATGATTCCTTCTATCATTTATATCCAGGTGGTCCGCAGATTTCTTTCTCTACTCCTGACCTTTTTCCATTTGAATAATGTATTTTTTCTTAATGGTTGCCGGGCATTCTCAGCTGGCTGTCTTCCTGTCTCTTAGAACTCAACTTGACAAAGAAAGAACTTCTTAATTCAGTCTAAACCTTCCCTATTATTAAACTTTCCCAATGATATGAGAAATATTTCTTTCCTTTAGTTTAAACTATGGTATCCCTTTCAGTAATTACCTATTTCCTTTCTTATATTCAGTAATTTCTGTACTTAATCAAAATTATATATCAAGTGTCCATTATGTGCAGTGATAGGACAAAAGAAACAGAGGGCATAAACTCTTTCCTTGAGTAACTTATAATCACCCACCTGAACATGTACAATAGTAATAATCATAATGCACAAATAAAATCTAACTCAATAATCATTTAGTTCCGGAGTTCTTAAGATTGTTTGTATATGTGTATATGTGTGTGTGTATGTATAGATGTCATAGACCAATTTGTTAGTCTAATACAACTTATGAACACCCTTGTCAGTGTAAAATTTTAAATAGAAAAAATAAAACATATGATTTCAAAGACAACCAAATATTTTTTAAAAAGGTATATATGTGTATAGAGAGATATAGATATAGACATAGATACAGATACAGATACAGATACAGATATAGATATAGATATAGATATAGATATATTCCCATTCAAGTTCATGGACCTACTGCAATCCATCCACAGATCCCTTGGGACCAGTGTGGGGCAGGGGTGGAATATATGATCTGGATTTTTAATATATGGTAGGATTTCAATACATTCAGACACATTCATGTGAAGATATTGCAGTCAGAAGGAATAATATGGACAAAGACATGAAAGTAAGGAAGTACCCAGAATTCTCATGGAATAGTAACTTTTGTCAACACCAAATAATATCATGAAAATGAAATTAGTTTTATTTTAACAGGAAATATTTGGTTAGTGATACTGAAGTCCTTTCTTAATCAATTAGCTATATCCATTCACACCAATGATTAGAGAAAAAAAATCAAAATCAATACCAAATGTGAAGGTATTACATGTAATGGAGGTAAGTTCAACCCAATCTTCGTAAACACGCTGTTAAAATACAAAAGAGGGGGAGAAATGGATAAGAGAAGACATTGACATAGGCTACCATTAAGGAAGTTCAATCAACATAAACTAATTGCCAAAACAAGGAGACCAAAAGAGCCTAGAAAATATCTTAACTAACAAGCACACATTTGATCTTATATTCAAGCAGAGATACAAGGCAGCCAAGAGAAATAACAATTCAGAACATAAACTGACTTGTAAACTTTCAGGTAAAAAGATGATAAAAGACCATAACAAGTCTCACCTCCTATGAGAGTAAGAAGGTAGGGAGGGGAGAAGGAAAGCATGCAGAAAATAAAAGACCCATTATCTACCCAATTATCACAAGGTCATATTTGGTAAAAGTGAAAAAAAAGCAACCTCTATATAGGAAAAAGCAAAGGAATAAAGAATGCTGCCTATCCTAAATATGATACACAGTTGGATAGTTCCAACAGCACACATATCACGAACAAACACTGAAGTTTGTCACTCAGCTTGTATAGTGGCTACCACACTGGCATACCCAGGATGGCTGCTAGCATAGGTTCTTACATCTGCTTTAGTAGGAAAGATAACTGTTTAAAAGGTGAGTAATCTTTTTAAATTACATTCACTAGTTCAGGGGAAAGGTCAGCACCCTGAACTTCAGAGAAAACATAAGCAGAGAAATAAAGATCAACAGACAGGGCTCTGACTGCCTGAATCAACTATACACTTTACATACATCTCTGGATGGAGAGAGCCTTTGCATCTGAGTAGTCAGTGAGCTCTGAACATATGGACTCTCAGAATCTCAACTAGGGAATCACAAGAGCACCCAAAGCAAAATACCAACTCAGACTATATATACACTTCTCAGAGCCAGAAGACATCACAACCCTCCTGACTCAGCATCTAATTATAAATTAGAAAAAGGTGTGAAAACCTTCCTGTAAGTAAGCCTCCCCTAAGCAAGTCTCCGTTAATGGGCTCCAAGTAAGACCTATTGATGGACAGGAAGATCTTATATCTCATTAACATTACAACTTTGGCCAGGGTTCAACCAAAGGAGGAGAGTGGTCTAGATCAGTGGTTCTCAATCTTCCTAATGCTGCGACCCTTTAATAGTCGTATGTGGGCATGTCTGCATGTGGGTGGACCTGCCTGGAGATGGATAGAGGAGGTTCCTAAGACCATCGGAAATATGTGATTTCCGTTGGTCTTAGGTGACCCCTGTGACCCTTGTGAAAGGGTCATTCAGCACCAAAGGGGTTGCAACCCACAGGTGGAGAACCGCTGGTCTAGATGAGCTTTTAGAAATCATACAATACTTTTAACTACCTCAAGCTTCTCCATATAGCAAACAAATCCTGATGTCTTAGAATACCACAGTCACTGAAGAGCTAATGACCCCCACATTCACACAGGGAGTCCTAGTAGCTCTCATGAATTCCATTCACACCTAAACAACTAACTATTAAACATTAATTAGCAAGTACATGTCTCATAAGTATTTTACACTCAAAGTGTTCAAAACAGAACTTGTTTTCCCCAAATCTCTTTCCATTTCTGTTTTGAGTACCTTATCCTTCTAGTCAGTCAGGTGCAAAACCTTAGGATTATCCCAAACTCTTCCCTCTCCCTTATTCCTTTTATCTCATCGTCTGCCAACTCTTGTCAGTTCTACCTCCACAATATCTTCTACATCTCACCTCTTTTCTCCACTCATCAGACAGCCGCTTGAGTTTAGACTGGCGTCATCTCTCACCTAGTCTGTTTTAATAGTATTCACCTTCGGACTTGTGCCTCAGGTCTCTGTCCTCTCCAACTCACCCTATACACAGTTTCCAAGATGATATTTCTCAGACTCAGGTCTGATTATGCCATCTACTTGCTCAAAAAACTCCACTCCAGTCATTCCCAATTACCTATAAATTAATAAAAATTCCTTTCCTTCACTTTTAGCCCCTTTATAATCTAGCTCCAGCCTGCCTCAATAGCTTATTACACATTTCTCTCCTCCACACATTCTATTTTCCAGCAAAACTACTCTAATCACTAATCTTTTGTACATGACAAAACTACTTACTTTGCCTAGGATTTCTTGGATCCTATAGATGAAATGCACTCCCTTCCTGCTCCATTTTCATGGATCCCTAAGCTTCCTTTAAGACCCAGTTTAAGTATAACCCTTTGCATGAGGCCTCTCCTGATCTTCCCACAAATGTCGTTTCATTTGCTTTGCATATATTTTTACTTTCTTAGCTTTGTATGTGCCATTTCTTCACATCCAGTAGAATTTAAGCTCTTTAAAGTCTTGGAACTATTTCTTTCGTTTCCATGTTTTTGTTTTTGTTTTTTTCTTGTGGAGGGAGGTCTTTATATTCCCAGTTCCTGGTACATAATAAATGTTAAATAAGTGTTAAAAGAATTTATGGAGTATTAGAAAAGCCCATGCAACAGATTTTCTTTTTAAAAGGGATGATAGTCAGTAGACCCCAGGAATGCCAAACAAAGCACATCCACCCTATTTCCAAATGGAACACGCTTAACTGTGTTTCAAAGTTTATTAAGTCAGACATATCTGGGAAGTAGTATTAGATTTTTACAAAACACAAAACAAAAAAGATAGGTACTAAATCTGTGATTTCATTGATATAAGCCGATTTTCAGGTGAGGAAACTTCTAATTCAGGTTGACACCTTCTATGATGTTTATAGTCTGAAAAAGTGGCCTGGTGTGCTGAAAGAGATTTGACTGGGACACAGTCAGCCTGCTTCAAAGGCAGAAGTCGAACACAGGTCTTTCTGCCTCCAAGGTTGGCTCTAGTTCCTTTACGCAAAACTACAGGCTAAGCTTTGAAGTCATCTACTGAATGATGCATACCATTAAAGGAGAATACATACAACATTTCCTTTGTGTAATCTAAGGAGAGTTATGGAAATAAGAAAACCTTATATTTCACCTTCTCTCAGAAGAAAAATTTTAGTCTTGATTAATGTCTGGAAAATGAAGAATGCTTTTTAGACAATTTTTATATATACTTGACAATTTACAGAAGAGCAAAATTTTAAAGATTTCTTATAATTAGTAAGCAACAATGTATTATTATAACAGCAAATATCAATTAATCATTACCTCTTTCTTTGTTCAATAACTTGAGACCAAGTGAACTGTAATGTAGAATATGGGAAAAGTGTAAATTAAGCAGGCCCTATATTTCACTTCTTTTGTTTAGTAAAGTCATGAGAACTTAAATATGTGCCATACTAAACAACTTTAAATTTTATAATTGGTGAGTCTTGGAAAGCCTTATTGTTTTTCTAGATAATAAATCTTTATATCTAGAACTGTATTACTTTAAGGAAACTTAAAAGATATAAAACAAACCAAAAAGCACATAACTCACTGATCTAAGTATTTTTGTATTAGTGAAGCCGTAATTCTTGCTAATTTTCTTTGATGCAGACATGGTTTACTGTTTCATACCTAAGTTATTCTTTTTTAGAATCATTAAAGACTGAAAAATGTTGACTGATACGTTCTACTCTTAGAACATTAATATAATTGATTATATAGGTATTTAATACATTTAAAAAAGAGAACTAAGTTCAATATGATATTCTTACATTTTCAAAGATGGAAACAATCCAAAGCTGAATAACAAAGAAATTCACTAGTAAATCTAAAGTTTATTTAAAGAAGTCTTATCAGCTATCCAGTCAAATTGGATCTCTCACACATATGACTAGTCATTCCATGTGCCTGGAAGGCACTGCCTGACTCTTTCCATGACAAAGAGTCCTTCCTTCAAGACATAGCCCAAGAACCATCTTATTCACGAAAGCTTTCTTGTTATCTCCAAATGCTAGTTCCCTCCTTCTCAAATTAACTTTCATTTAACATGTTGTATGTATTTATATTTATTCCCTAAATGGCCCCTGAGATCTCTTTCCAATTTAAAAATTCTGAGTGTGTATGAATGCATGCATGTGTGCACCTGCATATCCATCTGTGTATGGATAGACATGCAGATATGGAGTATCTGCATATGTCTATACATGAACATATATGTATGTACATGTATGTGTGTAGATGGATATATTATGCATCATGCACATATACATGCAAATATATCAAAGTATGTATACACATATGTATGTATACACATATATACACATACATACTCACACAATCTTCTCAACCCAGTCAGAATATGAATACTTATTGTACCCACATTGTGACAATATGAGTATGATGATTATGATTTCATATGGTAAAAAGTTGAGGTCTCCAACAAACAAGTAAAAATCAGGAAAGGCCTCTGGAAAGAAGTGGTATGCAAGCTTAGTCTTACTATCAGAAGTGATATTCTATCCCAAGTACCTCCTTCCCTTATATATAACAAACCACTCCCTTATACCTCAATGCCCTTTTTCTATAATATCTCTCATGACTGGACTCATAGATTCTCACCTGTAAAGGGGTTATTGAGAGGTCATCTAGTCCAAGTCATAGCTAACATGGGAATCCCTCCTATAAGGTATAAGACTAAAATCAATCACTGTAATGAGTCTTTTATCAATAGTGAAACTTAAAGTAATGAAAATATGATAGTAAAAGGTCAATTAGATTTGTTCTGATTTGAAAATTGGTCTTGAGTGGAAGAATGCTTAGGGAAAAAACGATATTAGGAGAAAGAATATTCTTCAGAACAAGAACTAGAAACCTCTCTTAGTCAGACTAAAATGAAATAAAAACATATAAATACACATATATGATAATAACTTACAATAGCAAAGACATTTTCCTCATAGAAGCCCAGTAAAATAGTGGAAGTATTTTAAAACTCATTTTATAGAGAAGGAAACTAATGTTCAAAGAATTTAAGTGACTTGACCAAGGACTCACAAATAGTAATTGGAATAATTAGGATTTGAACTAGAGCACTCTCTTTCTCTTAATTGTGTAAATTGATTGATCATTCTGGGAAGAGACTCCATAAAGGAACAGAGAAAAAAATCAATATGTATTAACACTTACTAATTAATTAATGAGCAATTAATAAGCATTTATATTAGTAAAATCTTTATAAGCTCCTATTACACAACAGATACTGAACTCAACACTTAAGATACAAAGATAAAAACATTTCTACAGAACATTCTAAGGAACAAGTTCCCAATATCTCTTCTAACTTGTGTGCCTTACTTTTGTCGGATTTTACTATAGATTATTGTTAATTCACATTAAATGAGAATACCACTATTTAATACCGACAACACATAATCTACTATAATATCCCATATCCTCACACGTTCCCATTGAATGTGAAGAGGTATTATCTTATGAGGACTTCTTTGGAATGTAATATAAAATTGTGAGGCAGAAAATTGTTGGGATTCTAAAGCTTATGAATTTCCTAAGAAGACAAATGGGATAACCATGCATTTTTCTTCCTGCTCAATCAGTTTATGTGAGGGAAACATTTAGAGCTCAAATTTTCCATACACTCATAGACGCAATAGAAATTCCTTAGCAAATTTAAATTAGAAATTTAATGCAATAGAAATACAATACAAACACAATAGAAATTCCTTAGCAAACTTAAAATTCCATAGGTAAAATTGCTGTTTAAATGATACTGTAGATCTGGTAAGAACAAATGTATAGCAGAAAGTACAATACCTCTTTATAAGAATTAAAAGACCAAATATTCATATACAAAAAAGTCAGTTCTGGGAGCCAAGGTAGAGATATAGAGGAAGCACTATGATTGAGCTCTCCCAACAACCCCCTACAGACAGCTTTAAAGTAATGTCTTGAATTTAATTCTAGAGTGGCAGAGCCAATAAAACATAAAGGTAACATATTTTTATATCCCAAGAAAACTAAGGAGGTCAGAAGGAGAGGTCTAGGACATTAGGGAAGGTGCTGGCACAGAGCTCATGTAATACCAATACAGCGGTGGGCTCTAGAGGCAGCAACAGTGGTAGAAGGATCTTTGGGAACCCTTGATCCAGAGATAATAATATAACAAGTAATTGGTTAAAAAAAGAGATTATAAGGGACCCCTGTGCTAGCACTAGGCACAGGACTGGGTACTGTTCAGCAACTGCTTTGACTATACCCACTTCTGTGTCACAGTTCTAGGATGAAGAGCCCTATTTCAGTCCCAAGGGCACAATGGCCTTAAGAAATAGTATTGTTTACAGTCCCAAGGGAGCAGTAGTGCTTGAAGTTGAAAGAGATCAGGGGCCTTTCCTTGGTAAGGAGCAGAAAGTAGAGTAGGAGAACAGTGAACATACCTTTCCCTGGATCATATCACCTTGAAAATACCTAAAAAATTCCAAATACACAAAAATAGCTCTGATAAAAGGCAGTGTGAAAAAGCCCAAAGCTTGGGACAATGAACCCCTACTAACCCAGACCCCAGGATTAGAGCCCAACTTAAAAATAAAGTTCAAAGTTGAGAAATACACTGGGAAAATAAGCAAACAAAAAAGAACCTGACCATAAAAAGCTACTGTGATGACAGGAAAAATGAAGACATAAGCTTAGAAGGAAACAATTATGCCAAAACAGCTATAAGCACAGCCTCAAAAACCTTTAAATTGGCACAAGCGCAACAAGAATTCCTGGAGAAGTTTTAAAAATTATTATAAAACTCTAAGAGCAAGAGAGGAAAAATTAGGAAAAGAAATCATAGTTATGCAACAAAAATTTGAAAAGAAAACAGTTTGGTAAACAATTAGCCAAAAAAGTTCTGAAGAAAATAACACTTTAAAAAAGAGAATTGTCCAAATGGTAAAAGGGATACAAAACTTCAAAGATAAAAATAACTTCTTAAAAAGTAGAATTGGGGGGCAGCTAGGTGGCGCAGTGAATAGAGCACCGGCCCTGGAGTCAGGAGTACCTGAGTTCAAATCCGGCCTCAGACACTTAACACAAAAAAAAAAACTAGCCAAGTGACACCTTGGGCAGGTTACTGGACCCCAAGTGCCCTCCAAAAAAAAAAAGCGAAAAAAAAAAAAGAGAGAATGTGAACATCTTGGGGGCAGCTAGGTGGCGCAGTGAATAGAACACCAGCCCTGGAGTCAGGAGGACCTGAGTTCAAATCCGATCTCAGACACGTAACACAAAAACTAGCTGTGTGACCTTGGGCAAGTCACTTAACCCCAACTGCCCTCCAAAAAAAAAAAAAGCAAAAAAAAAAAAAAAAAGTAGAATTGATGGGGGCGGCTAGGTGGCACAGTGAATAGAGCACAGGCCCTGGAGTCATAAGGACCTGAGTTTAAATCTGGCCTCAGACACTTAACACACTTACTTACTAGCCCTGTGACCTTGGGCAAGTCACTTAACCCCAATTGCCCACCTTTGACCCTCTAAAAAGGAAAAAAAAAAAGTAGAATTGACCAAACAAAAATAACTCCTTAAAAATTAAAATTAGGCAAATAAAAACTAAAGACTCCATGAGTTATCAAGAAATAACTACACAAAATTTTAAAAAATGAAAAAAATAGAAAAGGATGAAATTTCTCATAAAAGAACTGAACTGCAAAATAGATCCAGGAGAGATAATTTAAGAATTATTGGGCTAGCTAAAACTCATGAACAAAGAAAGTGACTAGACATCATATTTCAACAAATTATCAAGGAAACCTGCCCTGAAGTCCTAGAACCAGAGGGCAAAATAGAAATGGAAAGAATCTACCATTCATTTCTTGAATGACATCTCCAAAAAGAAAACTTCCAGGAATATGAGAGAAAATTCCAGAGTTCCCAGTCAGAGAGATGAACATTTACAGAAATGTAAATTGCCTAGATTAACAGAAGAGGAAATAGGATACTAAAATAACCCTATTTTAGAAAAGCACATTAAACCTGTCATAAATGAGCTCCCTATAAACAAGCCAATAAGACCAGATAGATTTACAAGTGAATTCTACTGAAAGTAGGAAAAACAATCCAAATGCTACATAAACTATTTTTTAATTAGATAAATGTCTCCTATCAAATTCATTTTATGATACAAATATGGTTTTGATACCTAAACCATGGAAAGCAAAAACGGAAGGAAACTATAGGCCAAAATTTTTAAATAAAATATGAGCAAAGAGATTACAATAATGTATCACAAAAATAATACACTATGACAAGGTAGAATTTATACCAGCAATGCAAGGATTTTTCAATATTAGGAAAACTATAAATATAATAAATATATCAATAATAAAAATCTTGTGATTATATTAATTAAATGCAGAAAAAGCTTTTCAAAAAATATAACATACATTGTAATTTTTAAAAAACAACACTAGAAAACATGGGAATAAATAGATTTTTTAAATTGCTCATTGGTAGGCCAAGACAATATAATAAGAATGACAATCCCACCTAAATTATTTTACTTATTCAGTGTCATATCAACCTAACCACCAAAGATTTATTTTATAGAGCTAGAAAAATAATGACAAAATTCATCTTGAAAAACAAAAGGTCAAGAATATCAAGGGAATCAATGAAAAAATTTGTGAAGAAGGCAAGCATGTAGTACCATATTTTCGACATATTACAAAATGGCAATCATCAAAACAATCTGATACTGGCTAAGAAATAAAATAGTAGATGTTGAAATAGAATAGATACACAATACATAGTAGTGAATGACCACAGTAATCTACTTTGTGATAAACCCAAAGATCTAAGCATTTTTTTCATATGCTTATAGATATCTTTAATTTCTTCCTCTTAAAATTGCCTGTTCATATCCTTTAACAATTTATCAATTTGGGAATGAATGACTTGTATTCTTATGAATTTGATTCTGGTCTCTGTATGTTTTAGAAATGCAGCCTTTATCAAAGACACTGGTTGTAAAAATGCTTTCCCAATTTTTTGCTCCCCTCCTAATCTTGGTTACATCGGCTTTGTCTATACAAAAGCTTCTCAGTTTCATATAATCTAAATTATCCATTTTGAACTTTGTAATGCTCTCAATTGCTTGTTTGATCATAAATTTTTCCCTTCTCCATAAATCTGACAGGTAAACTATTCCTTGCTTTCTCTGACTGCTTACAGTATCAGTCTTTATATTTAAATTGTGAACCCATTTAGACTTTATTTTGGTATATGGTGTAAGATATTGGTCTATGCCCAGTTTCTGCCATACTATTTTCCAGTTTTCCCAGCAGTTTTTGTCAAATAGTGATTTCTTATGCCAGAAGCTAGAGTCTTTGGGTTTATCAAATAGCAGATTACTATAGTCATTGACTGCTGTGCCTTGAGTATCTATTCTATTCCACTAATCTATCACTCTGTTCCTCAACCAGTACCAAGTAGTTTTGATGACTGCTGCTTTATGATACAGTTTAAAATATGGCTACCTTCTCTACTATTTCTTTTCATTAATTCCCTTGGTATTCTGGACCTTTTGTTGTTCCAGATGAATTTTGTTACTATTTTTCCTTGCTCTGTAAAATAATTTTTGGTAGTTTGATTAGTATGGCACTAAAGAGGTAAATTAAATTAGGTAAAATTGTCATTTTTATTATATTAGCCCAGCCTAACCATGAGCAACTGATGTTTTTCCAATTATTTAGATGTGACTTTATTTGTGTTAAAAGTGTTTTGAAATTGTCCTCTTGGATTTGTTTCTGCAGGTAGACTCGCAAATATTTTATAGTCTACTGTAATTTTAAATGGAATTTCTCTTTCTATTTCTTGCTGTTGGGTTTCATTAGAAATGAATAGGAATGTCGAGGATTTATCTGAGTTTATTTTATAACTTTAATCAATTTGATTAAAGGAAAGAAGAAAACTAGATTATCAGTATCAAAAGTAAAAATGGTGAACTCACCTCCAATGAAGAGGAAATAAAGCAATAATTAGGAATTATTTTGTCCAATTATATGCCCATAAATTTGACAATCTTAGTGTAATAGATGAATATTTACAAAACTATAAATTCCCCAGATTAATAGAAGAGGAAGTAAAATACTTAAGTAACCCCATTTCAGAAAAAGAAATTGAACAAACCATCAATGAACTCCCTAGGAGTTCCAGGGCCAGATGGATTTAAAAGCAAATTCTATCAAACATTTAAAGAACATTTAATTCCAATACTTTATAGTTTATTTGAAAAAAAAATGGAGGAGTCCTGCCAAATTCTTTTTATGATACAAATATGCTACTGATACCTAAATCAGGAAGAGTAAAAACAGAGAAAGAAATTTACAGACCAATTTCCCTAATGAATATAGATGCAAAAATTTTAAATAAAATATTAGCAAAAAGACTACAGCAACTTATAACAACAATAATACATTTTGATCAAGTAGAATTTATTCCAGGAATGCGAGACTGGTTTAATATTAGGGAAACTGGGACTATAATCAATCATACCAACAACAAAACTAGTAGAAACCATATGATTATCTCGACAGATGCAGAAAAAGCTTTTGATAAAATACAACACCCATTCCTTTTAAAAATACTAGGAAGCATAAGAATAAATGGCATCTTCCTTAAAATATTAAGTAGCATCTACCAAAAAAAACATCAGCAGGTATTATATGTAATTGGGATAAGCTAGATGCATTTCCAATAAGATCAGGAGGGGTGGAACAAGGATATCCTCTATCACCCCTGTTAATTCAATTTGGTACTAGATATGTTAGCTGCAGCAATAAGAAAAGAAAAAGAAATAGAAGGAATTAAAACAGGCAACAAAGAGACTGAGCTATCACTCTTTGCAGATGATATGATGATATACTTAGAGAATCCTAGAGAATTAAATAAAAAATACTTGAAAAAACAATTTTAGCAAAGTTGCAGGTATATGACTTTTTTTTGGCTACGTAATGAAGACAAAATATTTTTATCAATTCAAAAAGGACTGCAATCTAAATTAAGGTTTTCCAACTAAATTAAGGTTTTCCAGTCCTCCAAACTTAAATTGTCAGTTATCATTATTTCTTCAGATTTACAAAGTTAAAATATTTGATTCAACAATATAATCTACACAGGAATAGTACCCTGCATTCAGGCAGTCAGTATAAACAAGCCCTAATTCTAAATTAATTTTTAGGAGGAAGATTTTCAAGTATATATGTCTAGGCTGTATAGGTTACTTTCATATCTCCACATGTATCATCATCCCAATGTCTATATGTTATCATTCACCAAATAAAAGGTGACAGAAATCTTTATTTTTGTTATTTCATAATTAATTTAACTATTGTAACTTTGTGTTTATAAATTTCTTCAATATATCATCTTTTATGAAAATAAATACTAGTTAAATACAAGAAAGATTTTAAAATAAGGGGAGGACATTGCTTAGTTTCATTTTCAAAAGTAACTGAATCGCACATTCAGACTGAAAAAAATAGAGTAGTCTTCAATTATCAACTTCGAAAGAAATACAAACAATTTAATCTAAGGAAATAATGCCAATTATTTAATATTCAGTTTCATCATTTGTTTTGGATGAGAGAAAAGTTTCCATAATCATAGCGTGTCAATCCATGACTATAGGATGTCATTTGTGGAAATTTTGTCAAATGAAAAAATAAAGCAAGAATCATTTTTCAAAATTTGAAGGCCAAACATTCAAAATTAAAACATAAACTAGTAGGGGCGGCTAGGTGGTGTGGTGAGTAGAAAACACCAGCCCTGGAGTCAGGAGGACCTGAGTTCAAATCCAGCCCCAGACACTTGACACACTTACTAGCCGTGTGACTTTGGGCAAGTCAGTTAACCCCAATTGCCCTCCAAAAAGCAAAAAAAAAAAATTACACACACACACACACACACACACATATGTAAGCTAGTATTTAAAATAAAACAAAGACTCTTTTGAAATTAAATGCCCAAGTCATTTAAAAAATATTTTTTAACAGAAAAATAACTTGTGAGGGCTTTCATATTTCATTGTTTTTGCTCACAGCTGTGAGCAAAACCACATTTTGACAATAATAAAATTAAAGCAAGGGAATTGGTTGATATCTATCTCTTCTATATGTACGTAATCTCAAGAATAGAAAGATTAGAGAAAAATTAGAGAAATAATAACAATTGCATAGGTTACCTTTTATTATTGTATTCATTTTCTCTCATGTTTATAACTCTTTACATGGTTTAATGTAAATTCTGCTTATTTCAGTGATTGAAATAAATGGCTCTAGATATTTAAATAAAATTTGTTTTTACTCTTTTGAATAATATATACATGTATACATTATAAATATGCATGGGTTTTTTTGTATAATATGTAGAATTCAAGCTCCTCAAGAGCAAAGACTATTTTATTTTTGTCATTATATCTCTAGGGTCTATCACAGTGCCTTGCAAAGATTAGGTACCTAATATTTTTTAAAATTTAATTTAATTACATATACACCTCTTATTACAGTCTTACTTCAATGCTTCCTAAAAAAGAGAAGGAGGTTGACTGAGACTATGTCCACAGATTGCAATTTAAGCATATATGTGTATATATACATATACACATATATACATATATACATACATACATACATACATACACATACACATATATTATAGCTTAAGTATGCATGGCATGTCACAGTATCCTGAGCTCCTTTGCTCTTAAGAACTTTTTATTCTACTCTTTCCTGAGGTTTCCTATGGGTATAGAAAAGTTCTGTCATTTGGATTTCCTTTCCTTTATATTTGAAGATTTTCCTCTTAGTCATTTGTAGAATGCCTTATTTATCAGTGAATTTTTTAAAATGTAACTACCTTGTGTCTTGGAGTTTGCAGAAAAAAGGTTTTTTGTTTGTTTTTCCCACTGTGGGTGATTTGTGAAATATGTTGATTGCCATTGTGCTTTCTGTGTTCAGAACTTCTGGGTATTATTTTTTGCATCAGAGTGTTCATATTTTTAACTTGTCATGTTTTTATGTAAGATTTATATTCCCTAAATATTAATCCCTTTAGTGTTAAGGATCAATGTGTTTTACTTGTATGGGGTTTATATTTTCTTTCAATGTTATTTACTGCTTTTTGCTTCTTTTCCTCTAAATTGTCCTTTACTTTTATATATTTCTATCCCTAGTCAGTTACTCTCTTGTTTTTTGGTGAGGCTTTCAACTATGGATTTGAGTTTTTTTCCTATTCTGCCAATTATTTCTGCTGTGTTGTCTATAAATTCTGCTATCAAGATGCTTATTTCTTTTACCACCTATACAGGAATATACTGTTGTGGTTCCATGCCCTCTTGGGAATCCTCAGGTTCTTCTGTGTCCTCAGGTGTTGGTTCATTGTCCTTTGTCTTACAAAATTTATGGTTAGATGCCTGGACTCTTTTGGCTTATCTAGAGATCATATCCTTTTCTGTTATTAATATCTTCACTGTGAGTTTATGTGATTATGCTCAAGGCCTTTGAGTTTTCTTCCTCCTGGGGTCTTTGTCAGCTTCAAAAATTTTTCTTCTATCCCATATCACTTACCTTCTGATTTCTTCCCAGCCCCCCCCCCCTTAGCTGCTGCCCTGGGGGCTAGATCTCAAAGCCATCTTGACTTTCTGTCAAGCCAGGAAATTTATTTCACACTAGATAATAAAGTTGAACAAATCTGTGAGTTATTCTATACAGCCTCGCCCAAGCATGGTGGGCAGTGGAGCAAAAGGTGCCAAATGAACCTATTGGGGTAAGAGTTAGTCTTCCCTCTTGTTAATTCAGTGGGTTTTCACTTTTTAGAGTTCTTGGTATGCTAAACCACCAGAGAGACATTTAAAGTTGCTCATAAATCATATTTAGAAAGATTTGAGAGGTAGTAAGGATTAGGAAAACAATGTCTAGTCTTCTATTCTATTGGTCATATGGCCAGTAATTATCCTTGCTTTCCTTAGCTAGTCACTTCTTTCCAGACTGGAATCATTCCTTCTTCTTCAGAAAACTCTCATTACACCCAAATTTATTTAAATTTACTTAAATGCCCAAATTTAGGTTCTTAAAGGTTTAGATGGAACCCAATGTGGAAAAGTAAGGAAAATGGAAGGAATTAGTACATTGTCCTGATGGTACTATCAGATTCCCAGGAGAATCTACTTATATTCTGAAGTGATTAAACCTATTCTACAGTATTTTGTCCTCAAATGGCATAAATAATAGCTTCTCATCCCCAAAATGCCCACATGGTCTTAATATACTTGGTCATTGCTACAAACCACCTGTCAATATTGGCAATTTAAACCCTGTAAGGATATTTAAAACATATATATACATGCCACAATGCCCCATATGAATAACTTCTTACTTTAATAAATCCATGCGCTCATTGATTTGTAATTCCCTTCAATCATACAGGTTGCAATCCGTCCATAACCTTGGACTCATCCACAGAGTCAGAGCAGAATACTTGATACAGTGTTAGATTTGGGGTCAGAAAGACCTGAGTTTGAATTCTCCCTCAAATAATACTAGCTCAGTGACCTTGGGCAAATCACTTAATATCTTTGTGCCTTAGTTTCTTTATTTGTAAAATGAGGGGCAAGAGGTGGTTAGAATTCTAATCCAACTTCTAATCCAACTCCAATTCTTTGATTCTCCTGAAATTGCTGACCAAATGGACCTTGTTTCTGTAAATCTGTGTAGATAAAAACTGTCTGAAAAGGAAGAGAATATGTATTTTTTTTCAAAATAATAAAGTGCTAATTTTAAGTTTGTAGCTGCCAACTAATATGCCAAGGACTGCCTTATGTTTCTTGAATAAATATATCTTTAACATAATTATGCATAAAGATATCTGACATTAAAATCTAAGTTTACATAGTTGGAGAAAAGATGCTGAAGTAAATCTGTTAGATATCTTTATACAAATTCTTTAAAAATACTTAGAAAGTCTAGTGTTGATTTGGTATTGTTATGAATTAATTATAATAGATTGAAAATATTTTTTCCAGATATACTATATGATGTAAATGACAAAATTCCTCTCCATTTCTTCTTGCCTCCTAGGTACTCTGTCATAGTTTTGTACCAGTATGAAATGTTACCTAAAGCAAATGATGATGATGATGATGATGATGATGATG
>CM053596.1:206644903-206697044 GCA_028646575.1 Pseudocheirus occidentalis
TGATGGTGATGGTGATGATGGTGATGATGATGATGATGATGATGATGATGATGATGATGATGATGATGATGACTGACCAGAAGATTACAATGATTTTATTCTGGTACCTCACTAAGGACAATTTAGTAAGGTTTGCATAATAAATGACACAAGATTGCAAGAATAAATGAATGCCAAGCTTAAGAGTTTAATTCCCTCTTCCCTGGAGGGTGGTGTGGGGTCAGGAACAGCAGAATTATATCTTCTTTGTTGTTTAGCTTTATAAACCATATAAAATATTCTAGTATAAGAGGGTTTATACATCCATACACACACACACACACACACATTTAGGAAATTCTTTGCTGCCATGATCTATAATTAGAAAAACTATCGTCCTTATGTAGGTTTATGTTAAAACAGTAGTAGTAGTAGTTGTTGTTGTTGTTGTTGTTGTGTTTACTTCAGTCGTTTCAGTTGTTTCTGACTCTTTGTGACCCTTTTTGGGGTTTTCTTGGCAAAGACATTTGACTGCTTTGCCATTTCCTTCTCTAGCTCATTTTACAAATGAGGAACTGAAGTGAACACAATTAAGTGACTTGCCTAGGGCCACACAGCTAACAAGAGTCTAAAGCTAGATTTGAACTCAGGAAGATGAGTCTTTCTGACTTAAGACCAAGCACCCTTTCCACTACATCACCTAGATACCCTGTAAAATGGCAGGTATAATCCTAAAAAGATATGTGTGCTTCAGATTTTTCCCAAATCTACTTGCCCACCTCAGCTCTCATCCTGTATTTCTAACAATAGTCTTTCAGACATTTCCATTCTGATATGTATCAATTACTTCAAACCCCACATGTCCAAAGCAAAATCAGCATCTACTCTTCCTAACCCCAACATATTTATCCTTCTATTTTCCTTCCTTTTCCTGATAGTATCCCCATTGATTTGGTTACCCATTTTTAAAACCTGAAATTCACCCTTGACTTATCTTTGACACTCTTCTTCCCTTAAATCCAGTAGGTCATTAAACTCTATTCAAGTGCCTCTTTCTCCACTCCCTTCCTCTTCTCACCAGTGACGTTACCTAATTCTAGGCCCTCATTACTTGACTTCTGAATTCTTTTAAATGCTTCCCCACTTAATTCTCAAATTCCAATCTTTCAATCTGCAATCTATCATAAATATTAATTCCAAAGTAAATATCTTTAAATACAATCTTTGTCATACCAGTCCTTCACTCAAACACCTTCCATCGTTCTTTATTTTCTTTTTTTTAATAGAGTTTATATTCTTTGATTTGACATTCTGTTCTCCCATAATATGACCCTTCTATGTCCTTATTTTCTCATTCCTTTCCTTGATACTCTACTTAAGTTTAAAGGATCTCTTCATTGCCCTGCCAACCTTTTTGGTGTCCTAAACCAAAACATTCCTTCCTGTTCTTCTTTTCTGAAACTCCCTCCCCACTATCTGGGATCTTTTATACCTGGAACCTACCAAGCTAGAAACTTATAGCTCCCTAGGTAATTGGAACCTCTTTGCTTTTAACACAAAAGGTGGAAAATCAAAAAACATACTGGAATGAGTCACTTCCCCATCCCTAAAAAACATATGGTGCTCTTCTATTTTTCTAATTGTTCTGATAATGAAGGTAATGAGGGACCTGAAAATCTCACCCATTAAACTGGCAGAAGCTTAATGTAGCCAAGACTAGGAACCAACTTTGAAAAGAGCTTCATAGACTCCCTTCTCTTGCTTCAACCTGAAGACCATCAAACCCAAAGTTCTCTGGCAACATATGCAACTGGATCCCTTTCCTTTCTTTCCGTTTTCTGCTCTGGAGGTGTTAGTCCAGGCTTCACCATAGGGAAAGAGGGGAGTGTACTGTCCTAATTCAAGGTATGTAAGCTTATATTCAACTTTGGGGTTTGGGTTGGATACAGCTATGTTACCCTTCCTTTGCTGCTCCTGCCTTCTCTTTCATGCTCCTTTAGGTATCTCCAATTATACTGTGTGGTTTTCTTTTAAATGCACCAAGTAAAAGTAATAATAATTTTAATAATGCTTACATTTGAATAGTGTTTTAAATTTCATAAAGTACTTTACATGTACTTTATGTCTCATCTGAGTCTCACAACATCCCTGTGAGACACATACTACTTGATATCATTAGCTCCATTTTACAGATGACAAAACTGATTCTTCAAGAAGTTGAGTCATTTGCCCAGGGTCACACAGCTGGAAAGCATCAGAATTTGAGTATAAAGCAAGCTCTTCCTGACTCCAGCCTTAATAGTCTTTCTTCTACATCAGGATATCTTACAAATAAAAATGCATGTTGCTTCAGCCTTTATTGGCTCGTCTAATTTTCTGTAAAATCCCTTTGAGTCCCAGTAAGAGACTCTAATATCTTCCTGACTACTGCAACCCTAAATGATTGCCCCCCTTCTCAGAAATGTTATTGACGTTATGTTCTGTCCTATATAATTTAGCACTTAATTATATACTGCCTCCTATTGTCTACTAATTATTTCATGTACATTCCTTTTGTTTTCCCCAATTAGATTCTCAGTTCCTTAAGGTTAAGGAACAAATAATTTTTAGACTTCAGTATATTTCAGAGTTCCTGGAACAGTGATGAACACTTCAGACACTAGAATAATGACACTTCCTACTTATCTAACACAATGGGTTACAAAGCACTTTCTGCAACCATCACCCAATGAGGCAAGTAGTGTAAGTGTAATGTTATTAACTCTATTTTACAGATAAGGAAACTGAGGTTCAGAAAGTTTAGCTAATTGCTCGGGGTCACAATGCTAGGAACCTGACACTCAAACCCAGAGCTCCTGATTTATATGTTAATGTGCTCTTTTCACTAACTCTCTGAAAAAAATAAATTAAAAAAACCCTTACTTATATTTTACTTGCCCTTAGGACTTCTCTATGTAAGAGAATTCTATGAAGGAATTTTCTAGTTAGGTAAGTCACCTAACATCTTCTGTTATCAGTCTGTAAACATAGATTTTTACTAACTGGAATATGTCTTCATATACTACAATATCACAATAACAGTTTTAAGTGGACAAAGGGAAGTAGGTCAACAAGAATGAATATGACAAAAATTTTAACCTCCTCCTGGATGTCCTTTGTAGGGACTCAATCGAGGGTCCATATACTTTAAAAAAATGTATAACTGTCTTTTGTTATAATTGGTTTCCTTTGTAATCACTGGGATTTCATTTGCTGCATTTAGAAATGTCATTCTGAAAAGGGTGCTTCAGCAGACTGCCAAAGGAGTCCATCACACACACACACACACACACACACACACACACACACACACACACATTTTAAGAACCCCTGGACAAGATGCTAATGCTGACATTTCATAACAGAAAAGCCTGAAAGAAGCAGGAGATGATAATATATTATAAAAAAGGAACATTCTCTGTTTTGTTCACCACTTAAATTTGTTACCACTCATTCTACTACTTTCCCAATAACTACAGCATTAGTTCAGTATAGAAGGAGTCAGTAGGATTGTCAGGCAAGGAAAGCTCAATAAATAGTTTCATACTCATTCATAGAGGGTTTTTTTAGTGAGGTTTTCATTACTTTTTTTTCAAGAAGTTTGAAAATTACTGTTAAGTACCACTTGGTTTCTATTTGTTCTCATTGCTGAAAATAGCATGGGAAATTTAAGCTGGCAAAAAAAGAAAAGGAAAAAAAACAGCCTCAGTAGAGTATTGTAATTTTTGAAGTAAATCTATTACTTTTTCATCCAGTGTAGACAGACTCTTACTAACCCTTTATTGGGGATTGTGGGAGAGAGAAATAAAACAAAGGAAACAATTTGGACTTTCTGCAATTTTGAAAAAAAATTACCGAGTTCCCTAAGAATGTTTCCACTACCACTGACGAGCCACCAAACGGCAAATCCAAATGAGCAGCCTCATTCAGAAAGCTTACTAGTCAATTTGGGAAGAAAAGGAGGTCTGCCATGGAAAGCAAATGGACAGATTGGAGGAGAAAGGAGGGGGTAACATTTTCTGGAAGCAGGTCTTGAAAATCCTGTTCACAGCCTGAAACTGCATAAATTGTCTCTACATATGTTATTGCTACCTTGGGGGCCATGATAGCATATGCATTTTGGAGGGGGTTCTTTCTTTCCCCCAAAATAGATATATGTCCATGAATATATATATATATACGTATATATATATATATATATGTTTAATGCATGAATATTATGATGATTTCTCTTCCATAGGGCTCTGTGGTCCCCTTAGACTTGAACACCACATTTTATAAAGAAAGAGAAATCCATTGAGAATATATACATATTTTTAAAAGCAACAAAATATAAAAGAAATAACTCTAAGTTCTATTTTACAATTTGCCTCAAGAATAGAACAAAAGAGAAGAGTCAGGGAATATTATAACCTAAGCAAGCCAGTGAGATATTTGACACATGTCAGGAGTGGCAATCTAGCTTTTTCAAGCTCACACACAAACTTGTGGTTCCAGGTCTCGAGGAATAGTGAAAGCTACATCATGACTACATTTCTATGCATTTGTGTGAAGTCCACTAATAGAGAAGGAAAGTGCCATACTGTGAACCTCTGTTCTATTATATGTAAAAGTTTCCTCACAATTAAAATAGCTACTTCCCTTTGCCAAATGATTTCACTGAGGCCAGTAACTGTCTCTTGAATACCAGTATTTACTGTTGTGAAAGGAATATTACTGGATGTGAGTATGCTCAATCCTTGCTGCTTTTGTCAGAAAACCCGTGTCTTTAATATATTTAACGTTACTGTTCATTGTATGTGCTAGAAAACAATTTGATAAAAGCAAATAATTGGGCCATATTTTGTCCCAGTTCGTTTTCTCTAAAACAGACTGACAAATCTAATATGAGTTCCCTGAAATACAGTTACTTCTAAGCTCGGGTATTCTGGAACACATAAACTAAATATATGATCAATGAAATGAAATATGACAAAATGTTTCATATTGATGTTTTCTTCTTTCAAAAATGTCTTTTTGGTTAATGCCCTAAGTCACTTTTTCCATACATTTGCTTTTTTCCTAACATATAGCTTTCCTAGTTCTGATTTCAAGTTCAGGGAGCCTGGGGAGAATTGGAAGATTTCTTCCAACCAGGGCTGTTCTTCAGTCTTTCACATGAGAAAATTGTTAGGAGCATTAAAGTATTCCTGACTATGTTGCATTCCTTTGTTCAGAGGGAGTTTGGGGAACACATCCTTTTTTCATTATATTTCCACAAAATATATTTGATCTATTCTATTCTTAGAATACCTCTGATGTGGTCTGTGAGTGGAGCACAGTATAAAAATATTTCTTTTTTATATGAGACAAAATGTTTCCATTTCTTAGACACATAAAAAAATCACTCTACAGCATTCTAAGAAAGGAAAACTTTTCTGATACTTTTGTAGTGGTAGTCAGTACATATTACAAAAGGCCCCCCACTTCTACTACTGGACTCAGAGTATCACTAAAGGCATTTGCAAAACAGACTAAAGGGATTGTGGAGAAACTGGGGAGGGAGAAAGGAGCAAGAGAGAGATCTTAATAACAATAATACTAGGAAAGCAAATTGATCTAAATAACAAAATAAATTAATCCTCTTCCTTGCAGACAAAAACATTTGTGCCAAAATTAGATTGTGCATTAACACATCATAGAGAATCTGAATAGTCTCAAACACAAATAAGAATGTTTCCAACTGGGCCTGGCATATAGTAAGCACTTAATAAATGTTTATAGAACTGAACTAAATTAATTAATTTTTTTTCAAAAGAACATTGAAAGCTAAAAGTAGCTTTCCTTCTGTTTCCTTCCTTGTGTCACTAATACCTATCATTTCAGGGAAGCAACCATCACTAGTCTCTATCTCCAGCCCAGCAGAAGGGCTGATTGCTCTGGCAGCAAATAGCTCCTTCTGAGATCAGTTTGTTCAGAGTGTCTGCTAGCTTTGGTGTTTCCCTTCTGAAGGAACAATGGCATGAGGTCTATGTGCTGGAGTTCACCCTTCACATTGCTGCCAAAGTGGTATTCCTGAACACACACACACACACACACACACACACACACACACACACACACACACACACACACACACACACACACACACCCCTGCTCAGGAAACTCTAATGGCCCACCTGTTGCCTCTAAGATAAACAATGGACTCCTCTACTTTGAATTTCAATTTCTTCATACTCTAACTCCAGTCTAACTTTCCAGCTTCATTATACTTTATTCCAGTTCACTCATTCTAAGTTCTAGTCAAAATGGCTTCTATGGCTTTTTTCCTCTTATATAACAATCCACGGGCATAGTCTCTGTGCCTTCGCAGAGGTTCTTCCCAACACCAGCTAGAAAGCCCCCTCCTTACATTTGCCTCTTGTAGAAGAGAGTTTTCTGCTCCCTCCTTTATAGCATAAGAATTCTGCAATACCACAGAAATATTAAATAAGATCTTTTTCTGTCTAGCTTTACACAAAGAAATACTACATAATATAAAATGGATACGTCCAATGGTAAGACAATTTTAGCAATGAGTATTAACTTTGATACTGGACAAATTCAAATAAAAACCTTTAGCCTATTACAACTAGAATGAATCATAGCTAAATGTAATCAATATTGTACTATGGGCTAACCTTTTTATTATATAGCTAGACCTGTTAATCTGGCTATTTGGCTCTATGATATACATGTTGCCTTATTTATAGTCCAAACTGCTCACAAACAACATGGACCCTTGGTGCCTACTGTCTAAATGATTAGGAATGAGTATGGAAGCAGAATTGTAGTAGTATGTTGCTACAGTTATCATGTGAAGCATATATTTTTAACGTAGTTTGGACTGACTTATTTGTTTGCCTGGTGTTTACCCAAGGACAATATAAACTCCTGGGAGACAGGGGTTTTTTAGTCTTTGTATGCCAAGTCTTTATTACAGAATCATAGGTACTTAAAAAATGCTTGCTGATATTAATCAAATCTATTTGAAGTAGTCCTTAACTCTATGGAAGAAGAGAAATTAAAGTGTGAAAATAATTGTGTAAAAGTGAATGCATTATCAGAGCGGTGGTTATAGATCAGCCACTTGTAGATTTAGTCAAAGTCTAAATTAAGGCTTGCAAGCTTTCTAATTGGATCAGCATTTCTGGTTGATGATTGTATCTGTTGTAGAAAAAGTCATTATGATTATTTGGTCCACTTCAGCAACACAATACAATTGACTAGTGAGTCAATGATGAGGCTAGAATTTAAATTGCAGGGTGGTAAAATGTATTGTAAAGAAAAAAAATTCCTAGTGTCTATTTGATTAAGTGATAGATATTGGTCTGATGCACCTTTTGTTATTGTCTAATGTTTAACAGAGATTATTGGTACATTGAATTAATTGGAAATATCCTACAGATTGTAGAGAGAGAATGGTTTTGAACAAGTTTACCACTGCATTCTTAAAATTAATATAGACCAGAACATAAATAAAATACAATTTGATTAATTCATAATTTTATACTTAATACTTAAATATACTTAATACTTAAATTATAATAATACTTAATACTTAATATCCCATCATTAATACTTAAATCCCATCATTGTTACAAGTTACAGAGTAACTTTATAGTTTTGACTAGAGTTTTGTAGTCTAATTCTTTTGAGAACTACGTCAAATGGGGGGCATGAATACAACACTGTAATACACAGCTCCACAACCCTTGACTATCACATCCATTACTTGGCTTTTCATAGGGTTAAATACATCATATATTTAAAAGGACATCAAGAGAAAGTGCTGTCCTTGTCCTTGTCAATAAAAAACCAACTGATCTCAGAATCTTGAGATCAAAGTCTTTGACTTTGGGGTTTTAGAACTAAGCTGTGGGGAGGTAATTGATAGTTGTCAGATTTTTACTTACAGCACTGCATGTCCAAGCATGACCTGGGATAAAGAAGAGAAACTGAGGTTTGTTATTTTTTTTCTTTAACTAGTTTTCAATCTAGTTATACAGCAACTTGATGTGACCTATAGATATAGGAACTAGACAGAGATTATCTCATTTAATCCTCACAACCATCCTGGGAAGTAGGTGCTATTAGTATGCCCATTTTGTGGGAGAGAAAACTGAAGCAAAAGAAAATTCAATAACTGATCCAGGGTCCCATTGCCAGTGTGTGTCAGAGGCAGGTCTTGAACATGCGTCTTTCTGGCTCTTTGACCAGTTCTCTGTCCACTCTGCTTCTAGATGTGATTTTGACTGAGATTAAGTGACCAAATAAAATTATATGGTCACACTGTTTAAGCATATTCATTCCCAGAGTAGTTTTAAGATATAATTTCCATTGTCACATTCAATTCAAAGCCCATTTTCCAACCAACACCCCCTGGAAATTTTCCTTTTATTGGTTCTTCAAACAGTATGAGAAACCTGCCAATAAAACCATACTTTATAATTAATCATCCCATATTTTGAAAGGTATTAGTCCATACACACAACTATTTAAGCAGAGTATTCATGAGCTAAAGAACAAAGATTTTGATTTGTGTGAGCTTTTCCTCTATTAATTACCACAGAGCTGGCTTCATACAGCCTTCAAACAATGAAAGATTCAGTCATAAAATTCAAGTTCACATGAATGGAAAATTTTCAAATGATCTTTGATTCAGAAACCAGGCATTTTTCTCAATAAGCATTACTAAATTAAGTTAATAAAAAGAATTAAAATTAGTTTTAATAAGATACCTGTTTCATGTTAACACACTCTAACACAAAGTAGGGTGGGGTAAGTATATGTCACCTACCTAATCTCAAAACAAGCTTCAACCAGAAAAGAACAAGTTTTAATATAGGAATTTCATTCTAGTTTCCATGAATACCTATTAAAGTTGTACTTTAAAATGTACAGATTTAAATAGATTAAAATCTGTAGCACCTAGCATAGTAGATGTAGGGAATTGGTAAATATTCAGTTGAAAATTAGACTAATCGCAATAGATTTTCTTTGCAAGTTCATTTTTTTGAAGAGGTAATGGAAAAATCCAAATTATGGGTTTAAAATTGGGAAAGACATTAGAATATATTCAGTCCAAACTCCTCTTTTTTCAGAGGAGGAAACTGAGTCCCAGAGGAGTTAAGTGGCCTTCCCAGACAGGAAGTAAGTAGCAAAAAAGTGAAATTTGAACCCTGGTCTTCAAATTCCAATTTCTAAAATTTAGAAAGATATACTGTTTGTTAAATGGAAATAAGAGTTTTAATGATTGCTTTTTCATTCTGATTAAATCCCTTCTTCTTGAGTTCTCAGAAAAGGAAGGCTTACTGGACTACCAAAATTTTCTACTTACTTGCATCTCTTACTTGTACCAAATAGTTCAAGACATGCTTCAAAAATGAGGTACATCATGAGAGAATCCAAAGTAACCAGTATAATTCATCTTAAATCCTTAATGATTGTAACACTGTATTATATCTAGTCCAACTGAAAAGTAGCAATTGAAGACAATTATGCAGACAACTATGACCAAAACAAAATTCCCACTAATAGTATTAGCTTATCTTGTTTTAGTCATCTGATGGGTCAATTAGGCCAGTAGTTGTCCAAATACTATGTTTCATTCTATATATGTAGATGCTTTTCTAATGCTAGCACTGAAATTTGTGTTAAGCACCTAGAACCTCCTTTTCTTAAATGTACTTGAACCACATTTCATTTGTTTCACTCCTGTTTTGTTATAACATTTTTAAAATCTAAGCTTTTTAATTTCAGGAGAATGCTGTTACCATGATAAAGTATAAAGAATCCTGACTATACCAACACTTAAGAGACCCTGACATTAATCCCAGCTCCAACATAAATTATCCAAGTATTCAAGGAAATTCTTCCATTTGCACTAAAGTTTCCTCAACTACAAAATAAGAACATTAAACTGGATGATTTTCAAAGGTCTCTTCCGTTTCTACAATCCCATTATTAGTTGAATGCTGCATTTTTTCATTTAATGCTGAATTTTCAGGAAGGTCTTTTCTGTCCAGTTTTTCTAGAGCTGTCTCATAGGAAGAAGACATAATGGAAGTGTGCACCATCACATTAAAGGATGCTAAATAACTAACTTAGTAATCTATTTTAAATATTAAATTTTATACAAACTACCTGATTGTGGTTTTAATGGTTAAAAGTTTAGTAAAGTTCTTAGTAAAATTTTTTGGTAAAGTTCTTTCATTACTTTTAGCTAGCTCATAAATAAGAACTTTTAAAAAAATAGTGGGAATTGTGTGGAATAAAAAAAGGAACAAGAAGAAGAGACAGGGAAAGAAGGAGAAGAAATGGGAAGGAGGAAGAAAAGAAGGGAGAGGTTGAATCAGAGAACAGGATAATCAGGAGAAGGTTGTGATTTTTCCTTCATTCCTGAAAAGGACTATGACATCAGGAAGAAGATGCCATGACTTGCAAATTAATTGGATTTAAGTGAGGGAGGCCTGTGCAAAGTCACCAGTCTCACCTTCTCTTCCAGAGCCATCTGGGTCCAGTGGCCAGATATAGATCAGAAAGACTGGAGATGGTCCAGGATTCAATGGGAGACCTTGGCCTTTTTAAGATGATGTCTTTCCAAGCTCTCACTTTGACTGAGACAATGCCCATTCAGTGATTAGTACTATTTAAGAAGAGAGCCTGAGATGGCCCATTTAATTTTTAAAAAATTCAAATTGGGAGAAGACTCTCCAGGTTTCTGGATAAAAAAAGAAACAATTACCCTTTACTCTGACCCATCTGGATCATCCATGCCCAAAAAAATCCCCATTAAATGATGCTTGGATAGGGACCTGCTGTTGTCCAATGAATTATAGACAGAGTGAATTGAGTTTAAGGTACAATTTTTGAGAAAGAAGTTTAGGGGTGGCTAAGTGGTACAGTGAATAGAGCACCATCCCTGGAGTCAGGAGGACCTGAGTTCAAATCTGGCCTTAGACACTTAATATAAAAACTAGCTGTGTGACCTTGGGCAAGTTACTTAACCCCAACTTCCCTCCAAAAAGCAAAAAGAAAGAAATAAAGGAAGGAAGTGTAGCCATCAAACCCCCAGATATCAAGGTAGGTTTCAACCATCAACATTTATTGTCTTTTGGGCTAAAAGGGAGAGGAAAAGGGCAGGGGAAATGGAATGGGAGGAGAAGAGAGGAAGAACTGTGCTGCCCAACTGGAACTGGCCATTTGGGTCCCTAATGGGCAGCTCCAACTAATCATAGGTTGTGGTTTCTCCTTCATTTTTGAAGAGGACCATGATGTCGGGAAAATGATGCCATGACTTTCAAATGAATTGGATTTAAGAAATGTGAACAAGGAAAGAATACATAGAAAGAGGAAGAAAAAGAAATTGATGAAGCAAAAGTTTTTTTAGAAACATAAAATGATAGAAAAGTTCTATTGTCATCAAATAACTAAAACTTTTGTTCAAGAAAAACCTTGTTATAATCTCTATCAGTGAGCCTTGATTTTTAAACACACACATCCATACATCAGCACCGTAATAAGTCATGCTTTCTTCCATTTGTTTTCTTAGGTTATTTTTCTGTTACTGACACTGTCAAACAAGATGCCTCCTCTCTAGCTTGTATTGTTAGCTTTCACATATAAAAGAGATCTGGTTTGTTTAAATAGAATATTTTCTTACCACTTTATGTTGTTAAATATCTTAATGGAGAGATCTTGGAGGGTAGAAGTATAGTTTACTGGGCCTGCATGTCAAAATAGGTCATGGGACAATTCAAAAGAACATCAAATTAAAGAATCAATGACATAACCAAAGCAATTTTTGTTAGTATGCCCATTTTGGCACTTAATTATATTCGGTCTTTCAATCTGTTGCCAATATCTCTTTGGCTTATGTTCCCACCCAAGATTTCTCTAGGGAATACCATAGATCAGAGATTGAGAGCTAGAAAGGACCTAATAGACTAATTCTGCACTATCATTTTACAGATGAATATATTGTCTTTTTTCTATTGTTTCTTTTAATTATTTCGCATTTCCTCTCAACTATCTGATGAGATTTTTTGAAGAGAAGAACAAGGTCCATGTCATACACAGCTTACCACACACTGCTCAGTAAGTTATTTTTTAAATTGAATTATAACAAAGTGAGAGTAGGAAAATTAATAGTTTTTTTCCAATGCTTCTCAATATCTTCCTCAAAGTCAACTACCTAGATTTGTGAATCTTAATGTGCAATTTACAATTGATTATGACAACTGTGGATGTCCATGCATGGTAAGATCTTTATCAAAGTTTTAATTGAAAAGACTACTGATCTTTTTAGATAAAGATCAGAAACTGGGAGTTTATTTTATGTATGTCCTTGGAGATAAATTTACAAATTTTATTTAAAAATAAAATGATTATATCAGATTAAGAATGAGTTTGCATATTCTATGTCTCTAAAATACACTCACAAAATATAAACAATTAAGATATAGATAAATAAATAATTTAGACAGGCAAAGTTCATTTGCCTGATATTTTAATAATAATGTGGTTTTGTTATGCAGTAGGAAGAACACTGAATTGTTATAAAATTCAAATAATTTTTTGCCGCTTATTAGCTAAGTATTCTTAAGTAATTCATTTATTCCCTTTAGACCTCAGGTCACACCTCTATAAAATGAGTGAAATGGAATATATTGAGGGTTGGCAAACTATGGCCTGAGGGCCAAATCCCATTTGCTGTTTTTCATGTGGCCCACGAGCTAAGAATGGTTTTCACATTTTTAGCTTGTGGCCCTTTCCAAAAAAAGGTGGCAGGTTGGATTTGGCTCTCAGGCGGAAGTTGCTGACCCTTGAACTAGATAATGTCTAATCTTTCCTCTAGTTCTGACATTCCATGATTCTCTAAATAACTGAATTATTGTCTCAATTTTCTATTTACACATATATGTGTATATATGTGTGAGATTATATGTTAAATATACATACATGTATATATACACATTAAAATGCATTTATATTTTTACACACATATATACATATTCCATGTGCATTTTCACCTTTGCAGATTCCATCCCCTGAGCCTGACATGCCTTCACTCTATTTTTTTCTAATCTTACCTTTCCTTTAAAGGCACAGTTTGAGTCCTACCTCTTTCAAAAAGCTTTCCTTAACCCACCTCAACTCAGAGTGATTTCTCCATCTTTCAAATCACTATGGTTCCTCTTGTCCATACTGCCCCTTTGGCACTTGGGCACATACTATCCTCAACTACTGCAATGTTTACGAATGACTCCACTCCTGTATTTCTTTCTAACTCTTCATGTGTATATCTTGTAAAAAACCTATATTTTCCTTTCCAGAGACCAAGAACCAAGTTTTAGTTTATACCTTCCTGTCTGTCTCATAGTACTTTATACTCCACTATGCTGTACATCCTAAATAAATTCTTATAGGATGAGGTGAATGAATGAACCTATACAATCAGACTCAGTCTTTAAGAATCTTATCAAAGAAAGGTGTTGGCTACACAATTTGCAATATATTCTTCTACAGAGCAATAGGCCAGCTCAGACAGACACTGCACATAATATAATACCAAGACTTCAAAAGCCAAAGGATAATCAATCAAATTAGATTAAAATGGTATCCAAGTAGACTTTTTTGCACAGTAATTTAGGTTGAGAAGTTTATTAAGTTCACAGTCCAAATAAAGAAAGTACAAGTACCTAGTCTCATGAGTGGGATGACTTATGGCCATATATCATATATAGGAACCATTCCTAAGAGTAAAATATCAAAATTGTGTAGCTGTATGTCCTTGCCAATACTCCTGCCTTTAGTTTTCCAATGTTGTTCTGACTTGCTTAATGCAAACCAGCGTTTGTTTGACAGTAGAGTCTACATTATTCATGGATTAATTATCCAGAGTTGGGGAAACTCCAGCTCTCAACTTCATTTCATATGGTTTGTTATGCCAGAAAGCTGTATTTCTATTTATGTCACCAAGGATCACAAGATCATACATTTAGAGATGGAAGGGACCACAGAGGTCATTCAGTCAACCCCCTAATTTTACTTGAGAAAACTGAGGCCATAAGGAAGTTAAATGGTTACACAAAAATTAAGTTGCAGGGGAGAGATGTGAAACTTTTGACTTTAAATGGAGCTCTTTTTTTACTATACCACAGGTCTCATCTTAAAGAATTACAACATAATTTTTAATGTCTTGAACAATAAAATCTTGAAAAACTATATACCAAACAGGAATGTAACTGTTACTCAATGACAAATTCATCTCTTGTGCACCCCAAGTCTGTCTCTCTGTCTCTGTCTCTGTCTCTTTCTCTTCCTCCAGTCTAGTGCTTCAGGTTCAAGGGATAAAATACACTGAAGCACTTAGGTGACATAAATTTTGATTAAAAAACAACTTTTTAAATTGGAATTTAAAAGTTAAAAGGATACTCCTCTGTTGTCACTAAGGAAAGGACCTGAAAAGCAGCTGGGATCCAGGAATAGCCTCTACCTATATCCTTTTTTATCTCAAGCATTTTGGCATCAAAAATGCACCCTCTCTTCCAA
The DNA here is from genome assembly GCA_028646575.1 of Pseudocheirus occidentalis. Classification (NCBI taxonomy): domain Eukaryota; kingdom Metazoa; phylum Chordata; class Mammalia; order Diprotodontia; family Pseudocheiridae; genus Pseudocheirus; species Pseudocheirus occidentalis. The sequence continues at coordinate 206,659,496 of CM053596.1, forward strand.
CCCTTCTACCCTTAAAGAACCCCCCCAGCCCTGAGTGGAGCAGAGAAGGGAATTGAGGAAGTAGGAACAAATGCCAAAGGAGTAAAAGCCACAACAAAAAGCGGGCACAAATCAGTCTCACTCCCAGAAATGTGTGAGTAAAGCAGTTCATCGCTCCTCCCAACGACAGACCTCCAGATTCATCCTACTCATTGTCCAGGTAAAACCAGTGTGGCCCCTGCTGCAGTCCCTCTCTCGTCTTTGACTGGACATCATATAGAACATGGGTAGTTTGGATAATATTCATTGAATTCTCAGCTTAAGTCCTACTCTAATATTTTATTATGGCACTGTGTATTTTAGTCTCTTCATTTTGGTTATTTCACTCTATATAAAATTATGCAAAATTTCCCATGTTGGCCATACTTCCTCATAACCATCCTTTCTTATTTCACAATACTATATATAGCAACATTTTTTTCAGCTCTCACTTTGTTTAGAGTTCTTTGCTCTACCAGAAAGAGGGCTACTTGAAACATTTATTATGCACTTATTATATACCAAGCATTGTGCTAAGTGCTAAGTATTTATCCTTTGTATCTGTTTTTGCTTTCCTGGAGGGTGAATATCAACGGCTAGTTGGGGAATCACCAGCTTAAAAAGGTATGAACAGTGTTGTGCTGCAAGGTTCTTGATGGCTGTCTTAGCAGAGCACAATCTCTGGTGAGTCTAGTGAAAAGAAGGAGGATTGGGAGACAAAGACAAAAGTAAACATTTATTCCTTTGCCTGCCACGCTGGCTAAGTGCCAGGCATAAGGAATTTACAAACATCTCATTTGATTTCCATGACAACCCTGCGAGGGAGATGCTGTTTTCCCATTGTATGGTTGAGGAAAGTAAGACCGAGGTTAAGTGACTTGCCCAGGAACCCACAGTTAGTGTCTTTGGCTGAATCTGACCTCAGATTTTCCTGACCCCAGGCCCAGAACTCTAGCCACTTCAGGGTTTCAAGAACTAATGGGCTGATTACTGTTGGCCAAGGAGGAAGTTTGGAGAGTTCATCAGGTTGGCTACGAGGTGATTATTTTTTTTAAGCCACAACAGTTCCAAAAGGCCATCTATTAAGTTAAAGGGAGTTATAATCTGTGTTCAGGATAAGAATAACAAAGTTATGGCTGCTTATATACAGCCCTAGATATTAAGATCCAATATGTCTGTACAATTTCACACGTGGGATGAGACTATACAATCCTAAAAGCGAACACAGTCTAGAGCGGGCAGGCTAGAGGTGTGCTGAAGCATGTCTGTGAAGGATATATAACCTATAATTCTGCCCTCTGGCCACTGAGCTTCCGTACAAATCCAATGAACAAAGATGGTCATTGCTTATCTCTCTTACCAGCAGCTACACAGCTGCAGAACAAATTGCCTCCAGCTGCTAAGGCATCCTCACCTCCCTGGGGTCTAGTCTCAGTCAGCTGCTAGAAGACTGACCTAGACGAAGGGAAAGGGCAGACCATTCTCCTACCTTACCCAGACAAGTGTACTGCTCAGTTCTGGATCTTAAAAAATAATCCGTTTTGGATGCTCAATTTAGGCTGTTTTCATAACATCAAAGGAAAGAAATTTTCCAGAATCTGAATTATTCTACCAAATGAGAAACTACTTGGTTTTTGTGGTTTGGGGTTAGGTATGTGTGCATAATTTCTATCTAATAGAAAGTTAAAGTGTCCTTGGAGCTAGCACATTTGATAAGCCATCCTGGATGATTCTAAATTGATTACTGGCCATTGGTTTTAATTATGTTAGGAGTCTCTGGGACTCGGTTTCCACATCTGTAAAATAAGAGAGTTGCACCTAATCTCTAATTCCATGATCCTAAATCCTCTGAACCTAGATATATGGGATATATGTGGATAAGAAAAAAAGTTTTGTTTTGTTTTTTTTAAATCAGCACACTTTTTCCTCAAATTCAAAAGGGCTACATTCAAAGAAGCTTAAGGAAGGGAAAATCCAAAAATGTGCTAGTTCCACTTTATATCTTTTTGAAGAAGTCTGAGGCATTTTGAGAAATATTTAGAATTTCAAGGGGAATTCCTTTACTCCTCATTCAATATTTTAAAAGAACTTTATTAAATTGCACCTCACAATTTTGAAGTATTCAGTACAAAAAAAATTAAACTAAAAGTCTCCCCAACTTGATGACCCTTAAGTTTAAACAGGTTTCTCAGTTCCTTTGATGAAGCTCTTAAACTTCAACTTTCTATCTTAAAATACTATTTTTTTGTTTCTTGAGGCCACAAAGCTCTTTCCTCAATTATCTCTACAGTTTTTTCTTTTTCTCTTTTTTTCCTTTCTTCCCTTTCCCTAACACTTTTGTTTTCTGCTGGTGATTTTTCCTCCCAAATCAAGCTTCTCTCTACTTATTCCTTTCACTTTCTCTAACTACTTATAATACATATATTATAGATGCCAGATTCCCTTTCTGATTGCTTCCAAGTCCTACCTGCCTCGGGGAGAAGACCCTTTCCATCTCGGTTGCCAAGATATCTGCTCCTAAAAATCCAGGCTCTTTCCATCTTGAATACTTCTTTGTCTATTTGTCTTCTGCCAGTGGTTCCCTCATTCTTCTTTTTCTGTCCAACTTCACTATTTTATCACCCACAACTTACATCCCACCAGATCATTTCCTTTTCCCTTTCCAGACATTTAGGTAGGCCAAGAAGACCCACCCGAAAAACTTTAGATAAGAAAACAAAAAAGTTTTACTAAATGTGTGTTGTTCTTTAGAAATTAATTGAGCTAAAGAGATTTTTACATTTCCAAAAAATGTGTGTTCTGAGCCATTCTAAAGCCCTGAGGAGACTTCATAATGAGAGGAAAAGATTGACCTGTCTTATACCTTAAACAGACATTTCTGAGAAACAAATGAATAATCTCTTTATCTTCTTGCAAGCAGGAAGTTATATGTGGGGAGGGAGTAAAAATATGAAAAGGGAACTGGTTCTTAATGTTGAAATATGAGAATCATTTTTGAAAGTTATTTCAAATTCATTCTGGCAAAATTTATCTTCACGATTTGTGGTATATTTGACCATAGCCAATTTATATCCTCATTAATCATCATCAATTCAGATTAACTGAACATATTGGTCAAATGACACTCTCCACTAGCAGCTATGGAAGTTTATAGAGTGCAGGTTAGACAATGTTACTGCCCTGATGAGATTACTAAATTGAATATAATTATTTTTAAGACGATCCTCTGAATCTCATGTACAGTTAAAAAAAAAGTAATCTGGTTTTCAAGATGACACTTCACCATCCACCAGAGGCCACTCCGTAAGACAGATAACAAATTCTGTGTAAAGTTGAGAAAGGAGGCTGGTATCAAAAGAGCTTCTTATTTCAATGGCCATCTCTCATGGTGTCGATGCATTTGGAAGTTTTAGGATAGTTTCTGGTTGTAGATGCGGAAGGACAGATATGGCAAGGTAGCAGAGTGAGCCTGTGCCACAAAGGAGGCACATCTACCTTCTCTGGAACACCTTTAACCCCTTCTATCACCACTGCTGCTGTATTTTATCTGGTTGGGAGGATTTGTTAATGTAACAGTGATCCACTCTGTAGATGCAAAATTATACCCTACTCTAAGAAAGTACACACTTAAACCTTCATCGCAACTCAGTATGGGGGGAGCTCAGTCTCAGTTTAGGAGATCTCCCAAATTCCACTGTTGCTGTATTTGTTCCAGGCAGGGAATAGGTTCTCAGTAGATCAATTCCATTTAATCATTTGACCACTTATCCTGGAGCAACTGCTGATAGATGATAAAAATGGGAGTGGGTTGGGCATAGACTGATAATTCATAGCATCCTAGATTCAGAACTGGAAGGGATATCAGAGGTCAACCAGGTCAACCTCTTCACTTTACAAAGGCGGGCACAGACCCAGAAAGGTGGTGAGTGATTTGTGCAAGATGATCCTGGCAATCATATTTGAATCCTCTGATTACAAATCTGGGACTCTTTTCAGTCCTTTATGCCATACCATCCCATCATAACTAGTAGGCACACCATGATCAATACACACACACACACACACACACACACACACACACACACACCACAAGTGATCTTAAGGCTTTGAGATATGAAGAAGGTAGCTCTTACCCACAAAAAAAAATGTGCTGTGAAATCAAACTATGGGTGGCAGCAGGAAAGATAAAAAAAGAAGTGATATAATGGGAGAAACATGAGCTTTTCCTTCTTAGGCATCCTACCTAAAACTACTCCATCTGCTACTCCAGTTTTATCAACAATGGAGTAAGCCACCTAAGACAAGGGGTGATGATATCCTCCCAAGTTCTAGAAGAATCTCAATATTTTTCCAATTTATATTCCAAAACCCCACTTTTTTTTTTCTGCGCACAGTGGCTGCTATAAGTACCAGAGCTTCAATAATTGAATACAGTCAATTACCTGAACAAAGTTAGCCTGTTTCCAAAACTGAGTCCAAGACAGAAAAGAATACCAGCATCTCAGAAGCGTTTCAAAAACTTCAAATGCATTTCAGATGAGAAGTGAATAAAGAAAAAAAGCTACAACATATCCATTCACCACCCTGGGATTTGGGGCTTCTGAAGATTATATTCTTTAAATTAGAAACAGAAAGATTAGATCGGTTTTTGGTTATTTTTAGTGGGCTACTAATTCTATTCATCAGGCTTAATTCTTCAATGTGCCTAACTCATTCTCTTATAATTATTAAGCTTATTATTAAGTATTTATATGAGAGTATTGACACTTATAGGCCATTAGGACAGCATTTGGTATATCTCAGCCAGAATCATTTGGACTCAATCAGGAATCACCATGACACTGCTGGCCATGGACTTCAGACAGATACTGAGCATTATCAGTACTCAGATGAGTAATAGGAGAGGAAGTGCTGGTCTTGGCTGGTGCTTAAAAAAGTGACCTGAGGTGTAGGATCATATGATCATAGAATGAGAGGTGAAAGGTAGCTCAGAAGCCATCAGAGACAACCCTATCCTTTTAAATGATGAGGAAGCTGAGGCTTACAGAGGTTAAGTGACTTGCCATGTCATAAAGCTAGTCTTGAAGACAGGATTTGAGCCCTCACATATACAAAAGGCAAATATGCAAATTCACTTTAAAATATGCAAATTAACTTACAAATATGCAAATTAAATTACAAATAGGTATAGTTTTACATTTACATAAATCAGTTATTAAATACTGGACTTTTACCACATACATGACGAAGGCTAAGCCACAGGGTTGCTCTTTCCCTCATCTAGCTAGCTATATACATAAACATATGTATGCATACATACATGCACACAGTGGCAAAATTTGGTATGGTTCCATTTTAACCTATTTACTTCCACTTCAAAGATGCCTTTGATGCCCATTTTAACTTGATTCCCTTGACCAGAAATTTTTGGGAGGAGCATCAAGGGGTCTATATCACCTGATCTGCCCCAGTGCCAGCACCCCTTACTCCTCCAAACAAAAAAACCAAACTGTTGACTACAACAGTGAAACATGCAAGAACTTCAGAAGCCTGAAAAAGTTAAGGCTACTTCCTAAGTGCCCCGATACTAGGGAATGACTTAGGCACCAGGGGAGACCCGATCTCATTCATTGATTCATGTGGCCAATTTTTATTTCTTTAAATAAAAAAACGGTATATCAGTAGAGAGCTTAAGGATAATGATGGAACATTTAATATTAAGTGAAGGGAAAACCAGGGCAAGGTAGATGAGATTTGAAAGACTTTGAAGTCCATGTGATGAGGGATTTGATCATTTGCCTTTCACCTAGAATACAGAATTAAGATGACTTTGGCTCCAATGAGACGCAGGGGGACTATGGAGGGACTGAACTCTTTAAGGATTTAGAACATGTCTACAGTTGTCTCTGCCTTAATTACATAAGGGGAAAGCTTTTATTTCAACTCTGGCCAAGGAAACCGTGGTCATGAAACTGTTTTTATTTGAAGAAATGTTTACTCTCACAGGAAAGGGGCAGGACTCTGCACAGTTGATGAACCAGCAGTGAGCCAATTCTCCATGAGCAGAGGTAGGGCTCCAAGTAACGGGCACATGGAGAATGCCAAGATTATCATGACATCAGGGTCACAGATCACATCCATGACCTTACTGAAAATCTAGGGAAATTTATGCTTATAGAGCTATATGACACTGCCATCAAAATTCTAAAGCCTCTATCTAAACATGCCTAGATCCCAAGGCCCTCATTTGTATAAAACAATGAATGAGATGTTAATATTTAAAAGACTTCAAAAGCAAACACTCCTGGAGATGCATTTTGCTGCTTTATGGCACCTCTACCCCCAAATCGTTGCATAGTGATACAATTGACTTCATCTCTCCAAAATGGTTAATGTTGAGACAGAACTGATGAATGGTACCCAATACCCAGTCAAAAACTCAGCCCCAGGCTGGGAGTAAATTCTTATCCATGTTCAGGGGGCAGGTAACACTTTAGATCCATGGGATTTTTGCTGCCCACGAAGATCAGGACAAATGTTGATCACAAGCCCATACAAAAGAGTATCACCCTCAATAAACCACACTCTTTTCCAAAGCTGTGCATTGGATAGGTTGAAGCAATGCTGTTAGGATCTGACTGCTTTGGAAAGTCTGAGATAATCCTGAATGATCACAGACACTATTACTTGATCAATAAAAACTTCATTTAGCAATTCTAGCATGAACTAGATTAATAATATATGAGGAACCAATGAATACAGCAGGGGGTCTGGAAATCAGGAGACCTAAGGTCTAGCCTCAGCTCAGCCACTGCTTTTCTGGGGGACCTCACACACTTGAATATTGTCCCTCAAATTGCTCCTCTCTATAGTGAAAGAATTATGAGCTAATGGCTCCATATAATGGGGGGAAGGGTGGGTGCTGTGAGGATTAATCATGTGTAAAACATAATGCTTATGGGAGAAAGTATGCAAGCAAATCATAACTTTGTTTTAATTTCCTATTTACTTAGTGTTTATATCTGTTTGGCATGTTACTGAAGATATAACCCATGCCATGATTAAAATCTTTAAAAATAAAATTGTTCCCAATAAAGGCCCAATTTATATTTTCTTCTTATATTATATGCATGAAAAAACTTTGGCAATGAGAAGTATGATTGAAATCCTATTAAAAGTATTGCCCATAAGTCATTAGAAGGCACAGTGGAAAGAGTACTAGATTCAGTCAGATGACTTGGAATTAGGGAATTTTGGAAGGGGAGCAGCATTTGGCGGCGGGTGAGAGGAGAGACAGTTCATATGTAAATATGTTCATTTTAAGATGCCTCCATTTGAAATATCTAATAGGCAGTTAATGATGCACGACTAAAGATTAAGAGAGGTTGTCTGCAGTCAGTCAACAAGCATTTAAGTGCCTTCGATGTTCCAGGCACTAAGTGGACACATAGTGGTTAAAACCTTGGCAGCAGATGAGGATGCCAATATAATGAACATGTGGATCTGTTTAGTAGTATCTTGGTTTCTCATAAAATCATTTGCTTCCATTTGCTCCACTCTAATTCTGAAGGAATTATTCTTTTCAGAAAACTTTTGAGATTCTTTTTCCATCTGGCAAATTCGACTTTTTAAGGCATTCTTCTCCTCATTGGCTTTTTGGACCTCTTTTGCCATTTGAGTTAATCTGTTTTTTAAGGTGTTATTTTCTTTAGTCAGGTTGTTAACTCTCTTTTCATTATTTTTTGCATCATTCTCATTTCTCTTCCCAATTTTTCCTCCACTTCTCTCATATGATTTTCGAAATCCTTCTTAAGCTGATCTATGGCTTTTAAACAATCTTCATGTTTCTTGGAAGCTTTTGGTGTTGGAGTTCTGACTGCATTGTCCTCCTCCCATTCCATGCTTTGATCCTTTTTGTCCCCCCAAAAAGATTCTAGAGTTTGGTTGCTGTTCTTACTTTGCTTCCTTTTCCTGCTCATGTTGCCAGTGAATTACTTATCTTTTTTGCTCTATGGAACTCTGCTTCCAGAGGGGAAAGCTCTGTCCCAAATTGCTGGGATTTTTGCAGCTGCCAGAATTATTAGGAGGCTGTTGAAGCCCCCACCAGCTTTGGCTCACTGAAAACACACCCCAGGACCACCACCCAAGAGCACGATCTGGATCCAGGCCACCAAACAGAAGAGGACTTAGCCTCCGAACCTGTCGTCTGCAGGCCAGGAGCTCTGGAGCAGCTCCTGTGGAGATGCTGCCACTTCTGCTGCTTCCTTGCCCTGGAGGCAGTTTGGTCAGACCACTTTTCTCCCCTACATTTAGCTGAGTTCCACTGAGCTTTCACTTAGTCCTTATTTCTTCTGGCTTGATAAATCTGGAAACTGCCACAGCTGCCACTGATCCACTCTCCTGAGGGCTCCAGCTGCAGCACATCCTGCTCGACCTGGGGCCAAGTTGCAGTTTTGGGCTGGGCTGGTTTCAGTTCCAAGTGCTGTGACAAGCCCTTCCTGCCCAGCTGCCTTCAGAGGGAAGTATATTTTTGTGAGTTTTAGAGCCCTAAAGTTTGTTTAGAGTCATATTTTATAGGTAATATGAAGTGGCTATGTGCGAGCTACAGCATTTTCCTGCTTCTACGCTGCCATCTTGGCTCTGCCCCCCCCCCCATATAAAGAATGTTAACAGAGACTAAGAAAGAGTAGTCATATAGTAAGAAAGCAAACCAAAGAAGGGTGAATTCAGGAAAACTGTGCAAGGAGAGATGATCTAGGCAGAGAAGGTGGTTGATCAGCAACATCAGCTGTAGCTGATAGATTTAAAAGCATGAAGACAAAGAAATAACTATTAAGTTTGGCAATGAAGCAATCACTTGGTAACACCAGAGAGAGGGATTTGAGTGAAATGATGAGTCAGAAGCCAAAATACAAAGAGATGAGAACTACAAGGGGAGAAAATAGAGGAAATGAGCATAGTCCATTTTTTCTAGGAAAAGTTGGTAGACCTTGTTTTTTTCACTACAGCAGAAGCTCCTTGATGACAGAGACCAGATATGTTTTCTTCTTAGTATCCCCTCTTCATAGTATCTAGGAAGTGCCTTGCACTTCAAACTTGACCAATAAGCATTTGTTGGATTTGATTTTCTATTTCCAGCTGTTGGAATCTAGTAAAATCCCACCTGTTAATTTTGTGTAGGACTTACAGGACAGCTAGGTGGCCCAGTGGATAGAGCGCTGAGCCCGGAGTCAGAAAGAACTGAGCCCAAATTCATCCTCAGACTCCAACTAGCTGTGTGACCCTATTTGCCTCAGTTTCCTCATCTGTAAAATGAGCTGGAGAGGGGCAGCTAGGTGGCACAGTGAATAAAGCACCAGTCCTTAAGTCAGGAGGATCTGAGTTCAAATTTAGCCTCAGACAATTAATAACTATCTGACCCTGGGCAAATCACTTTATTCCCTGATTGTCTCCCACAAAAAAAAATACAATTAATAAAATGAGCTGAAGAAGTCAATGGTAAACCACGGTACTATCTTTACTAAGAAAAACCCAAATGAGGTCATGAAGAGTTAGACACAAGTGATACAATTGAACAACAAAAAGGGATTACAGCTTGTATTTAGAAATATAATGACAAAGTAATTCTGAGAAATATTTCAATCCTAATTTGGGGGTTAAACTGTTCAAAGCCACAAACCTTACAGCTACAAAGAAGCTGAGATACCATTAATTATGTACCAATATTATGAGAGACCTCAATAATTAGTAGGATAAAAGTCATAGCCAGAAGAATTCATCACCATAAACAGAAACAGAACTGATTGTTTTTGTTTGTCCTTTATTTTTGAAAATGACCAGTAACATCACAGGGCGATGTCTTGACTTGCATGCGAATTGTATTTTAGTGAGGCAGAGTTACACGAAGTCATTGGCCTCATTCTATCTTCCAGAGTCATCAAAGTCCAGCGGCAGGACTAAAGTCAGGGCGACTGGGGATGGTCTGGGATGCAGTGGATGACCCTTGGCACCTTCAATGGCTGACCAAGCTCCAAGCACTCCAGAACACCTGTTTCAGTCATCTTCATGGCCATTGGAACAAACTGTTCTTATCTTCCCATTCTGTCAGGGAAAGTCTTCACATGTTTTTGGTTATACATACCCTTAATTCACCGACGGGTCTGAGGTCTGTCAGTTACCTTCAACCTGGTTTAGCCAATGTGTAGAGATGATTTACTGGGATGGCCACTGCTTATGCCACAGTTTCTTGGAGCCACAGCTGAGAGTTGAGAGAATCAAGTGGACACCAGAAGTGGATGAGCAACCCTCATACCAGAGCTATGCTAGTTCTCCCTGAACATCAGGGATCATAAGAATAAGAGAGTGATATATGGCTCCTTTGGCAGAAATGATGGACACAGTCAATTCAACTCAACAGTCATTTACTTAGAACACATATTAAGGTTTAAGTGTTGCATACTTTTTTTTAATAAGGGGGGAAATCACTAAGAATTAGAAGAAAAGAAGAAGCACCTTGGAGCTGTTTATTTTCAAAATACTGACATCTTGCACATTAAAATAAATATTTGCTGAACAAATGAGTGAAAACTTCTTAAATTTTAAAGACTGATTAGACTAAAGGGTCCTATGATTCTGTCCCTATGAGGAAATCCCAGTAAGGAAACTCTCTCTTTTAATGCAAATAGCACCTGCTCTACAACTTTCATCTTAGATAGTAGCTTGGAACACTGAAAAGTTAAGTGATTTACTCAGTCACACGGCTAGAATTGATCAGGATCAGGACTTTAATTCAGATCTTTCTGACTCCAAGGTCAGTTCACTATCCATTGTTTCATACTGTCTCTTTTTTTTAAAAATTTTAAGCAAAATGCATAAACAATCTATTGGATAATTAATCTGAAGTGTTCATTAACCAAATACAGTGGATAAAAGCTACAATGAATTTTACCCAAACTTCTTATAAATGATCTTAGCTCTGTTCTGGAAGAAATCTCCTTCTAAGGAGGCATGAAATAAAATTCATTTTCCAAATTTACTGTCTTTGGGGGGCATTCATTCAAGAAATTGGGTTAATTATTCAATGTGAGGGGTGACAGTTTTATAATGCAAACTACTGCCCAAAAAATAGTGTCAGTTCTCAGAGATGTCATCCTTAACCCTTTGAGAAAGTCTAAATATATTCCACAGAGATAAAGCAATATTCTTGGTATATCATTTATCCAATTAGCACCCTCTAAATGTGTCTGTGATATGTAATTCCAGAAAACAAGTACACTACTCTGGAAAACTATGAGCTTAAATATCACATAACATTTCAATATTTCTTATATTTAAGCATATCAATTTCTGCATACAAGGAGGATAGCACATCATATATTATAATATAATGCTGTTTTTGAAGAACAACGGCTTCCAATTTAAAAAATAAGACACCCTCCAGCTGAAGAAAATTCTCACATTACAATATGTTTAAAAGAATCTATTCCAGTTGTGGTTGGTTGTCTATGAGAAATCTTTTTCACAGAAAAAAAAAGAACATTCCCATGTGAAAATCTTTCTTGTATGAGAGAGAGAAAAACTGCATTGCATTTTATACAAACTAGGTGAATTCAAAATGATGGATCATTTCAAAAATATTCATTATACTATTTACTTACATAAATGTGGTTGTATAAAAAGTAAAAAAAAAAGGAATGCATTCACAATTGGTTTAAGTAATTTTCTCTTGGCAAACCACCATCTAAAACAGGGGCGTCATGGCGCCACAGAATTCTGAATTGTGGTAGAGTATCATCAGTACACATGGCATTAATCTTTGTCTCGTTGCAGGAGACACCCTTGCTTGCATTAGTGGGCTGCCTCTTAAATGTAGGATGGTGTAATGTAACTCAGGTTTAAATAACACAATAAATAAGATCTATTCTCTTTAGTCCTACTCACCAAGTTCTCTCCAAATCCATTTGTTAAAATTGTCCAGTGTTTACATATTTGTTCTGATTATGTTCATTAACACAAAAGAAAAATCAAACTCAACAACAACAAATGTTCAAAAGTACAAGAAAGGAAGTATCCTAATGGGTTAATATTTCAAAAATAAAGTCTCCAAATTTAATACTCAATATGTCAGGCAACAGAGACTTAAAAAAACCCAAACATACATATGTGAATGTAGGTTATAATTACTTAACCCATTTTCTAACTTGTCTCTTAACAAACTGACAGTCCCAATATTTTGGAGATCTTACTGTTTTGTATCAGTTTTTTCTCCCCAGTGACAGGGGGAATATTTAGCTGTCTTTAATCTCTTCTAATTAAAAAATGTTTAAAGAAGTCTAAAAGCATTCTTTTTCCAAATATAGATACTTTTTTTTAAAAAAGAACAGACTTTTTCAAGTGCATTTTTTTATATTTTCTATTGAACTTAGAAACATTCAAAAACTGTCCCTACTGAACATAATGTCTATTTAAGGAAACTGGCTATTTATGTGGAAATATGATGAGGGATGATTTAGATAACCCATACTCAAGGCCAAAATAAGAATCATTGGAACTTTTACTGAAGAAGTTAATGGAGGCTAGGCCAAAGGTAAATGACCTTGAAATCCCCAGATGTAGCCTCAAATTGGCTTCAGTGCAAGCATATTATTAATGCAGATGGCTAGTTTATGGCATTAAAAACCCTAGTATCACCCTTTAGAACCAAAGGAGGAATATACGTATAGCCAGATACAATATAGGTGCACTCATAATTTTTTTTAGACTTCATTTTAGAAATCCAAACTTCAGTATGGCGTTGACAAAAAGATGTTAAAATTCTTCCTGTGTTATATAACAGAGTAACATTAGTGCTTAAGTAATAATCAAAGTGAGGTATTTGAAATTAAACTTACATACACATATACCAAAGCCACTCTTAATTCAGTTTGTAAATGTTTCCTCTGTCTGTAATATGTCTTTTAAAAAACATTTAAAATATTTTGTTTTGAAGAATCTCGTAGTGTTAAACTTCTGCAGAGCTCCCGAAAATAGAAATGATATACTTCTGAAAACACACACATACACATGCATGCAGGCAGACACACACACACACACACACACACACAAACACACTACTCAGTCAGAAAGGAATTGTTTAGTTAGTTTGTAGATTTGAAATCATTGGGGACTATATTTCAGTATGGGAAATTTTAGTACCCTGTATTGTTAATGCAAAATGAAGAAAGGAAGCCTGGGAAGTTGGAAGGTTGTGTTTTTGAGATGCATGTTTGGAACTTACAAAATAAAAGCTAGCATACCTCCTAATGTTAAAACATTAACAAATACTTTTTCATATGAATAAAATCTGTAATCAGTTTGATAAGAGCAATGTGCCTTTTTTTGGCATTTAATCAAACAATGAAATCATATACACATTTTCTGACACAAAAGACAAATGGTGTAATAATCTGAAGGAGTTTCTCTATCTCCTTGGAACTTTGCATACTTGACTTGCTTTCCATATTTTGTGACTTTAAATGGTGGGAAAATTATATTAAAATGCTTGTAGCAGTTCCTCTAAACTAGCATCCTTTTTGTTTTATTGTATTTAATATAAAAGCAGCAATTATTTGATTTCAAAGTTATGAAAATATGTACCTTATGAGAAAACAAGCAATTTAAGCTTTAATTGGTGTCATTTTTCACAGAACTGGCAAGATTCTTGCATCCCTGGCATGTTGTTTCCTATAAAACTGCAGAGCTGCCTTCAATGAATGTTTTACGAATGGAGAAGTTGTTATATGAAGGTATATGCATAGATGCCTGGAAATATAAGATTTCTGGTGGGAGTTATTTACAAAAGATGTATTTTATTTGTTATTGTGCATATAACAATCCTTTCTTATTATTTGAAATGTTTCTCTCTTCCCAGGAAGGCTGTTCCTAGTTCATGGTTATGAAAGTATTAGGGTTCCTGTCTAGAGTGGAAAAGAATAGTATGCTTTGATCTGGGGGAAAAGAAGAGTGAGGAAAGAAAAAGGAAATAGGATTTTTTAACTGCACAAAAAAAAAAAATTCCCTATGTCATCTACCAGAACGCTAATTCTGGTTTTAATCAGGAGAAAAAAATTAACAAAGAATATGCGTATGGAGAAGTTTTCTTTATGTGACCATGCAAATACATACATTTAAGCCTCAAACTTTGGATTTTCTTAAATTTTTATTTGTACTAATGGCCTTGACTTACATACTTCATGCTAGAGATTTCACACTTTACTTAATTGCATTTGGTTCTGAATGCCATCGTATTCAGAAATGGAAAGAAAGATCTACAAACACATCACCTCCAAATTGCTCTGTTTTAATGCACATTGTGTAGAGGTAGACTTTCTGGGTATCTGCCTAGAGCAGTGGTTCTCAACCTGCGGGTTATGTTCAACTTAAATACATCCTGTGTGTCAGATATTTACATTACAATTCCTAACAGTAGCACAATTACAGTTATAAAGTAGCAATGAAAATAATTTTATGGTTGGGGGTCAACACAACATGAGGAACTGTATTAAAGGGTTGTGGCACTAGGAAGGTTTAGAACCACTGGCCTAGAGGATGGAGTACAAAAGTTAGAACCTTCTGAATGAAAAATTAGTGTTACTTTAGTTTATTCATGCTTGCCTTGTTGTTTTAGGAGATATAGTTCGGTTTAACCCTATTCTACAAAATCAGTGTAGGTTTGGGAACTCCACTGGAGTTGCCCAAATGAAAAATTAGCAAAGTTGTTGCTTGCATGGCATCTTACTCTTTATGTCCTTTTCCTGAGTTTCATTATTGGCATGGTGTTTTCATTCAGCATGCACAACCCTCAATTTAAATGTAACCACAACAGAACAATCTGTTAAAGGACACCATTTTCTATCCAAATCAAAAGGAAATACTTTAAAAGGTAATTCAGATGAGCACAAAGGAATCTTATCTGCTCAATTTATATAAAAATGTTATTCTTATGCTTGATAATAATCTATCGCATTAAAATATTTACAAAAAGACAGCACAAAAATGCTCATTTGGGAGGTCTATGTTACAAAGTTCATGCCTTGATATTTGATCCCTTTCTGATGAAGGCACCCCAATGACAAATAAAGGCCTAATGTGATGAGTCTAAAATACTCAAATAGATTCATGATCTATTAATGTGGATAGTTCTTCCTGTGATGAAGATCACAAAGAATATCTACAGAGAAAAAGATATGCAAAGAAAACAATTTATACAATAACGACCACTTTGTAAAACAAATTAAAGACAAAGAATTTTGATCAGTACAATACCAGAGGACTGATTATGAAGGATATATTTGGATATGGCCAATGAAAGAATTTCTTTTGATTACATATACATATTTCTTAAAAGTTTTTGTTTTGGAGCAGCTACATGGTGCAATGAATAGAGCACCAGCCCTAGAGTCAGGAGGACCTGAGCTCAAATCAGGTCTCAGTCATTTACCACTTATTAGCCATATGACCTTGGGCAAGTCACTTAATCCTAATCAGCCTGCCTTCCCCTCCAAAAAGGAAAAGAAAAAAGTTTTTGTTTTTCTTTTCCAGTGGAGGGGAAAAAAATAGGTTTTTTGCTAAGAGAAAAAATAATTTTAAAATATCTATGTCATAGTCCTTAATGTAGAGGTTCATGAACTTTTAAACAAAATTTTGATAATGGACTTTCAATATAATTGGTTGTTAATTTTGTCTCTTTTATTTTATACATTTTAAAATGTTATTCTATGAAGGCATTCATTGGTTTCACCGGAATGCCAAAGGGGTCCACGACACAATAAAAGAATAGAACCCTTGATTTATGCTCATTCAGCCTGTGTGGCTTTTGTCCACCATCTCCTCTAAGTTTGCTATAGGGGAAACACCTCACTTGTTTTGTTTTTGACATCATAAGTGATCCAGGGAAGAATATGAGGTGTTCACTGTTGATCCTAAAGTAAACTTTGGTGGTAGGAGAGAAGTCATAAAAGAAATTCATATGAGGCACAGATAGTACAGGTGATGGATTCAAATTAACCATCAGGCTTGTCAGTCCAGCCTGACAACCTTTACCTAACATCTGAGAGCTGGTAGAGATCACACCCATCATAGACTATAATCCAACACTGTCATTTCAAAGATGGATAAATCCATGTCCACAGATGTCATGATTTGCTCTCTTTCTTGGCAGGACTGTGTTCCAACAAGAGAGTAGAATTTAAGGGGTGGGACTTGGGAGGCCGGAGAGAATCCTTTTCCACTTTAAATTAAGGTTGGGAGAAGACAAAGTAATAGAGATTCAATGTGTAAAGAACTTCAGTATTTGTTCCAATAAAAGTAATGCCACCAATAATACCGAAAACATTATTGTGCCTTCTTGAGAAGCTCTCAGAAGCACCAGGCAGACACACCTCACCATATTACCTAATTCTCCTCTAAAGCACAATGGTGGTAGGTTTAATCCTGAAAGGAAGATGCTAAATAGCCTTAATTAAATAGACCTTTTTAATCCCATACTGGGCATTTAGCCTCTTTAATTATGTTTCCTCTTGTCTACCATATTCAAATGTAACTTTAGACCAGGAAGTAAAATATTTCTACAGTGTTATGACTATAATTTTTTTTTGTGGGGAGAGATAGGGGTATAGTGAGGGGGATCTATGATTTCTTTGGTATAAGGAACTTTCAGTGAAGAAACTCCTATGAATGCAGATTGGCACCAGCTTTAAAATTTATAGTCTTAGAGAGTTTCTGGGAACACTGAAAGGTTAAACTCACCTTTGAGTCACACAGCCAGAATGCAAAGGAGGAGGAATTTAAATCCTGGTCATTGCACCCTGAGGCCCACTCTCTACCCACTACTCCCCAATGCCTATTAAAACCAATCCACAAATCTGCCAACAATGGGGGGGGGGATTTTCCAGTGTCATTACCTTTACACACTGGTTTCTGAGCTGCAGCAGTTGGAACTACCATGGGACATCACTCCTAAATGTAGATAAGTAGCACACTCTTATCATGAATTCAGTTTCATGCTAAACAACCTGCTGGAAGAAGAGACAAATTATTGACACTTTCTTGCCTAAAGTTGATTTCCAGTCATCTTCTACTGGCCTCTTAGGCTTCCCGGGATCCCTGCCACTTTAATAGATTACCTTTCAGAATCCTTTCCCTAGCACTGCCATATCCCCTAGGTGACCTACCATTTCTGTACTGGGCAAGTTCCACTGTCCAATTTCTCCACTCCTGTCCCCAGTCTGCTGGAGAAACTTATGAAATCACTGCTTGAAAAAGTCATGAAATCAAAGTTATTTCACCCATTATATTTTCTTTACTTCTCAATTCCCTAGTTGCCCCTCCAACTACCAATACAGACAAATTAACCTCCTGATTCATTAAGAAGACCAAATCTATCATCATAGGGGAGTTTGTCCAAGGAGAGAGCTAGATGAGATAATCATTGCATAAGGTTGAAGGGTCAAGGACAAACTTGTTTGGATTGGAGAAACCCAAGTATATTTTTAGGCATATGTGAAGGAGAGAGATATTAAGACGCTTGAGAAAGGGTATGATTCCAGGAGCAAGGTCCTCAAGAAGGCAGGCAGAAGCTTTAGGAGGAAATGTGATGACAGTCCTGGGATATAAGAAGCATAGAAGACCCAAAGGGTGGGTAAAGGTCTTGAGAAATATTGAGAAGTAGAGGAGGGGAGCTTAACTGAAGGATTTTCCTAAGGAATAGAAGCAAAGCTTGCTCCCAAAAGAGAATTTTCCTATTCCTCCAAGTTGCTCCTTCCAATAGATATGGAAATGTGGAATTACACACACACACACACACACACACACACACACACACACACATACATATATATACATACATGTATAGATACACACATGTATATTAATATTGATGTGCTCTAAGAAAAAAATAACTTAAATTTGAAGAAGCATGGGAACTCCTGTGTGAACTAGAATAGACTGAAGTAAACAGAATAAAATAAACAATATACACAATGATGATGTCAATACAAATAAGAATGCTGAACCAAATTCGTATTCTGTGTAATTGTACTGATCAGTTTTGGCCCCAGACAAGTCTTCTCCATTCCTTGGAGAAGTGAAGAGCTATATGTCCTGTATCAGACATGGCAGCTATGTCAATTAGTTGAGCGACTGTTTTACTCTCATTACCAAAGAAGGCTGGGAGGGTGAGAGGCTATCCTTGGAATCAGGAATACTTGCATTCAAATCCCATCAGATATCAGTATATCAGATAGCTATGATGTTGACAATTTACTTAACCTCTCTGGGCCTCATTTTCCTCATCTGTGAAAGAAAAGGAATAGACTCAGTGATCTCTATGGCTGTCCTAGTGCGAAATCTATCATGTGATCCTATGATAATTTCATAAGGCATTGGAGACATGGAACAGGAAACGACTAAGTTACACTGAAGTCTTCTTCAAGATAAAACATACTTGTTTCTTCACATACACCTCCCATTCAATATCTCTTCTGCCTTTCTGTTGAGCGAAAGACCAGAGTACCTAACTAAACCACAGAATGAACACCACCTTACAACTATGCACTGGCCCCATTCTGCCTGTCTTAACCAGGCTTCTCTTGATGGAAGTCCATGAACCCTAGGATATACTGAGACCTGGTCCTAATGACTGATTATGAGTACTTATGACACTACAATAGCCCTAGAAATGAATGGTGTCACAGCTCAATCTCTACATATGGCCAAATGAATACCGGCAATGTCTCTACCTCTTCTACATTAGTGCCTTGCCTTCAATGAGATCTGCAAGCTCAGGTCAATTAACAAGTGATAATTCCACGTTGAAATGGGCTCAGGACTTGCAAGAAGCTCACTAGTAACCACAAGTAAAACAATGACAATAACAAAGTTAATAGATAATGTCTATAGGGCTGAGGCAGCAGGATGTCCTTAACAAAAAGTCAGAAGATATGAAGGAGAAGACTAAGTCAAGTTCAGAGGCAGGACTCTTGAGCATATACACCATTTATTATGCTCAGTCCTTAAAGCTCAGTATTATCTTTTGAGCTGAGAAGAGCAGAACTAAACACTATCACCACCAAACATTCCACCAAATGACCTATATCTATATTGCTATATGTGGTTTAGGAATTTTTACAAATATATTGTAATGCCAGAGAATTCCTATTCCACAGAATTATTGGATTCAGAACCATTCAAAACTGTATACATATACCTTAAATACCTAATTCAGGGGTTCTTAAGTTTGGGGGATCAGGGAAGGACCATTCTGGAAGTCGGGTAAAACCTGCAGACTTTCTGTGAAAAATGTTTTTAAAAATATATGAAATAAAATACATACGATTACTATGGAAACTAATATTGAAGCATAGTTACAAAAAAAATAAGCCAAGTTCACCTCAGTGGGCTGTAGTACACAACGTGAAACCCTTGCCCAGGGCACATATGTGCTTTGTCTCAGCTCTGTCTTCAGGACACAAGCCTTTCGTACTAGTGTTTGAACACCAAGACTTCACTTTTGCCGTATTCTTGGGGCTGACTGGAAACTTTCAAAATTTTTCTCTCAGGTCAATGTTCTAATGTTCACACACAAAAAAATGATTTTCCACCAGCAAAAAACTTGCTTTGTACAGATTATACAATACAAAACACATGCAGGGACTCAGTGAGAATTCCTCCCAGAAACTCCATTTAGGGAGGGCACCTAGGCTATGCACCGCTTTACCTCCAACCCAGATGCACTCCCCACACTTGTCCATTATGTTCATGAACCTTGTAACTTCTTCCTACCCCATTTTCAGCTTCTTTTTGCTTACATGTTCTGCCCTATTAGAGTGTAAGCCATTCAAAGGAAGGAATAGCTTTTTCATATTCATATTCCCAGCACATATAACAGTTCCTAGAGCATAGTATGTATTTAATAAATATAAATTTATTGACAATGCAAACAAGAGACATTAAAAAAACAAGATCCAGATGAAGATCAGTGACATAAGGAATCAAAAAACAGCAATGGAATGTCACCTTGGTGATGAGTGGATCGATTAAGAAAAATACTTAAAAACAACAGTCTTGGATTTGGAAATAAACTCTTTTTTTTTGGAAAGAAGTGTTTTCTTTTCCCATGCTGGTATCAGTCATGGTGGGAGCACCTCTTGACTTCCTTCAAGTCCCTAAAACCCCACTTTCTATTTAAAAATTATTTCTTTGTCTCTCTTAATGTCATTGCTTGCCCTTTGTATTCATCACTTCTAAGTGATCTCGTCTCTATCTTGCTTGTACATAATTAATCTGTTTCCATGTTGTCTCCACCATTGGAATATGAATTCCTTGAAAGCAGGGACTGTCTTTTGCCTTTCTTGGTGTCCCTGGACCTTAGCACAGTAGTTACTAAATAAATGCTCATTTAGTGTCTAAAAATCAAAATGGCAAAACAAATAATGTTCCTTGAGAGTGGAACCAAGTCCAAAGACTTGGAACTGAAAGAAACCTTAGAAATTATCAAGTCCATTTCCCCATTTTACAGATGAGAAAAAGGCTACACAGAGAGGTTGGGTGAGTTATCCAAGGTCACACAGAGCTTGGACATAGTCCCAGGTTCTCAGACACCAAAGTTAGCATACAAATTTGCTGTTAACCTTGAAACCGACAAAATGGAGAAACACACAGCTACTTGACAACTACAAAGAAAAAAATTCAGATAAAATTCCATTTTTAAGAATCTTTTTTAAGGCATTCCCTTGTTATACCCCCTATCCCAATATACAACTTTCAAAATGACTCAAAATAGTTCCCAGTGGTTGATTCAAAATATGCATAGTGATCAAAATAGCCCCTTCTAAAGATAATGTGTCTATCACATGACAGATAAACACACTAAGTGTGTGTATACATATACTGTGTACAGAAACTAAATGGCTCTGTTCATTTCTGCATTGAGTTGGCAAATATGATTTCATTGCATGGGACTTCTGCAAATGTGCTTCGCTATATTGTATACATACATATAAACATAGAGATCTGAATGTTCCTATGTACACATGCATACGTATTTTAATTAGCTTTTTTAAAAGCAGTTCAGAAATGCATATGCATACACATACTCACACATATTCCGAAATGCCATCATTCAATGTAATTCACGGTGTGTATTGAAATGTATCAAAGCAGAAACACATTCCAAAAAGAAATACTCACCGGTGCAATTAAATCATAAAGGAGTTTAATTTATTCGCTTAGTAGCTAAATGTTTATTCCGATATTTTGGTCAGAATGTTCTTTAATGAGAGTGTACCTGGAATGAATTAAATTAAGTTATAATTCTGTTATTATTTAAGCTCATAAGTTAAAGTATTTCTTCAGGGAGTATACATATATGCTCTGGTGCATTTCAATGAACACTGATCTTTAAAATGTCTTTTACAACTATTTGCAACTTGAAATCTGAAAATTTTGAGTGCATGACGGTTTATGAAATTGAATGCAAGCAGCTACCACTACCCCATCACAACCATCATTACTACTACCTTAAACAGCAACCACAATAATAATAACTAGCATTAGCATAGCATTTTAAGGCTAGCTCAAAACTTTTACAAATGACCTTATTCAATCATATTCTGACAACCACATGAAGTCAAGTATTGCAAGCATCATTATACATTTTTATAGATGAAGAAAGTGAGACTCAAAAACGTTAAAGGACTTGCTCATGGCTTCAGGGCTGAATTTAACCCCTCTCTCCCTCCCTCTTTTTGGAGGCAATCAAGGTTAAGTGATTTGTCCAGGGTCACATGGCTGGATAACATCTGATGCTGGATTTCAACTCAGGTCCTCCAGATTTCAGAGCCAGGGCTCTATCCACTACACCACCTAATTATCCCACCCATCTCTCTCTTGTCTCCAAATCTAACATGCTCCCCAATAATCTCTACTACATGCCCCACTGAGGCAGGACTTGGGGCCTTACTTGTTACATCTTGGTGTTTTAGGTGACTCCTTCATATTTAAACATCTAACTCAATCCACTTTCCAAACCCTGTTCTATTTTTACCTCTGCCTAAGGCTGAATGGTGATGGGCTGGAGTCTATGAAACCAAAAGAAATCAGAAAGTGTTTTCCTGAGACAAGATCCTTTCCATTTCTAAATCTATGACCGAATCACCTACCTGGCCTCACCAGGTGATCAAGATACAAATCACATTAAAATGCTCTCGTGGGTGTTTCATGGACTTGGTGATTCAGTGACAATCTTACTCCACAAATCTAGCTCTTAGAGTGAGTTGGGAACTTTAGGAGACATTTCAACTTCTTTTTAAACCGCTAAGGGATTGTTTGAGTGTCTGCCATATATATTGGAAATAATAGTGAAGACAAAGGAGGAGGAAGAGGAGGGGGAGAAGGAAGGAGGACAAGAAAGAGGAAGAGAAAAAGGAGCAGAAAGAAGAGTCAAACAGTATATTACCACTGATATTTCAAATGAGACTAAAAAGGAAATGGGCAAAATTATACTTGAATTCTTAAAAACCACTTTTCAGTCTGATAGAATGAATGCAGGTAGCAAACCAATTATGTGAAACTGTAATGATCTTTATTAAAAAGGCAGTACCTGCTATAATTCTCATTAACAAATTCAATGGGAGTTGACAGGCAGTATATAGTCATTTAGGACCTATACACAACAATTATACATGACAGTCCATGCTATAGTAAGAAGCCCATAAGGGATGGTATAAGTTTTAAGGAATATCCCTACTGACAGCCATCAAATACTCCCAAACTAATAGCAACTTGGGAACTATCTCTGGGGAAGACTATACCAACACTTTGCTAGAACTTGCAGCACAATACTTGAATGTCACACTGACCAATTAAAGGCAACAAAAGAGAAAGAGATGGAAAGAAATTTGGAAAATGAAAGTAAATCAGAAGTTCTAGATTCCCTCAATCAGTAATTGAAAGGAAAAGTCATGAAAACTCTTAAAGCAATACAAGGAGCTAAAGCAGGAATACAAAAGTGAGGGGAGGAGGGAATAAACAATTCAACATCGATCAAAAGAACTTTCCTACAGAGGCCAGAGGAGTAAATTCACTAGAAGTAAGACAGACCGACCACACCTCCTCTCCTCTCACAAAGCTTCCCAACTTACTAGTAGAAAATGTTCATTCAGTCCTTGATACAGGCACAGGGAATTTAATACAAAGCATAAATCTGAATCAAATCTGAAAGAAAAAAATGTGTATCCTTAATAAAATGAATGACAAAAGAGTTACATCAAGGGAGGCTACCTTTTGATAAAAATTGAAAAGCAGAAGGTCCAGATAATACTTGTTAATTATTAGCTCAAGCGCTTCTTTTCTCAGACTGATCCTAGCTTTTCATTCTTTTCATCAAGCATCACATATGTATTGCCAAAAGGTGCTTCCTAATAAAGGACAAGAGTGTGTTTATGTGCTTTATCCAAAGTATCCATAGCTTGAATCACTAAAAAAATAAAATACTTCACAAGGATATAAATATATTGGAAAGGCAAAAAGGGCATTCCCCAAAGTAAAATGCCACCCATTCAGTAATACTTGAACAGTCTGCCCAAAACCAATGTAATATTTGTTTTACTTTTGTTGATTATTACAAAGCCTTTAACTCAGTTCCACACTCATGCCATATTCAGGTACTGCAAATATATGAAATCGTTATTAGTATAATTCTTTACATTCACAAAGAAAACAATTCTCTCTCAAAAACATGCTATGATCATAATGTTAAGAATGACTGACATAGAATATGACATCCTCTGGGGCAGTAGTTAAAGCCTGTTATGGCTCTTTCCACTGTTAAACCTATCGTAGAACCAAGTATGACAAAATCAAAGAAAGAGTTGAACCAAAATATCTTATTAATCACTTGATGTAAATGGATGATATTAAGCTATGTGGCTCCCCTGAAAAACAGATAAAAGAGTTCCTTCATGTCTTGTAATCTTTCTCCAGTGATATCAGAATATCATTTGGATTCAATATGTGCAAAATTTTTAACATATGCCAAGGAAAGCTTGAGGCTGAGAACTTCAAGCTGGAATCCAGTGGTCACACTGAACTGAGAGATTAAGACAATACCTACAAAAACTTTTGTTTTCTCCAGGCAGGACATATTGACCATCAATACATCTCAGAGATGGCTGAGTCTGAATACATTATGAAAATTACTGGCATCTTGGAATCAAAGTTAAATGGAAAGGATAAGTTTAAGGCAATTAACACCTATGCAATGTATACACTATCCTTATGTTATTGCAGAATTGTAAAATGTCACCTAACAAATTTGAGAAGTATCCACATTAATTGTCCTACAGTATACACAGAGAAATTAACATTATAAAAGGAGGAAGAGAATTAATGGGCATTTTAGAGTACTCAGATCAAAAAACCTGCAGTACTTTTGGAACAAGCAGGTACGACTTCACCACTCAAGAATAAAGGTTGAAAACCAATATATCCATCTCTGGATTTTTCAATTGTAACTGAAATTGGTTTATTTTTGGACAAAGCTTAAGAGATAGCAAGATCCAAGAAGGGAATCAAAAAGTACTACATGGGTGACACCCACATGAACTCTGCCAATAACATGTCAACAAAGAATCATCAAAGGGTTGAGTCATGTGGGTTATTTGTGGAAACAGAGGGGTTTATGATGGCAATTAGGATGAGGTCATTGCCACCATCAATTACAGAAGGGTTATCCTTAAGGACCCTGAACTTAACAATCAATGTAGATTATTCAAGGAAGCAATATAAACTGGTCAACACATCAATGACAATTGTCAAATTTTAGTAGCTACCAAATACCTTTTCTTATACATCTGAAGCTCACTGTTTTATGGACAAATAGATGACAAAGTACAAAGATGTCTCCCAAAATATTCTAAAAAACTCAAAAACAAACCATACTATAGCTGGATCATTATCATGATCCAAACATCTATTCACATTAATCCAGATACAATGTTGATCCTTAAAAATTTAAGATTTTTTATAGATATGCATACACCAAATACAATCTTCAAGCTACCCAGAATTAAACATTTCCAAAATATATATCCTTCACAGATAAGATCAAAGTCATTTGCAAACAGAATATGGATTATATGATCCTTATTGTCCTGTCTGTTATCAGAATTGTACCAGGTATACTATCAGTGAGACTTCAGAAAATGAACATACACTTAAATGCATTTGTTCAACTTTCTGTTAGTGTTGTTCAGTCATGTCTGATTTCATGACTCCATTTGGGGTTTTCTTGGCAGGAAGACTAGAAGAGTTCGCTATTTCTTTCTCTAACCCATTTTACAGATGATTAAACTGAGGCAAAAAGGGTTAAATAACTTGCCCAGGATCACACAGCTAGTAAATATCTGAGGCCAGATTTGAACTCAGGCAGATGAATCTGCCTGACTCCAGGCCCAGTGCTCCATCTACTGTGCTACCTAGCTGCCCCATTCAACTACAAAATGTATTTCTTTCTATATGTCTATGCAATAATCCATAGTAAATTAAATATAACAAAAAATGTAGCAGGAGTAGCATATGCAAGGAGTATTTCTATTTGAACTCCAAAAATGATGAGAAGAATGAGGTAATGATTGTGATAAAGATAACTGATTTTCATATGGGACTCTAACATTTTAAATAATTTTTATGTACATTGTCTTGTAAGTTGTCTAAAAGACAATCAGTTTTAAAGTCAGTGAGAGGGACTCAGGTCTCAGGACACATACTGGCTTTATGACCACAGGCAAGTCACCTAACTACTCTGAACCTCAGTTTCTTCAACTGTAAAATGAGAGTAACAGTACATGGGATACCTTCCTCACAGATAGGTAAGGTTTGTGCAAAATGTCCTTTGTCAAACTTGAAGCATGCTATAATGTAAGCTTATTTTTATTATATTAGTGTGTAAGTAGTCATAAGGCTATTTCTATGGGACATGAAATCAATACATTTATTCCTCTGAGGAGAAAATTGGTTATTAGTGTATTGTAAATCACCAGTTTCTGAAATCTAGGAAGTTGCTACAACCAATCAATGTTAGCTTGGTTTAGGGAACACTTAATCATTCACTTCTAAAATAGAAGGAAGACTTTTTTTAATTAAAAAAGAAAAAATTATAATTAGACTTTTTAGACTTTCTTGTAACACCCCAAAACACTGGACTTAGGGTCACAGGACCTAGATTTAAGATTTTGCCTAGACACTTACCATCCGTTTGGCCTTGGAAAAGACTCAAAGGTCTCTTCCAAGTCTAAAGTACTTTGTCTCTGAGGTTCCCAAAGGTCCTTTATAGTATCAAGATATAAGAACTAGGAATGACTGAAACAGATAAAATAATAAGTTGATTACCTCACTTTTACCATCTCCATTTTTCTGGCATGTTGTAGACCCAGCATTCTGTTCACACCCAGTGTGCCAAATGAGATCCTAAGTGCCCAAGTTTTCCTCATTGACTACTTGTTGCCAAGGAAGGATTTAGGTCTGAAACCACCAAAAATATGTAATAATCACCTTGGAATGAATGATCTGGTATGTTATCATTACTCTTGTAAGACAAAGTATGTGTGTAAAAACAAGTGAGGCTGGTCAATGTGTCCATTAAACTATGCTGAATGGTCAGGACATAATAGCTATTATATGCTCATACAGGATTTACTAAAGTGATCTGCCTAGTTTCTATTCTGCAGCTTTAGATACCAAAACACGAAGCAGCTAAGTTTCTTAGGCTAGTTGCAGCACTCAGGGGTGTCACTGAGTCTGGCACTGGAGCTGATGTCCTCTCAGCACAGGGCACTAGGACTGTGATGGCAAGGACCAGGGACGGTTCAGTCCTGTTGGTGCTTACTGTTATGTAGATATCAAAATGCTTCCCCAGTTAGCTGCAGGTTGCTCTAAACTTACAACCACAGCGTCTTAACATTCTTTTTAATTAAAAATCAATAAAAGCTCTCAACTTAAAAGTTAAACACGGCCTAAACTGTGGGTAAGCTACTGAATCCAGAGATAAAGGCAGTTAGCTTAGCTTTAACCACCTGAGAAGTGTGATAATCACCCTGAAATGCATGGCCTGGAGTGTTTTTATTGCTATTATAAAATGAGTCTTCTATACCATAGTAAGAAAAGCATTTAGGTGTGTGAACTAAGTAATGGTTGTGACATAATTGACAGCAAATGAGGAATTAAAAATTTATTGTATGCTGTCCCCCATTCCATAATGTCCTTTCTAATAGATTTTCAAGTGTGTCTACATGCACACACATACACACACACATGTGTGTGTGGATATATATATTATATAATAACAGATTTTAAGTGTCTATACACACACACATACATGTGCACTGCTTATAATTTTTTTTGACTTCAGGGTCGGTGCTCTGTTCACTGTGCCACTTAGCTGCTCCTGCTCATAATTTCAAGAACCAATTATAATCATAGACTCTTAAGGATAACATAGAACTTAGATAAATATCTATTCCAGCCTCTTAGTTCCTATAGACAAAAGATAAAGGAAAGGAAACTAAACCTATTAAAGGTAAGGAAACTATTAAAATATATGCTGTAAACAACATGATACATGAGCTGTAATAACATCGTTTATGGATGGGTACTAATACTTGGTTTCCGTTTCTGCCCATCTACCTTACTTCACCCTTTTAGCACTGGGGGTTGACTCACCAACTCCCCCTGTTGTTAATCATGGGTTCTTGTTGGGCTATCCTGCCTAGGTAAGGGTAGGTTTATAGTTTTTGTTCTACACTGTTAGCCTAGAAATAAGTTCCCAGGAATTCTTCAGGCTTTCTAAGGCTTTCAACATTAGTAACTTCAAGGAAATCCACAAGGGGTTTCAAATATCAAAGGAGAGAAGTTACCCATCTGCAGGTGTCTCAAAACCAAACCCAGTCTCTCATGCCAAAGTGGGGAACCCAGGCCTTGATCTTGTTGAGCTGCCAGCTATTGAGTGATCAGTTTCCCCTCTCATTTTCTGTAGTTGTTCTTCTATAAGTCAGTTGGCCCCAATTCTGTATGAATTGGATACTAATCAAAGTTTCTGGACTTTTCTTCCGGTTTTTGTATTCTTGACTAGCCATCTAAATTCTCTAGCAGATGACTTGCCTGTGAGTGCTCCAGGTACTCTCATTTAATTCATTTCAATTTCTCATTTGCTATCAGTTATGTCAGAACCATTACTTAATGCACACACCTAAATCAGTTTGCTGGCCTACCAGGGCAGCCACTGGACCATGTTCTAGATGTTCTCTTCAATTCAGAGCCCTTGGTGAACCAGTTCAGTTCTATGCTGACTTATTCCCTCCAGTAATTTGCTCCTTTTCCTACTGAAGATCTTGTCCAGCCAAACTTTCTACCATCCACTGCCTTTGCTCCTACTCACATACTTCTGAAGGAAGATGGAAAATTATGAAACTATGCTTAGTACACTATAAATTTATGTCATCTAAACCTATAACAAGGCAATACTTTCACACATCCCCAATTAACTCATTCTCCCACTTACCACGATGACTTTTCCAACTCTCTTTCATCATCCTTCAAACTCCCCATGGTTCCCCCTCAGTTCCCTGAAGCTAAGAATCTTGCCTCATGTTCTACTTTAAAAAGGAAGCCCATTCTCCAAGAGCCTCCTCTTCTCTCCACCTCCTCATCTAACATCACTTAGATGCTTTCTGTCACCTTTTCCTTCTTCCTGACTCCCAAGAAAAAGCAGCCCTTCTCTTCAGCAAGGCAAACCCCTTTACCTTTACAAATGCTCCCATTTCATCCTGTTCTCTTCATTATAATGGGACCTCTATCACCTCCTCTATCACCTGTCATCAGCCTCTCCCTGTATACTGGCTCTTTCTCTACCAACTTAAAAACAGACCCATTTTTAAATAACCCATAAAGGATGGATTAATCCATCCCTGATTACTATCGTCCTACATTTCTTATCCATTTTCTGGCTAAACTCCTTGAGAAAGTTCTCTTTATAAATAATTCCTCTGTTTTCTTTCCCCTAACTCTTTTCTTAACCCTATGCAATTTGGTGACCTCATTATTCAAGCAAAACTGTTACCTCCAAAATTACCAATGATCTTTTAATTGCCAAATTGAAAGGCCTTCCTCCAATTCCAATCGTACTTGGCCTCTCTGAAACCTTTGACACAATCACCCTCTTCTTGATTCTCTCCTCTTTCCAAGTTTTCGTGTCACTGGTCCCTCCTACCCGTTAGAAGGCTAATTCTCAGTCTGTTTTGCTGGATCATCATCCAAGTCCCACAGCTCAGACATGGATTCCATAGAGCTCTCTCTTGGTTCCTTTTCTGTTCACTCATTATACTAGTAGTTTTATTTATTTATGTATATATATATATATATATATATATACTAGTTATATATACTAGTATATTGGTAGTCCTCTCATCTCTGATAGATGTAACAATCATCTCTATGCAGATGCTTCTTAGATTATTTATCCAGCCCTAACTTCTGATACCTAGTCTTACATCTCCAAATGCATAACGCACATCTGAAACTGAGGATAGCTCATAGGCATCTTAAACTCAGTTGCTGATTCTACTCTTTGTACATATAATAAAAGGAATGATCAAGTAATTTTCCAAAGGATGCAACGTAAGTAAAAGGGAAAGGCTTTAATGAGGACTTACGTTCATCAGCTTGCATACTTGCCTAAGCATAAACAGGTCTACAATTTTAACAAAACACAAATCATAGGTGATCAATACACCGAATATACTATAGTAGCTCATTACATTACAGAATCCTCTATTCTCTATTTATCTCCCAATTGTGACATTATGAAGTACTTCTTCATAGACTATCCTCTCATGCCTTGAATGCCTTTCATCCTCATCCTTTGCCTTATAATCCTTACATAATCCTTAGTTTCATTTAAGCAATACGCTCTAGTACCACTTGTGACAGGGCCTTGCTTGAATCTCTCATCCCTAATTGTTAATGCCTTTCAATTGTTTTGCATTCATGATGAATAAATTTTGTATTTGCTTATTATCATATATGTTTTATTGTTATGTGTTGATATCCCTGGCAATAACACAGTACCTGGCCTATAATAGTTGCTTAAATAAATGTTTGGTGAATCTTCTTGCCCTATATTAGAGAGCATTACTTTAATATAATCTTGGGAAATAATTCAAGTAGGTAATATTTAAAGGTTTCTGTGGATCCAGAAAGCCCAGAAAGCCTATAAAACCTACCAGGGCAACACAATATAACATGATCATTGAAGGCAGGTTATCTAAAGTCAAGACTAGGAGTTTATACCTGGAAAGATTTGAGGGAAAGAGAAGAGCATTTGTTCTTCTAAAATTCCCCTATGTATATACTGTAGATTAGTTTGAAGAGAAAGGTTTAGATCACTTTCCCACCTACCCACCCACTCACCCCTGTATCCTCCCACCTCTCAAATCAGTTTACCCGTCATTATTACACATATGTTCCTGGTTACCATAATAGACCACATATGTAACTTTAACTACATCATTTCAGAACTCCATTTACAGATTCTACATTTTATTTGATTCATAGTTTTGCATTTTTTCCAAAGGAGACTGGCTGTTAATCCCTGTCCTCTGCAGGAAATTCATACGCCGGTTGGCAAAATGTGAGAAGAAAAAATACTTTGTATTCCAGTTGCCATGTTAGCTGCCGTACACATGCATATACATTTCATCTCCAAAGTCATTCTTCATTAGTTCATTTTGGAATTTATATGGCAGCATTTTCGCATCATTTTAGGAAAGTTAAGGATGGGGGATCTGCAGAATTGTTCTTTTATGCTAGAATTGAGAACTTTGGTGGATGAGAACATATAAACTCACACCCAGAGAGTGAACTCTAAGCTTCTATAGCCCTGAGCGGAAAGACAATGAATTGAAATGGTCACAAAGGAGCTAAAATCAGCGTGGAAGAAGCGTAATAAAAGGTTGGATTTGTTTTTCCTATACTATTTATGAAATCTGGTTATGTCTTAGACTAAGAGAGGAGAAAGCTGTGGATCTCGTCAGTGAGGGGAACAGAGAGTAGGGGAAGGAAAGTCCAGCTATAAAGGAAGACACATTTGCATTCATCAGCCAGTATTTCCTATCAAAGTTAAATGCAGTGGGTTTATTAGAGAAAAACAGAGAGTAAATGACCACAATCAGAATTTCCTGTGCCTTAGTCCAAACTGCAGTTACATTTGGTAACTGGGAAGAGAAAAATAAAGGCAATGTGGGGTTTATGGGGTTTTTGTTGTTTGTTTTTATTTTCTTTCTTTTAAGACTCTCCACTTGAAACAGAAGAACTTTCAGGCTCTGATTTTGTCCATTAAAACACAACACTACTTTGCATTTGACTTTTTAAAAAATAATTTTCTTGTTTAAAATCAAAATAAGCCTCACAACTTTCCAAGTTCTGCATGTTTTGTGTCCTGACATTCAAGGAAATTCATGTAAAATGGGGGGTAGGAGGAAAAGTAATTATGAAAGTAATTATGAAAATGGATATTTTAGACCTTCCAAAATGAAGGAATTTTTTTTACAAGTAAATGTCTTTTATAAACAGGTTGAACTATCCGGTAGGATCAGTGCTTTTTCATATGCAAATAATGTTTTCCACATAAAGAAAAAAAAATTGTGAGGAGGGACAGGGGGAACTTAATTAGCAAGGAAATGTCTCTGTAGTGTTTAGATACAACGAATGAAATGATTGTCTATTAACTCTTCTTCTACCTTTATCTTAATTTCTCATTTAATTTCACCTTTGGACATTACTGGACAATATTACATTTTGTATTGGTAGGCAAGAATTTGTACGGTTCTAATCTCAAGCAAACCCTTCATTATTTATAATTCAAGACAATGTAATTTATTACATTCCCACTTTCTCATGAAATAGTATCACTTGCACATGAAACTAAGGAGAGGAAGAACTGAAAGATGTTCACTTCCTAGTGAAAGACCAACCTTGTAGGAAAATATTAAATTGCATGACTCTCAGAACTTGTCAAGATATAACAATAAATTGTATTTAAAATTCAAACTACACACATATTAGATGAAACATAAAGAAAGAGGTCTTAAGTGACAAATGAAACTAGAATTTATGCTATGCCTTTTTGTTTCACTTTAAAAAGGTACGTATAGGGACCAGGCAATACATCTAGGCAGGAAGACACTGCAGGGTTTGAATTGGAGTGGGGTATATTTTAGTTTAAATCCTGCCTCATACAGTTTTTAGTTCTGTTGACCTTAGGCAAGTCACTTAATGTCTCCCAGTCTCATATTCCTTCCTCTTTTGCTAAATGGAAAATACCAGCTACCAACTCGCAGAATTGTTAGGCGGCTCCAACGAGATAGTATGTATTAGCCCTTTTCAGACCTTAAAGTGCTATGTAAAGGCTAATTATTATTTATTACTGTGTTAAAATGCCAAATACATCCTTTATTTCTATTGCACTAAAGAAAATTTAAAAAGTAATTTATCATAAGATCATGAGCATTAGAAAATACAGATTTAAGAATATATACATAGAATGTATTTAATTAGTGGAAATAGCATAGTTAATGAAAATTTATTTTGTTTGGTTTTTTATCATCAAACTATTTTCATTTTCAGATATGTGCTTGACTTTAGTATAAACAAGAAAACTGATGTGAATATATTGAAGAAAGTCAGAGTCTTTATGGGTCAACTCTCCTCTCTGGATGTATATGTTACTCCCATTAATAGGAAAGGATCAATTTCAGATTTATTGAGAGCAGAGAGTCTTCTAACTAAAAGTTAGTGTGTATTTGGTCTGGCTATGCTTCCTGAAGACTGACAGAATTCCATAAAGTGCTGTCCATACCTTCAATTTATCACTGGAATCTATCACTCTGCATTTCATATCAAATGGATTTTGACACATCCCATTTGAATAAAACAGTGGTAGAACCTGCATACTCATTTGCACTGCTATATTAATTGTTACACTTTTGATGCACTGAATACATGTACATAATTGGTAGAGTGCATGGGAATTAAGTCAAATTAGTCGACTATGCATTGTTTAAGAAAAAAAAAAGTTATTTTTGCCTAACTCCTAAATTGATTGAAATGAAGAGTTTATCATGGGGTGGGGATGGGGGGCAGAGAGATTTAATTTGCATCTAGCTCATGTAGAATCATTTAAAATGATACTAGACATTAACTTAGTAAAACCACATTAGATACATGCTTAGAAAATAAAACTTGGCAAGCATATAACATGTAAGCATTGAAAAACTTATCAGTATAAAAGTATTTAAATATTGCATAATGATTTCACTATCGAGTGAACGAGTCTTAAATAATCTCCTTGCTATACAATGCACTTTGTATATCATGACCAGACCCAGAGCTTATTCTGGAAGATTACCAGTCTGGGTCAGTGACCTCTAGCCGCCAGAAAGCCAATGAGAAAGGGTGAGGAAGGTCATAGTTACAGATGGCCCATTGTATTTCAATAGAATGTCCATAAAAAGAAAACATCTATATAAGGATGGGATTGACTATAGGCACTGCTCTTCCAGAGGTCAAAGTCATGTTCTTCTAACTTCTGAAAACTGAATTTTGGAATCTGTGATCAACTTTTTTGCAATTTAAAAAAGGGCTCCCTTAGCCAACAGTTTTTCCCAATACAATCAAACCACAGCACAGAAATATGTCTTATAATTTAAATAACTATGGTAATATTAGCATAAGAGTGATTTTGAAAAAAAGCTCACAAATCCTTTAGAAAAATGCTACGATATTTATATAAGAATAGTCATAAAGACAGTAGTAACAACTCCTGAGGCAATGTTTTCAACTTTTTTCATAATAAGAATATTAGTCACATAAGATACCAAATATATCAACATTTCACCTATGTAGAGTATTAGTTGATCTGTCTGGAATCCAGAACTTTGGAAACCTCAGCTCTCGGACATATGACTTGAGAACCTGGAAGTGAAAAGGCCTTTTTGACTCTTGTCCTATGAGCTTTAGTTCACAGGAAAGGGCTTTAAACACAGTTCTAACAAGTTCAGGGAGCTGGTTCCCAGTATACTTTCCTCCTTGTCAGAAGCTTTTGATCAATTAACAGTACAAATGAGGGGGCACTTCATAATAAAAATAACGATGTTTTATCTTTCTATAATACTTTATAATTTAAAAATGAATTAGGCGAACTTTGGAGTTTAGAGAGCAATGGCCCGGGAGCCAGAAGACCTGTGAATCCCAGGTTTGACTTACACAAGCTACTTATCTCTAAGGTTTAGTTTCCTTATCTATAAGATGGAGACAGCAATACTTGTTTTATCTGCCTCACTGGGTTGTTGTGAGGAAAGGTTTTTGTATGAGAATTATCAGTAACTTCCTCAGGGAATGCTACTTCAGTGAGTAAAAGATGCAACCTTTCTGTGTTTGCTTGGTTGGTTGGTTTTTAAATTTGTAATTCTAATTCATATCTTTCCATAAGATATTCATAAGTAATTACATGTCTGACTATGTTGTTCTGGCATCCATAAAGCTTCACTGGCTCCCCATTGCCTCTAGGATAAAATATAAAGTAATTTATTTGCTATTTAAAGCCCTTCACAATTAGGATCTAACTTATCTTTCTAGACTGATTTTGCATCCTTTATGTTCCAGTCTAACTGGTATACCTGATGTTTCCCATTCTCAGAATTCTATCTCTGGTCTCTGTTTAGATGTCTGGAATGGTCATCCTCCTGACTTCCATATCTTGGAATCTCTAGCTCCCTATAAGATGATACTCAAATGCTACCTCCTTTGTTAGACCTTTCCTGATCCTACTTTCCTAGTTGTGCATGATTCTCTCAAAAAATTGTTTTATATTTACTAATCTGTGGACATTTTGTTCTCACTAAAACTGCATCTCCCTCAACCTCTTTCAAATATAAGATCTTTGGGGGAAGGTTTTTTAAAACTTTGTACCCCCTATCCCAGTGCCTAGAGTAGTGTCTAATACTTCATAGACACCTAATAAATGTTTAATTGGATTTATTTGAATACAGGCTCTATCCAACATGCTAGAGGCTTCCATGTGAGTCTAGGAGCCCTGAGAATGGAAGAACCACAGCTTATAGATCCTACTTCCTTCCATTCAACATCCCCAGACACAATTCCTGTGAAAATGTGGCCAGGGTAACTAACGGCTCCTTCAGGAGTTGTAGCCCCATGCCTGCTCAGCAGCCATAGTCAACAAAGACATGGAAAAGACAATTTTCACCAACTAAGTCCTTGATAAGTGAAAGAGTGTAGCATCAAAATCTGATATAATTTTATAAGTAGAAAATAACATTAAAGAAGATACATCAGCCCCACATGCTTTGCACCTGTACCCTCAGGACCACAGGATCTTTCTATATGAATTATAGCTGAAACCTCTTAGATGTGTTGTCTCCTCCACTGGAATGTGCTTCTTGAGAGCAAGGACTATCTTATTTATCCACTTGTACTGCCAGTGCTTAGCATAGAGTTGTGCATGTACTAAGTGCTTAATGAGTGAGTTTTTCATTCAGAATTCTCTCTCCCAAAGTTCTATTTCAATGCCTCTAGTCATACCATGAAAGTGACCTGCAGTTTTCAAAGGCTATATTGGCTGAATGTAAACTCTGGCAGGTTCAACCAATTTGGAAATGTTTTGAAAAAATGTTGGCAAAAGACTGGGTCTTCTTCCTGTGGAGTAGACTAGCCAAGTTTGGAAAGGATTATCACCATAATGTTGGCCAATAGATGATGTCTTTTTGAGCTATGGTAACCCAAGAACCAAAGGGGGTGGAGTGGAATGAACTGTCAGTCCTGTGCAGCCCTCTTGTTATATAGATCCTTCTTGTATGGGCTCACTTTTAGAGTGATGATGGTGAGTGGTAGAAACTGGGGCAGGGAGTGTGAAGAGCAAAGTCCTTCATCTATAGATGAATATTAATTTAAGTGATTCTACACTTAATGAGCCTTGCACCCACATTAATATTCTCATTATAAATTAAATGAAAAGACAAACTCAAGAAGTTTCAGCTAAATCTGGGGTTCAAAATCTTTTTATATCAAGAATTCCTTTTTCAGCCAAGTAAAGCCAAATGGACTCCTTCTTAGCAGAATGCTTTTAAATACATATAACAAAATACATAGGATTAAAAAGAAAATCAATTGTATTGAAATATAGACATGATTTTTTAAGGTCACAAATCCTAGGGTTGAGAACAGTTGACCTAAATGTAAGGATTTCTTATGTGTTCTCTATGACAATAGGAATAAAGCAATCAACAAAACTGGTTTCATCTTGTGTCCAAAGGCAAAACATCCAATTCTCAAATGGATGAGTGATCTTATCAAATTTCCTTTCTGCTGATGCAGATCACAACCCATTTATGTCCATCCATCTTATCAGCCCTTATCTGTGGGGATTCTATTCCATATTCTGAGGGAGATTCTCTTCACATCTTAACTGTATCAATGGAATACATAAGCTGTCCATCAGTAACTTCTTTACTATTCATCAGAAACTTCTTCATCCTAGAATATCATTGTATTCCTGGAATTCATACCTCATAAATACCCCCTATCTGTGTGACCTCTCCCTGTGATTGAATGGTTCCTCTGGAAATTACCTTTAAAAAGGGTACTGTAAGAATCTGCACCAGCAGATTCCCAAAAGAATGGTACTGTGAATAGCTTTTAAGGTTCAGATTATGCAGTAATAGTGAACACTCTGTTTATTCCATTACAAATCAAGGCAAACATTCACAATATCATATTCACAACATTACATCTTATCATGGAAAATCACAACATAGTGTTCATAAGAGCTTAACATTTGAATGGTCACACAGTTTTCACTATGGTGGCCACAGTATTTAGAACAAGGAACAAAAGAATAATCATCTGGTTTCCCTAAGGGGGAAACCTTCCTCAGTTAATCATTCAATCAATTCACAATATACTAATCTTCCAATCATGAGGCAACCATTAACTTAATCATTCAATCAATTCATAATATAATAATCAAGCTTCCACTCATGGGGCAAACTTTAACTTAATCAATCACTAATCTAGATTCACAATTACTAAATATCATTAATCACTAATACAGTCATTAGAAAACCACACAAACCCTCCACCCCTTGGTGTCAAGCTCAGTTTCATCCAAGGGGAGGCCTTTTCTTCATCTCGACTCTGGGTGATCTCTCTGATTCCCTGGATCCCCTTCTATGGTCACAGCTCCCTCCTAAATCCACCAGACAGTCACCTGGATTCAGAAGCAGACAGCTCCCAGGTTCTCGTCCAGTCCTCAGAGGTAGACAGCTCCCAGGTCCTTGTCCAGTCCACAGGGCAGTCTCTGGCACACACTGAAGTTCACAGGGTCTAGCACATCTCAAACCCTTCACCACTTCTCTTGCCTGGACCTCAA
>CM053596.1:206713087-206779849 GCA_028646575.1 Pseudocheirus occidentalis
TATTTAGTCCAAAGCCCTCCTTTTTACAGATGAGAAAATGAGCTGCAAAAAGTGAAGTATTGTAAGTCCCGTAAGTGATAAGTAGCAGAGCAGGAATTTGAACACAGGCCCTCTGTCACCGAACCTAAGACCTTTCTTTTATAACACACTACCTCTATCCTTCTTGCTTCTAGGTTTTTCTTAATATTTCCATTCTACCACTGGCCTTGTCTATGATGTATCCCATATTCCTTAATCATTATACTAACTTGACCCTTCTCTTAACTTAAGGTTATGGGTCATTTTTCCCCCTGTTACTGACCTACTTGTTTATGAGGCAAAATCACCCATTCAATCTGTGGTTCTTGTTCAATCATTTTTTTCAGCTGTGTCCAGCTCTTCGTGACTCTATTAGGGAGTTTTCTTTGAAAAGATACTGGAGTAGTTTGTCATTTCCTTTTTCAGCTCATTTTATAGAAGAAGAAATGAAGGCAAACAGTATTAAGTGACTTTCCCAGAGACACACAACTATTAAGTATCTAAAGTCAGATTTTAATTCAGGAAGATGAGTCTTCCTGATTCCAGGCCTGGCATTCTATCCATTGTACCACCTAACTGGCCCCCATTCAAACTAGTGAAAGAAAAATAAAGTCGCATGATTTGATGGTATAAACTAGTTTCAGAGTTTTTTCTATGTTGCCAGAAATGCCATCTTAATTAAAATAATTTCCTCAGGGCCCTTGTGATAAAAAAGTACTCAACTTATAAACTAAAGCCAACATTTGTAATTATTCTCATAATAAGAATGATCCACGATAATGAGTAGCCAGTGGTTTCCATTAAAGAAATATTCATTAAACACCTACTAAGAGCAAGACCCTGTACTAGATTGAGATAAACCTTTGAAATAGTATGAATGAACAAATGAAAAACACCTATTAGGAATTTACTATGAGACAAATACTAAAGTGAGAAAATCCTTTCCCTGGAGAGGGTACTGTTCTGAAGTGGAGAGTGGGCTGGTGGAGGGAGAGAGGAGTACAGATAGTGTAAGGCTGGACTAACATTCCTTTACATAGTAGTGGCCAGAGAAGGGAGACATGGTCTGAGAAATCACAAATTACAAAGGTAGTTAGTTAAACACTGTAGCTGTTCAGTTGTTTCAGTCACATCCAATGCTTTGTGAATGCTTTGGGGATCTTCCTAGCAAAGATACTGGAGTGGTTTGTCATTTCCTTCTCCAGCTTATTTTACAGAAGGGGAAAATGAGGCAAACAAGGTTAAGTGACTTGTCCAGGGTCACAACTAGTAAGTGTCTGAGGCCATATTTGAATTCAAAAAATCTGTGCTCCAGACCCAGTGCTCTATCCTTTGCACCACCTAGCTGCCCAAGTTAAACAATAGAAGAGCCCATTTCATTCTAGGAATGTGTATTCCTAGAAGCAAAGGTAGTGGTAATTTGATCATATTTCTAAGAAAAAGAGGTAGAAAGTAAAGGGTAGCATAGGAGGAAGAGTCATGTGAGAAAATAGAAAAATGAGGAGAATACATGAGTCTCTCAGTCACAGCAGATGCAGAGTGGCAAGAAAATTATAGAATCTTTTGAGTAATTTAGCCTCTCAGAGCCTTCTGCAACTCTATGATACCATTAGTTTCAAAGCAGATATTGATATACAGCAATAGAGGCATTTCTTACTCTAGGAATTCCCTATACTAATGAAATCAGAGGTCTGGACTTTCCCCATCTCACTCTCCCCCCTCCAAAAAGAAATATTAGCTATATTGTGAGCACCTTATACTCATTACTTTATGTTGTCTAAAAATAAATTCATTATCAGATCCTCAAAATTAGACTTTCCTCCTAACTTTTTTTCTATCAGTGATACCACCATCCTCTTAGCTATTCAAGATAAAAATCTTAATCATTTGTATCTCCTTTTTCTTCCTCACCCCCTCATATATCAAACCATTCAGTAAATCATGTGGATTCTTCTTTTTAAAATTTTATTGCATTTATCCCCTTTTTCATCCTCACTTCCACCACCTTAATTTGAACTTTTATTGAATTTGAACTATATTATTTTAATTTGAACTCATGTATAGACAACTCCAACCATCTCCTAAGGGATGTGCATAATTCTAGTCCCTTCTCCCTTCAATATGTCCTAAATACATCTGTCAGATTAATCTTCCCAAAGCATCCCAATTGTGCTCAGTCCTCTTCAACATTTCGCCATTGGCAACAGGATTTCTACCATCTGAGGTCCTGAAATTCTTACTTGTATCTACCTTTTCAGTCTTGGCTTCCATTCTCCCTCTTCCCACATGCTACTTGCCTTCCCCCATACATACTTTATACTTACTAACCTCTGCCTTTTTCATACCATTTCCTTTGTTCCTCTAGCATAGAGCTTTGACTGTTAAAACTCTTACTATCCTTTAAGACTTAGTTGGTGTCAATTTCTCTGTGAAGCACTGTTCGCTGCAATAAGAAATGCTCTTTGTCCCTTCAGATTTTCCACTTGCTTAAAGAATGTGTGTCAAAATAATCCCCAATGCACTTTGACAATCAATGTACTTATTTTTTCCATCAATTACTTTTTCCTTTATCTCCCTTATTAGAATGTAAATTAATCAAGAGTAATAACTATCTTTCAACAGTCAAGTGATAAATATTTGAGTGCCTACTGTATGCCCAAGATATATCTCAAGCATCTAATAGAAAATGCTATGTACCCTTTTGGCTAACTGTTTTTAATGATGCATTCTGCTCCTGAATCTCACAGGTCAGCTTATTTTTCCTAATTGAAACAACAGGCCTTGTTTTTCCTAATTACAAACCTCGACTATACTTGTTAAACTTCCTCCATAACATGCCACAATGTGCCTAAAACCCCTACTCCCATTTTCAGCTCCTCTTCATGTGTTGTCTTCTCTTGTGTAAAGGCAAAGTAGGACTTTTTGCTGTCTTTCTGGATGGAGTTTTAGCCAATCAAGTGCCTTTGCTTGAGCCACACCTTTGACTGAATTAAGAGTCTTTAACTGAATTAAGAGTCTTTGATTTGAAATGGTATATATTGCATGTCTTGGAGAGAGAGGAGAGAGCAGCTGAGAAAGAGAGAGCAGAGCTGAGAGGGAGAAGCAAGTGTGAGCAGGTAAGGGGAACTTACTTGTGGGGAGGTCTAACGGAAAGAATGTTTGTAATGTTGGTGCCCTGTCTTTTGATCCATGTTAATTTCTTAGAAAGTGAATTGAGATGATAGTGCTGGTAATGTATGTAAATATTGTTGTAGCCCTGTTAGGCTTTGTCTTCCTAGAAACAGAAGCTGTTGCAGGAGCACCTGGAGCCTGCTTTCAATTAGGAGCAGGAAGTGGAGCAGCCCCTATGATCTGAGACAAGGAGCAAGAGTAGAGAGCTGCCTAAGGATGAATCCAGGTGAGAGTCATGTGAATCCAGACAAGAATAGGGAGTGCTCAGCCCACAGAGGAAGAGTCATGGGACTTGGAATGCAACCTTGAGTCAACATGAAAGAGGACTTTACTTGAACAATCCATATTGACTGAGGAGATTGTAACTTACTGTGACCTAGGGGTGGATAGTGTTTGAATTTTCTGCTACCCCTTAAGGACATGTTATGCTAGGAAAACCCTAGCATTGGACCCCCGATTTTGAGGATGCAATAATATATGATGTATGAGGATTCTAAGGAATGTATAAGACATACTAAATTATATGTTTTGTTTAAGATGATGTGGCCACTTTAGTAATAAGATATTATGTTGTTGTGAATGTTATGTTTACTTTATTGAACAATGTTTAGTTCTGAACAGAAAGTTCATTATAATATGTGATAAGACCCTCAAAATTATTCACAGCAGCAGTCCTCAGGAGAGCTGCTATGATTGGTTTTACAGCTTGTTAGAACATAAGGTTCCTTGAGGAAAGGAATTATCCTACTTGGTTGTATTTGTATCCCTAGCACTTAGCACTGTACCTAGTACATGGTAAAAGCTTAATAAATGTCTTTCATATTTATCTATTACATCTATCTATCTATCTATCTATCTATCTATCTATCTATCTATCTATCTTTCTATCCAGGTTCCCCGCTGAGTGATCTGATATGACTGTATAACATGATTAAGTTTAAAATTTGTGGCAATTTCAGTGATGGTTATGAAAGTAATAGCATGAGTATGAAGTCATGAAATGTATAATGAATTTAGGTGGGCACTTATGTTCTTGGAAGTAATTATAGTGTGATAACCTAGCAACTGTAGAGATATTCCTATGAGTAGATGCACAGTGCAAGAAAAAACCATTCTTCAAAATGTTTCCTAAGTATGTCTCTTATTCTTAAATTTGATTACATATTGAGTTGGTCTTCTCCACTATTCTGATGCCTTTTCATGCTTTAGAGGT
This sequence comes from Pseudocheirus occidentalis, assembly GCA_028646575.1. NCBI lineage: Eukaryota > Metazoa > Chordata > Mammalia > Diprotodontia > Pseudocheiridae > Pseudocheirus > Pseudocheirus occidentalis. The sequence goes on from CM053596.1 coordinate 206,717,490, forward strand.
GGTTCTGAGTTTTCAAAGACCATGCCAACACTCAAAGTTAAGTTATGGCAAAGTCTGAGGATCAGTCTGACTAAGCCTAGTTTAGGAGAAATATGTGGACGCAAGTGTGTAAATAATGTCAGACAGCTAGCATGGATCAAAATTGTGAAGGGCCTTGCATTTCAAAGTCAGAAATTTGACTTTTATTCAGTAGAAATGAGGAGCATTTAAAGGCTTTTGAGAAGAGTGAAATGGTTTTCCTAGTCAAGGCTTAGGAAGGTAACTTGAGCAACCTCAAAAATCTCAAAGGAAAAAATAAAACAAAATAACTGAAAATAACACAGATTTAAGCCCTTTGGTACAAGAAAGCTATGTGACATCTGGGGAAGCACCATCACTACTGAAGTTAAGTAAAAACTATTACCAAAATCTGTGAAGGCAAGAGCTTCTTACTGCTCTCAGGAGTACTGAGCAGTTTCACCAACTCAATTCAGTAATCTCCTAGAATTGAAATTTGTTCAGAAATGATAAGGCATTTTTAAGTATCTGATATAGTTAGGGTCTCTTTCATGAAAAAGTCAGCTTTGGTACATTTTTTTAATAGAAAATTGACAATAAAATTGCTGAGAGATAAAATATCATCTCTACAAACGTCTAGAGATGTTAATTTTCCTCAGCTTTCTTTAGTATAAGATATTTGAGCTCTTTACTTTTCTGGACTAGAATAGAGATTTCTAATAGCCCATCTGCATTGGAGACTTTAAATGCTGCACTAATCTTTTAATTTCTCCCCCCTGATTCCAGTGATAACTCTGCCTATTCTGGATAATTAGTGTGTAGGGCAAACAAATCGCCACCCTTCAAATGGCAAGATAAATGCATTGCTATCTACAGGTTTACCAGACCTTGCAAAAATCATTTCTTCAAGAGGGTTAGATGACTCACCATGGAATCTATCCCATGGCAGTTTCACACATTTCAATGCAGGCGAAAGTAAGTTAACATGTGGACATAACTGAGGTTAACCTAGAATTTGGCTCCCATCCCACAAGAAGCAAAGGAAGGCAGGCAGGCCCCTTTTGCATTTCAAAAATTTGCTACCATGACTGGCTAGATTTCCAAGTATAATGATGATCATTGGCTCTCCAGTCTCCTCCTGACCCACTTTGTTAGTTTCATACTGTGCTTAGTCTAAATTGGACATCATTTGACGGGACTGCTCTCTCGATCAATAAGAGCATTTTGTAAAATAGGGTAACAGAAAAAATAAAACAACTACAGGTCAAAGAACGAGAAGTGATTTTCAGCAGTTACTCTGGGTCTGCTTGAGGCAGAGAGACAGAGAGAGTTATAGCTACAATATCAACGTTATGCGAGAGAAGAGAGACATTTACAGAAAAAGAAAGTGAGCAACTGAAGTATGGAAAGATAGGAAATAAGAGAACTAAACATCTCTGTGGCAGTTTAGGGTGCAATTTAAAGTCTGCCAAAGTGGTACAAGATGGCAGAAGTATAAGATAACCAACTTCTAATAAAGGATTTGATTGTTGATGTGGTGAGTAGTGTGGCTCTGAAGAGTGGTGTTTTTTTTTATTGGGTTGCCCACTGGAGGAAGGAAAGAGAAGGAAGAAGCAGGAGATGGATGCTTAAAGCCAACTGAAACTATTAAGATCATGCATGAGGCTGCTGTTCCATGGGCAGAACCAGAGAGTTCCACTGTGGGAAACCTGCAGCACTTTGCTGGCTGCCCCCACTAGCAACTGTCATTGTGGAAAGCGGCAACAAGCTGCCTCGGAAGAAGCCTGAGCAAATTAAAAAAGAAACAAGAAAGATCAGGAGTTGGTCTTTTTTATGAGTATAAATGTGAAGGACAAAATAAATAGGTTAAGAGCCACGTTCAACTTTTCAGAACTGTGAAATGAAGATCAGGGGGAGAGGGGGCAAGAGAGAGAAAGAGAGGAAGAGCTAGAGAGAAACCGAGAGACTACGAAAGAAATGAGCCCCCCTGTACAGACAGCCTGACGCCAGATGGCTTCTTCTAATAAATATTCAACCTTAACTCAGTTCCCATGTAACTTTGTTGTAAAGCTGCCAGCACACCCACACAGATCTGGGCCAGCAAAATGATTACAGTAGTACAAACAAAATGGTGCAATAGAGGAAACAGACAGACAGGGTCCTGTATACAGAAAGACAGAGCTGTAAAGATGTGAGTTGATGAATCTTTAGATTTAATACTTAGAAACTCAAAATAATGAGTCGTGTGGGGGGGAAAAACTCCAGGAAAAAGAAACATTTGACTTTTATTTTTCTTTGCTCCGGGTTTTATTGTTGGAAACATGCAGAATATCTTTCTGCGGGGACTGCAAATGGTGTATTATAAATCAAAGATATTTTTTTTTCTACATAACGTTTATGTTCAACTACCTTTACTGAAATAATGACCACACTTAAATTTCCATTGTTGATTGTGTCAACATGGGGCTTCAGTTGAAAGGGAACTTTTGTGCTTTTGACATTTACTACCCTGATTGGAGAAAAATAGGTGGCTCACCATATATTTTCTTTTTAAAACATGGAATCAAATCTCTAAGCAGTTTCATGTTTATTTTGTTCAGGAGCTGTTTGGTATTAAAAGTAGATTATGAGACCTAGTTACTCTCTCCCACCCTCCCACCCCCAGGGAAGGGGATGCAGCATGTGAAAGCTCCTAAGAAAAAAAGAATATGAAATAATAATGACAGCAGTAGACTGAGCACACCATATTAACCACATTCTAAAACAATTTTTAAAAAGGGTTTGTGAATCAATTAAATAACAAACATTCGGTTTGAGGAAAAAACAGTGAGAGGGTAAAGAATTGTTTTGCAAACATATACTTTTGAGCACATTAGAATGTGTTATCAGGAACCTGAGTGAGGAAGCATGATACTAAAGGGTCATATAGATTAGAGTTTCCAAGGTCCTCTAATGGTAGATGTGTATTTCTTATAATTAGAAATGGACTGAACCAAATTAGTAAACAGCAGCAGCTTCCAAGCATGGGAGTAATCACCTACAACACTTAGGACTAAGATGAGTTTTTTTAACTATTTTTATTCTCGCTGGAATCTCAGATAGCTCACTGCCCAAGAAAATTATCCATAGAAAGGCTCAGTTTAAGTCAAGTTTTCTCTTACTTCAAAATCTAGGACAGGTCTCATAAGCTATCTACAGGCGTACATAGCACTGCAGACATGGTACAGTAAGAGAAATATAGTAATAAATAAAAAGACCCCCCCCAAAAAAATTCAAACACATTTACAAAGAGCTAGATCTATTTTTAAGTGTATACTGTTGTTTTGACAGTCTGAGAACATGCACAGATTTTACATATTATTACAATGACATTAAAAGCATGTATTGATAGGAAAGAACCATCTCTAACAAAGGGAGACAGATAAAAATTAGCATTTATCTTCTGGTGATATGTAACTTACTCATGGAGTAGTTAGTTCCCTCCTCCTACAGGGGTATATCTCAATAAACTGAAATTTCTACAGTAAGATAAATGCATGCTTCCCAATTAGGACCGCATTGGAGACCAATTCTCAAGAACATGTGTAGAAATCATGCACGTAAAATAAAAACAATGCAAACATATCCATATACAAAATATGCAGTTGTGCATGCAAAAGAGGTAATAGCATGCAATGATGGGAAATTATTTGAACATCTGTTTGCACATTAATCTGCATATTTTTGCACATACAATCACCCATTTGCATCAGCATATTTTGTATATTGCATGCACACGTTAGACACCTGTTATTATAAACCATGACCATAATGTGCTGGTGTTTCTCTTAAATAGGATTCAGTTTGTATGAAGTTGGTCATAGGGTCTGAAAGGTTACAATTTAACAAGTAGATGGACAGAAAACATGGATTTACAGAAAGCAACTCAGCTTTAGGAAAACTTCCATGCCTATTGCTTCTGCTGGACTCACTGCCCTGTGAGGGGACCAGAGACATCAGAGCTCATAAAAGAAACTAAAAAGAGACAACTCCAACTTCTTTCTTCTAGCAAACAAAAAAATAGCCAGCAGCTTGAGGGAATTCATCGGAATGCCTAAAGATTAGACTTCCTCCTCTTCAGGCAGTAGCATGGTACATACTCAGTTGAGCATCATCAAAAGACCTGGTATTTAGAACTCCTCAAGCCACTAACCAACAGTGTGACATTGGACAAGTGACAACTTCTTTAGATTTTACCTTCCTAGTCTACAAAATGAGTTTTGTGCCATCTAATCTCTGATTGCTTTTCATCTCTAAACTTGTACAATTTTAGACCTTGCAGGCAATTCCTATATGTATCCCTGGGCAGCTAGGTGATACAGTAGATAGAGCACTAAGCTTGCAATCAAGAAGACTCATCTTCCCGAGTTCAAATCCAACCTCAGACATTTGTTAGCTGTGTGACCCAGGACAAGTCACTTAACCCTGTTTGCCTCAGTTGCTCATCTGTAAAATCAACTGAAGAAGGACATGGCCAACCTCTCTAATATTTTTTGCCAAGAAAACTCCAAATATGGGGTCATGAAGAGTTGGACATAGATGAAACAAAGGAAAAACAAAATATGTATCCCTATGTTGATGCTTTCATTGATTAATAATTTCTTATCTGTAGAACACACAGAAATACAAAACTCCACAACAGTACTATGAAAAATAGCTCATTAGAGATAATGGTGAACTTATGTATGGATGGAAGGTTTAATTGAACATTTTACTAATACTAACCTTACTTTAAAAAGCCTTAAAAACAATTTGCGCCCATGTTCTATGACTTGTTCATTTTATTTAAAACAATAACAGTATATACTTAGTTTAAAAAATAACTCATAAGGAGATACATACATAGTTTTACACAACAATTATTTTATTAACATTCATTTTGCTTTTGCTAGTAAAGAAGCCATATGAAGAAAAATCTTCTTTTGCTAACACTGGAAAATGTGATCTCAATTATCATTGTATGGAATATCTCCTGGCTAGAATAACCATAGAAAGTGTTTCATCTGACTCTGGTTTCCTGCTGTCACCCAAGACACTTCTAAAACCGTATCTTCCCTTATTTCCATCATCAGTTACTGTTTATTCAAGGAAGAAAAACTGGTTTTGAATATTCATAAAACCAAACATACAATAAGAAACATCAACCTGATGCCCCTCCAAATAAAAAGTAGTAATGTGGCATAGTAGACAGCTGGACTAAGAATCAGAAAGATGGGAATTTAGGTCTGTCCTCATTCATTTACTAGCCATTTGGCCTGGGGAAAGTTCTTTTAACCCCTGCCTGTTTCAGTCTTCTCATCTATAAAATGGGGCATTAGCCTTCCAGATTTGGGGGAGAATGAATTGAGGTATTATATGTAAAGCGTTTTGAAAACCTTAGAGTATTATGTAAAAACAAGTTACTCTTGTTATTATCAATGAAATATGGATCAAAATCCATTTTGGTGAATTCCAAAGAAGCAGTACTGGAAAACAACAATAATAAAAGTTGGAAATTCAGTATTTTGAAATTTTAGTTCTATTTCTAAAATTAACTTATTTTGTGAACTTGAGCAAATCACTTAACCTCAATAGATTTGTCTCTAAAATGAAGAAGCTGAATTAGATGATTTCTAATATCTTAAAGTTATAAGAGACCATCTAAATTCTATTTGTGATGATAGAATTCCATTATATCATATACTCCTTACAGTTAGTGGGCTGGAGCTTAGTAATCCATTATAACTGACTTAGAACTTCATTGTAATTGGATTTGTTCTAACAGGGTTCAAGTTGGATTACACAGTAAAGTAAAATAGTGATGAATTCGGGGCTTTCTGTTGTTTGGCATTATTCACGAAACTACTCCCAGGAAGTCATGTAAATTATATATAAAAATATATAAAAACATGATTCCTGTCTACAAGAAGCTTTTATTCTAGCTCTCAAAAGTATTTACCCATAAAAGGTTTTTAAATCTAATCCAAAATATACCAAAAAAATAAAAAAGGAGGATTGAGAGTATGGAGGGAGAAGTGAGCCAGGGTTGGAGATTAGCAGGATAGGAACAGGAGATCAAAGGGCTAAGGGATTCACATCACGTTTCACTGAAGAATGCAAGAAGAATGCAAGATTGAATGTCAGACTCCAAAGACTTGGATTCAAGTCTTGCCTCTAATACTATGACTCTATGGATATATCCCATATCCCCACAAAAAGATGTAAGGTCTTGGATTTCCTTTTGACATTTAAATTCCCAGTTTCTAAAACCATGCTTGCGAGGCACATTTTCTGTGTTTAGTAAATGTTTTCTCATTGCCTCAGTGACTAGAAGCCAACTGATTTCCTGACTCTATATCTAGGACTTTTTTTTTACTTTAACCATACTGGACTGTTTCTCACTTTCAGTGGCACAGTGGCATACCCATTAAACTTACCTCACTCCTAGGAAGTAATTTAGCAGTGGAAGTATCTAACTGGTGAAATAAAACGTGAGTGACAAAAAAGAAACTGAGAAAGAAACAAAGAATAACAGAGAAAGTGATAGAGGAAGAGGGGGAGGAGGGAGAGAGAAGAGAAAGAGAGAGGAGAGAGAGAGAGAAGGAGGGAAGGAGAGAGAAAGGGAAGGAGGTAAGGAGAGAGGGAGGGAAGGAGAGAGAGGGGAGAGAGAAAGAGAGAAAGAAAGAGAATGAGAAATAGAGAGAAGAGAAAGAGAGAGACAGAGAGAGAGAGAGACAGAGAGACAGAGAGAGAGACAGAGAGAGGAAGAGAGAGAGGGAGAGAAAAAGAGAGAGAGAGAGAGAAAGAGAGAGAGAGAGAGAGAGAGAGAGAGAGAGAGAGAGAGAGAGAGAGAGAGAGGGGTATGAAGAGAGGTTAAATTGTGTGGTGTGTCAGGAAATCTACTACCTGGCTAAACCATCAATTCCCCAGTCCCTTATTTAACCTTCAGAGTTGCTCTGGCATTCTAATGAACATGAGCTGTGGGAACATGGCCCTCCTACATCTGGACAGCTGATATCACTTCTACACTCAGTGTTTGTCCTTTTTAGTGAATTTCCTGTTTAGAAAGCTCTTCTATTTTGAGAGGCTTGTTTACTTTTTCACCTTTTTGTAAGAGAAATTGCATTTTATTAGATGGAATCCAAGTACAACAAAATGAGGAAAACTCAATAAAGAAGCAAAAAAAAATTGTTCATCCAATAAATATACTGTAAAATGCCAAGTTTGTGGCTGTGCCTACAGTCATTCTGAATATAAGACATATAGTAGGAAACAGTATTGGGGCTTTCAGCTATTAGTTTATAAATTGAATAAGATAGATGTGTTCATTCCTATGAAGTAATGTAATTTTTCTCATGGAGGTTTAATATTATACAAATCCATTAGCATATTTACAAATTAATCTTCCCTTAGGAGAAAAGATAAAAGATTTACAGAAGGAAGTGCTTTATTACTTTTAAACCACATTTTTTTAGAAAATAAAGAAAAAGAAATGAAGGGAAATTATGTTGAAATATAAATGCCTTTTATGACTAATGCATAGAAGCTTATGAATCTGAAATTTTTGAAGGGATTGGTAAGTGAACGTAGTCTATGGAAATAATTTCAAAGCTTTCATAGAAATACATATGTGTACATATACATACCCATATACTTGTATACAATGTATACATACACTTGTAGCCCTTCACGGGTTGTTAATTTGATTCCACCTATGTCATGCTTTTTCTTAAAATACTTTTTATGCTAATTATTCACCAGGTCTCCTCTTAAACAAGGAAGAAATTTTTTTTATTGTTTCTCTTCCCCAAGCTCACAGCCTAGCTTTAATGTGGCACTCATGAGTTCACAATTCTTCTCCAGAAACACTCAAATGACATAAAAATAGTAAAGGTCTTTCTGTGGGCCCAAGGCAAAAGAGAATGCAAACCGGCCAGAAAAGGAAATCCTTATTCACACACAAATATCTTTAATAATACATATATACATAAATGCATAGATAATATAGAAAAGTCAATTGCTTTTTGTCTTTTTTTCATTACTAGCACTGTGAGAGTCCATTTTTCAAGGAAGTGTTAAATAGACTTTCTGCACCAGCAGAAAATACAGAATATTATAGTAGCGATCTTGCTAAATGAGATGCAAACCTTTAATGATTTATTAATAACCACTTTTTGCAATATTTCTAACTACTGAAGAGAAATCAGAGCATTAAATATATTAAGATCTTTTCTTCAGAGAGAAAAAAATCTGTTGCAAAGTTGTTAGAAGATCATCAAATACAAAAGAAAAATATGTCTTACCTGTCATTTTAGATCCACTACTCTGGCTTGACCCTTTATCTTTTCAATATAAGCAAAGATCCCTAAGTCTCAAGATCCTTGCTAAAAGTACTAAAAGAAATATTATTTCAAAAGAATTTTCACATCTGCAAGTTACAGAATCATTGATTTGTAGAATTAGAGGATACCCTCACAGAGTTCATCTCCTCCAATATCCTTTTCAATGCAGAAATTCTTTCTCCATCATTCCTAGCATATGGTCTTTCAGGTTCTACTTGACTAGTTCTAGTGATGCAGGGAATACTACTTAGCAAGGAAGCTCATTAATTGGGAGGCAGCATGATGTGGTCAAAAACTGGGCATAGTATCAGAAAACCTGGATTGAGTCTTAGCTTTGCTGTTTTCTTTGTGAGTTTGGGCCAGTCAGTTAAGCTTCCTATGCCTCAGATCCTTCTATACAAAACAAGTTAATACTACATATATAGGGATAACATATATACAGTGTGATATGTGCTTTATAAATGGTTGTAAAACTGAATTAAATTGAATGGCATCCTTCCTAAATGAAATAACTGATCTCCGGGATCTTGTACTAACATAATGGTGCTTTTGAACAACAGCAAAAGCATGAATTCCATTATCAGGCATCTCTAATTGTTAGCCAGGTTCTTGCCTTTATTGAGTTAAACCTTTCCCCTCAATTTCAGTCATTATTTCTACCCTGTGAGGTCAGCTACAATAAGAGTAATTCCTTTTCAATATGCAAATCTTTCACATATTTGAAAATATCTCCCAATACCTAAAGTAGGTAGCAAAATGACTGGAGTGTTGGACTGGGAGTCGAAAAGATCTGAGTTCAAATGCAGCCTCAGACACCTACTATGTAACCTTAAGTAAGCCACTTAACATCTGTCTTCTTCAATTTCCTTATCTGTAAAATGAGTCCAATAGTACCACCTACCTCTCAGGTTGGCGAGAGGAGAAAAATCAGATAATATTTGTAAAGTGCTTTGTAAACCTTGAAGCACTACATAAAGGAATCTATCAAAAAATTTTATGACTACCTATTGTGTCATGCAAAATGATGACTTTGAGTTATCTATAAATATAAACATGCTTGCTACATCTTCATCCTAATCACTGCCTCATTTTGCTGGGAATCAATACTAAAATCACTAGTCTATGGATTCCAGAATAGACCATTTTCCCTGCTTTTGAAAGTCAAAATATTTTTCTGTCTTCTGACGATTCCGGTTTTCTATGTTTCTTTCAAGATTCATTTATTCAATCAATAAGCATGTATTTAGGGTGCCTACTATGAGTCCACCACTAAGAATATAAAGACAAAGACAGAAGACTCCTTACTCTCAAAGAGCTTGCATTCTATTAGAATAAAGCAAAATGTAGATAAATAAAATATAAAATATAGATAGTAAATATAACACACATGAATGTGAGTGCACACACACACACACACACACACACACACTAATGTGGAGCTGGAGGGAAAGAGAAGGTAATTGGAATTAAAGGATAAGGGGGAAAATGGTTTTAATTTAGAGCCAGGACTTCCCTTAAAGAAGCATGATGTAGAAGAGAGGACATTTCACTTGAAACAAGGCTTTGTAGGTTTTCTTTTTTAACTCTGTACTGCTCATGGACAAGAAGGGGAGAACTAGCAAGATAAATACAGGTATATATTGGAGGAAGTGAGAACATAAAACTGCTTTCAGTCTCCTGGTATGCCCCATGCATATTCAAGGTGAAACAGAATATACTGTCCTGTCATCACTATGTTAAGAGGCATCATAGTGGAAAATGGATCTTTGGTAAAAGGGATTCTGGTGTCCAAGGCAAATTCAATTGAATGTGAGTATATTAGGGAACAAGAACAGCACAGAGAATAGTTCATCCCACTTGGACCCATCCCACAAGAATTGGACTCCAATTCACATGCCAAGGTTGACCCCTGAACCCTAACCCTCAGGAGGAGGCATTGGGGAACACAGCAAGCAGAGCACATTAATGTGCTCTAAAGCCAGGTCCCTGGAGAGGGGAAATGTTTCCATGAGTATGCATACTGAGAACATCAGAGGAATGAATGTGAAGCACAAGACAGAGGCCCAGAGGCCTATAGTGGAGAGGAGGTACACTCTATACCCTTACTGGATGTATCTTTCCAAGTTCAAAAATGAGATTTCAGTGTGAGGTGAAAAAGGATTGTCGTCCTCTACCCTGATATAATGACACCCAAATTCCCCATGAAAAGTATAGACTCAATTAGCTAAGCTTAAACTGGGTGTTTTGGATTTCTTTGCCTCTTTAATGTATTTCCTACTTTTAACATCAACCTTATGAATATCAAAAGGTCCTAGTAGAGCAGTGGTTCTCAACCTTCCTAATGTCATGACCCTTTAATATTCGTACGTGGATGTATCTGCACGTGGGCAGACTCGCCTGGCTATGGGGAGAGGACCAGCGTCTCGGTTCCTACGACCACTGGAAATATGTGTTTTCTGATGGTCTCAGGAGACCCCTGTGAAAGGGTCATTCGACCCCCAAAGGGGTCACAACCCACAGATTGAGTACTGTTGTACTAGAGGGAGGCAAGACAGCAGAGTTAAAGTAGGAACTTACTTGATCTTGTCCCAAATTATGTCCAATACCTGTAAAAAAAAATTACTCTAAACAAAGTTTAGAGCTACAGAATCCATAAAATGTCAGAATGAAATACATCTCCTGGTGAGGACAACCTTGCAGACATGAAGGGTCTATTGCACCAGGCTGGGAATGGAGCATAGTCCCATGGGAGGTGTGCCAGCATGGACCATCAGCACAGATCACACCAGAGCTGACCTCAGGGGATGAATCACTAGCAGCTGTGCTATGTTCCAGACTTCTTAACCCATAAATGCCAAAGAGAAAGTAAAAGGTCAGTGGGGAAACTCAGTTGGACCTGGCTGAGAGAAGAGCACGGTCTGGCCCTTGCCCCCAGGGTGATTGTGGCTGCTTTGGCCACAGTGACTGTGGCGGCAGCAGCAGCAGGAGCAGAAACAATATTAGCAACTGCTTCCAGAGCTCCAGGCCCACAGATAGTGGGGGGACCAAGTGACTCACCAGAGGGCAATTGCAGTCATCTTTTTGCTGATGCTAAGGCAGGCTTTTCTTGCCTTTCCTTGCTTGGACCTGGGTCACAGTCTTGGGCAGTGGTCCTAGGGTGAGGAGCAATGGTGGGGCCGAGCTTGTTGAGACTGTGAAGAGGCAGTCTTCTTCACAGTTCTGAGACAGGTGCCTTGAAGAAGTTCTGAAAAAAACCCCGTAAAATCCCAGAAATTTAGGACACACCACTCTTCACTCTGGAAGCAGGGTTGTGCCCAGCAAAGAGCTCAAAAGTCAAGTAGTTGACTGGCAAAATGAGCAAACAGAGGAAGAGAAATAAGACTATAGAATCATTCTTTGGAGACAAAGAAGATCAAAACATAGAACCAGAAGACAACAAAGTCAAAACTTCTGGATTAAAAGCCTCCAAGAAAATTATGAATTCGTTGCAAGTCATGCATGAGCTCAAGAATTTTGAAAATTAAGTAAGAGAAGTAGAGGGACATGTGAGAAGAGAAATGAGAGTGATGCAAGAAAATCATGAAAAACAAGTCAACAGCTTGGAAAAGGAGACTCAAAAAATACTGAAGAAAATACCACCATAAAAAATAGACTAACTCAAATGGCAAAAGATTTCCAAAAGGTCAATGAGAAGAATGTCTTAAAAAGTGAAATTGGACAGATGGAAAAGGAAGTTAAAAAGCTCACTGAAGAAAATAACTCCTTCAAAATTAGATTACAGCAAATGAAAACTAATGACTTTAGGAGAAATCAAGAAATTGTAAAACAGATCCAAGAGAATGAAAAAATAGAACACAATGTAAAATGTATCAGTGGAAAAACTACTGACCTGGAAAACAGATCCAGGAGAGCTAATTTTAAAATTATTAGACTACTTGAAAGCCATGATCAGAAAAAAGAGCCTAGACTTTATCTTTCAAGAAATTATCAAGGAAAACTGCCCTGATATTCTAGAACCAGAGGGTAAAATAAAAATGGAAAGAATTCACCAATTGATTCTTGAAAAAGGTCCCAAAAAGAAATCTCCTAGGAACCTTATGGCCAAACTCCAGAGTTCCCAGGTAAAGGAGAAAATATTATAAGCAGTCAGGAAGAAACAATTTGAGTATTACAATTTGAGTATACAATCAGGATAACACAAGATCTAGCAGCTTCTACATTAAGGGATCGAAGGACTTGGAATATGATATTCCAGAGGTCAAAGGAGCTATGATTAAAACCAAGAATCACTAACCCAACAAAATTGAATTTAATACTTTAGGGAAAAATATGGATATTTGATGAAATAGATGACTTTACAGAATTCTTGATGAAAAGACCAGAGCTGAAGAGAAAACTTTACTTTTAAATATAAGAATCAAGAGAAGCATAAAAAAGCAGACAGGAAGGAGAAATCATAAGGAACTTGTTAAAGTTGAACAGCTTACATTCCTGCATGGAGAGACGATATTTGTAACTCATGAGACTTTTCTCAATATTAGAATAGTTGAAGGAAATATATATGTATACATATATATATGTCATATATGTGTGTATATGTATATATACATATATGTATATATGGGTGTGTGTACATGTGTGTATATATACATACATATGTATATGTGTATACATAGAGGACACAGAGTGAGTTGAATATAAAGGGATGATATCTCAAATATAAAATTAAGTGAGAGAAGAATATATTAGAAGGAAAGAGAGATATAAATTATCTCACATAATAGAAGTGAGAGAAAGCTATTACAATGGAGGGGAAGAGCAGGGTGGTGAAAGGGAATGAGTCAACCTTACTCTCATTGGATTTGGCTTAAGGAGGGAATAACATACATACTCAATTGGGTATCTTATGCAGCAGGAAAGTAGTGGGGGAAGGGGATAAAAGGAGGGGAATGACAGAAGGTAGATGACAGGGAGAGAGAGTAATCAGAAGCAAACACTTTTGAAAAGGGACAGGGTCAAAGGAGAAAATAGAATAAATGGGGGGAGTGAGACAAGATGGAGGGAAATACGGTCTTTCACAATATGACTACTATAAAATGTTTTGCATAACTACACATGCATAACCTATGTTGAATTGCTTGTCTTCTCAGTGAGGGGTAGGTGAGGAGGGAAGAAAGAAGAGAATCTGAGACTCAAAGTTTTAAAAACAAATGTTAAAAAATTGTTTTTACATGCAACTAGGAAATAAGATATACGGGCAGTACAGTATAGAAATACATCTTGCCCTATAAGAAAGTAAGGGGGAAGAAAGTAAGGGGAGTGGTGGGGGGAATATAAGAGAGGGCAGACTGGGGGAAAAAGTAATCAGTCTGCTGGCCATTTTGGGGTATGGGGTAGGGGAGACATGGGGAAAACATCTGGAACTCAAAATCTTTTGGAAATAAATGTTGAAAACTAAAAATAAATAAACAAATTCTGAAAAAAAATCTAAAGAAGTTCAACAAAAGAAAACAAAAGGTCCTACTAGACCATATTTATTGGTTTATAAAAAAAAATCAGTGTCTATTAGAGCAAGAAACAATTACAGCAGTAGCAGCAGCTCAAGCAGGTTGGTATCAAGGAAAGAAAAAGTGTCAGATTAAAAAAGGAGGGGGGGCATTCCAAGAACGCTGCAGTTAGTGTTTGATAGACTTAGCTCAGTGGTGGTAAAATGTACATTAGTTAATTAAAAGCATTGAAAAATTGTTTATATCCAAATGAGGCTTGAATATAGCCTATCAAATGATAATGCTAGTCATATTAAGTTTGTTAAGAAAGTTTTTCCTAATCATTCTCTAATACATGCTGAACATTTTTTCTTTTTTTTTTTGGGGACAGGGAGAGATAGTATTTTATCTTTTCTAGTTACATGTAAACATATTTTTTTAAATGTTCATTTTTTATAAGATTGTGAATTTAATTTTTTTCTCCCTCTTTCCATCCTATGACTCTTCCCTCCCCAAGACAGCAAACAATTTGATGTAGGTTATACATATGAAATAATATAAACATCTTTCCACATTAGTCAAGTTGTGAAAGAAAATATCATTAATTTGCTTTCCTTTGTCTTTTAAAATCAAATTTACCAAAGGTTTATCAATTTTATTGGCTTTTTCAAAGAAACAGCTTATATTTTTATTTGATTTAATAGTTTTCTTACTTTCAATTTTATGAGTCTTTCCTTTGATTTTTCAGTATTTCTAATTTTGTATTTAATTGAAGATTTTTGATTTGTTCTTTTTTTTAGTTGTTTAATTGCATGCCCAATTCACTGATATTCTCTTTCTCTATTTTATTCATGTAAGCATACAAAATTTCCTCTAAGTACTGCTTTGGTTGCATCTCATAAATTTTAGTATATTGTCTCATTATTGTCAATCTTTTTTGAAGAAATTGTTGATTGTTTATATGATTTGTTGTTTGACTCACTCATTCTTTAGGATTAGATCATTTAGTTTCCAGTTAATTTAATCTATCTTTCCATGGCCCTTTATTATATGTTATTTTTATTTAATCATGATCTAAAAAGGATATACCCAATATTTCTGCTTTGGATTGTAAGGTTTGTATGCCCTAATATATGGTCAATTTTTGTGTAGGTGCCATATACCACTGAGAAAAAGGTATATTCCTTTCTAACCCCATTCAACTTTCTCCTGAGATCTATCATATCTAACTTTTCGAAAATTTACCATTTAGCAAGATGTATTTTCCTTCCTTGTCTCTTTTAATTAGATCTATTTTTGCTTTTGCTTTGTCTGAGATCAAAATTGCTGCCCTGATGTTGTTTTTTTAACTTTATCTGAAGCATAATATATTCTACTCCAGCATTTTACCTTTACTCTGTGTGTGTCTTTCTTCAAATGTGTTTCTTGTAAAAAGACAAACAAACCATATTATACGATTCTGTTTTTTAATCCACTCTGCAATCTGCTTCTATTTTGTTGGATAGCCTTCCCATTCATATTCACAGTTATGAATGCTAACTGTATGTTTCCCTCTATCCTATTTTCTCCCTTTTTTATTTTTCTCTCTCATTTCACCATTTCCCTCTCACCAGTATTTTGTTCCTGATTACCACCACCAATCTGTCCTCCCTTCTATCAGTCCCTCCCTCCTATTTTCCCTTTCTCCTCCTGCTTCCCTATAGGGTAAGAGAGATTTCTGTACTGAACTGAGTGTGTATGTTATTCTCTCTTTCAGCCAAATCAGATAAGAGTAAGGTTCAAATAATGCTCACATCCTCCCTTCTTTCTCTATACTGTAATAGGTCTTTCAAGTCCCTTCATGTGATATAATTGTTGGAGAGGTGATGGCAGAGTCTTCTAGTAACTATTTTACCCTCTAGTTCTAGGAAATCAGGGTAGTTTTCCTTGACAATTTCTTGAAAAATGATGTCCAGGCTCTTTTTGTGATCATGGCTTTCAAGTAGTCCAATAATTCTTATATTATCTCTCTTGGATCCCTTTTCTAGGTAAGTTGTTTAGCCCATGAGGTATTTTTACACTTTCTTCTATTTTTTCCCTTCTAAAATTTTTGTTTGATTTATTCTTAATTTCTCATAGAGTCATTAGCTTCTATTTGCCCAATTCTAATTTTTAAGTAATTATTTTCTTCAGTTATCTTTTGTGCCTCCTTTTCCATTTGGCCAATTTACTCATAAAGGAGTTGTTTTCTTCCATCAATTTTTATGCTTCCTTTTCCAAGCTGTAGATTCTTTTTTCAAAATTCTCTTGCATAACTCTCATTTATTTTCCCAGTTTTTTCTTCTACTTCTCTTACTTGATTTTTAAAATCCTTTTTAAGTTCTTCCAAGAAGATGTTTTGGGCTAGAGACCAATTCATCTTCCCCTTTGAGGCTTCACATGTAGACACTTTGACATTGTTGTTCTCTTCTGAGTTTGTGTTTTGATCTTCCCTGTCACCATAACAACTTTCTATGGTCAGGGCTCTTCTTTGTTTTTTGTTCATTTTAAAAAGTTGAGCTCTGCTCCATGGGTACAGGGGACCCTGTCCCACACTTCTTGCACCAGCGGCCAGGAACCTTTTGGCTTTCTGTGCCAGTGCCTCTTAGAGTCATACCTGTTGTGTACTTGTTCTGGGGCTGGCAGTTTTCCTGCTGCACTGAAAGTAGAGGCTTCACATCTGGCCTTGCTGTGACACTTTCCTGCTGAGTGTGAACCATGGTGCCTTGGTTGCTGATTTGTCCTGCATCTAAGAGACTCTCTCTGGCTTACCCAGACACTGCCTGTACTGAGCTGTGTTCCCCTTTTATCCAAATTGAGACAGACCTTTCCTGAAGTCATTCAAAATTAACTTGGGCTGGAAAATTATTTCACTACATCTTTTTGTGGATTCTGCCACTCCAGAATTCTTTTAGAGGCTTGATTTAATATTCTTTCCAAAGGTAAGCTCAGGTAACTTCCTGGCTTCTCTCCACCATCTTGGTTCCACCCCTCTAAACAATTTTTCTTGGGAAAGTAAGGGGGCTGGCGGGGGAGGATGGAAAAAGTGATGAGCCAATGAATGTGAGAATTTGTGAAACTACTTCCCCTTCTAGGAAGTCTGGCTTCCCCCAGAGTAGAACTCTGAGCAATGAGAGGCAAAGGCCAGGGAACATCAAAGGCTACCTTGGAGTTAGAGATCTATGGCCTCAGCCAAGGGGTGCCTCTAGCCATTGTACTAGAATAGCGTCACAGATCTAAAGCTAAAACAGACCTTAGAAGCCATTCAGTCCCCTCCCCATTCATTTAACAGATACGGAACTAAGTCCTCAAGATACTAAATAACACAGAGACAGAGTCATGCTCAGATGTGAACCTAAATTGTCTCACTACAAATTCAGCATTCTTTCATGTCCAAGAGTTTAAAGCACAGCTACTATATGAGAGTCAGAATGTGGTTAGAAGCATATTGGAGTTATGAGATTCAATATATGAAGAAGAAAGAAGAATTAGAGCATTTGAAGACTGAAAGAATCAATGTATAGCATGGTATGAAGGCTGGGGTCAAAAGCCTCCATAGGTCTATAGGGATTTAAAAGGAATATGCACACATGTGTATGTACATACACATACACTCACATCCTTGCTACAAAAACTCATGTTGTGACCTTGGGAAAGTCACTTAATTTCTCAGTGTACCAGGAAATTTCCTAAGATATTAAGTTATAAAAGTAGATGGCAATCTGCAGGGTTACAGAGGTAATTATCTGTATCAGAGGTGTCAAGCTCATGGCCAGTAAAACTCCCAAGTGAGTTCCAATCAGATTAAAATGTAATTGGAAAATATTTAATGAAATAAGTAAAAATATAAAAGAACATAGATATTATTAATTTGTGATTTTCTAAATCAACATGTCATGACAGGGATCTGATTCTATTTGAATTTTCACCACAGGTCCAAACCAATCATATCAGACATTTATTTGGTTTAAAGAATATATCTATGTTCAAGGGATAGGGCTGTTCTGCATCTTCGTGTTCCCTTTACATTTCAGTACCAGAGTTGGAACCAATGAGCGCTTCTATCAGATTCTATACCTTAATGGAAATTACCCAAGCTCCCTACCCTCATTGCAAGCAAGGGGATAGAATGTGCTTGGCAGGAGACAGATTCAGAACATGGAAGAGGGGTGAGATCAGCAACAATAGTGTGACTATGAAAAGGAGGGCGCTTGCCACAAGCCATGACCTGCCACACATTGTTGTTGTTTGTCCTTCATTCTCAAAAAGGACCAATGATGTCAGGAGGGTGATGTCTTGCCTTACAAGTGAACCAGATATAAGTGAGGCAGGGCTGTGCAAAGTCGTCACGTCATACTCTTCTCCAGGGTCATTTGAGTCCAGCCGCAAGGCATGGGTAAGGATGACTGACAATGGGAGACAGTGGCCTTTTTAAGTTAAGGTCTTTCCCAGGTCTCATTTTGTCTGAGGCAACAACCAGTCAGTAATTAAAGACTAGGTAAGAATAGAGGTTAAAAGATGAACTAGTTTGCCTTCACAAAAGAATCAGTCTGGGAAGGGAAAACCTTCAGAGTTTCTAGCCAGAACAGAAACAATTGCTATTTACCCATGACCTGTCTCATTGTTAGTAAAGGTTCATTTATAATACTGAGACAATGCTCATAGGACTAAGGCAAAAAAAAAAACTTTTTAAACTGCCAAATTATATATAGAGAGTAGTAGTAGTGGCTATCATCACGTAAAGTGTGACAAGAGTTGAGGTAACTTGCTAGTCTAGAGGTGAAATGGTTTGGAATTTAAAAATTCAACTGTGTATGTTAAGCCACACCAAGAGATTCTATGAGTAGGATGTGAACTTCTAATACACTCTACATACAACTACAGAACTCAGAAATTCATCCCACTGTAATTGAGTAGATTTTGTCATACATTTAATAAGTGCTGAAGACCAACTATGGAGGAAGGAAGGAACAATTAAAAAGTTGTAGAAGTAGAGGGAGGGATGGGAGGCAGGAGCTAAAATGTTTTCTACAGAAGCAAAAGTCCCCCACATTCTCTTTAGTGTGGTAGGAATACCTTCTCAGTGAGAGTGCCCTAGATCATTCTATTGCTGGAACATCAAAGAGCAACTTTTTTTGATAGCATTTATCTAGCACAGTGGTTCTCAACCTTCCTAATGCCGTGACCCTTTGATACAGTTCCTCATGTTGTGGTGACCCCCAGCCATAAAATTCTTTTCCTTGCTACTTCATAACTGTAATTTTGCTACTGTTATGAATTGTAATGTAAATATCTGATATGCAGGATGTATTTTCATTGTTACAAATTGAACATAACCCACAGGTCTAGCACTTTAAGGTGGGTAAAACACTTTATAAATATTATTCCATTTTATCCAAGGAAGAGTACTCTTATCATCCCAATTTACTGATTAGAAAACTAAGTCTAAGAGAAAACTGGGTCTTAGACTTTTCCAAAGTCACATAGCTAGTAAATGGCTGAGGATGGATTTTCCTGATTCCCAGTCCAGCCCTCTACCTATTGAAGTACCTAGTGTCACAAGAAAACAAAGTCAACTGATTTTCATCAGACAAACTTGGAGAACCCATCTGAAAGATGCCAATTTTCTACCAAAACAATGATGGATTCATTGTCCTGTGAAGGAAGTACTTATGTTTGTTTGAGAAAAGGAAGTATTTGTCCTGTGTGTACATCTATACTTTATCTAGTCTATTTGTATAGCATATTAATCTAGTCTAGAATATTCACATTTTACACTAGTGTATATATATATATATGTGTGTGTGTGTGTGTTTACACTCAAATACATACATGCAGACACATATGTATGTGCATGTGTATGTGTATATATAGACATGTGTGTGCACACGTGTGTATGCATGCGTGCATGCATACTTACATATAGTCATGGAAGCAACAAGCTTGGATAGACTTCAGGAGATGGGCCTGGTATGCTATTGTCCATGAGGTCATGAAGAGTCGGACACGACTGAATGACTAAATTACATATGATTATTTCTGCATTCACATAATGATGTAGTGAAAAGAACTCTGAGTTTTAAGCCCCAGGATCAGGAACAAAATCCCAGCCCTGCTACTAACTGCATCCATAACCCTAGGCAAGTCCTTTCACCTCCCCCAGGGCCTCAGGTTCTTTGTAATAGGGGAGGGGGGTGAATTAGATTACCTCTAAGGTCCCTGAATCCCATAAGTATTTCGCATTAATGGGGGTGGAACAGCTGTTGCTTCTGTTTTTCAGGAGGCAAGCAGAGATGAAGAGGCAAAATGGGTTTCTACATTTCAGCCAGCATATTGGCAATGGAGCTGGGGAAACAAGGCTAGTCTCCCAGATTAATGCTTCATTCAGACTTCCTCTCCTGAAACTGTACTGCAGTCTATCACTCTTAACCTACACTTTCCACACCTCCAGAAAGAGATACCCACAGATATACCTATTTACTTTGGCACATATCCAAAGAAGTTGGCTTGAAAACCTGGCCCCTTGCTTTGTGCATTTACTTTAATTTCTAATTTCCACACATACGTTGCAGGAACATCAGGTAGACCTATTCATTTCCACCCCCTCATCCCACTGCTCTTCCTAAAGTGACATATTAATTATGGCTCGTTTGAAAATTTCTCTCACAAATGTAGGTTCAGACTTCAACACCTAAATGAATTATATATACACCGTGCAAGGCTGTTTATACCAGGTTTCTTAAAAGGAGAAAATGAATGCAGTGTATTAATCATCAAACCAATGTCCCTGATTGAAAAATAAATTATTTAAATGAGCAACACTTGAGATTTTCTAATATGTTGCTTTCTAGATTTTTTTTGAAAAAAAAAATATTTAAAGAAGGACCAGAAAGAAAAAGTCTTTGCATTCCGGCAAAGCCAGTGTAAAACTTAGCTTGTCTTTAACTATACTGGCTGTGGTACCATTGATTAGACATTTGGGGTCTTATTAACAATTGATTGCATAACAGTCAATTAGACTAACTATAAAACATTTCACATTAGCTGTTAAGATGCTGAAAAAAGGGTTATTTGTGCCTGTGACATGAACAGAATTTATGCTTTTCAAATTTAAATGCATACCACACAACCAAGTTCAATCTCAAGTTCATCTCCCATCCAAGAGGAGAAAAATAAGTCCTGATGTGTAGTTTGTCTATTCTATAGTCCCCTTTAAGTTTACCTTGTAGAGAGATGATCAAAGTCTTGGATATTCTATGCTATGTAAAACTTCCATGACAAATACATCTGATCAGTAAGGTTAAACTAGATAACCTCTGAGACCTTATTCAGTCTTGACATCCAATTACTCCTCTGTTTGTTTGGTCTTTCATAGTCCTTCACAGTCTGGCTCTGACCTGTCTTTCTAGCCTGATTTCATACAAATCTTCCTTCTTCTCTCCACATTGGAGTTAAACTGGTCTACTTGCTGCTCCCTGTCCACAGCATTCCCTGTCCTGTCCTTGCCTTTACAAAAGTTGTCCCCCAGCTCCAGACTACTGTCCCTCCTGACTATAGCCTCTTGAAATCTCTTAGTTTCATCATGGTTCAGTTAAAGCAGTGGTTCTCAATCTTCCTAATCCCATGACCCTTTAATACAGTTCCTCATGTTGTGGTGACCCCCCAACCATAAAATTATTTTCACTGCTACTTCATAACTGTAATTTTGCTACTGTTATGAATCATAATGTAAATATCTGATATGCAGGATCTATTTTCATTGTTACAAATTGAACATAACCCACAGGTTGAGAACTGCTGTATTAAAGGATCATCTCCCACTTGAAACCCTTCTTGACTGCTCTCCCCCTACTCTAGTTATTAGTGCCCCCCATCCCTGAAATGACTGCTTTTTACTATAGTTTGTATTTATTAAACTATGCGTACATTTTTTCCTCCACAGCACACAAGCCTGTAGAACATAGACTGTTCCATTTTTGTTTTCAAATTTCTCCTACCTAGAACATAGTAGGTACTTAATAATTGCTTATTGAATTGAAGTGTAGCAGTGGAGGTGGTGAAATGATGACCAGGCTGATAATGATAGAAGCACAGAACTTTAGAGTTGGAAGAGACCATAGAGGTCAAATAATCCAACTCCTCATTCAATGGAGAAATCTAGTTTCCACCATTTCTGATAAGGAATTATTCCAATATGATTATATAAAGGGAGTAGAGGCAGGAAAAAATCTTCCTGTATTATATTTTAGATGTTTGCCTTGTTATTATAGATAGAAAGTAACTTCTATCTGCAGGGTAAGTAGAATGTCACTGTAAACTTTCTGAGGGCAGGAAACATATGTCCTATTTCTTTTTCCAACTTAATCCTCTCCCTGTTACCAGTATCCCTTTCATCTGAACATACATACACACAATTCTGTGTGCGTATTCATAGAAAAAGTAAAAATATAATATAAATAATTTTGTAGTTTGTCAGAAAAGTTGGGAAAAGGTTTTGAAGTCAAAAGGTCTGTATACAAACAGCCCACAAGATATAAACAAATTGTAATACAAATGTTCTTCATGTATTTTCCCATATAAACACCTGCAAAAGCCTACTTTATTCCATATTAGGACTTTTTTCTTTGTTTTTTAATTTTTTAATTTTTTTTTACTATGGAAAATGTACTTCAGAACTTGGCTATCAAATTTCTATGGGAAAATGTTTTCAGTTCTAATGTGGGATGCCAGAAATTTATCAATATACCTCCCCATGGTACAGTTTTATCCTCATGCTTCTCTGTCTCTCTGTCTCTCTGTCTCTCTGTCTCTCTCTCTCTCTGCGTGTGTGTGTGTGTGTGTAGCTCTGTCTCTGTCTGTCTTTCTGCCACACACCCTATACTACTGCCACCACCATCATATAGAAGGAATTGAGACTCTCAAAGTTCTAAGTAATTGGTTATGGCTTCCATTTCCTGGAATGAGAGCTCCATCATGGTGGGACATGGGGGAGGGCATGGTCAAGAGCAGCAGTGTGTGAGAAAAAACAATATTTGATCCTTCAGTTTTATGCCACAACATTATGCCTTAGTGCTGTGGCTACCACAGTAAGGACAAGGGATCTCACATAACAATGGGTGAGGACTTTTGGAAGGGGGAGTCTCCCCCTGCTTACTTGTAAACCTCTGGGATTAGTTCTCATTCCAGGTGGTTTTCTTTCTGCTTTTCCTGAGGGCCCCAGGAATTGGCCTGTCAGTGGCCAGGGGCCTGACTTACTTTCCTTTACCAAAGCTTACTGCTTCTGTCCAACACTTCTTTTCTGTCCTTTGTCCCACTATATAGCACAACAGCTTCTCTGCCTGGCTCTTAGCTAAGCTCGTAGTCCTTAGAGGTTTCACAGGGCTTTTATTGTAAGCAGCTACTAGAATTATGGAAGATTAAAAAATGGCTTCTTCTTTTCTTCTAACTCGTCTGACTTTTTTTTTAAATCAAGAAAAGACAAAGGCACATACAGAAGAATATAATCAATCTTTGAGTAGACACAGGACTGAATTAATACTCAGTTATTCCAGATAGGGAATTTAGGAAGGAAACCAGATTTTGGATTCTTGGCATTTCATCACAGGAGCAGGATTGTCAGCAATGTATATGTGGGAATTAGAGATCAAAGTAAATGCACAAATGAATAGAGAGGAGATATTTTGACTAAATGGACCTAGGACTGGGGATGCTGCCTATAATACAAAGATATGCCTAGAGGGTATTGGGGAGAAGGACAGAGAAAAGATTGAGAAGGGTTTCCTTCTCGTTTGTCACTAATAGATTTGATCAGGTAGATCCTACTTTAGAATGGCAGCGTAAGAAGGTAATAAAGAGGGTCTGGGCATGGGGGAGATGAGTCCAGGTAGCAGCTGTGAGGATTATGATAGGGAATTCTCAAGAGGCCACCTCTGGGGCATGAGAGAATTTCTTACACCCATTCAACAAGCTGGTTTATACCTTCCAGGATAATTGTTCTCATAAACACATACATCATACCTAGACATGCATGTGCATACATATGACTAATTATGTGTCAGTGGGACTTGAACTCAGGTCTTCCTTGCTCAGTTCTCAGTCCATCTAAGCCATGCTCCCTCTCTAAAATAAAAATACCAGACAGGAGCTGGGTGCCACAGTGTATCAAGATCAGGCTCTGGAGTCTGGAAGATCTGAGTTCAATTCTTTTCTCAGATTCTCACTATCTGTGTGACTCAGGGCACGTTAGATAACTTCTATCTGCCCCCTTTTCCTCATCTTTAAAATGGGGATAATAATAGTACTTCCTTCCCAAGGTGGTTGTGAGAATCAAATGAGATGACTGTAAAATGCAGTGCAAATATTAAAGCACCACATAAATGATAGGCAACAATTAAAATGAACTGGGCTTTTTTTCCCTTAGAAGAAAATAAAAGTAACTTAGTTGTAGGCAAAGATCAATCTCTGGAATCAAAACTTTCATGACTGTGATAGCAGCGGCTCTGAAACCAAACCATGGGCTCCAGTTCCAGGTATGATGCCTCCCACTTGTGTGACCTTCAATAAGTCACTCAACCCCCTGGGCCTCCTCTACTTCATCTATAAAATGGGAACTTGGTCAAAGATGGCCTCTGGGCCCTTCCTATGTGTCTACAATGCTACAATCAAATACAAAGCGATAGAAATCCATTGTATCGAGTTCAATTTTCCACAACTTTGAGTTGTGGCATGGTTCGAGGCTCAGCATCAGAGGGCTTGAGGTTCTGATAACTGCTACTTTGAGCAAGTTACTTAAATCTTTCCAAACCTCACTTTCCTCTTCTGTTAAATAAGGCAGCATGGCCTAGCACAGTTCTCCATCATTTTCTTGTTATAGATCCCTTTGGCAGGCTAGTGAAACCCATGAAGCTCTCTTCAGAGCAATTTCTTTCCATGTATAAAATAAAATTCACAGGATAACAAAGGAAACCAATTAGATTAAGATAGAGTTATCAAAATAGTTTAGAGAATAAAAGCCTGTTCTTGCCCCACATTAGGAACTCCTAGACTAGACTGTCTTTCCTATTTGTAAATGATCCCATTAAGGGAGTATGGAATGATAAATTAATTCTTTCAGACAATAACCAGGGTGTTATAGAAAGATAAATTCTCTAAATATGTACCTGATCCTATTCTAAGAGAAAAGCAGCTAGGTAGCTCAGTGGATAGACAGCTGGGCCAGAAGTCAGGAAGTTTCTGAATTCAAATCTGGCCTCAGATAGTTATTAGCTGTGTGACCCTGGGCAGGTCACTTAACCCTGTTTACCTCAGTTCCTCATCGGTACAATAAGCTGGAGGAGGAAATGGCAAACCCCTCCAGTATCTTTGCCAAAAAAAAAAAATGGGGTGATAAAAATACATACATGACTAAAAACTGATTAAACAACAAAATAAGTTAAAAAAAAAAAAGAGCCCCAAATTTGAGGTCAAATTCAAATTCTAGTTCGGCTATTTAGGGTCATTATTTAAAGGGAAAATATCTGGTACATAGGATCACAGAGCCAAAAGACACCTTCAACCTTACCCAGCAAAAATTTCTCATTTTATTTTTAAGAACATAGAAACCTGAGAGTTTAAATGGCTTGCCTTAAGGTCTCACCCCTGAATATAGAACATAGAAGGGATTAAAACCAGGGGTGTGCTGGAACCTGCTCGTACCAAGAGCTGGTTGTTAAATTATCAATAGGAACCTTTATATCACCAAAACTGGCAAATGCTACAAATCAGGGCTTCATTTCTTATTTTATTGATCACCTAGACTCAAGAAAGAGATGGAGATGAAACTTTAAAATGTGTCATGTGCACATTTTTTCAGAGAGTTAGTTGGTAAACATTTTCCAGCACTCTGATGATTAAAATCTAGGTCCCCTGGTTTCAAATCCATCACTCTACTACACCGCAGGTGACAGGTATGTTACCTTGAGAGATTCTTTTCACCTTTGTGTGACTCCCTTTTCTCATTTACAAAATAAGAGGGCCGGATGACAGGATCTCTAAGATGCTTTCCCACTTTAAATCTTAGGAAACTTAAATAGTATGAAACACCACCTCAAAATGAAGGCCACTATTTTAACTATGATTGCAAAATCACTGAATTACAGGCATTAGAGGTGAAAGATCCAGTTTTGATGCGTTCCATCCCTTTCCCCCAGCCAGTTCATTATTTGTTTCCTCAAATATATCAAGAGCTATCCAGTGTTAGCTTAGTTAAATCATAGCTGTCTTAAGCAACAGGGCCTCCGTTTTTCATTATCATTCCAAAGTCTTCCATATACTTCTCCCCAATCCAAATCCTTGTTTTTGTAGTTGGAATAAGGGATTGATTTGTAGTTGGATTTATTCCATTGCTGGCCATTATAATGATATATAACAGGATCCTTGTTGATCTCATGGATGAAACCATAAAAGTAACACCCTTTCTCCCCTATATACTACAAACACACACTCCTTTTATTAAACTACAATGGCCTATGATCAAACAAATACCGCTAAAGCTGAAAATCTCTACCCCTAACTCGTTTTGTTGTATCTAGAAAATACTGTAGCTATGATACATAATGAAACCACCCACTGCTTGGGGATCCCTACAAAATCTAGATTCAGGAGAGTTCATTTAAGACAGAACATTCATGCCGTTCAAACACAATATAATAAGCAGAGAACAATCTTCTGGGTAACACCAAGGTTTACTTAAATAGATTGATAACGTCCACACCAAAAAAAGCAGGCACAGTGTTCAGTTTGTTCTCTTCACTCTGACTTACGCACTAAGCAAGAGAAGACCATTACTGAGCTCCACGGTAAATGCTAGTACCCCCTAGTGTGCTCTCATAGGAAAATTCCAAATAATAGCAACAGCGTCGCTCTCTCCTTCGCAACAGTTCTTGTAATTTGCTAGCAAAAATAGACGCTTCGCTAAAACATCAAAAGCTAAAGAGACATATTGAATAAACCAAGGTAAAGGAGAAATCTTTTTGTGAAAATTTTCTAAACCCAATATTTCTTCACTTTCCCTACTTTTCACATTAAAATTTCTTTACCCAAATATCATAGGTCATGACACAACTAAGGCTTTACCTCCTACGTAAGGTGTTTCCTGATTCTCCCAAGATATCAGCACTTTCTTCATCTGAAATTATTTTTCATTCATTTCTAGATAGTTTGACTTCCTCATACAAACATTTTTGACGGGCTATTTTGTGTGTAAATCTGTCTTGTATCTACCAGCAGAAAGTAAACCCATTGAGCTCAGAGACTTGTTATTGTCGTATCTCTAGCAAGTAACATATTGGTCTTTGCACTAACTGATGTTTCATCAATTGAATTATATTGGTAAATCTAACTAGTTGTAATAATGCCTTTTGCAAAGGTCATTTTTTTCCCTATCACAATGCAGTAAAATTTCAGTAGCACCAAAACCTGACCTTTCACTTTTACTTTTTTTTTTACTTCCAAAGCTTACTTAGTTGTAGTTCAAATCATGAAAGTATTAAGTGGGCTCGCTCATAAATCAGAATTTTAAAGTCTGTTGCCAGCATGAATTCACTATATTTAAAAGGGGAGGAGGAGATTTAAGACTACACTTAACAGGACTGACTTCACAGTTGTTAAATGCAGCTTTCTGGTGATCTGGTAACTATGAAATATGATGGACTTTTATTGGAACTGGCTGTCTAAACATACTTTCTCTCTTATATATGTATATACATACATATAGACGTATGTGTGTGCCTATCCCCATAGCAATGAATATTAGTATCAATATACACATATAAAGATAAAGACATGATCAAGATGCGATCAAGAAGCATTTACTCCTAAGCATTTTAAAAATAAACTTTGAAAGCATATAAATATAATTTTAAAAGAGATACTAAATATTTCTCAAGTATTCTCCTAACTGTTATAGAGAAATTGAAAACAAACTAGCCCTGAAGTCCAGAGGTCACATCAAACATGTTGTATCTGTCCAATTAGATGTAGTTCTATTATACAATTCTGTTTTCAATCAAAATAGCTAAGCACAAACCATTTGAGGGACTACTGAATATTAAAAAAAAAACTTGAACTGATTTCATTTAGAGTAAAATATGGAAGTGAGCACAAAAATTGACCTATGAATTAGACAACAAAGCAACAGCAAATGAAAGGCCACCTGGTATGTTTTTTGTTCCTCAAACAATTTTTAACGAAAGAAAGAAAAAGTGTTGTGAAGGATCCGGGTCATTTAATATCATTCTGCTCTTACTACTTAAGGAAGCAGTAAAGAATTTTTAGTAAACACTTAGGGGGTTCATTGGACCATTGTTATGAGTGGGGTTCATGAAACAATAAATGGGAACCACTGGCAGTGAATAGTAGGGTTGACTTTGAGACCAAGAAGACCTGAGTTCAAGTCCTTCCTCCTATTCATATTAGCTATGAGATTTTTAAGCAGATCAAGTCACTTAATTGCTCATTGATCCTAGGCAACCCACTAAAATTATACATTACAGATAAGCAGCTGACTTGCTTCTGGTCAAGGGAATTGGCCACACATGCTACTCCAGTGAAATCAAAATTTGGATAAAAAAAATAACAATAACAAAAAGCAGCTAATAAATAGCCCAATTCAACAATCATCATTTTTGTACATTGGTGTTTTTAATTATTCATCTTAACTGAATTCATTAAAAAATATTAGCACATATCTAAAGACATTTTCTACAAGAAGCCATAGATGACATCTATAGTTTTCATTAATTCGTTAAAAAAATTTATTAAGTGACTACTATGTGCTAGGGACTGTGCTGGGTGGTAGGAATAAAAAGAGAGAAGTAAAAGTCTCTGCGTGCAAGGAGCTTATATTCTATTGGGGACACAACATATATAAAGATGATTAAGATCATAAATTTCAAGCTGAAAGGGGCATTGGAAGTCATTGAATACTTCTTCATTTTAAAGACAAGGAAAGTGAGGTTCAGAGTGAATTGCCCAACACAATACAGCCAATCAACTAAGTGTCATTTGTAGGTACTAGCCACTGAGGAAAGCAGCATGCCTAGTCTTAGACAATTGAACATTACCTTTCTTATCTAAAATAGGTCTTGTCCTATGCTCAATTAGAATGTGCAGTCCTACATGATATGATTTTAGAGATGCTCAATTTCATTCACACCACAATAGATCTCCCTTTCTTCTTTGGGTGTGCTACTGTCTGAAATTCCCACGTTTATTCATTCCTTTGACTTAAATTTGTAGATAAACCTTAATTTGACAAACTACAAACATGTTACCCAAGAAGAATCACATATTGAGCCACTTACTAACTTTCAGTATATTAGCAGATTAAATCACCAAAGCAAGACCCTAGGGAACTTCACATAGTCAGTTTTGCTGAGGGATTTGCATAAAGGAAAGATTAGAACTTGATACATTTGCAGGGCAACCAAGTTAATGTCTGGTACCAAAGTAGAGCCAATAGAAGGAAATGATAGTACAGGATACCTGTGGGAGAAGAAGGGAGACAAACACCCAGGGGAAAGTGAGCAATAGAGGCTGTTTCACAACGTTGCCAGAAGATAGTCCTTCTCTTAAACTTTATTTGGATCTGTCACACGCTTTCTGTCAGCATTCCAATTAACAAGCTGACTTTCACTCCATTTTCTTCTTTGCCATGCAGCACACTATGGCCTGCTAGGTTGCTGACTTTTTATGCACACTTCAGAGACAGCATTCATAGCTTTTGCTAAAATAAAGTCAGCTACCTAGCACAATCATCTTGAAGTAAGAAAAACCTGAGCTCTCATCTGGCCTCCTATGCTGACTGAAGTGGCCAGGAACTGGTTGGGCTGTGGACCTGGGATGGGTGTAGGTGATCTCTGGCCTGAGAGCAAGCCTAGGGTTTGTTTCTTGCTTGTTTCTTTCTTCAACACCAGGGTTTGTGTGCCAAGGAATTGTTTGCACCTGGGCAGTGGTTGGTCTGATAATCAATTATGTTGATTAACAGCTCAGTTGGGGTAGGATGGTATATAAGAGCCTGTATTCCTTGTGTTGGGGGCTGCTCTCTCTTTCTTTTAATTGGCCCTGAGGCAGCCCAACTATTCAACTGCTAAATTTAAATATTATTAAAAGCTCCTAAAAAAACCTTTATCCAGACTGTGGTCATTCTTTAAAAAACTTGCTATTACAAGTCACAATCACCTTGAAGTAAGAAAAACCTGAGCTCTCATCTGGCCTCCTATGCTGACTACCTGGGTGACTCTGGGCAAGTTACTTAACTTCTGTCTACCTCAGTTTCTTCATCTGTAAAGTGGGCGTTAATAATAGTACTCATCTCCCAGGGTTGCTATGAGGATCTAAGGAGACTATTGTAAAAAGCTTATAACAGTGCTTGACACATAGTAGATACTTAATCTTTAACTTCCTTCCTTCCTTCCTTCCTTCCTTATCTTGGACTATGCTCACGGTTTCTTCAGTGCTTACTGGTACAACAGTAATCTTGAAACTTACTGTCAGGACATATAGAAATATGCTGACTCAGAAGATTTCCCACAATACTTTGTATCAGGATCCCACATCAAATCTGAGATCAGTATACAAATAAGGAAGATCAAACTTTAAACTTCCTAAACTTTTTGTATGCAACAGTAAGAAACTAATTAATTTGATAAGCTCAGAAATAGAAAAAAAAGTGATCGTCAGTTGAAAGAAAAAACAAAATAATCATCATCAAATTAATGTTTAGAGTGACATGTCAAGATTTTTGATCAGCTAACTTTGAAAGTAACCTGAATAAACACAAGCTCTGCGACAGCTGACCATTCAGAATCTTCAAATTATACAGGCTATTGGCTAATAATCACTTGCCCACTCTCATATTCAACAAAGGAATCTGCTCAAAATAAGACTATCTTATTGAAAATTATACAAGTGGAAATTCTCTGTAGTAAATTAACGATAAAGGAATAAAGCAGTTAAATGAATATATTTTTCATGCTTCAGGGCTATGTGTTTAACAGTTTTCTAACTGTTCATTCATTTATAAAAAATACTTCAGTTATTATCTACTTGAGTTGAAATTAGATATTTAATTGACTGGAGGGAATGAAATTCGCTCACTTTTAAATAAGGCACTATTTTAAAATATTTCTGCAAAATGCTTTGTAAGACCACCATCAGCCCAAGTTCTTGGCAAACTTCCTCATGTGTATATATTTTAAAAGCATAGTTGTTTTTATAAATGTAGTACTGTGAGAGCTAACTCCTTCAGAAACATGTTTATCTTAATTAGGAAAGTCAACAGACTTCTAATGGGAAGAAATGGGTATTTTTCTCTGTGGTATAGAAAGCATCAAAGGCCTAGTTCTCATGCCAAACCAATCTTCCTTCCTGCCTGCCTTTCAAACCCAGGTGATTGCAGACAGCTGAGCAGACATTTTCCCCAAAGCTTCTATTGACCTGGCTCCAGTCTTTTCTCTGTCTCCCCATCTCCCTCTCCCTTTCTCTCTCTCTTTCTCTCTGTCACTCTTTCTGTGTATCTTTTTGTATTTTTGCCTCAGGAAACCTAGGGATATTCATGGCACCGAGGCAAATAATGTGGAATTAAAAACTAAATTCTTGAGGCCTTATCCTAGCAACAGGACCATCACCATCTGTTCAGAGGACAGGCCTGCCATTATCTGCAACATTCTTTGTGTATACTCCATCACCTGTGAGGGGAAAAACACTGGCCCTTTCCTGGGTCCTTTCTTTGTTACAAAAGAGTAGTCTGCTTCCTTCTCATGCAGCATGACATAAAGAACCCAACTCTGATAGGTAGAATGCACCACAAATTTAAAGGGATATATCAAGAGGTTTTACAATTGCATCTCACAAATTAATCAGAGATTTAACAGTTCTGTATTAAACAACAAAAAACATACTTTTTTATTTCTTTTAGCATAGTTACAATTTTTTTTTAATTGGAGAATACCAAATTCTGTCTTCCCCTTCACCTTATATTACAAAAGCATGGCCATAGTCTGAAATTTCTTTATAATGATAAACAAACAAAAAACCAAGCAAATAAACAACAAAAAAACCCAAACCTGTGATTTCATTTGAACATTTATATGACAAAATCAAACCCTTATTTGCAAATGGGACTCAGAAATATTATTTCAGTAATTCTGGGATAAAGACTCGTTCTAGTTAGAAATACAGTTTTCCTTAAATTTAGAACAGAATTTTCATGAGAAATTTTATATGTTAAAAACCTAATTCAAGTTTATCCAAGGCTTTATAAAACTTATTTCTCATTCCAATAGTCATTATTACGCGGATAAAGAATGGTCCTCCCACTGCACAGACACACAAATACACAGAAGAGCAACACCTCTCTGAACATTGGCGTTTGCAAAACCCAGTCAGAGTCAAGGATGACAACAATGTTTCAATAATAAGAGAGTTCTGGTATGCATTTAGTAGGGAACTGAGGTAGAAGGAAGCAAGGGAAAGCCCTATAAGCAGAGGTGGAAGAATTATTTACATAGGAAGCAAAAAAGATACATAGATAAGGCATCAAAGTTTCCTTAGAAAGAATACTATGAGGGATTTTAAGAACCCTTCCCCTGCCCCTACACCTTAAAGCACAAAAGAACCTGTAATCCATATAAACTGAATATGGGGTTAAAATGACAGGAAAATCATGCATTTGTTCCATAAGATGGGAAATAACTATGGAAGAAAAGAATCAAGCTAAATAGACTTCAGCTCTTTGTCTACTATATTGGAAAGATTGCTTAAGTACCTGTTGGCTAAAGTCCAAAAATGTCATTGGCATCTAACATATGAAACTTGTCCTATTTCCATGCAGCCAATGTGCCCAAAATTATTTGTGAAATACGTACTGAAGTTTTCCATGTGTATGTTAATTATTTCCCTTATTAGATTACACCTTGTATTACTATCATCTGCATATTGGCCACTTGCAATTTCCTACGTTTCCCACATGGCTTTTGCTAAATTTTTCCTAGTAGCAGCAGTTGGAAGTCCTTGCCAATGAGGTGGGGATTCCGAGAAGCAGCTGGATCATTCTCTTCATCCATGAATATACTGAATCTTAAGGGAATAAAATCCCAAAGAAAATGCTTGGTTATTTTCAATAGATGGAAGGAATACATCTGCCCTGTAACACAAGATCAGAGTGTGGCAGGAATACAGATGAGAAAGGTGAACAGATGAGGTACCCTGTGATCATGAGGGAAGGTCGAAAGGGGTTTGCAGCTCATGGATGGGAGTTCAAAAGGTAAACACAAAACTCTCATATGCTCAAATGATAGCCCATTATAAAAAATGTAAAAAAAAAAACAAACCTGACTTCCTGAAAAGGATTGATGACAAACCTTCACCACTATACATATTTGCAAAGATGTCTATGTAATCATGAATTTCACTGACCAGTGAAGGTATTCAAAGTAATTGAAAAGTCTTTTCTTCAAATGTTCCCCATGCAATTACCCATATTTGATGACTAAAGGTAAGTAAATTATCATACTGAGGGTTTATTTTCCCCCAGAAAACTGTGAATATTTAAACCATTGACTCCATTATTCCAAAGCAGTTATACCATCTTTCATCATCCAGCTAATTTAAGATAGGTAGGTCCTCATGGTACCAAAAGCACAAGATTATTCTCCACATAAGAGCTCTCCTCTCTAGTCGGTGAATGCCAAGTATATTTCCAACATAAGTAAGCTCTTATATATGTATACCACTAACCACAAGGAAAACTGGAAGAGAGGGCATAAAGAGACTGGTAAATAAATTAGTACTTATTTCTGCATTTTCAGTGATAAATCCAAAAGCAACCTACAAGTACTCTTTTAGGAAGTAGATCCTTATTGGCTGTAAAGAACGTATCGTATGCTTGCAACTGAATTAGTGCCACTGCTTCTAGTACTCTTTGGATACATCCTGTCAAAAAAAAAAAAAAACAAACAGGAAGGGACTCGGATAACATGTACTGCAAACTTAAGTCAAAACCATC
Organism: Pseudocheirus occidentalis; assembly: GCA_028646575.1. Taxonomy (NCBI): domain Eukaryota; kingdom Metazoa; phylum Chordata; class Mammalia; order Diprotodontia; family Pseudocheiridae; genus Pseudocheirus; species Pseudocheirus occidentalis. Next base: position 206,751,395 of record CM053596.1, read on the forward strand.
CAAAGGGGTCAACAAGAGATTCTAATGAGAATCAAAGAAATAATGGCTCCACAATCTTATAATTAAGCCAAATATTTCCTGTCAATGACAATTCCTCCCTCTTTCCCTTTCTTTCCTTCTTTCCTTTTTTCCTTCCTTCTTTACTTCTTTTATTCCTCCTTCCCTCCTTCCCTCCCTCCCTCCATCCTTTCTTCTTTCCTTCCTTCCTTCCTTCTTTTCTTCCTTCCTTTTACTGTTCATCAAAGAAGTGTCATCTTGATCCCTGCCTCCTATACTTTTTTCCCACCCACTTAGTCACCTACACCCTGTTAAGAAACTAATCATTCCCAAATTAGGTGAAACAAAGGAAATGCCACAGAAGTATTTTATCCTCTGCACTAATTTATTGAGGGGGGGGGGTGGTTGGCACATGGGGAGAAATAGACTAATAAACTACATTTTATCACAAGACCAAGTTTGAGAAATGAGAAATGGTTTTAGTTCCAACTCTAAATACCACTGGGCTGGGAGCCATACAACCTAGGTTCTAATCTCTGATTCTATTACCTATTATCTTTAATCAAATCAGTAGACCTATCTGGACCTCACTATGCTATCTGCAAAGTCAGATCATAACACCTCCCTTGTCTACTTCACAAACTTATGAGATTCAAATGTGATGTTTTAAAAGCACTTTAAAACTGCAAAGCATTATACAAATCTCAAATGCTATTAGCTGAGGTAAAACTAATATTGATTTTTAATGAAATATTTAATGTACTTGTTTTGGGACCAGGCCTATAATTTCATGGACATGGGGGTATTCCCTTTACCTATGCAGGTCAGCATCAGCTCTGCAACTGATAGGTTTAAAAAGTTGCCAACATCACTGAGAGGTGAAGTCACTAACTTGTGTCATTGGAGGGATTTGAACCCAGGTTTACTATTATGCCAGTGTGATTCTCCTATATATAACCGAAATAAGGAATTGGACCTACACCTGTGGTTTCATTAATATAGGAAGCTCCTAGGCAAAGAAACTTCATGAGCTTATGCAGGTCAACATTTTTTTTTTATCTTACAGACCTAGAGCACTGAGAAAGGAAGTGATTGACAGAGGGTCATTGAGCAAGTATTTATCTAAAATAAGACTTCAGCCTAGTGCTACTGAGCCTTGGGGTGAGTCTCTTCTTTACTCTTCTACCTGTGTCATTATTAAGTAGTTTGTTTTACCTCACTGACTCAGTCTATCAATTAATTCTAACCACTTTACATTGGTTCCAAATAGAATAAACTATAACTTTAAAATATGGCAGCCATGTGGTGTGATGCATACAGTCCCCTGGCCTAGAGTCAGGCAGACTTGAATTCAAATCTAGTCCCAGATACTTAACTAGACGTGTAACCTTGGGAAAGTCATGTAACCCTGTTTGCCTCAGTTCCCTTATCTGTAAAGTGAGCTGGAGAAGAAAATGGCAAACCACTTTGCATTGAAAACCCCAAATGAGATCGTGAGGAATCAGACACAACTGAAATGATTGAACAATATACCTCTACGACTATCTGCTTCAAAGATTATTGATCCATTGTCTTTCAATCTCCAGCATACTACCTGGATGCTCTCCTTTGTTCCAATGGCTCTCCGGAAATGGAAATTTATTTGTAATTTATTGTAATACTATTCTAATCAAAATGCAGTTAGAAGGAAAAACATGCTGCACAGAGAACAAAACCTGAGAGTTGCATGGTGCTTGATCTGTTTGTAAAGGACCTTTGCACACTTTCTCACATTTGATCTAACAACAACCTTGTGATATTTTAAGTCATCTAATGTATACTCAAAATTAACTATGTAAATGCCTAAATTCAGCAAAGATGTATTAAGTACCTTTGTTGTGCTAAGCATGGGGAATACAAAAACAAATAAGACACAGTCATTACCCTCATAGGGTTTATGATCTAGATGGAGGAGAATATGACACACACATATATGGCACAAGAGAAAATTGTAGATTCATATGTGAAGGACATATAAAGTGCTATTCAAAAATCCAAAGAGAGAAATTTAATTACCTGCTAGAGACAGCATTGCAGGCTTCATTGAGGCATTTGCACAAGGCATGGATGCGTTGGTAGAATTTTACCTGGTGGAAAACTAGGGAAGTCGTTCTAAATTCACATAAACAATATATGAGCCACAACAATACAATGGGAAAGGGAAATTCAATCCAATAAATGTATTGGGAGCCTATTAGGCACCAGGTATGGCAGCATTAAAGACACAAGACAAAAAGGAAAGTCTTTTCTATAAAGGAGCTTGTGTCTTAAACATAGAAGATGTATGTGGGATGCTGAGTTGTCCAATTTGTTTGAAACATACAGTTCATCATGAGTGAACTAATAGTGAAAATTTTGGAGGATGCCAGATTATGAAAGGCCTTTAATTCCAGTCTAAGAAATTTGACTTTGGCAGGCAAGAATGAACAGACTGGATAGTTTTGAGCAGAGGGGTAACACGATCAATTTGTACATATGGAAAATAAAGCTAGTGGCCTTGTGAAGACTGGTTTAGACAAAATCAAAATTAGAGGTAGAAAGATCAATTAAGAGACTATGTGGGGCGGCTAGGTGGCGCAGTGAATAGAGCACCGGCCCTGGAGTCAGGAGTACCTGAGTTCAAACCCGGCCTCAGACACTTAACACAAAAAACTAGCCGTGTGACCTTGGGCAAGTTACTTAACCCCAACTGCCCTCCAAAAAGCAAAAAAAAAAAAAAAAAAAAAAGAGACTATGGGGGGGGCAGCTAGGTGGTGCAGTGAATAGAGCATGGACCCTGGAGTCAGGAGTCCCTGCGTTCAAATCCGGCCTCAGACACTTAACACACACACACAAAAAAGCCTAGCTGTGTGGTCTTAGGCAAGTTACTTAACCCCAATTGCCCTCCAAAAAAAAAAAACAAGCAAAAAAAAAGAGACTATTGGGGCAAGTACAAGGAAATGAATATCTGTATCAGGGTGGTGGAATAGGAGAAAGGTGGTAGATTCTGTGGAATTAAATACTTATTTGTCAGAGTTAAAGAAAAGAATCAAGGACAATGCAGAGGTTTTAGGAGAGAACAAATGTTGGTGCCCCTGATAGAAGCTGAGCCATAGATTTTAGAATTAAAGTTCAGTTTTGAATGATTTGATTTTGCTTTGTAAGGGGGATGATGGGAAAGTGTCCATTATGCAATGATAGATATCTCTCTAAAATTTAGGGAACAGATAAAGATTGAAGATAAAGATGTGGGAATTAACCACTATGGGAATGGAGTACTTTGTCAAAAGAGATAGAGGAAAGGACTGGGAACACTTACATTGAGAAGCTGGGAATAACAAGAGGTAAATGTGAAGGAGAAAAAACTGTTATAGAAAGAGGTGGCTGGAAAATTAGGAGAGTGTGTTGTCATGGAAGTCAAGGGGAGGATTCTACAATACTGAATGCTTTAAGAAAGTGAATTATCTGACCACTATCCTTTCTATTAATTCAGTTGATTTTATACCAGCATACCAGTCAATCATTCAATGAAAGCATTGAGTATCTATCATGTGCAAGGTGGTATGCTGTAGAAATATCCAGTTTATACAGTGACTATTATAATCACACTCTCAACTATTTCAGCATACTAGACTATTTACTTGAATTAAATAGATAAAACAAACATTTGAGATAATATGGAGTATAATTAATAGCTATCCTTTTGTATGATAACTAGAAAGCTACAATGTCCATTTGATAAGCTGGTCAGATACTTAAAAAAAAAGTATGTCAGCCACAGAAAACAGGAAGTGTGTCTAATTGCTAAACAGTGACCCCACTTGCCAACTTAGACTTGCTTCTGAAAGACTCTGAGAGAAATCAATAATCTCATCCTTAGCTAGAAGGATCATAGGGAAACTGAAAGAAATTTCAACATTTAACCAGAGGGAAAAAAAAGTTTCAATTGGACAAACATCAATTTTGAAAGCAACAATATCCAGCTAACGAGTATTGAGATCAAACAGTAAGAAAGTGGGTGATATTCATAATAACCATCCCTTTGGATATGAACTCTTAAGGTTAATCCTATTCTGTGAAAATCATACATGCATGTCATCTCCCAGTTAAAATGTGATCTTACCAAAAACAGAGATGATTTCATTCTTTGTATCTGAACCCCTAACACCTAGCAGAGGGCTTGGTATATAATAGGCACTTAATAAACTAATTACTTTATAATATTATATTATTATCACATAGGAAACTGAAACACTATATTTTATAAATTCTGTCCCATGATTATTTTACTGAGTTAGCACTCTCATTACATTTCAAACAAAATATAATTTTGAATTATAGACAACTAGTTAATGCAGAGTATATAAAATTTTAGAATTAAAGTTAAGAAGGCCTCAGTTCAAATCCTGCCTCAAATACCTCCCCTGGTTCTCTGACCCTCAAGAAGTCACATAACCTCTCTTTGCCTCAATTTCCACATCTGTAGGGGGCGGCTAGGTGTCACAGTGAATGGAGCACCGGCCCTGGAGTCAGGAGGACCTGAGTTCAAATCTGACCTCAGACACTTAACACAAGTGTGACCTTGGGCAAATCGCTTAACCCCAATTGCCCTAAAAAAAAAAACCCAAACAAACAAAGTAATTTCCACATCTGTAGAACAGGAATAATAATAGCACCTACATCCTGGTACCATTGCAAGAATAAAATTAGATGATACATTTTGTAAACCTTAATATACTGCATAAATGCTAACTCATTATTGTCCTTACAAAAATAATTTACATCAAGATTTTCAGGAAACAAATCTGTCATCTTGGAGTTGAAATTAGTAACCTGTCTATACAGGTGACAAGAATGATGAAAGCATTAATTGTATGTTCTATGACTAGAGCCGTTCTCAGAAAAAAAAATTGAAAAGATTTTAGATTTGTCTTTGTAACCCCCTTCCCTACTCAACCAAAACCCCTTTCCTTCTTCCCAGAGCTCCATGTTTAAGAATGAAGTATATGCTCCTATGTTCATATCCTGAAAGATGCTGGTAATGATAAGCATTTTTAAAGTCCTTTAATGTTTGAGAAGCATTTTACAAAAATCTCATTGGTTCCTCATAAAATCTCTTTAAGGTAATCACTACAGGTATTTTAGCCCCATTTTGCTGATGAGAAAACTGAAGCCCAGAGAGGTTAAATGTTTCTCTGGGGTTTTGTTGTTGTTTGGTCCTTTCAGTCATGTCTGACTCTCCATGTACCCTTTCGGAGTTTTCTTGGCTAAAATGCTGAAGTGGTTTGCCATTTCCTTCTCTAGCTCATTTTACAGATGAGGAAAGTGAGGTAAAGAGAGGTTAAGTGACTTGGCCAGGGTTACACAGTTAGTAAATGTCTGAGAAGGTGAAGACTCTTGAAGATGAGTCTTCCTGATTCCAAACCCAGTGCTCTATCCACCTGATTCCAAACCCAGTGCTCTATCCACCACACTACCTACCTAACCCTTGCCCAGGGTTATATAGCCATTAAGTGTCAGGCATTCTATCCACTATGTTATGAGAAGTGAAGTATTTGATCTAGAAATTAATTACAAATTTTAAAAGAAAACATCTATGTTTAGTGAAATTTTATCAAAAGAGCAGTTTAAGTGACTACATCTTGACGGAATGAATCTTCAGGAAAATTTACAGAGTAGTGAAGGCCAGCAGTGCAGAATCACAACTGGGCACGTACACGCCAATCATTTATTCCCTTCTGTTCATTTCAAATAGGAAGCCCACATGTGCTAAGTGACACGTTCAAGGTCACAGAGCTAGTTAAAGACAATCAGAAAATGCATGTTTTCCATGTGTAGATATTTTTGCAGGACCTCAGCACTGAGAGCTAATGCTGCTTCACCATAATAATCCTGAAGAATATTTTTGTTTGCACATGCTCCTCAGGTCTTTCCATACATAGTATTGTTGCAGGGCATTATTTCAGCAAGAAAAGAAAAGAAATCAAAGCAAGTACTTTTAAAATCTCCATAATACTCCTTCTATTCGATATTTTAATTTTATTGAACTGAAAATAGAATTTACCTATTACCATGAGGAATGTCTACCCGAAATCATTGTATAGTAGCTATAGTATCCCCAAAGGATAATGAGTTCCTACATATTTTTCCTCGTAATGTAGAGGAAATCATTAGTAACTTAAGACAGAAATAAAGAAATCATCTAATTAATGTATTCAGAGATGAATCTTAATGTCCAATTATTCCTTTGATTTGACACAACCTAGTAACAACATAACATAGTCAGCAACAATATATTAACATTGGAAGAATTAAAGGAAAGGCAGGTAACCAAAGTGGAGAGCTTGGCGGGGGAGGAGGGAAAATCATTTTTCTTTCCCCCTTTCTTCTTCTGTTCTAATTTCTGACAGATCAATATATTATTTGAGTTTCTTATGCTATAACAGCTAAACAAACATAGAAGCAATGGTAAAACCATAAGGTGCACTAAATACTGAATACTCTCAGAATCATCATCATAATAGAAGCACGTTTGCCCACTTAATCAATGGATGTTAGCTATCATTCAGTTGCTGCTCTCAATTCTCTTTCAATTTAGTTTGAGGTTTAAAATCTCAAGTTTATCTTAAGGCTCACAGCAAATAAGCACCACCTCTAATACAAGGCCTCATATCCCCCATGAGTTACTGTTCTAACCACTATGATGGTAATATGTATGTATATATACACATACAAATGTGTGCATAAATATAGATTTATATGTAACAATAACTGACAAAGGGTTGGCTGGGATTTGTGTCTCTTCCCAGGTTGGAAAGAGAGGAAGCTAATGCAAAATCAACCAAAATCAACTTTGGGTGTGGTAAAGGAGGGGGTGGGGGGAAATACGGAGGGGAAGGAAGGGGAGGAAGGGTGTTATGGAGGAGGTTTTTTTCATGTATAAGAGTAGAGATCAGGACTCTTGAGGAGAAAAGGAGAAGAAAGAAGGGAGTAATGGCTGTTGTTCCAAACAGCAGGTACACTTCCCTTCATTAAGACCATGAGAGACATTGCTGTTTAGTCATTCAGTCATGTCTGACTTTTTTGTGACTCCATGAACTGTTCATAGGCACAACAGGCCCTTCTATCCTCCACAATCTCCCTAAGTCTGTCCAAGAGCAGGTTTGATGTTTCCATGACACTATCTCTCCATCTCATCCTCTTCTGTTCCCTTTTATTGCCTTCAATCTTCCCAACATCAAGGTCTTTTCCCTCATGAGATCAAGATTTAAGCTTCGGTTTCAGTGTTTGACCTTCCAGTGAATAGCCTGAATTAATTTCTTTAAGTATTGACTGACTTGACCTCCTCATTGTCCAAGGGACTCTCAAAAGTCTTCTCCTGCACCACAATTCAAAAGCACTAATTCTGTAGCACTCAGATTTCCTTATGGACCAGCTCTCATAGCCATATATTGCTTTGACTCTAGCTTTGATGCCATAGCTTTGACTATATGGATGATTGTCAGTAAGATGATGTCTCTGCTTTTAGTATGCTATTACAGATTTGCCATAGCTTTCCTTCCAAGGAACAATTGTCTTAATTTCATGTCTACAGTTGCTGTCTGCAGTGATCTTTGAGCCCAAGAATATAAAATCTAACACTGCTTCCTTTTTTCCTCCCTCTATTTGCCAGGAAGCAATGGGACCAGTTGCCAACATTCTAGTTTTTGTTTTGTTTTATTTTGTTTTTTAATATTAAGCTTCAAGCCAGATTTTACATTCTCCTCTTTCACCCTCATCAAGAGGCTTCTTAATTTAGCTTCACTTTCTGCCCTCAGAATGGTATCATCTGAATGTCTGAGACTGTTGATATTTCTCCTGGCAAACTTAATTCCAGCTTTTGATTCATCCAGCCTAACATTTTGCATAATGCATTCTGCGTATAAGTTAGATAAATAAGATGACAATATACAACCATGCCGTACTCTTAAACCCAATAAATTGTTCCATGTTTGCTTATATCTGTTGCTTATTGACCCACATAGAGGTTCCTCAGGAGACAAGATTATCTGATATTCCCATCTTTTTGAGGATTTGCCACATTGTTTGTTATCTACACAGTCAGAGGCTTTAGAGCATTCAATGAAGCAGAAGTAGAAGCAATGGAACCCCATTGCTTTCTCTATAATCCAATGAATATTGGCAATTTGGTTCTAGTTCCTCGAAGTAGAAGTTTTTGGAACCCCATTGCTTTATAATCCAATGAATATTGGCAATTTGGTTCTAGTTCCTCTGTATCTTCAAAAACCAGTCTGTTCTGCGGCAGCTGGGTGGCTCAGTGAATAGAGCACTGGCCCTGGAGTTAGAAGGACAAGGTCAAATCCAGCCCCAGACACTTGACACACTTACTAGCTGTGTGACCTTGGGCAAGTCACTTAACCCTAATTGCCTTCCCCTTCTCCCTCCAAAAAGAAAAAAAAACCAGTCTGTTCTTCTGTTAATTCTTGGTTTACATATTGCTGAAGCGTCATGTACAAAATTTTAAGCATAACTTTTCTGGTGTGTGGAACTAGAGCAACTATTTGGTTTAAATACTCTTTTGCATTGTCCTTCTTCAAGACTGGGATGTAAACTGATCTCTTTCCAACCAGTAGCCCCTTGTTGTGATATCCAAATTTGTTGGCCTGTTGAGTGCAGCACTTTAACAGCATTCAGACAGAATTCCATCACCTGCACTATCTTCATTAAAGCAAAGCTTCTGAGGCACACTTGACTTCACTCCCAAGGATGTCTGACTCTAGATCAGTAACCACACCATTGGGGTTAGCAGTGATGTTGAGATCTTTCTTCCATTGTTGCTACCTCTTCTTATTCTCTTTTGCTTCTGTTAAATCCCTGTCATTTTTGTCTTTTATCATGCCCATTTTTACATGAAACGTTCCCTTGATATCTCAATGTTCTTGAAGAGATCTCTTGTCCTACCTATTCTGCTCTTTTCTTCTATTTCTTTGCATTACTAATTTTGAAAAACCTTTTTTTTATCTCTCTTTGCTATTCTCTGGAATTCTGCATTCAGTGGACTATATGTTTCCCTTTCTCTTTTACCTTTCACTTTCCTTCTTTCCTCAGCTGTTTGGAGACCCCCACCAGACAGCCGTTTCGCTTTCTTGCTCTCCTTTTCCTTTGAGATGTTTTTCATTGCCGCCTCCTGTACAATACTGTGAACCTTTGGCAAGAGATGTAGTAGGCAGAATACCATGAGAGATGACCTCCATCTAAATGGACAAACTGGGAAATGCATGTGACTGTGTATGTTTTATCCCTGGCATTTCCTTCAGTAACAGGTGTGATGAAACCAGTCAGCTCAGAGGAACAGGTAGACCCTTGTTGGGGCTCTTGTTGGTAAAGGGCTGAATGGCTCCTCAGCTAAAAGGAGGCCTGTGATCGCCTGGGGGCGGAATGCGAGGGTTGCACCCGTTTGGGATAAGCAGGATTGTCTCTCCACCTTCGGGGTGATGCACGATTGGCTCGCTGTGGCGAGGGCAAGGCCAGGGGAGGGGCCCTAAGGGGCCCTGGACAAAGGACTTAAATACAGGTTACCCGGAGGCAGAAGGAAGTCCAGCCATGCCAAGCTTAGAGAATGAGGCTAGAAGCAAGTCCTGTGTCTTAAGTTTTCTGTGCAGCTGTTTCTCCCGGAGTAAGCAGAAGCCGGGAGTCGGGGACGCCCGAAGCCTGTTGAGGAAGGGTATAGTACAGCCTGACCCCCCCAAAACCATAACAAACCCTCTTCTAACCCAGTCTTAATTCTGTTTGTCTGTTGTTGTTTTAATTTATTCTGCCAACAAATACATTTGCCAAATTTAAGATTATTTTTATAAACACTGGTGGTTGACCCTGTCGTTATGTTGCTGGGTGTCTCTTTATTTGTGTAATGAGGGCACAATTGGAGCCATACAGGAGCATGTGGCCTTTCCTCTGTAAGGCAGGGGGATCAATCTCTTTTGTTGTTGAGTCATTTTCAGACATGTCCAACTCTTTGTGATCCCATTTGGGGTTTTCTTGGGAAAAATGCTGGAGTTATTTGCCATTTCCTTCTCCAATTCATTTTACAGATGAGGAAACTGAGGCATACAGGGTGAAGTGACTTGCCCAAGGTCACACAGTTAGTAAGTGCCTGAGGCCAAATTTGAACTCAAGATGGACCCTCCTGACTCTAGACCTGGTATTCTATTCACTGCACCAACTAGTTGCCAATCTCTAGTCCACTGTTAGAGTTTTGCTCTCTACCTGGAGCCATAAGCATTAGCTATTTCACAGCTTACTTTTTAAGTGCAGAATTACTGTCTGATGGACCCTATTTTATAAATTCACTTCTTAAAAATGAACCAAGGTTTCATTTACTCAGTATGTGTTTTCTATTTGTTTATCTTTCTCCCTTGAAGAACCCAAGTTCCTTGAGGGCAGGAAATGTTTAGTATTATAATATCTGTATATTCTCAGCATCTCACGTATAGAGAACATTTGATGAATGAGTGAATGAATGAACATAAATCAATTTCTACACTGAAATAATTTCCATATTTTTACTGGTTCAGTCTTAATTGGTAACCATACAGAACACAAGCAGAGAGTCATAACATTAATAGTAATACTTCAGATTCCTATTTTCATTAGTCATTGGCTAAAAGTCAAGTTCATGTAAATTGTTCATTCTTTTTTGCATAAAATATAAATGTAACACTTTATATGAAAACAACCATAAAATTAGCAGTGACAAAAATAAATAAGTGAAGAAGAGGACTCTTTCCCACAGATAATAACTAAAGAGGCTTTAAAGCCTGCTATTGTCTATAATTCTCTTGTCTTTTTTACCCTTTTGAAGCATCAGAGCCTCACTCAAAAGGAGTTTGCCCATCTTTGATGCGTGCATGTGAAACTGTTTAAAATGCTATTATTTCCTTACAGTGTCACAATTGGGAAAGGTTGTTGTTGTTGTTGTTGTTTTTCTTTTCCTGAAAAGCAGACTTAAAGTAATATCTGTCATCCAGTATTTGAAGGGCTATTATATTGGAAAGAGATTAAATTTCTTCTGTAAGGCTCCAGATAAGAGAACTAAGACCATTGGCAGAAAGTTACGAAGAGACAGGTTTAATATAGGTACAAACTTTCTAACAATAGAGCTACTTGGGGGGTATTGGACTTTCTGACCGTGATGTGTTAAAATGGAAGCTAGATAATCACCTAGGAAGGGTATTATTTTAGAAAATAATCCTACATTGGGTGGAAACTTGGATTTGATGTACTATGAAATCATTTCTAATTCTGAACTGTTTTAAGATGTGTGCTTCTGCTTGGCCTTGAAACATAGATAGCCACTACTTAAAACCTGTTACTACTTCGTGATAATTCTGATTTGTCTTTAATGTTGAATGTGGCTCATAAAACTGTCCAGAGAGCCACATTTGAGATCAATATTGAATCAAGTCTTTGAGCTTTATAGGCAACTTGATAAGATGGCACTTTGGTCAACCTAAGTTCTGTTGTTCTCTGTCCATTTTCTATGCATTGGTCATATTAAAATAATCAATTCTGGAATGCTTCAGAGAAAAATGAAATACAAGATTGATGTATCTTGATATGTGTTCACTGTTTGGGGGGGTTGGGGATATAGATGAAGGTACTCACAATTTTGAGTAAACAAAGATGATTTGGAGGCCCTAATTATATACTAGGAGAATGAGGCATGATTTTACTAAGGGTAATGGGCAAATAAAAAATAGAAGATCACATTGAATAAAATTGGTGTGTTGCTATAAAAAAAATGACTAAAGTAAGTATGTGGTTCTGGTTACAAAAAGCAAAAGAAATACTGTTAGTGACCTGGTAATATTTTTCCTTACAACAGTACAAAATTACTTGATGTTCTTAACTATTAATTGATTAGAATAATTCCTGAGTCTTAACCTAAACACTTTGATGACTTAATACTAAAAATCAAAGGATTTTCAATAATCATTTATAGCAGCAAGCACCCTAGCATACCCAAGGTGGCTGCTAGCACAGGTTCTTAGATCTGCTTTTCTAAAGGAAAGCAACTCAAAATGGGTTAACGATCCTACTTTAATCAATTAAACATATATCATTTACTTAGTTCAGGGGGAAAAGTTAGCACCCTGAACTTCAGAGAATACAAGCACAAGTCACAAGCATAAGTTACAAGGAGTCAAAGAAACAGATCAGCAGATGGGCTTCCAGCCATCTGACCATTACATTCATACCTAGTCAGTTACCAGAGAGGGAAGCACCAACATCTGGGTTTCCAAAGCCGGGGAGCTCAACGGCTTCCCAGAATCTCACCTGGCCAAATCATACAACTCTTTCCAAAGTGAACCCCAAAGCAAAAACTCACATTAGGGTATATATATCCTTTTCCTGGGTCAGAGAATGTCACAGGTCTTTCTAAGGAAAGACCAATCACAAAGTAATAGGGCATGGGCATTCCTGAAGAATAAGCCTCCAACGAAAGGCTCCACATGACCACATTCAGCCTATTAGGGGGCAGAGTATATTTTCAAATCAGGGAAGGTTCTCAGAGTCAGGGGCACGGAAGACCTTCAGATTCCCATAAAATCAGACTCTAAATTCTATTTGTGCCCTCCAAAATGCATAATATACTTCATTCTTCTTTGTCTTTTGCTCCTTCTCAACTAAACATAGTTCTTGACCTCTTTTCCTTAGTAAATTTATCCTTTCTCATGGTTTAAACTCTGTGCAAATGATTTTTAAATCTTTAACTAAATGTGAGGACTTGGAAATAAATGTTCTTTTTCTCTTTTCTCAATTCTCATCCCGTAACTATAGCAAACCTTGAAATATCAATGTGTACATGCCCTCCATTGTTACTCCAAACTCTGCATTCCAAATAAAAACTTATCAACCAACCCACAACTTCTCCCTCCAAAAAATTATTTTTCTCCCAAACAATAGGGCTTACAACCTCAATCCTTGACTATTCCCTATTGTCAGAAAAGAACCTGACAATTAATATTTCAGGAACACGTGACCAACAGACATTACCCAGCTTCCTCAACATTCCTCCTCCCACATAAAGGAAGTAATAATTCCATTAAAAACAAGAGACAGGGCTTATAGACAGGGTGAAAACAAAGCAGCCAAATTTCTTTAAGGTTTGGACAGACTAAGCTGAAAGCTGTCTTGGAATGGGCCTCTAAGGAAAGACCCAAGCCAATCCAGATAAATGTAGAAAGTAAACAAGAGACAAGTGTCAGGGCAACAACACAAGCTAGAAGCATCTCCATTGTTCTTTACTAACCTCAAATTCTGATTCCTCTCTTTCACTCTGGGATGCTGAAGGAGGGTTTTAAACAAAGCTCTAGCCTATTCCCCAAATTCTAGCCCTAGTCCGTCAGGGTCTTTTCCAGTCTGTGATTGTGCCGAACCTCGTCCATCTATGTAAAGTGTCTTTGCTACTGTTTTGCTCCTGGGCCCCAGATGGCTTGTGACTTCTTCTCCCTTCACTACACATCTCCTACCCATTTTGTGATCGCTTATTTCTGACTTGTTTGCACCTTCTACTAGAACTTCCAGCACTGATCATGATGGCCCAGTACTGATACCCATTGGTTTTGACCACTCTCCAGTTCTAGCCTGGTTAATAATTACCTATTTCAGACATTCCCCTGTCTCAAGCAATCTCTCTCCCTAATTCCACTTATAATTTGCCAATCTTGACTCCTCTTCAGGACCACAGATTCTGTTGGAGCCTGACTTTATCTCTTGCTAACCAGATCACTTAGATCCTATTGGTCACAAAATCTTATTTATCTTTCCTTCAAAAAAGTCTTTATATCCATCCTTTCCTCACCATTCCCAGTGCACATAATAGGTGCTTAGTAAATACAATATTGACTAACTGACTGTTATCAACTTGGTCTTTGCTTGTGCTACTAAAATAGCCTTCTAATTGATCTCATCTCTTGTATTCATCACCCCAATGTAGCTTACATATGATGAGCAGAACCTTCTTATTAAAAACAATGATTTCATCATCTTTACTTTTAAAATCTCAAAAGGTTTTATATCAATTAACAAAATTTAAACTCCTCAGACTAGCAGTTAAGGTTTTCCATAATGCCAGGCTGCTCTCTTGTCTCCCATGACTCTCCCAGTCTACATCCCCTTATGTATTCAGGCCAATGACTTCTGATCATGCCCTGCCTTTTCCCAGCTCCAAATCTTTACTCTTGCTATTTGGCCCCAGACTCTTTTTTCTGCCTTTCTAAACCAACTCACTTTTTCAAGGTTCATTTCAAACATTACTATATTCATAAAGTCTTCCTGATTACATTGATCTCACTCTTTTCTAAACTCCTGTGTTGTCTATTACACTCATTCTGGCAATAAATTATATACTGCCGTCTATTGTGGGCTTTATCCAGGAAGTATATGATAGGAATAGGAAATGAACTAGTTATAGAGTGAAAATGAGGCAGCAGTAGTCAGTCTGAGAAATGTACTGTTACCCACAAAATGTCAGAAGAGGAAGGTCTTCTGACTACCAGGTAGGTGTTCTACAGAGGAGTGAGATGTTCTACTGAGGACTTGGCAGAGAACTGCTAAGAATAAGAACATCTGGATGAGATACACACACTACTGAAAGAAGCTGATGTGATTTCATTGTTGACTGATCATTGATATGATAAATTATCCATTGAAATACTTTTGTTTAACTTGTTCTTGTCTCCCCAGCTAACTAGATTATAAACTTCTGCTATTCAAAGTGACTTTTAAGGGTCCTTCCAGATCAAAAATGTTAGACTTTGGTTCATGTCATATTAACTATTTTCTACACTCAATTTTGCATTTTTTCCTATGTCCATTGTGGTGATTAAAAAAAAAAACATGTGGCTCTGTGATTTCACCAACAAAGGGAACCCCAGGTGAGGAAATTCCTCCTGCCAATTCTGGTCACTATTTCCTCTTCAATGTACAGTTTTGGAGTTGCCTGGGGGAAGAGGGGGAGGAAGGTCATGTAGTTGGAGTTGCCTGAGATGTAGTGACTTCCTGAGGGACACACAGCCAGTATGTTTTAGAGGCAGCAAATAAACCCAGAATAGTTTGGCTTCAAAGCTGGCTTACTAGTCACTACGCCTCCATGCTCTTCCACCTTTCCATAGTAGTGGAGACTTGTAGGAAATGCTCATAGAATGAATGCATGAATGATACACAGACATTTTCCAGTCACATTATCATCTCCTATTTCCTTTTATTGGTTTCCCTGTAATGTTCTGGGTCTAATTTATGATCATTTTATTTATTAAATACTATTGAAATATCATACACAGTATGATATTTGCTCTACCTGCTGAATAAACCCTTTAGCTTCATGAATTCTTAAGAACTTCTTTTCAAGGCTGGTTTTGATTTTTATTAAATTTCATTAAGTTTCTCACAGATCAAGATCTTTGTTTTCGCCAAACACTTGTAGGTGATATGTTTAAGAAACCTCTAAAGTTTGACTTACTCACTACCTTTAACTTCCTAAATTGCATCTGAAGTGCTTTGTAATAATTTGGTGAGAATGAATTGGGTGGGGGGAGAAAGTAAAATGAGACAGTAGGAACATTTAATCACCAACTGGAGGAGCTAAGAGAACTTGGGTGAAGCCAAAATGTTTTAACCCAAATGGTCGTTAACCATGCAATTCAAGAACCTTCTTGCTGTTATTACTCATCACAAAGATATTAGCAAATGAAATGTTGAATAATTCTTCTCTCATTTGTTAAAAAAGAAAACGCAAAATCTATGTTGTCACAAATACAGCACATCATTTTGGACATGCTCTAATCATTAATGAGTGCTAGAGTAACCAATAGGAAGGTACTATTATACTCTTCAAGAGATAATAAAAGCAAAGTTCTGCTTGCTGATTGGCTACTGTGCCAGTCATTAGTCTTGCAAAATGGTGAGATTTTATAAGGAAACTACTACATTAATCTCAGTAGGCAATACCCTAAATATAAAAAGGGGGGAGCAGTGGTGGTGGAGAAGTACTTTTTATTTGACTTAATAATAATGACCTCTGGGCAAGACACTTAAAAATAGATTAATTAAAAAACCCTACTGTCTTTGATTCAGGACCCCAGCTTCTACCATAGATTATTACCTGCCAGGAAATGCCCTTGCATCCAGCTTTATTGCTTTAATAGAACAGCAAATGGAATAATAAGAATCCTATGGTCCCATGATTTCCTAATCCTTACATATCAGCAATGGTAAATGTAAATGGGGGGCAGAGAGTAGCCTCCCATTTGAATAAAATTTGAATAATCATTTGAATAAAATTAGAGTTTGATGTTAATGCCAATCACAATGAAGCAATCATCTTTACTATTGAAACCTCCAACCAGTTTCTCTATTTTCATGAAAGATTTGACTGTGAAGGTGAAGAGGTTAGTAATATATGTAGAGTGAATAGGCTCATAAACATAAACAGGATGCTGAAGTAGGATCTAAATGAAGAAGGGATAATTAAATACATTTAATAGTGTATGTGGCTGAGCAAAAGATCATGGGAAGTATCAGAAAATATAATATCACTAAGAAGTCAAGGGAAATAAATGGAGAAAGAAAAAAGGGCAGATAACTCAGGGGGACTGAATAAATCTCAGATAGGATATAAAAGACTAGAAACAGATGTTTATATTAAACTGCCAATGGAGTGATGAAACCATACAGATTGTGGTACCAATTTAACTGGAAAAAGCCATGGAGAGCAGACAGAGATTGGAGCTGGGGCTCTATTTTCCACCAGTCAAGTTAAAGGGGGCTGCCGGGGCTGCTGCTACTGCTAATGATGAATACCATATGCTGACAGACAAGAGGCTTATCCAGAGTATATGTAGTTAGTTGTGTTTGCATGTGTATATGTGACACGGATGTGTATGTGGATATACTCATACGTGAATTGTGCTTTTTTTATTTTATTAATCCAAAATCATTTTGGTTCTGGAAAATTAAGAATATGATGTCTAATCATATGATCCTATAATGTGTGGATATCTTCAATGTGGGCTTCTTGATGGCAAAGCCTGTTAAGTGTTTGTTTATTCTTCCTTTTTATCCCCAGTGCCTAGGACAGTGTTTGGTATAGAGTATAGAAATGCCTGATGAATTGAATTGACATGAAGTCAGTAATTAATAGCTGTATTCAATTCTAGAATGAGGTAAATCTGAAAAATAAACCTATGCCTCAATTAATGTTACATTTCAAGCAAAGGTATTTTTATATGTAATCAGCTGCCTCAATCGCCTACATTATTCTGATAGGAAAGACCTGAACTAATCATCCATTATGATGAAGAAGACAAAGAAAAGTAGCTCTAAAATAAGATAAAGAAAAGTCCTGTAGAGGTAGACTCTGAAGACAGATTTTTTTTAAATTAAGGATTTGTCCAGTTCATAGACAGAAAATAGCTCTTACGTTATAGAAAAAAATAGACATGGAGTCAGAAGATGTGGGTTGAAATCCAGCTTCTGCCACAAACTCATGTGGAAAATTAGGAATCTAGATTAAATGATCTCTGAGGTTTCTTCAAGTTCTGACATCCTATGAATCTATGGTCAGTTTGAAATAAAAAATGCCAACTAGGTTCTTATAACTAGCCTAATTTTATAAGTAGTTCACTTTTCCTAGTGGTTAAATAACTAGCTGAAGTAAAGAAAAGGTTAAAAACAATTGTTGGTTCCATAAACTTACATTTTTTTTTACTCCTGGCAGAAGTCAACTGTCAAGGTAAAATATATCATTCTTAATATAAGATAATAGTAAGTCAGTCTGTTTGCTTGCTGGGAAAATGTTGGGGATCTTAATAAAAAGCCAGAGAAACAGCAGCCTCAGAAGGTCACAGAAAGAAGACAAGAGAAGGGAATTATTGGGAAAAAATAATATTTTAGGCACCTTTCCTCCTTTAAACAATGTGAGGCCACCACATGTCTAAAGTGAGTCTGCCAAAACAACCAATGGATTTGGTCAGGTCAGCAGGGAAAAAAATCCATGAAACTAGTTAATTTACCATCATACATGGACAAGAAAAATAAAGATTGCTTGACTGAAATGTTCATTTCAACATGAATTACATTGATGTCATGTGGGCTGAGTCTAAAAGTTCTTCTCTTCTCCAAAACTCATAAAAATATGAAGAGAAGAAAGAGAGAGCCACAGAATAACTATTTAAAAATATTTTGGTAGTCCTCATTAAAAAGGGTTTAAGTATGTTGGGTTATATTTTATTGCAGAGTATTAAAATTCAGTCAGGAGAGAGATGTTCAATCTGGAATTCAAATGCCAAAATGGTAAGTGCAGTGACTCAGATCCAATGGCCTTTGACCAAGGATTAGACTAGCAGCTGAGAAGGACTTGTTCCCTCAGAAAGCTCATTGATTCTGTCTACTTATTAAAAGGATATTTACACCACTAGCTAGAAAATCTTTTGTACCCACTGCTACAAAATAAACTCTAAAAGAATATGCATGACTCACAAAGCAGATCTTTTCAGGTAAACCTGAATACATAGCAGTAAACAGCCAAACTGGTCTGCTCCACCTGAACTTCAAACAAAGATGTTCACATCCTTGTTCTCGCTAGCACCCGTGAGTATTTCACTTCTGTGTATATGAATGCTGAGCTTCCTTTATCTGATCAATATCTTTTACTATTACATTTTGTTTTAATGCCTTATGACTCCCTAACCATGCTGTTTGTCCTTACTGCTCCTTCCATTCTGCCCACCACTCAGTTCTTTCTTAGTCCATTACCTCTGCACTGTCCTCTCTTCCTTATCACAAGTCTTTGGTAAACCAATTCACCTCTACTCTCTTCTCTTGAACCACTTGCCTCTTCATCCTATAATCTATCAACCTCTTCAAACATAAACACTGGTTATTTGTATATAGTTGTTATTGTTTTGTCTCTCCCATTAGACTGTGAATTCCTTTAAAATGAAGAATTTTTGTGTTGTTGTTTTGTTTAGTTTTAGTTTTTTACTTTCTTTGAATCCCAAGCAGTTCCTGGAATATACATTGTAGGTATTTAATAAATACTTACTGAGTGAATGACTGACTCCTACCTTCTGCTTCCTTTTCTGCTTCTAAAGAGAACTGGAGGAAATCATGACACCATGCTGACTTACCATTACCCTACTTGTGTCATCTAATCTTAACTGGGCCCTCACTGAAGCAAGGCAATCCTATATACTTCTCCTTTCAATCTGCTATTCCACTTGTCATAGCAGTTACTCACTCAAAACCTTCTCATCTCATCTCCTCAGATATCCCTGCTGAGGACCTCTTCTCATATTAAAAAATAATAAGGCCTTTCAGGAATTCCCTCTCTTCTCCCCTTCTTCCCAATTCAAATCACTCAGATTCCTACCCACTTTCTTCTTCACTCCAGTCTCAGATCAAGAAGTGGATCTTCTACTTTCCAAAGCCAACTCCTCTAATGCTCCCTTTATCTCATCCCATCTCCTCTTATTTCTCAGCAAATTTGCTCCACTGACATCCCCATTATCTTTTCTATCATCTTTCCAGTCTTTCCCTGTCTATAGGCTCCTTCCCAGCTGCCTACAAGCACACTCATGTTGCCCATATTGATACCTCCAATCAGGTCTCATTTGATCCTACCTTCCCTACCGGCCATCATCCTGAATCTCTGTTCCTTCTCAGTCAAACACTTTAATAAAGTGATGATGTTAGGAGCCTCCACTTTTTCTCCTCTTACTATCTTCTGAATTTTCTGTAATATATCTTCTGTCATTATCAACCAACTGAAACTGCTCCCTCTAAAGATACCAATGATTTTTAATTGTCCAATCTAATGATCTTTTCTCAGAGCCCATCCTTCTTGACATCTCTACAGCTGTTGATACTGTTAATTATCATCTCCTAGAACTTCTATCCCCTCAAGATTTTCATAGCAATGCTCTCTCATGGTTCTTCTACTTATCTGATCACTTCTTAGTGTCCTTTGTCAGTTCTTTGTGTATATCATGCCCACTGACCACAGGAGTCCCACAAGGTGCTGTATTGATCTCTTCTCTTTTCCCTCTATACTATAACACTCAGTGATCTCATCAACCCCTTGAGTTCAATTTTTCTTAGTATGTTTATGATTCCAAGATCCATATACCCAACTCCAGTCTCTCTCCTGACCTAGAATCCCACATTCCCTACAGCCTATTAGACACAACAAGCTGTATTTCCCAAAGGCATTTCAAACTCAATGTGTTCAAAGCAGAATTCATGGTCTTTCTCTCAAAACCCTCTACTCTTCACCTCTCAGTTACACAGGATTACAACTTTGCTGGCATTCTCAGTGCCTCACTCTAACTTAACCCTATATATCCAATCCATTGCCAAATCTTGATTCTACTTACACATCTCTTTTATCTGTCCCCTTCTCTCCAGTCACATAGCCTATTTCAAGCATTCATCATGTCTTGCCTGGGCTACTACCCTGTAATTGTTCTCCCTGCCTCAAGTCTCTCCATATTCCAATCCAACCTCCACTCAGCTGCCAAACTAATTCTTATGAAGAATGCCTGTGACAAACCATTTCTCCATAATCTCCAAAGGTTCCCAACTCCAGGATCAAATATAAATTCCATTGTTTGGCATTTACAGTCTTTCCCAATCTGATCACTTTATACCTTTATAGTCTCCTCTTTTTTCTCACTACTACTAAGTGTTTTTTTCCTGCATTATATTTCCCCTGAGTAACAAAAACAGAGATGGAAAAATGAAAGGAAGAAGCCTGAATCACAGAATATTCTCCACCTTTCGTTTATGTTTTTTACTAACTTGCTTTTTCACAAAGTTAACATTACCTCTCAGTGCCTTTGCAAAGATGTTCTCCCATGTTTGGAAGGCATTCACTCCTCCCCTCTACTCTAAATATATAGATTCATGGAAGCTTCAGCTTATGCGTCCTCTTCTACAATAAGCCTTTCCCAATCATCCCAATTGATGGTTACTACTCTCTATTCCTTAAAACTGTGCCTATACCTCCTTGCTTATATGTTCTTTACCACTCACTATAACACAAACTCCTTGAGTACAGGAATAATTTTTTTTTGGTTTGGTTTTCTGTCCCTAGCACCTAGCACTGTGCCTTATCCATAGTAGGCACATAATAAATCATTGCTTTGTGGATTGGATTGACCATTCTGATTTATTCTGTCAAATCAGACATACAGAATACAGAGACAGACAGACAAACTTGGAGACATACCCAAAAAAGGTACAATAAATGTAAACAGCTCTAGCTTATTTAAAATCAATAGTGATTTAATTCGTTTCTTTAGGGCCAGGACTTCTTTTCTTTAGATGACCTTTTGGAATTTCACTTTCATTGGGAATATTGCATTGATAGCATTGAGGGCCTGTTTACCAAGGCCATTTTAAACTACCTAATTCTGTCTTCCTTTCCCAGTTTTAACAATATGCTGCATCTCCTGATTACATAGTTGCCTAAATGTGAAGCCACTCTGATGAGATACCTTCTACTGAGATTCCATGCACGATCAATCCTATCAACAATGCTTGGCTCACAATCATACCCCCAGAAGGCTTACATTTCCTTCTGCGTCATGAATCCAATTGAAATGCCAAGCAAAGATCCCTGGTGAAGAGGAGAAAGCATTTTCTCTTGAGAACTTAGGAAAATGCTTTCTGAACTAACAAGGGAACTTGGGACTCCCTTAAGTAAAACAGAGCAGACGGACAAACCAGGCCCAGTTTACTCCCATCTATAATACTTTGGTTCCAAGAAAAAACAATGAACAAGAGCGTATAAAGAATTAGAATGGCATAAGTGCCAAAGGTATCCCTTGGAGCTGCATATATTGTGTTGTCATGTAAAAGAGCCCTTGAAAGATAAAGGCACTAAGCCTAATTATATTACTGGTTTCATGTTAATCTGAACCATTGACTGACTTCAGACTTTGGATGATATCATACATAGTGGTTATAGTAATTAATTCACCTCTTACTTCCAAAAACACATTGGGAAATTAATTTCAAATGCTAAAATGAATTTGGCATCGCAAGATATGAAAATTATGTTACCTGGCAATCATTTTGAAATTTTATCTACAGTACTTTTTGTGTCATATTCACAAATGCACAGAGACAACCTGGCTTAGAAATGCTATTTCTCTTTGTAAAGAAAGTTACTCCCTACTTACCACTATCCACAACCTCTACCTTTGTAAACTTTGGGAAAATAATGAGTAATTCTATATTTCTACATAAACAATAGAACCCAAAAACTAAAGGAAAAAACAACTTGAATTATAAATGATCAAAGTCAAATAATTGAAGGTTTAGGTAGAAGGTCATTAAGTAAAGCAAATAATGTGGCATATTTGAAAGGGTGGGGCACTACAATAATCAAATTCCAATTTAAAGACAAATATAGCTGCTACAAAAATGGAAACCTACCTCCCATTCCCAAATTTTAAGCTATAATTTAATAACCAGGAATGGCAATACAATCATTTGCATAAATTTAAGATATGAATTTGTGCTTCCCAAATTTTCATCCTCATGATCTAGCTTGCCAATCATCACAATGTGGACAGCTAGTCACAAAAATCAAAACGTTTGGGGCAAGTTAAGTTAAATGGAAGACTCTTCCACAATATTAAGCTTTCTTCACTGAAAAGTGAGTAGTTAGACTGCACAAACCCAGAAAAAGCCCCCAAATTTATTCAATCATCCTTCCTTTGGATCACTCTAGTCTTGGAGAAAACTATGTCACTGGATGTATATTGCAATATAGCAGAGTCAAGCACAGCTGGACACTCTTTCCACTTGGCAGAGGACTACAGTGTTCTTACCATCCTTCTGTTAATAGCCACCTAACCCTACTACCTGATTTTAATAATCACTCATTTCTATGCTTCCAGTAGACATGTTTTCACCAAGAGAAGAGTTTGGTTTGTGGGGGATGGAGAGAGGAGGACAGAAATTACTTTATTAGATAATTTTCCTTTTGTGAATTAGGGATTTTTCTCAGAGTAGAGAGAAACTTCAAAACCCTCCAGAAATGGAATCCTGCCCATGGATTGACTACTACAGATCAAGTTTCCAGTGGGCTAATAACCTGCTCCAGTGAAAACATATTTTTAATTTGCTTTGAGGGTTATTTATTTTTTATTATTACACTAAGGGTTTATAACTTAATGTCAAACATAATTTTGCACGAATTATGTGACTGTACTATGATGCAGCAGATAAGCTCTGTGTGTCTAGTTGGCATTGCCTCAAACTATGTTTTTGAGAAAATGGATCACTGTTTGGCAGATTGCCATTCCATAAACTGCTTTGTACAACTTTAAAAGGAAAAAGTTGCAAAGAATTTTGGTGTTTAGCAAAGAATCTTCTTGGTGATTTTAGCAATGGAAAGAAGAACCACTATGGTTACAATTAGGTATAACAAAAATTGCATGAATGTTATGCTTTTTTAAAAAAGACCTTACTAATTAAAATTTGTAAAGTCATACTTGCTTTAAAAAATTATTTATTTTAAAGATCAATTTGAAGAGTATTATGATGTCAACCTAGTTCTATAATTAAGTCCCACAATTGTATGCTTGTAGAAGTTTTTCCAGAGATAAAATGAGAAGAAAAAAGTCTTCCTTAAAGGAATAATATATGAGAATTTTTTAAAAATTAAGAATTTATTTAGAGTTTAAGAGAAACAGAGTTGTTCTCATATTTGTCTAGGACTTTATATTATCTCAATGGACTTTGATAGACATTGTGTCACGAGATACTGACAAAACCCAGTAAGTTGGGTACAGTTGGTATAACTATCTGCATTTTACAGATAAAAGAATTGAGACTAGATTAAGTGGTGCCCAAGATGAAATTCAGTCAGTGACAGACCCAAGATGAGAATGCATGTCTTTTAATTCAATCTAGATAAGTAGGTCAATAATAGTTATGGAAGACAGGAATGTTGCTGGAAAATGCCATATAAATAGGAACTACTATTACCATTACTGGTTTTGTTTTTTTTTTTCCCCCATTACACCAGTGATATTAAACTCAAATAGAAACGGACCCTTCCTGCTGCACGTTGACTTCAAAAAACACAAATGAACATTATCTATGTTCTAATGTATTTTTATTTAATAACATTTCCCAATTATATTTTCATCTCATTCCCTCCAATGGGAATTTAGCAGACTGACATGTGGCCTGAGTCTTGTGTTTGACACCTCAGAACTACATTAAGTAACAAAATCACCATGATGCGAACAGTCTCAAATAGTTATAAACCAGGAAACATTTCATCAAAGAATAATCTGAAATATCACATTCTACCCAATAACTTAAAAAAATAAATGTTTAAACTGATGTGATGGAAAAATAACAGGTATATCTTTAAAATGACACAGCTTTTAGTAATTGCAAACTTTAAATGAATCATATACTGTGACACATGCTAAAGATAACAGAATCCAAAGTCTTATATCTACAAAGTCAAACCAAATTCAAAGGGAAAATAAATCAAAACAAACAGGTAGCAAGCAGAATCTCTAATTCTGTCTACTGGATTTATTAGTCAGGCAACTTCAATGATCAATTATTAGTCAGTCACTAAGCAATTGTTTTCATTTGATCAGATTTTTTTTTCATTATCATTAAGTGCAATAACTAGGAAAATTCTTTCATCGCTGAAAATAATGCATCCTATGTATTTTGGTCATCTCACTCAGGTTTCTTAACCCAGTCTTCACAAAGTTAGCAAACATCTTCATAGCACAATGGAGAAAACATTGACTCTGGAGACAGAAGACCTGAGTTCAAATCTTGCATCTGACAATTACTTCTTTAGTGACTTTTGGAAAGTCACTTAACTCTCATGGGCTTAGTTTCCTAATTCACAACAAGAAAGCATTGAACTAGATCATTTCTGAGGTCCATTCCAGATTTGGCTCCATGATACTGTGATCTAATTTCTTTCCCTGTTGTTTCAAAACACAATTTTGGTACTATAAGATGTATAATAGTAGAGTGGCTACAATTTTAGAGCTTTCTTAAGTTCTTACAGTCTTATTGAAGAGGGTTTTTTGTTTGTTTTTTGGGGGAGAAGGCAAGGCAATTGGGGTTAAATGACTTGCCCAAGGTCACACAGCAAGTTAAGTGTGCCGAGTATCTGAGGCTGAATTTGAATTCTGGTCCTCCTGATTCCAGAGCTGGTGCTCTATTCGCTGCACCACCTAGCTGCCTGGTTTTCCTTCTTCTAAACTGGTTAGACAACATATTTTGATGCCTGTTTCTATTTTGTGCATCAACAAGTATTTTAAAGGAGAAAATGGTTTTGTGCGAAAAAAGTTACACCAATTAGAAAAAAATATATTTAGGACAAAGACAAAGAGCATTTCTACAGAGATAATGTGACAAGACTGGTCACTCTGGCTTTTTTACCTTCTGTTTCCATCCTGCCAACCACATAATTAGTTTGGCTGCAAACAGGTCTAGATAGAGCGAATAGCTGAATCAATTCAAACTCCCAAGATTCAGCATCAAGCAACACATGTTTTTTGAGTCAAGCACTATGCCAGAAGGAGCCACAAAAAAAAAAATGTAAACAGTTCCTTTCATTCAAGAAACTTATAGTCTCTAAAAGGTTTGCAATTATGCTCATAGATAAATATATTAAATATATAGTTACAAAGATTTACATTTATATAAACATATATAATATACAGAATATATATGTATTCCACATATATAATCACATACACAAAGATATATAGATATGTTCTGACTCACCTTTATAATCTTGGGCAAGTTTTTAATCTGTATTGGTCTCAGCTTTCTAATTTGTAAAAATGGTGATACCTCACAGAGGGATGATAAAATGAGATAAAATGTTGAATACTTTGTAAACTTTAAAGCATTATATAAATTCTAGCTATTGCTATTGTTGTTGTTAATGCTGTTGTCATTATCTCTGCTTTTGGTGGCCAAGAATTCTGCAGTTGGCTTGCTAACCTGTCTCTGCTCATCCTAGAGCTAAAACAATGAACTGAGGCATGATTTTGTAGTCATCTTTCTTTCCCCTCTCTCTGTCTGTCTCAGTCTCTGTCTCTCTGCCTCATTATGTCTTTGTCTCTCACTCTGTCTATATATCTATGTGTGTGTCTGCCTCTCTCAGTGTCCCTATCTCTAATCCAGTATTGCCAGAATGGGTCTAGGTTACCTCAAGTTTTATCTGCTTGAAAAGCAAGAATAAGAACCTGTGACTGGTATCTAGTAAAGGAAAGAAAAGCCAGGCAAAAGAATAAAAGCAGGTTACATCAAGCATAAAGCAATGGGATTGAGCCTCTTCCTTCACTGTCAACAGGCTCTTCTTTATGAAGAGAGGGTGGGGAACAAAGATAGGAAAAAGTGTAAGAAAATAAGATAGGTGGAAAACCACAATTAATTATCCTAACTTGAATTGTGAATGAGATAAATTTACCCATAAAAAAAGAGAAGTTTAGCATAGTGGATTAGAAAAGAAAATACAACCATATGTTGTTTACAATAAACACACCTGAATTATAAAGATTCACACTTGGTTAAAACTAACTAGATCAAAACCTATTATGCTTTTAGCAACCTGAAAAAAAAAACCAGGGAAGTAACCATAATCTCAGGTAAGACAATAGCAAAACTACCTTACACCTTAAATAAAAAGAAGATCCAAATGGATACATTACCTAGATATAAACGGTCACCCTGTATAGAGAAACAAGGAAAAAGGGCCTATAAGAACTATGAATAAGGGGTGGCTAGGTGGCACAGTGAATAGAACACCAACCCTGGAGTTAGGAGGATCTGAGTTCAAATTTGGCCTCAGATACTTAACATTTACTAGCTGTGTGACCTTGAGCAAGTCACTTGACCCCAATTGCCCTGACCTCCCCCCTCCAAAAAAAAGCAAAAAAAAAAAAACCGATGAATAAGGAATACAGAGGATCACAGAAGGTAAGATGGATAAATTTGATTACACAAAATTAAAGCTATTTTGCACAAAGCCAATAAAGAGAACAGTTAACTGGGAAAAGGAAAATCTTTGAAGCAAGGTTTTCTGTTAAAGTCTTAATTCCAAGATATATGAGGAATTGATTAAAATTGATTAAAATGAAAAAAGAAACATTCCCCAATTGATAAATAGTCTAAGGATATGATCAAAAAGATTTCAAGGTGAAAAAAATGCTCCAAACCAATGCAAATTAAAGCAGTACTGAGATTGTACTTGAATAGAATCTACCAAAGTGGCAAGGAGAATAAAAAAAGAAAATTATAAATATTGGAAGGACCATGGGAAAATAGGCAGAACAATATACTGCCGGTAGATATGTGAAAGACTGCAACCTTTCTGCAAAGCAATTTGAAATTATTCACAAAAATAGTTACTAAACAGTGCATTTCTTTTGACCTCGCTATATATAACTGCTAGGTCTATGCTCAAAAGAGATCAAAAGAAGATGAAAATGTTATATGCAAAATTACTTTGTAACAGGTCTTTTTTACGGTGGCAAAAAATTGGGATCTTAGAGGATGGCCGATACCAGAAGAATGGTTGAAGAAGTTGTGGTATATTAATATGGTGGAGTACTATTATTCTGTCAAAAATAAGAAAATAGATCATTTCAAAAGGACAGACTTGTATTAATTGATACAGAAAGAAATGAGTAGAAACAGAACAATCTGTACCATAGTATCAATATTATAAAAATGAACAATTTTGAGTACTTTTAGAATCAATTTCACAGAATCCAGAGGACAATATATACTGTAAAATGTAACACTGTAAAAACTGTGAAAACTATAAAACTAAAATGGCAAGAATCAATAAGGGAGGATTTGTGCAATGATAAACATCATGGAGATATTGGTAAAGAGCTGTTCAGAATCACAGAGTGAGTAAGCAGATCACTGAAAAGGGGGAGTGGTATAAATAGTGTTAATTATTATTAAATTGGCTATAAATACACATGTACATGTGCATACATATGCATATATACACATGTATGTGTATACACACATGTGTATTGCCAATGCACGTGTGCATTATGTCGATATACATGCATATGTATATGTTTATACATACTACAAATATATGAACATATGACCTTATTTCAGTGGTTATACATGTATGTTACCATAATCATAGTTACATATGTGTATATGTGTGTATGTGCATATGTAGATATGATGAGTACAGATATTCCACAAAGAAATTTGCCATTTGTCAATTCTGCATAAATGCCACTCATGACTCAGCAATTGCATGTAGGTTCTTTTAAGGTACAAGGTTGCAGTTCATACGGCCAAGAGGTTTGAATGAATTAAGGGCAGTGAATGCTCTCTCACTCT
>CM053596.1:206780349-206802051 GCA_028646575.1 Pseudocheirus occidentalis
TAAGTATATAACACCTACTATGTGCCAAACAACTATTCTAAGCACTTTTATACATATCATTCCATTTGATCCTTACAACAGCCCTGCAGGGAGGGAAAGGGAGGTCAATGGAAGAGAAGGTTAGGGAAGGGGAAGAAAGGGATGGGTACAAAAGGGCAAAGAATAAACATTTAAATAGCATCTACTATGTGTCAGGAATTGTGCTAAGTATTTTTATAAATATTAACTCATTTGATTCTCACAGCAACCTTATGAGGTAAATATCATTACTTCAATTTTATAACTGAAGAAACTGAGACAAACCGAAGGTAAGCAACTTGCCCAGGGTAAGCTATTAAAGGTCTGTTGAGGGGTGGCTAGATGGCACAGTGAATAGAGCACTGGTCCTGGAGTCAGTAGGACCTGAGTTCAAATTCAGCCTCAGACACTTGACACAAGCCGTGTGACCTTGGGCGAGTCACTTAACCCCAATTACCCTCCACAAAGCAAGAATGAATGAATGAATGAATGAATGAATGAATGAATGAATGAATGTTGAACTCAAAACCTCCTGACTTCAGGCCCAGCACTCTATCCCTTGTATCACCTAGATGCCTGGCAAAAAAGGATAGATGATTGTGATGATAATACAGCTCCCAACTTTGTGTATCAAACAACATTCATTTAGTATTGCTATTGGAGCTTTTCTAGAAAGTAGCGACTTCTCTCAACCCCTAATTTATGTGATACTATATTCTCAAGACTATGAATGAGTCTTTAGTCACACAGTTTCTATTAGCATTAAAGGGAATTGAATACCTAAGCCCTGCTCATAAAGTCAAGAGTCTATTCCCTTAAACATTATTAAATAAACTTAAGCTATTAATGTTTCTTGCCAAGTGATAAACCTGTTACTGGTGTATAAAATTACAGTAGAATTATACTATGTAAAAAGGACAAAATACACATAGGGCAGGGCCTCCAATACATTAGACAGATCCTCTCTGGACCATCTGAACATGCACAAGAACCTTACAGAAAGAGAAGTTAAGAATGGGCCATGTTCTGCACCAATGGTGAGGATACTCATCTCAATAAAATCACAGATCTACCAAAGGTTAGAAGGACAAAATTATAAAAGAATTTTGTAGTTAATCGAGGAATGAAAGGGGGATATGTGTGGATTCTGGAATATTTCGCCTAATATTTAACATGTTAAATAATTAATAAGCTCACATATTTCTTTTTAGGTGTGTTTTGGACTAATATTTTAGTGCCCACTAGTTTCTTCCAGTCCATCTTCCCATATTAGCAAACACATAATTCCAACATTGTGGCTAAAAAGGTTTCAATGACATTTGATATTATAAGTCAGTATAATGTTTCTAGTACATAAATCTTAGGAAATGAGAGGGTAAAATAAAAGGGAAGACTGAATCTTCAAAGACAGAAAGAATCCTGAGGTCTGCAGGAAAAACAAAAATATGGGGAATCACAGAGAAGATGCTAAAGATGGGGTATGGAAGCCATAAAAAAAGAAAACAGATTAGCTCAGAAAATGTTAGAAACATAACCATTAATAAGTAACTTAGATAAAGCAATTCACTATTTACTCAGAGAGGAAATGGCAAACCACTCCAGTATCTTTGCCAAGAAAACCCCAAATGTGTTTATGAAGAGTCCGACATCACTGAACAGCGTCACTTATTCAGTTTTCCTTTCTATCTATAATGGTTCTTACAATGACATTATCTATAGAATAAAGAGAGAAGAAAAGCCCTCCAGACTGCCCTTGATTCTCCATCTAAAGCTCTGGTTTTGTGTCAAGAGTCAGCAGAATTACTTATTAGGTCAGGGCATACACTGCAGCCTAGGATCTAATTCTGCTCACTGCCTCTTTCACCTCTGCCTCATTCCAACCCTGCTACTACATAGAGGGACTCCAGAGTATTATTACTACTTTTTACAAACACCTAGAATTCCCCCCAAAAAAAGTCATCCTTTATCCAACACTGGTGGAATAGTAAGTTCCCAATGAGTGGTTTTCCAGATAATTGAAGTTCCTCCTTCAGCCCAAAATCTTTAAAAAAGAAAGAAAGGTTTGCCAATTTGATGGAGATCCTTCTAAGATGTTCTGTTCTATACTTCCCTGCCTTAATATAGTAATCTAGATGTAGATATAGGGCAGTGGTTCTCAACCTTCCTAATTCCATGACCCTTTAATACAGTTCCTCATGTTGTGGTGACCCCCCCCAACCATAAGATTATTTTCATTGCTACTTCATAACTAATTTTGCTATTGTTATGAATCGTAATATAAATATCTGATATGCAGAATGTATTTTCATTGTTACAAATTGAACATAACCCACAGGTTGAGAACCACTGATACAGGGAGTGGGTCCATGATTTGGTTGCTATAGAGAACTCCCACATGACAAAACATGTCCTGCCAGCTAAGGTAACCACCTTCTCTGAGCTTTGTAACTCTAGTAGGTGAAACCATGGAGAAATTAATGAGTACTCAGGCTCACATGGCTGGTATGTTAGAGTCTGAACTTGAACTCAGATGTTGCTGAGCTCTCCAAAATACATCATGTTTGGTCTCATTCTAAACCTCATGGTCATTATTGTGAACAGCATACATGTTATATTGGAATAGAGTGATGCCCTCAAGAGTTATTGAAAGTTATTGTGTGGGGCACTTTGTCCTTTCACTGAATGATCCCATTACTGCTCTGTGTTTCTACCTGTTATTTCTTTGGTCTAATACATCCTGCAATTCTTTTAATATGGTATCCCTACAACCTAGGGAATAAAAGTTAAGGGACTAGAGGAAACCTGATAACCAAGCTCATTAAATTGCTCCTCTTCTTTTTACTGAACACTAAGATAATAGGTCCTAGGCTAAAGGGAGCTGCATTTCTTTCCTATTTAGTAAAATGCATAAGCTTTGTCACCAAATTTTCCTAAGCTTTCTTCTCCCATCCCACAGCCACTGTTTAAGAGTTCTCAGCTATTTTCTGGTTGTTTGAGGTCACTAGAAATCTGGCAAGGAAGGGAAATAGTATGTTACTGAAATAGTATGTTACTTACAGACACAGAATCATCAATAGTAGGATCAGCTACTGTACCTAAACAGGATTCCATTCGTTTTATCTCCTGTTCGTCCTTTCCTTTTTCTGTTTTTGGCATATATAACTAAATGATCAATATTCTTTCTTTTACCAGGCTAATTATCTTCCTTGACTATTATTGCCTGTTGCAATTATTCACATTATTGCATTGGTACTTTACTTGATCTTCTTAAACTATTTTTTCTTTAGATTAAAGGACCATCTTGATATCCATGTACTGATAGCAGCTTGCCAGGTATTTCGAAAAAGGAAAAGGGGGAAAAAAAAAAGAATTGAATGAAACATTTCTCTCTTCCTGATTGATGTGAATTGTAAAAAGAAAAGATTTCAGCTCGTGGATGTAATCAAAAAATATGGAAAGACAGTTGAATATTATTACATAAATTAGAGAAGAGTAAAGTTTCACCTTGGGGTTAGAAGGAGATGTCAACATGTCACTTAGTGACAAAGTGCAGAGAAATCTTGTGGCATTTGATTGAATTTTACTCCAGTTATTATTACAATAGGAAATAGAACACATACTGTACTGGTGAGCAGATCAAACTTTTGTGTGATGGTTGTAACCTTTGGTGGAGCCGAGTGATTCTTGTTCCTTTTCAGAAAGATATTAATGGGACAGTATAGGCCATTTTTTTTTCCACCACACACTAAAACTAGTGTGCGTGCATCAGAACACTGCCAAAGCATGTTGCCTTCATACAAAGATCCATACAGATCCTAATCATAAAATAATCCATTCTGTACTCTGTTTTTATGACATTTATATGAATCCGGCCACAGCCTCATCAAGCAATTCAAAGAGGAAAATTGTTCTATTTATGTGACTGGTTCCAGGCATTAGACAGGGTGGACTTGATTTCTGGAGGGGGTTGGAGAGGAGGGGAATACCCAATTTTTAAAGTCACTAATCTAAAACTCAGAGAAGCTATTTTAACACTATTTACAACTACAATTGCATCAGCATATCAAATGGGGCCCACAACTATTTTTTTTTGCTCCCCTCCAATAGCAATATCAAATGCTGATACTCCTGAAACAAAGAGACTTGACAGACCACAAAAAAACACCTGGAAATAGTTTTCTACTCCTCTGTTTATTCAGAAGAGACAGAGAAGTAGGAATGAAGCCTTCCTATTTATGTTTGTGTTCTGATTTCTTTTTTTGCCACACTTCAAGAATTACTAATTTTAAAATTAATTTCCTCAATTTTTAGTATTTTAAGGCAGTTCATCTTAAACATATTAAATAATGGTAGCCCTGGAAAATTGCATATATTCATTTATCCTCTGTACTTACAAGAATAAAATGATGATGGATGAATTTATATGCTAGTTTAGCCGTTCCTGAAGGTGTAATAAGTGAAAGCACCTTCTTTCTTTCTTTTTTGAATTCATTTATTTAGTTTTAGTTTTTAACATTCATTTCCACGAGATTTTGAGTTCCAAATTTTCTCCCCATCTCTTCCCTACTCCTCATCCCAGGATGGCATACATACTTTCTCCAGCTGCCTTCTCATATATCTCTCCCATCCCTTCTCTTACCCCCTTCCCCTTACTTTCTTGTAGGGCAAGATGGATTTCTATTCCCCATTGCTTGTATACCTTCTTTCTTGGAACAAGTTGGGAGAAATCTTCTAAGAAAGTTAATTTTATGGTTTGGGAGAAACTATAGGGAAAAAAATATTTAGGAACTATCTCATTGATAATCTAGTATAACACATCCATTTTACACAACCTGATGTTAATTTGCTAACAACTTTGTTCCTTCTATACAGCCTCATGTTCCCGCACACAGACTTTAGATGTTACATTCACTCCCTCCCTAAACAGAAATTGGTCTCTAACAGAAAGCCAGACTGCAGTCATGAGAAAGGGTGGAGTTCAAGATTTCTGGCTGCCTTAAAGGGACTTAATCCTATTGGACCATAGAATCATTACAGAAGGACCCAGGACCATATGGGGAAAAATTCACCATGTGACCCCCTGAGCTACACCAAACTTAGATGTTTCTATTCAAGTCTTGTAGAAAACAAACCCTCCTGTTTTTCTCTTTCAAGTAATAAAAAGTACCCCCTTTTCCTCAAACAAAGGGGGTGGAAAAGAAGGAAGGGGAAGTGCCAATAAGTGTACAATCCTCCTAGGAAGGAGAATTAATATAAATAATTACAAAACTGTCTCTTCTAATTAAATAAGGACAATATATTGCAAGGGTTTTTTTTCCCCAGAAACCAGTTGGCATGTCAGTTATATATTTACTATACAATGCTTTCCTTTTCCCTTTCCTCCTGCAAGTAAATGACAGTATAAATAGACACATAAACTCCATATGAATCATTAGTGTGTGAGATACTGTTACCCTGGGGCTGCTGTAACTCACATATATACCCTTCTTTCTATTTCCAAATCTTTGAAATATTTTCTTTTCAAATACATATAAAAGCACGTATGTTTGAAATAAAAATAAAGCAGATACAGATGATATTTTTCAAGCATAGCACACACTTATAGCAAAAGGGAAATAGCCAAGCATGGACTGCATTTTTGGATCCAATATCTATTTGGGGGGAAAAAGCAAGGTTTGAAAAGAGTAAAGATAGGGAGCAATTATAAGACTACAATTACACATCAAAACTTTCTGTATGGGGGAATGAATAAAAGCCTAATTCTTCATGCCATTCAGTTCTTTTAATATCAAAATTTTTAAGACATTTCATTGTGAATGCTTTCATTTCATCATGAAAACAATGTTTGTGTATATAAGACAGAGACAGAAATGAGTGTTGCAATGCTAAGGATTCAAAGCAGGAATTAATGGTCAAGATCAGTTAGAACTCGCAGGCGCACACACGTACGCACGCACACACACACACCTCCACTTTAAATGAGGAAACTAAGGCAAAGAGAACTTAAGCAACAAGCTAAAGCCATGCAACAAATAAGTTGCAGAGCCAGTATTCAGTTCTAAAGTATCTAATGCTAAATCTAATGTTCATCTCATGCAAGTCCTAGAGTACATTTTAAAATATGCTTAAAATAAAAAATTCTGGTTTTTAGAAAAAGACTTGGGGGGGAGGGTGCAGCTAGGTGGAGCAGTGTATACGGCACTGTCCCTGGAGTCAGGGAAACCTGAGTTCAAATCTGGCCTCAGACAGATATTTACTAGTTGTGTGACCCTGGGCAAATCAATTAGCCTCAATTGCCTAGCAAAATTAAAAAAAAAAAAGACAATGGCTTAGTAACTAAGTAGTTAAAAAAAAAAGACTAATATTTCTTAATGTTACCTTCAGTTCATGCCTTAGATACAAAAAAAGATAAAAGGTAATTCAGCAATTTGGAAATGTTTTTCAACTGACCCTATATGGATGGTGAACTTCAAAGCTAATGACTTCTCTACTGAAAATTCATCTCCTGAAAGTCTGTTTTTGAAAACTGAGAGTTGTACAGAACACACAGATGTACCTAAGCTGAGTTTTGCCCATTTGAAGAATCTAATGCTGCTGACAGCGAGCTCACAATTATCATTATGGCAAAGTGGGCATGGCCTTGATTCTTCAAACTATCCATTTCCTTCATTTCCTTTAGCCTCATATTCTCTTTGTTCAGAGAAGGGCACAATCAGGAAAATCTCCACGGGCTCTTTAAGATGATCCTTAAATAATGAGTGAGATTTGGATAGACAGAATAATGTTCATAGAGGTTCAAGTGCATAGTATAGTCAGTAAACATTTATTATACACCTACTATGTGTCAAGACATTATGCTAGTGCTAGAGATACAAAGAAGCACAAAAGACAGTCTCTGTTCTCAAGGGACTCAGTCTAATGATCCAAGACAGGATTAGAGCTGATGGCATTAAATTGGAACCACATCCCAACATTAAAAAAACAAAAGGATACAAAGCTGGAGGACAGGTCTGAATATTCATTTGTCTACTACATATGGCTATCATTCAAATCACACTCAGAAATCTTTAAAGCTGGGGTTACAATATTTCTGGTCCTCAGGAAATGCTTCTAGTTAATAGAACATAGATATCAACTGAAGTTCCTGAGATTATCATCAATTAATTGCCCATGTTGTTGTTCAGTCATTCAATCGTGTCTGATTCTTCATGACCTCATAGCCTATAACATCTACTTGCCCATGTTGGTGAGCAATCAAGCACACATATGAATGCACACACATATTCATTATCTATCTCTTATATGTATATATGAGTGTGTATACATATACAAGTGTGTATCTCTCTCTCCATACACACACACACACATACACACACACACACACATACATATTCTAAAGCAGCGGTTCTCAACCTGTGGGTCACGACCCCTTTGGGGGTTGAATGACCCTTTCACAGGGGTTGCCTAAGACCAATGGAAAACACATATTTCTGATGGTCTTAGGAACTAAGACACGGCTCCTCTATCCATCTCCATGTGGGTCCACCCACATGCAGATATATCCACATACGAGTTTTAACGGGCCATGGCTTTAGGAAGTTGAGAACCACTGTTCTAAAGTACAGATTAGGGTATATGGAATATTCAAGTAAGGCCAGCACCTCTGGTTTTGAGAGCTTGTTGCACCCTTTTCAGGTCTGCTCACTCACTTTTGGTGTCTACCTTGCATTCAACTCTCACCTGTGGTTCCAAGAATCAGTAAGGAGCATCTTAGCAGTCACATCCTTTTAAACCACCTCTGCAAATGGGCTAAACCAGGTTAAAGATAACTAACAGGCCTCAAATCTGTCAGTGAATTAGGGGGGAGGTGTCCACTCCAGGTATGTGAAGACTTCCCCTGGCAGAATGAGTAGATGAGAACAATTTGTTCCAATGGCCACGGAGGCAACTGAAGTCAAGTGCCTAGAGCTTGGTCAGAAATTAAGATGCCAAGGTCATCCACCGCATCCTGTGTCAACACCACTCATCCTGACTTTTGTCTTGCCACCAAATTTTAATGAATCTAGAAGAGGGAGTGAGGCTGATGACTTTGTACAACTCTGCCTCAATTAAATCCAATTCAGGCATGAGTCAAGATATCATCCTATGACGTTCTCATTCCTCTTCGAAAACATAGGACAAAGAACAACAGTAAAGATCTACATAGCTCTCATAAACTTGAATTGGCTTGTACCATGAAGACTATGTACAGAATCAAAGTTCTTCATTATACATACTCAGATGAGAGTTGTCACTAATTTTTCTTACCTTGCAGGAAACTGTCAAATCACATCTGACATATCCTTTTGAAATAATGTCATGAATGTAATACTGTGCCTGAGAATAGTCCAAATGTCTACAAATCCACTATCATAGCTATACTAGTATAGGATGGTAAAAATATTAGACCTGTTCAACATGTCACATTCAATCCCTTGAGCAGTTTCACTGCCATCTATTCACTACATTCAACATCCAACTCCATGGCAAACTGACCAGCAACCCAACAATGAGGTGCCAAAGCACAATCCATCTTCCAAGATTATATTCATTCTAGTTTATACCTAACTTCTTCTTAGCTCTATATATTAGGTATTTAATAAATGTTTGCTGGATTGATTAAATGAATGGATTGATTACTGAGAAACAGTAGGAATGATCAGATGTCAGGAAAAGAACAGAGATGAGGTAATGGCACCATTTAGTTTATGGACCAAAGAAGTTAACTTTGCAAGGAACAGTCTGCAGCCTAGAGCAAATCAAAGGAAAGTTTTCACATAGGCACAGCCAGGAAAGTGGAGGGGGAAGGGAGGGAGCTGCAGAGTAATCCAACATCTATCTTTTCTGGGCTAAATCTCTACAAGGACAGGAACATCATCAGTAGGGTCATCTTCTGACACAAAGGACTACAATAGAGGAGAACAATATTAATTATTGTCAGTCATCACGTGGGCTCTCAGAAATATTCCTTGATTGTTCAATCAGTGAAAGTGGAATCAACTTCTCAATATAAAATACACTTGCTGCAATCCAAATTACTTGAATTTAAAGAGAGGTGAACTTATTAGTTGTTTAATCTAGGTCTATTCGAGCTGAAGCAGTTCACATTTTTAGACTGAAAGAACCAAAAGTATAATTGTTTTTGTCATCTGCACAGCAATTTTATTCCTGAATGCATTGTTTTAGGCAGGAATTAATAAAAATTGCATGCGCTTCAGGTGCTGTGTAGATCACCCTTTTCCACACAGCCCAGCCTGGAGCTGTGAATGCTCCTTTTCTTATTATCAGTTAATAATTCTCTCTCATTGAGGCAAATTAGGAACTTGACTGTGTTAGAGAGTCCAGAACGCTGCTAGAGGCAAAAAGGGGCTAAATGGCAGAAATTCCTCTCTGAGCAAGATGCATGAAGCACAACATTGTGTCCACCACAAAAGCCGCTCTGTATTTTTGATCCTTTCTAATTTAATTAGCCCAAGAGGTAGCGCATTAATTTGCCAAGAATTCTTCTGATGCGAAAGCTGCCCTCATTGCAGTGAAGGGAAAAAATAACCTGCGTGCTACAGTGGCATGCCAGTAATGAAAGGGGGTTATTTTTGTGTTACAAATGGCGTTGCAGGGTTACAAGAGACCTTTAAACCTTTTTATCTCTGGTTAGGTCATATGTAACACAGTGTAACACAAAGCTCTAATTAACCAATTCTGGTCCAGAAATCTTTGAAAATACTTAAGAGATTTACGGAGTTAGAACTCTGGTCAAATACATCACTTTGTTGGGTTTTTTTTTTTTTTATTTCAAACCGAAAACATCTTATGGTGTATATATTAAAAATAGAACAAAAAAAATCATCAATCGGCAGTACAGTTCAGTTACTCCTTGGAGCTCAGCAAGCTAGACATCCTTTCTGCTCTTTGTTTGCTTTCTGTTTAATGATATTCTTTATGTGGGCAAGCTGGAGCCTTGAAGTCCCTTAGAATGTCTCTTGGCTCTTTATGCTGTATTTGTTTGGTAAATTGTCTCCATGTTAATCTTCTTCATCAAATACTTGGAGTCAGTTTTGAAAAACTTTGATCAAATCTACCACCACCAAGCTTCTTCGCCACCATGTGCTTCTGATATGTGCTCGTGCACTCTAATGGGTCATTTACTCATTAAAGCACGAGAAACACGCACAGTACGATAAGTCCCCCGTAATACTTTGAACTGTTAATTAAGCCTATGTAATCATTTCTCCTGCTTGCAGATCTATTTCTTTTCCAGAAATTATGGGATCCCACATGAGGACTTTCAACACCCATGTTGCTTCCCCTTGCCCCTCCCCACCCCCACTGCCTAAACGTGCCTGGGATCAAAACTTCCTACTAGAATAAAACTTACTGAGAGCCAAGAAATATCACGTTTCCCTCTCCTGTCCCTTTAATGCAGGCTAGTGGAAGACAATGGGGCTCAAGTAAGACATTGATATTTTCCCTCCCTCCCCCGCTCCAGCCTAGGAAACAGTGGACAAGGAGTGGTGGCATTTAGAGCTTTGGGGGCTGTGCATTGTGGATTCCCAGAGGCATTGCAAGTAGCCTGTTTATGTGATACTGGAAGGATTTAGTAGGAAAGCTGAGAAGGGGAAATTAGCATAGTCAAGGAGTAAGGTTGGATAGATTAGGGAAGAGGGGAGTGGTCTGGGATGGGAGGATCTTAAAATTGTAAGAGGCATAGTAGCAAAAGGAAGGGAGGAGGGAGGTATAGAAAGAAGGCG
Source organism: Pseudocheirus occidentalis (assembly GCA_028646575.1). NCBI lineage: Eukaryota > Metazoa > Chordata > Mammalia > Diprotodontia > Pseudocheiridae > Pseudocheirus > Pseudocheirus occidentalis. The sequence continues at coordinate 206,791,155 of CM053596.1, forward strand.
CCTTTGACCAACAGGAGGATGTTTTGAAAAAAGAGGGGTGGGGAAGAAAGAGAGGGCAAGGAAATGGAGGAGAAAAAGAAGAGAGAACAGACATTATGTGAAGGGGGAATGGGGTGAGACATGTCAATAGAGGAGTTTAAAAAAAAAAAGACCCAACATTGCATATTGATCCAATTGTGCTTTCTCATAGTTATCAAAATATTAAAGTTTACCAGCTTACTTTCAAAAATAAATTTTGCCCTTCAAAATATTTTGAGGAAAACCTAGATTTTTTTCTTAGCGTTGAAAAAGTATAGACAAATGCTCAACCGAAACCTTTTTGACTGTTTTATTCCTCGAGCTAAAAGTCTCTTTCATTAAGAATTCCTTATTTTTAGCAAAAGCAATCTCAAAGTCAGTGTCTATTTAAATAGCAAAATAACCAAGTTGCTACATGTTAAAAATGCATATGTGTATTTATTAATATGGCTTAATCACCTACATGGGCAACACAGTTTATTTGGGAAACCGCTTTATTCTAAGTTAATCTCTATTTAAATAACTCTTCTGAATTGTCCAGAACATTTGAAAGGGTAAAAAAAATTAAAAATAGTAAACATTTCTAGAAAATTGAATTAAAATGAAAAACAGATGATGCGTTTATTCAGTTCTTTGGCTTCTGTAACATTAAACAGCATGTTCTCTTAAAATGGCTTCATCAGTGGACCAATCACCCCTCAAATTGATCAGTGTACTCAAACATGTCACTTGTTTGATGACTGGAGTTTTAGAAAATATTCCTTACTTTTTAAAATCTGCTGACAAGTTCACTACATACTCTTCACACTGTGCTAAAAAAAAACCAGCAGCTATCTCCTTATTTCCTTTAAAAGTGCTTTTATCATTTACCACCCATCTTTTTTCCCTTGAAATTTGGTGCTTAATATGCAGGCAAGAAATTACCATTTTGATGATTTGGGATAATTGTTTGTATGTATTTGCCAAATGGTCCCCAAAATCGATGCATACAATGCATATTCTCCCTAGGAGATGAAATGTATGAGCGTCCACTTTTATTGGGGGAGGAAGGAGGGGATGATGAATAAGAATACAAATCTATGATAGATTTATATGATAGATAATGACATGATAGATCAAGTCAAGGCAAATTGTCATATCAGGATTTAAGTGAAAAAATGCAAATCTTTCTAGAATAACACAATGACTGCTGGTTCTTCTCTGGTGGAGCTGACATTTACTCCCACTTGTATTGACAGACGAGATCTCCAAAGAGCACTTGACTGCCACCCTCATCAAAGTACTGTAGTAACCCTGAGGGATTACTAAGGGAGCAGTACTGTTTTTAGTAATATCACTCACAAGCCCCCATCAGTGTGTCTTATACCTTATAACTCATCATCAGCCAGCACTTTCAATTAGCTTTCAGAAACAGGTGTTTCCTAAGGTGGGTGATGTAGTATGAATAATCAGAGCAAAACATTCTATCAAAATGGTGGTACACCTTTCCTCTGCACAGAAAAAGTCATGGGACGATACCTTCAAATTTTAACTCCAAAGGTTGTGAAGTACATTTGTAAGCAATCTAGGTGGCAAAGGTGTATCTCATAAGTCCTGCCACTGGGAGTCCTTTTCTCTCTTTGTGGAGTTTTATCTTTATGAAGTTCCTTTTAAATGTCTCTTTGCTTAACTCTTTCTAGCTTTTCTGGTAACACTCAAAGCTGCCTTATCTTTCAGGTGGCTCTTCTTCTAGATCAATCTATATTTGTTCTTTTTACCTCTTCTGTTCCCAGTGCAAGGCTTTTTCTCCAGCTGATTCCTTCTCTTCAATGACACAATCAATTAAAATGGGGGGTGGTAGGAAAGAAGAAATGGAAAATGATCTTCTCTTCACCTTCTAACCCCACCAAGCAGTTCTCTCTCAGGGGGTTAGCCCAAACTAGAATCCTCAGTTCCTAAGCTGAAAGTTTCCACCACTGGCTAGGCCCCTCTGGACTAGAGAACTGTTGGAATTCTTCAGATGTTTAAAGTTCCTAGTGGCAAGGTTAGCTTGTTTTAGCCAAACATGCTTTCTTTCTCTCTTCTTGATTCAATCAAAGTAGCTCGTATTACAAGATGTCAACAATGTTCTTGATACATCTGTAAATCAGTCAAACAAATATTCCTACCTCATAAAGGTATTGGGTTGTAGAGCACCCTTAGGTTTGAGGTTGGGTGAAATTTTACCCTTACAATATTTTTGGAATTCCATCTTTAACAAATTCCATATAGTACTAAACCCATTTGACAAAGTCACAAAATAAAAGGAACCAAAGGTACTAAATTCCAGGTACCTTTTACCTCCCCTAAGAATGCCATAATTTTTTTCATTACTATTCCAGGAAAAAATGGTAAAGATATAAACTCTTAAAATATACATGTATATATAGATAGAGAGTTCAAATCTGGCCTCAGACATTTACTAGCTCTGTGACCTTGAGCAAGTCACTTAACCCTGTCTACTTTAGTTGCCAGACCTATAAAATGAGCTGGAGAAGGAAATAGCAAAGTACTCCAGTATTTTTGCCAAGAAAACCCCAAATGGGGTCATGAAGAGTTGGACATGACTGAACAACAATATAAAGTTCCTCCCAACTTTAAAATTACCCAATTCTAATGTGGTAGAAAAACAATTTATCATTATTTAAATAGAAAAATGCTCAATGAACTCCTTCTCAACTCATGACATGTATATGTACATATAAATATATTTGTGTACACATGTGCATGCATATATACATACATGTGTACACAGATATGTAGGCCTTTAAAATGTACATAAGGCTATCATAAGGTTACTTAATGGTCAAAATGTGTGTTTCCTCAGAAACCTCCATGTTCCTAATAAATCTGTTAATGTTTCAACTGAACTATTGGGAGGAGAGGGAAGAAAAGAACAAAAGAGGAGGGGAGAAAGATATTTTAGGGAAGAATGGTAAAAAGCCCTGACAAAAGAAAACGATGGAACACAAAACTAAGAATTCCTTACCTCCTCTTCTAATAAACAGAATGGAGAGGGAGCCGGAAGTAGTGAGTACTGCACTAGGCTTAGAGGCAGAATGAACGGAATTAAAGAGCTCAAACACATGTTCTACCTGAGGGAACCTGAGGTTGGGCTTAGGGGAGATGAACCAGCATGAGTCCAGAGATGGATGTGTCCAGGTTTAGAGGACACCTTGTGAGTTTGACAGATTCAGAGATCCAACATCCTTCATCAGAGAGGATAATATCATCAGGGAAAGGAGCTCAACCCCTGGCCCCAGCGGTCAGAATACCCAAATGTAGACAACACCCAAGTGAGGTAAAATGTAGACTGACTAATCAAAAATGCCCCCAAACTACCTTATGCCAATTTCCCATTCTTTGTTATATAAGTTATTGAATCTTGTTTTAAGCATTTATTTAAATATGTGCTGTTATATGCATGCTAAGGGATGTGCGTGTGCATGTATGTGTAGGAAATAAATATCTGTCCCCACTTGATTTATAGTATATATTGAATATTTTTATATTTTCTCCTTTGAGGAGAACAAGTTCTGAGTTCCACTGAGCAGTTTTGCTTTGTTTTGGTTTTTTGAGTTTAATGAGCTGAAGGGCATGAGAAAAGGGAGCCTAATCCCTCTTATTGGAGGCTAGAGTTAGTCTAGGCTGGTGGTACAATAGACTGTTAGGCCTAGAGTCAGCGAGACCTGGGTTCAAATCTGGTCTCAGATACTTCTACCTATGTGCCCCTGGACAAGTCACCTAACCTCAACGTTTCAGTTTTTCTCAACGGTAAAATGAGGGTAATAATAGTATCCAGCTCAAAAGGTTGTTGGGAGAATCAAATGAGATAATATTTATTTTTGAAAAAGCATTTAGCATAATGCCTGACACATAGTAAGTACTATAAAAATGTTTATTCCTTTCCCTTAGAACTGACAGGAAAAATGAAAATAGAAAGATTCCATCAGTTAAATCCTGAAAGAAATCCTAAATCCTGGGTTTTTAACCTCGTATGCATTGTGTTTTTAAAAAATATTTTGAAAACTCTTTCAATATAAGTTGCTTCCTTTATAACCCTATCCTACATATTATATTTTACTTATTTAAAAAATATTATTTGGAAAGGGATATATAGGTTTATCTAGATTACTAAAGGAATCCATGACACAAAAGTATGTCCATGATACTTCTCTAATTTGATTACACCTGAAGATGTCACAGTAAAAGTTTAAAGCTTCCAGGTCAAAAAAAAAAATATCACAAGAAGACAGAAAGAAAGAGTTCTAGTACCAAGATCCCATGATCGATTTCACACAAGACTAGATTGCAACTACTTTATTTTTTTAATTATTTTATTTATTTTCTTGTTTACATCACTCATTTCCATGAGATTTTAAGTTACAAATTTTCTCCCCGTCTTTCCCCTACCCACTACCCCAAAATGATGATCCCACTGTAAAGCCCCTCCCCCAATCTGCTCTCTCCTGTGTCCTCCCCCATCTCCCCTCTAACTTTCTGGTAGGGCAGGATGGGGGAGCAGGGCAGCCCCTGCCGACTGCAACTACATTAAAGAGGAGGGAATTTAAGAATACAATATTCCAAAAGGTGAAAGGGAAAAGTTTATAACTAAGAATAATTTACCTTGAAAAGTTGAGTATAATCATATAGGGGTAAAGAGTCATTTAATAATATAGAAGTTTTTTGAGATGAAAAGAACAAAGCTGGATAGAATCTGTAAAATACAAACACAAGAAAATCTATCAGAATCCTATTGTCTTCAAGAGTCATAAATAAATATCGAGACAGGACACAATGAGGTTTTTTTCTATCTTATTGCTTTTAAAATAGGGAAGAACATGGAAGGAAAAAAAAGAATGCACTATAGATAAACAAGGAAGAAGGGGGAAACATAAGTATTTGTAATAATTGGAGTATTGGAGAGGATTATAAAAAACATAACCCCAAAGATAAATAAGCATCCCTGAAAAGGGCTTAGCAAGCCCTCACAGCAAAGGCTCTGATCCTCCTGGTCAGACATGGAAGATACCAAGGTCATCCACTGCAGCCTGAGTCATCACCAATTGTTTTAACTTTTTGACATTTTGCCACTGGTTGACTCTGGAAGATAGAGTGAGGCTGTTGCCTTTGTGCAACTGTGCCTCACTTAAATCCAATTCATGTACAAGTCAAGACATCACCCTGCTATATCATTGATCTTCTTTGAAAACAAAGAAGAGCAAAATAAAAATAAAGTTAGACTAGAGGCAAGCTGGCATCTCATGAACCTAATTCATATAACCTGGGCAAAGAATCAGTTAACATACATTCAGAGATATGGGTAGTATAAAAATCTTTTAAATACCGTAAAGAAACAAGTAGGGAAAGGAAGAAAGGAAGGGGGAGTGAAGCATTAAAATGAAGGAAAAATCTGGGGAGGTAATGTTGTACAAGCAAATAAAAACTTAAACTTCAGAGTTTGGAAACATTAGGAAGAGGGAGAAATAAAAGGAGAAAAAGTATAAAAACCAATGACCAGTGTCTGGGTTGAGTAAAGAAAAGAGGGGCAGAAGAGTAGAATCAGACCACTTCAATTATTGCTTAACACTAATGATTTATAATTCTTTCACTTCCTCCATCAAAGGAGATGGTGAACCAAAAAAAGAATATGAAAATATGGTAATAACAATCTTAACCATGAATATGAATTGAATAAACTACCCATCAGCCACAACACCATTACCACCACCCAAAAAGTAGAGTAATGGAAGAGACTGGAAAGAAGAATTCAATATGTTCCTTTAAAGAAACATATGAAACATCAGTATTCATTGATTTCAAGTTCTCCATTTCCAAACTTCTGCTGTACAGCTCTACTTGGATGTCCTATAGATAGCTGAAACTAAACATGTCCCAAACACTACTCATTACTTTCCCTACAAAGCTACCCTCTTTCCATTGACTTCATCACCATTATTCTAATCACTCAGGCTCTATACCTCAGTCATCTTTGACTTTTACTTCTATCTTAATCCTCACACCCACACATTCACTGCTCACCTCCTCCATAAGCAGCCATCCTTCTTTCTTTTTATTTGTTCTCTCCTACACATATAATCATGGTCCAGCTAGTATTATTATTATCTATGTATGCATCTCATCCCATTTACTAGTTTGCTAACTCCTTGAGGGCATGGCCTATGGCATTTTGCATAGACCCCAATACAGTGAGTTGCACTGTGTGTTTGGTGAAGTGAATGCGTTCAAGTCTATACCTTTAACATTTGCAGGGTGAGCTTGGATGACTGCCTACAGTGACACTTAATATTTAATTGGAGAAGGCAATTCCATCCAAGAGGCAGATGTTTCTTAACATAAGAAGCTAAAAAACACCAATGACTACATTAGAAAGGAAAAATATTTGATGACTTTATTAGAAGAAACATCTGAATATTACTCACTAGTGTTCTGAGACATAAAAATATAAATACTGATTTCTTTCAAAAGAAGAAAAATACAAAAATCCCCAGATTAAAATTAAAACACTCATGCAAACAATCAAGTTTTAGAGAAAACAAATTTAGGTAAACCCTTCAAAAAATTTTCTAGTGGTCCAGGAAAATGAACCTGTGACAGATTTTGTTGCATACAAATTTCTCTTCTCTTTTGCTTCCAGTGTTGTTTATACTTATCCCTAGATTTTCCATGATCTTGAAACTTAATGTATTTGTTTGAAAAATAGCTCACTGATATACCAAAAGCCAACACAGGGAAAGAGAAGCAAAAAGAAAACTTGAATCAAAAAGTGACAAATGAAAGGAGAAAAGAGGCAGAAATCCATTTTTCCACAACTCCCAAATTAATCATCCTGTTCCTTATTTCCCATCCCATCTGCCAAAGAAGTATTTAGACAAAGTAGGAGCGAAAATTTGAGCCTTTCCAGAGCTTTAATTACTACCTCACTCTTCTCTCAGGTTACCTTCTTTTCCTAATCCTACAAACCACCAGCCCCTACTCCACCCACAAGATTATTTGGTTTTTTGTTTTGGTTTGGTTTTTTATTTTTTTTTTACTTTTTGGAGGGGGGAAAGCAGGGCAATTGGGGTTAAGTGACTTGCCCAAGGTTACAAGGCTAGTAAGTTTTAAGTGTCTGAATCTGGATTTGAACTCAGGTCCTCCTGACTCCAGGGCTGGTGCTCTATTCACTGTGCCACCTAGCTGCTCCAAGATTATGCTTTCCTAGGCGAACTAGAGATATGAGAAGAATCACTTCCCTGTTATCTACAATATCACATTCTAAAGATTTTTTTCCCTGGAGGCTAGGATCATTGAGTCTGAGGAAAAGGACAATAAAAAGGAGACATTTGTCAAATTAACTTTTGAGTTAGGATTTCACTCAGAATTTGTAGTGATAAATATACTATTGAGGAAGGAAACATGTGATCTGAAATACGCACCTTAAATTTTGTTTCTAAAACGAAGAACTTGAATAAGGATTTGAATTCGAATTTGTCTACAAGGTCCAATTGATGGAGGATGTTCACAGTTGCCATCCCTGGTTTCATGCTGGAACTGTGGGCCATACTTCTGGCCATGTGGTAACATATACTGACGTTGCTTTGCATTCTGGTATGAAGAAGCAATCCCTGGAATTGTCTTTTGGGTGAACTTCATCAGCACCACTGCCACCACATGGGATGGGGTGCTGCGTCATTTTAAAAATGCTATTTACCTCCAGAGAAAGAAGTGATGAGGTCGAAGGACAGATTGAAGAATATTTTTCACTTTCTTTATTTTTCTTGCTTTCTTTTTGCAACATGGCTACTATGGAAATATAGTTCGCATGAATTCACATGTATAATTAATATTATATTGCTTGCCTTCTCAATGAGTTGGGGAGTAATTGAAGGGAAGGAGAGATTTGGAAATTTAAAAAAAAAGAATGCTAAATAAAATAAAACTATGCCCTAAAAAATGAAGCACACCAGTAAAGCCTGTTGACTGAAAAAGTACTATTTCTCAGGAAAAATGCTAACACCCAAAACACTCTCTCAAAGTTGGGCTCCTATATACAGGTATATACCTCACATCACCCTACTTCTATTGCAGCATGGCTCACTAAAGTCCAGCACCTTATCCAAACTGCAGATCTAGATACAAACATGGATATCACAAGTACTCCCTTTAACCTCTTTCCATAGGTATTTTATGTATATATGTATGTATATATGTGTGTATACATATAATATATACCCGCAAACATATAAAGAGTAAACAGTATATATACAACAATATGATACAGTGAATTCGGTGCTTGGTTTGGATCAGAAAGAACTGGATTCAAATCTAGTCTCTGGCATTTACTAATTGAATGACCTTGGGCAAGTCACTTAACTTTTGTATGCCTCAAGAAGTTTCCTAGGATTAATCATCTAAATCATAGTAGGGAAATAGTGTTGGTGGAGGGATTTCACACCCTGGGAATTTCAAAGTTGAATAAATCACAGATCCTTCTCATATTCACAGAATTACTATTCTCTTTTCTATCAATTTGTCTCTTCAAAATGACATTCTAGGGATCTTTTTTTAAATGTTTAAATAATTTGTGCTTTCAGGATCAAAAATTAATTCTGAAGAGGAAATTATTTACACTTTGCTCTCTGTGGAAGTTAACATAAAGATTTAGTTTCTGAGTAACACTTCTGTGCTTTGCAAAACTAAAGCAAAATGAACTAAAGAAAGATATAGTTGGTTTATTTCAAGAAAGGTTTAATAATAATCTACTATCTATAAGAACTAAAGGAGAGAGAAATGAGAGGAAAAGGAAGAACCACAATATATATAGAATGACCACAAATAATAACTGGAAGGGAAACAATTTTGAAAATCCTCAGAAAACTCTATTTGTTATACCAGAGAACTTTTACTCAGAGACAGGGGTGGGGAGAAATGATAGGAAGCAGTGATAGAAAAAAAAATCAATACAAACTTTTAAAAAACGCACTTATCTAAAAAGTACAAAAGAATAACAATACCAATTGCTATATCTTTTTAAAAATTTATTTCTATATAAATATACAGGTGCATGTTTACTTTTTAAAATTCATATATTCTAGACATTTAGTTTCTTATATAATCTTCATTCATGTTTTGTAAATTGGAAATACATGTGGAAGATTAAATTCACAATGGAAAAAAAGTTTTAAGTGAGCCTGTGTAAAATGTCATCACTTAATGAACTAGAAACAACCAAAATGTTTCCTACAAACTGGGTACTATGGAAAGCCAATCAGTAGTAGGGAGGTATATTTCTGCTTTATCTAATACCTTTTAAGCAAATCAACCTTTCCAGCAAAGAAGTAGACCCTCCTCAAACAGTGAGCTCCTCATCATGAGAAAGTTTTTAAAGCAGAAAATGGACCAACAGGCCATCAGCATTAGAAGCTGTAGAAAAACTATTGTAGAATTATCATAGAATTCGTGGATTGTAAGAGCTCTCCAAACTAAAAGTTTATAATTCTGTTAGTATGTTTGTTTTGTATTTCATCTTAGCTGTGAATTTAAAAAAAACACAACAACATAGCATCCTAATCACATGCAAATCTTAAGAACAAGCAATATATCTGACTTGCATTAACTTTTGAGGGAGAAGAAGAAGCTGCTCTTAAGAGGCATTCTTACAAGGTACATCAACCCAGATTATCTCTGGCAAACACACTCACAAAAAATGTTCTTGTTAACTGGGCAACATGTTTTGTAAAGGTGCAGAATGCACTTTGTTTCTATCACTTGTCAAAGTTAGGAATAAATAAAGTACAAACAAACACTCTGTGCCAGGATGAAATGTAGTGTGTGTTTATGAGATACTCCCAGAATCTGACAGTGGCCCTCTGTTAAGTATCCTTAGGCCATAACTATATTGGCCAAATTGTACAAGAGATTTCTGGGCTCAAATGACAGGAGATCATTTCAATGTTCATTGCTTCTGTATTAGACTTAGAATACCTTAAAAATGTAACCAGAATCATGATATTTTTTTAAAGCTTAGACTCACTGTCTCTAAGTTGCATATAAAAATAGATTATTAGATATCAAAAAGAAAAACCTTACATACAAAAACAGACTTAAAGCAGCCCTTTTTTGTGGTAGAAAAGATCTGGATACAAAGTAGGTAGCGATCAGCTAGAAAGTAGATGACCAAAATATAGTACAGGAATGTAATGGAAAATTATTGCACTTTTTAAAAATGATGAATATGATGAATACAGAGAGGCATGGAAAGACTTGCAGAATGCTTATTCATGTGTCATCGTAACTAAAATATTGAGGGATTATTTTCTACAATTAAATAAAATAGTAACAAAATATGAAATAACAAAAAGTCAAAAATTTCTAGGGTAAAAATGGGAGGGAAAGTGATGAAGAATGAAAGTCTGCTACCTGATCTTCAAATCTATTGTGAAGTGGTCATTATTAATACAATCTAGTACTGATTTTTAAAAATTAAGAGGTTCATTGGATTTGGCTTAAGGAGGGAATCACATACACACTCAATTGGGTGTCTTACCCCAGAGAAAAGTAGGGGGGGAAGGGAATAAGAGGGAAGATGATAGAAGAGAGGGCAAATTGGGGGAGAGGGTAGTTAGACGTAAACACTTTTGAAAAGGGACAGGGTCAAAGTAGAAAATGGAATATTGGGGCAGGGTGGGATAGGATGGAGGGAAATAAAGTCTTTCATGATATAACTACTATGGAAATGTTTTATGTAACTACACATGTCCAGTATACGTTGAATTGCTTGTCTTCCCCGGGGTGGGGGGGGGGGGGAGTGTTGAGGAAGGAAGAAGGGAATCTGGAAATAAAAGTTTTAAAAACAAAT
>CM053596.1:206802551-206843984 GCA_028646575.1 Pseudocheirus occidentalis
CATAAGATAGAACAGATTGGGAGAAGGGGCATTCAGTGTTCTTGTTGTCTTGGGGTGGAGATAGGGGAGAACTGGGGAGAAAATTTGTAACTCAAAATCTTGTGGAAATGAATGCTGAAAACTAAAAAAAAATTTTAAAAATATTAAGAGATTGATCAGTGGAAAAAATTTGATACTGCATATAAAACTGAACAAAAACAGTATCATGGTGTTTTATAAAGTCAAAGACTGTAGTTACTAGGGTAAGGACTTACTATTTGACAAAAACTACTGGGAAAACTGGAAAGCAGTTTGGCAGAAATTAGATATAAATCTAATCTCAGACTGTGAACCAAGGATGGTCTATGAATACAAGGCTTAAACATAAAGAATGACATCATAAGCCCTTTAGGGGAACAAGGAAAAAAAGTTGTCATTCAGATATAGATACGAGAAGAGCTGATGACTAAATAAGGAATAGAATGGATTACAGAAGAACAAATGGACAATTTTGGTTATATAAAGTTGACATTTTTGCACAAGTAAAACTAACATAACTAAAATTATAAGGAAAATAAATATCTGACAAAAATATGTATAGCAAAGTTCTCTGATAAAAGTCTCATATCAAGTTATATAAGGAACTCATTCACATTTAAAAGACTAAGAGCTCTTCTCTGATAAATAAAAAGTGAAAGTATGGAAGTCAGTCTTCAGAGGAAGAAAGAAAACTAGCAGTCATGTTAAAAATGCTCCAGCTAAATAATAATTGGGATCTTTAAATCAAAGCATCTCCAAGGTTTCGCTTCTTGTCCATCATATGGGCAAAAGGTAACCAAAAAATGAAAATGAAAAATGTTGAAGAGGCAGAAATAAAACAGGTGTATTAATGCCATGTTGGCAAAGTTCTGAATTGATCTATGAATTCTGCAAAGTCATATGGCACTAAGCCCCCAAAGTAACTAAAACTGTGTATACCCTTTGACCTAGTTGTACCACCACCAGACCTATACCCCGAAGAGAGCAAAGAAAGAGGGAAAAGACCTCTAAGCACCCAAATATTTATAGCAGCTCTTTTTCATATAATTCCAAACTCAAAACTGAAGGGGTTCCTGCTGACTGATGAATGACTGAACAAATTATGGTATATGACTGTAATGACAAAATTGAGAGGAAACTGAGAAGACCTCTGTGAACTGACACAGTGTGAAGTGAGCAGAACTGGGAGAATAATTTACACTACAATAATATTGCAAAGAAAAATAATGCTGAAAAAGTTTAGAACTCTGAGCAATACAATGATAAACCATGAGTCCAGAGTACTGGCGATGAAACATGACATCCACCTCTTGCCAGAGAGATTAAGAATTAAAATTACAGAATGAAACGTGCATTTTTGGACATGGACAATTGAAAGAATTTGTTTTGCTCAGCTAGACTATGCATATTTGTTACAAGCATTTTATTTTTATTTTGTTTTCAATCATTCAGTGGGGAAGGGGCAGTGAAACAGAAATATAAAAAATGTTTGTAAAAATAAATGTAAGCACAAAAAAGACACATGAATGATTCAAGATACACAATGACTACACAATGGGAGGGAAAACATAAAATAATCAAAACTGAATGTTGCAAAATTATAATGATCAACCTTGACCTTCAAAGAAAGACGAGAAGATATCTCTTTATACTCCTTTCCAGAGTGGGCACTATATGTGTGAAACACTGCATATGACATCAAATGTTTTTAATATGTTGGCTAGTTTTGCTGATTTTTTTTTCATTTCTCCTCTTTTTTCTGTCTTCATTGAGATGGATAAACCTAGAAGGAGGGGGTGGGGGTGAACAGAAGAAGGGATATATGGTTAATGTAGCAGAGAGAGAAACAGAGAGAGAGAAAAGCAGAATTGAGTAATAGAGAGATGGACCTGGGTTCCAGTTCTGCCTCAGACACATACCAGCAAACAACTTAAACTCTCAGTGCTGTCAGCAACTCTTAAGAGTATATATTGAAGAGAAGCTACATCAATAGATGGAGTTTCCTCACTTGGGAGTCCCCTGTGCCAATAAAATCAGAGGACTAGTTGATGGTGTAATGGATAGACTGCCATGACTGGAGTCAGGAAGACTTGAGTTCAAATATGGCCCCAGATATCAGAAGTGTGACCCTGGGAAGTCATTCAAACTCTGTTTGCCTCAGTTCTCTCATTGGTGAAATGGGGATAATAACAGCACCTCTCGCCCAGGCTTGTTGTGAGATTCCAACAAGAGAATGAAGGTAAAGTGCTGAATGCAGTGCCCAGCGCATCATACCCACCTTACAAATCTTAGCTGCTAACTGTTGCTATTAATAACAATTGAGAGAGAGATACGGAGATATGGACACAGAGACACACAGATAGAAAGACAGAGACAGAGACAAAGGGTCATCATAGAGCCTAAACGTGCAGAAGATCAAGTCAACCAGAAAAATCATGTCAACTAAATTGACTGAAGTGTAGTGAAAAGTCCTGGATTTTGAGTTTGAAAACCTGGATTTGACTATGGCATAGTGAACAGAGTGTTGGGTGCAGGGTCAGGAAGACTCCTTTTCCTGAGTTCAAATCTGGGTTTAGACATTTGCTAGCTGTGTGACCCTGACTGGGCAAGTCACTTAACACTGTTTTCCTCAGTTCTTCATCTGTAAAATAAGTTAGAGAAGAGAATTATAAAGCCCCCAGTATCTTTGCCAAGAAAATCCCAAATGGGGTCATGAAGAGTCAGAAATGACTGAACAACCACCTCATTATTTACCATATCACCTTGGGCAAGTTGCATAGCCTCTCTAATTCTCAATCTGTAAAACAGGGATAGTAATAAGAATTTCACTGCCTATTCTCATGACACTTCATGAATTGTCAACCATTCTAGAGATGTGAACTACTATCATAACCATTAAGGGCTTTCTCTGGCTTCCTTAAAACATGCTCCATAAATGGATGACTTCAGGGGATCCAAAAGTCATAGGCTTTCAAAGGATCACCAATCCTGTTCCCTACCTCCAAGAAAATTGCCCCCCAACTCTTACATACAGGCATCTCAGTGGGTCTTCCCCTGCCTCCTTGCCACACACCATAACTGTTAGGTGAAAAAGTTCATATTAATGGGTAAATTGGAAAGCAAAGCTATGCTGGACCACTACATTTCTCAGGCTCTAACAGGAAACTTACAACATTGCTGCTAGAATTTAGCAAGGGAATTTTTAGAGATGCTACTTCACATGAGGCACCTCTGCTCATTAAAGGGAGGACAGGAGCTTCACCAATGGAGAGATCACTGGAACCTGGATTCAAATCCAAGCTCTATAATATAGTATCTGCATGACCTTGGGCGAGTCACTTAACTTCCCAAGGTCCCTCTTTCCGCATTTCTAAAATGTGGAAAGAGGAGGGGGATGGCATAGCTTCTAATTTCCTTCTCGGTTTTTTAAAACTATGAGATTCTGACCATAGTTGATTAGTATAAACAGTTCATTTAAGGGTCATTTCATAGACAGAAACAGTAATCTGTGATCTTCTAGTTTTGTAAGCTTCGATTTTGTCATATGGGGTTGCTGTTCAGTCATTTTCAGGCACATCTGACTCTTCACGACCCCAAAAGGGTGTTCTCTTGGCAAAGTTAGTGGAATGATTTGCCATTTCCTTCTTCAGCTCATTTTATAGATGAGAAAACTGAGCCACACAGGGTTGAGAGACTTGCCCAGTATCACACAGATATGTGTCTTAGGGCAGATTTGAACTCGGGTCTTCATGACTCCGGGCCTGCTACTCTATCCACTCCACCACCTAGCACAAAGCTCATCTCCAACATCACTTTGAAAAGTTTCATCTCAAAATCTTTGGTATTTTGGATGTAAAATTTAACTCCTTGCATATTCTCCCATTCATCTTTTTATGAGGATTTAGCCCATGATGTCTGGAATAAATTCCCTACAGTCTTTATCTAATATTACTATATGCTAGAGGCAGCACCTAAGACTGCCAGGAAGCAATCTAAGTTCAAAGGCAGGAAGACAAAGATTCAAATGCTGCTTTTGACACTTATTAGCTGTATGACCCTGGATAATTCTTTTAAGCTCTACGTGCCTCAGGTGCCTGACGTGCAGTAGAGCCTTTGGAGCTCGTACTGGCATGATTAGCCTCAGTCAGACACACTACATTGACTCTGACACCGTCATGTCATGGAGCAGGAAGAACAGCAGCAGTAGCATGCGTCTACTAAGTTATATAGCCTGGCTGCCTTCTGATCCAAGTTGGTGGAGGGAGTTTTCCATGTCAATGAAATCACAGGTCCTTCACATCTTCACTAGCCTCGGAGCAGGGCAGGAAAAAACCCTGCTTTTCCACCAAATAACTTCTAAAATGTTATTTGCTACTGTGAAGTTATTCGCTATTGTAGATTAGCACAGTGCCTGGCACACATTATATACTTAGTAGATTATTATTGAATTGAATTTACCACTTAAATAGCTCTCTTTTTTAAAAAATTCTTTTCAAAAGTTTAAAACAACACTAAAACACTTAATGATCAAATGTGGGGTAAAGAAAAATCCCCCCAAGTGAAAGCTATGTATTTTTAGTGTTTTAATTTGACTGTGAATTAGACAGGCTTCTACTGACTTTTAGGTTTGGGGTTTTTTTCCTTCTTTTTTTGCCAACACTTTAGTCTCTTCACAAAAGCTGTAAGTGGTCGGCAATAGTTGTGTAATTTGTAATAATACTGTCTCACTTTCAATAATCAATTTTAGTTATATTACACAGGATGGACTCAAGTTCGGTAGGTAACTAAGCATAAAAAATGGAGAAGACCGTCCCTCTCCTTCCCAATCCCCTCATCTCTTCTCCCCACTCCTGATCCCTGGGCACGGGCGTGCGTGCACACACACACGCACATGCACACTCACTCACTCACTCATACTGGCTTTGCACAATATCTGGCTCATAGAGGTACCATATGATGCTTATTACTTCCTCCACCCACCTCTTTTGTACCTTTGCAAGACTACATTTTGCTTGTGATGGCATTTGTAAAATAAATTTCTAAGACAAGAAGTCTGAAATAACACCCCTAAAATTCCATCCTCCCTTGTCCAGTCTTACAATACACAAAATAAGTTGATTAATTACTTATTAAGCACCTCTTTTATGCCAGGCACTGTTCTAAATGTTGGAAAGACAAATAAAGGCAAATGACACTCTCCCAGCTTTCAAAGAACTCACTCACAGTGTAAATACAACCTTCTGGGGAAAAAAGATATTTTTCTGATTTTTCTTAACGCTAAGTGCTTTTCCTGTGTGGATTATCTCCAATACATCCTGCCCATATCATATTTGCACATACTTGTTTGCATGTTTACACCCCCATTAAGCTCCTCGAGAGCAAGGACTATCTTTTGTACTTTGTTGTATTCTCAGTGCTCAGGCAATGATGCCTGCACAGTAAGTCCTTAAGAAATGTTTATTGATTGACAACAAATAGAAAAGAAATAATAATCATCTTTATACTTCACGGATTCTGTTCTTCTCCATGTGTATATTTACAGACATAGAATATGCATGCATATGCATTTACATAAGTGTGTATATGTGCATATAAATGCATGTATATATTGTGTAAATATGTATATGATATCAGACTTGTCATTTCATTGGTATAGGAAACTTCAAGTAAGAAAACATTCTTTAATAGAGCATGTCAACATTTGCTCTGTAACTTTCAGTGACTTGCCCAGGGTTACTAAGCCAGTAAATGACTGAGATAGGATCAAGCCCAGATCTTCTCAATTTCATTCTATCTACTACTTAATGCTCCCTCTCCTTATGATATTATTATATAACAACGTATTATATAATAATTAGCACTTGTATTATGCTTAAAGTTTGGGAAATGCATTAAGGACATTATTTCATATTATATATATCATCTTATGTGTTAAAAGTATATTAATTAATCACAAGTCAAATATTTAAATTAAGGCCTATTCTGCAAGAAACACTAAAAAGCTAAGGAACCAAACTGAATCAAGAATACTTAAAGATCTCAAAATCATAAGCAAATGGTTCTCTTTTCTCCAAGCTCTTACAACTTGTTTGATTGACCTCTCCAATGATAAAGATTGCAACTCATCCATTCCCTCCCATCCTGTGTGACTCTATCCACGTGCTTCCCTAAATTCACCACTCAGGATTCAGCACGGCCTTCCTCTCTTTATTCCACAATCATGGATACAGCAGAACACTTAAGCTGTTTACCCATCACCTTTTCTCCCTTGAATAAAATACCAAACAGTTCTTACCCAGCCATTTTTCTGGATGAAATTGCTTCAATTATATAAAGTCTGGAGTTAATTAGTTCTTTTCTCTACTAACTAAGAACAGGAAACAGAAAACATTAACAATTGGAATTAAAGCATTTTCACGTCTTGAGTGTTTACTGCTCTTATCCTCACACACACACACACACACCGCCATCCCCCAGGAAAATGAGGAGAGGAAGAAGAGAATGAAACCCTTTCTGATCTCTCCTTTCCTATATATCAAATTCTAAATACTATTATTTTTTTCACATATATACTTCAAATTTTCCTGTTTCCCTACTAGATTCTAAGCTTCTTGAGGATAGGTATTTGGCAATGTCTTTACTAAAATCCTCTTTTGATGCAGCAAAGCTGTGGACAGGTCTGCTAAACCAAAAAGGCTTTAAGCATGGGCCCAGTGACAGACTGTCTGAAGCGTGCCAGTCTAGATTTAGAAAAGTTCTTTACTAGGTTGGTTGCATAATGATATATTCTTTAGTCCTAGCAACTACTCCTGTGTTGAGGAGACAGTAGAGGAAACACCTATGCTGTCCAAATGAACACTCGTTAAATAACTGAACCTGCTGTTCTCAGACTTTTAGTCCCATGAGCCCTTTACACTCTTAAAAGCAGCGGAGGACCCCAAAGAGCTTTTGTACATGGAGATCATGTTACCACATTAGAAATTAAAACTTACAAAATTTTAAGTATTTATTATAAATGTATTTAAAATAGCAATAAAAACCCATCACATGCTAACATAAGAGATATTTTATGAAAAATAATTGTAATTTCCAAAAAGAAATAGTGAGAAAGGCAGCACAGTTTTACATCTTTTTACAAATCTCCTTAATGTTTGGCTTCCTAGAAGACAGTGGATTCTTATATTTATGTCTTCATTCAATCTGCTGTGATATGTTGTTTTTGTTGAAGTATGTAAAGAAAATCCAACTTCACGCAGATATATAGGAGGAAAAGGGAGAGTCATTTTAATAGGTAAAAAAGAGTAAGACATTAACTCTACATTATTATAAAAACAGTTTTGAAATCATGGAGCCCTGAAGGAGCCCCAAGGACACTCAGGGATCCAGGTCCACATTTTGAGAACTCCTTGCATTGAAGTATCCCTGGAACCTAGAATGGCATCTTACAAAGGGTAAGTTAACATATATTTCTTGATTTGTTTGTTTAAGTGAATTGATCTATAACTGAAACATGTTGCTTTCCTCTAGGTTTAGGGCAAGTTCTTAGCTTTATAATAAATAAGAAAATATAATAAAAAGTAGTTTCGAGGAAAGAGTACTGGCTCAGGAGTCAGAAGACTTAGACTTGAATCCCAAGGTCTATTCACTACGTGGGTGGCTTCAGCCCAACCTTTTTGAATCTGTGTTTCCAGTTCTGTAAAATTAAGGCATTAGACTAGATCAGCAATATTAAAACCTAACAGGTCACATACTAGCCACCATACTTCCAAGTATGAATTGGACCAGATTAAAATGCAATTGGGAAATATTGAACAATTTAAAAAAAAATACCATAAAACATAAATAGTGCTAAAATATGGTTTTCTAAGTCAATATGTATATGCTGGGATCCTTACGTACAGTTTAGTTACCCAATCTCTGTTTGAGTTTGACGCCACTAGACAAGACTATTTCAATAACCCTTTCCAGCTTTGAAAACAAATGATTCTATGAATGTGCCACTGTCAAGACAGTGTTTGGCACTACCCCCATTCTCAGCTTTGAAAGTTACATAGACAAAATGGAGCCAAGATGGCAGAGAGAAGTCAGAACCTTGCCTGAGCTCTCCTAAATTCCTTTCCAAACAACATTAAAATAACACTTCAAGATGAATTCTGGAGTGGCAGAAACAACAAAAGGATGGGATAAAACAATTTTCCAACCCAAGACAATTTAGAAGGTCAGCAGGAATTGTCTGTCTCATCAGGGTGAGAGTGGAGCATGGTCCAGCACAGGCAGTGCTTAAACAAGGCAGCAGCAAGTCCATAGTCCCAGCAGAGAGGCCCCCTTGGGGATGACTGAGTCAGAAGCAGCAGCTTTCAGAGTTCTCAGTCAATAGATAGTAAGGGGATTAGACAACTGGTAAAAAGGAAATTAGAATGAGGCAACTGGTAGTTAATGAATCCATGAGACATCAAGAAACAATAAAACAAATTCAAAAGAATGAAAAAATAGAAGAAAATGTGAGCTATCTCATTGAAAAAGCAACTATTCTGTGGGGGAAAAAATCTAGGAAAGATAATTTAAGAATTATTGGACTACCTGAAAGCCATGATAAAGAAAAAAGAGCCTAGAAATCATCTTTCAAGAAACTGTCAAGGAAAGCTGTTCTAATATTCTAGAACCAGAGAGTAAAACAGAAATTGAAAGAATCTATCAATCATCTCTTGAAATAGATCCCCAAATGAAAACTTCCAAGAATATCATAACCAAATTCCAGAACTCCTAGATCAGGAGATAATATTGCAAGCAGTTAGGAGGGGGGAAAAACTAATTTGAATATTACGGAGCCACAGTTAAGATAACACAAAATTTAGCAGCTTCTACATTAAAGAATCTGAAGGCTTGGAATATGATATTCTTGAGGGCAAAGGGAGCTAGATTACAGCCAAAAATCACCTACCCAGCAAAAATGAGCATAATCTTTTAGGGTAAAAATGAACATTTAATGAAATGGAGGAGTTTCAAACATTACTGAAGAAAAGATCAGAGGTGAATAGAAAATTTGACTTTCAAATACAAGACTCAAGAGCAGTACAAAAAGTAAGTTTCTCTGATTAAACCTCATTTCTCAAATATATAAAGAACCGAGTCAAATTTATAAGAATACAAGTCATTCCCCAACTGATAATGGTCAAAGGATATAGACAGTTTTCAGATGAAGTAATCAAAGCTATCTATAGTCATATTTTTAAAATGCTCTTAATCATTACTGATGGGAGAATTTCAAAGCAAAATAATTCCAAGGTATCACCTTGCATCTATCAGATTGGCTAATACAACAAAAGAAAAATGACAAATGTTGGAGGGGATGTTGGGGGGGGGAGAAATGAGACACTAATGAATTGTTGGTGAAGTTGTAGACTGATTCAACTGTCTGAGAGCAATTTGGAACTATACCCAAAGGGCTATAAAACCATGCATACCCTTTGACCCAGTGATACCGTTACTAAGTCTATACCCTAAAGTGATCAAAAACAAAATCAAAAAGGAAAAGGATGACTATGTATAAAAATAGTTATAGCAATACCTTTTGCGGTGATAAAGAATTGGAAATTGAGGTCATGCCCTTCAATTAGGGAATGGTTGAACAAATTGTGGTATATGATAGTGATGAAATACTATTGTGCTATAAGAAATGAGGAGTAGAATGCTCTGGGGAAAGCCTGGAAAGACTTACAAGAACTGATGCAAAGTAAAATGAGCAGAACCATGAGAACAGTCTATGCAGTAACAGCAATATTGTATGACGATCAACTGTGAATAACTTAGCTATTTTCAGTAATACAATGATTTAAGACAATTCTGAAGTACCTGTGATGAAAAATACAATCCTCCTCCAGAGACAGAACTGATGGAGTCTGAATGCAGATCGAAACATATTTTTGGGGGGACAGAGCCAAGATGGCGGCATAGAAGCAGCAAAGCACCACAGCTCCCACACAAACACGCTGAAACATATTTTTTTAACTTTATTTTTCTTATTTGGTTGGTTTTTTGATCTGTGTTTATTTTTACAATATGACTAATATAGAAATATATTTTGCATGACTGCACACATATAATCTATATTGAATTGTTTGCCTGCACAACGAGGAAGGAAGGGAAGAATTTGGTACCCAAAATATTTTTTAAATCAATGTTAAAGGTGGTTTTTACATATAATTGGGGGGGGGGAGAATTAAAAGAAAATAAAAAACAACTCTATAGTTGTTTAATATTGTAAATTTCATAATCTTTACAATTGAAAATAACCTTAGTCCAAACCTTTCATTTGTTGGTTTGGGGGGATCTTTTTTTTTTTTTTGCGTGAAGAAAATTGAAAAAAGTTAAGTGACTTATTCACATAGGCAATTATAGGAAATCTAGGACTCAAACTAAGCAACTAGATTGTTCTGCATTTCCGTTTGTAGTTGAGTCTTCATGCCACTTTTCATTCACAAATACAACAGTAAACATAAGTTGTGAGGAGGATACTGGAAATAGTATTGGCTTCCAACGAGACAAATGTACTTTGAAACACTGAGACTCCTGACTTTAAGAATTCTCTAACCTAGAGCTTTAATTCATTTGCATGAATAGTAGTTTTGCCTTGCAAGTCGAGAGACTAGGGCTTTTTACTATATGATAAAGTGTGATAGAACAGGAAGTGATATTCCAGTCTGTTATATATACACATTTCATTTTTATGCTACTTTTTAGGAAATACGTGATAAGTGATAAGTAGAAGCAGAGCAGGTATTTGTGATTACTCATGAGTCATTTGCACTCATGTAATTTAATAGCCACATATCTTTAATATTTATAACACATGCTGAAAGGATTTAACATATGTAGTGATCTTCACCAAGTAGCTCCCTACTCTTCCTGAATACAAAAATCTGAATTTTGTCACCATTTATGCAACCTGCTAAAAATCGAGCTACTAATTCACGTGAATGAGTTTTTCCTCTAAAATTTTAATTAAAACACAACTGCTTTGCACACTTCAAACTGTAATATCCTGCATATGTATAGAGGGGGAAGGGAAGGACTATTCAGTATGATGCTTTCTCCCATCTGAAGACGCTCCCTACATGTGACAAAATCATTCAGAATCTCAATTAATAGTACCTGTACTGAGTCTGTGATAATGGCCACAGACCTTTCTAATTCCAGGCATAGGCCCAGTCTGTCCTGGTCTATATCTTGCCACTGGCCCCAACATGTCAAAACAAAGAGTAAAAGGAATATTAAGGGGTGGAAATGAATGATGTAAACAAGAAAATAAATAAAATAATTAATTTTTAAAAAAAAGAAATATTAAGGGGTGGAAACAAATGATGTAAACAAGAAAATAAATAAAACAATTTATTTTTTTAAAAAAAGAAATATTAAGGTACATGGGGATTATAACATAGACTTTGTCTAGAACAGAAGGAAATTTTCATTTTGTAACCTCTCATTTTCCTGAAAGGTGTTAGACTTTTCCCTCCAAGCTCTAACACCAGAATAACAAAAGGATCCCCTATTGACTTAAGGTTTAAGGGGAAACTGTTTTCAAAAAGTGTTCCTTCCTTAAAGAATCACCAGAAATAGGAAATTAAACCAAAAAAACAAAACCTGAGGAATGACTTATGGTTTCTGCAAACTCTATTTATTCATTTGCAGGATACTTATAATATGAGTCGAGCTAATAGCAAGTAATTCTTTTTGCCTGGATTATTTTCAACCCCCCAAAAAGCTTTTCAATAGGATGTAGACCCTTAGGATGCTTTAATTATTTAAAAGGTACTTTTCAACATGTTTTGACATTTTCCACTTTTAAAATACCTAATAAAGGTATTTCTAATAGCAGCTAAAATTTCCCCTGGTTACGAAATAAAAGTGGCCCTAGGAATATAGTGCGATGAATTACTCTATACTCTAGAGGCTTAAAAATCACATCCTTTGTTTCTCTGAAACATTTGTTCGAGCAACTTTTCAGCTGTGTCATTTTTTGTACAGTAAATCATTATAATACTATATATTCTTTCACCATACACTTTTTTAATACTTGCCAAGAGTTCATCAATAATTATGGGCTATTAGAAGGCATACAAGTAAAGATTTTTCCAAATCCATTTTTCAAAACAGGAGTGCGCATTTTCCTGAAGGGATGAAAGAGGGAAATGTTTGATTAACTGACACTCAGAAATCATTCCTAAGCAATCTGTTAGGATTTTTCTTTCCTTTACAATGTTTTCTGTTCTGTGCTATCAAGAACTATGAATCATAACTTCTGGCAGCCAAAACCAAAGGAGGTGAAAGGCTCTATTAACATCCTAAAAATATGCATGCCCTAATGCTATCGAAGATGTATGGTAAGCATTGCTCTTAAAACAGTTCTTCTCAGAGATGTTTCAGATTTTCCCAGCCAAGGAAAATGACATTAGCTAGAACCTTGCCAGGAATATTTGCTTATTTTAGCCGTCTTTGACAATGCAGTCCATAGCCCTAAAAGACTGTTACTCTATAGAACATCAGTTATCCTTTCAGACTCTGGATTGGTTATGATAGCTTCTTAATATTCCACAACACGTACGCAATCTATTTATGAAAGGGAAAACATGGATAGTGAGTTGAGAAAGAGGCGTTTCTAGAAACAGGGGGCTTTGCCCTTTTTCTTTTCTTGAGAGCAAAGTTAAAATAATTTCAACCTGAGACCAGAATCCTAGAGAAGTGTTATATAGATTGAAGACAGCCCATCTTATTTCCTAAAGCAGTGGATTCCAGGCTTCTGAGAAAGAGGCTCCAGCTATGCTAGTATATCTCTTGTATTCAGAAGTACTTAGCAAAATATGATCTGATTTACATTTTCTCATCAAAAGTATCCACAGCTTACCAGAAGATTCCAGGAAGAATTTCCTGCAAGAAAACAATAATTGGCACCTTGTTTAGCTGACTCTAAGTAAAAAAAAGGAATGGGAAGGTATAAGAAGGTCAGATTTAAGTCAGGGTTGGATCTTGTTATTTTAATATTACACCTTTGAGAGGAAGGCCTGACACTTTTCAGGAAAATGAAAATTTTCCTGTACTACTATGGAAGATAAAAGTCATTACACTAATCCTCTCAGCTTCTAGTGGCCCCCTTCCCTCTAAAATTTACTTTCTCTTTATTTTTTATTTACTCTCTATACTTGTATATGAGCATATGGTCTACCCCTATATAATGCAAGCTCCTTGGGGAGGGTAGGAATTTCTTGAAGGTTTTTTTATTTGTATCCCAAGGGCTATCTCCAGTTGTCCTGATCTATAGCTTGCCACTGGACCCAGATGGCTCTGGAGGAGAGAGTGAGGCTGGTGACTTTGCACTGCCAATTTACTTGTAAATCATGGTATCACCTCCCTGATGTCATTGCCCTCTTTGAGAAGGACAAGCATTTGTATCTCCAGCACCTAGAAGAATACCTAGCACATAGCAGGCACTGCATAAATGCTTGCTGATGGATTGATACATGTTATCTATACATTTCATTATTTTGTGATGTCAAGCATCTTGCATAAATACTGAGAATGGCCATTTCCAGAACTGTTAACTAGTATGTTATTTGTCTGCTTCCAAACAATAAGACACACTTCAAGAAAGAGAAGAACTGAAATGTTTGTTGGGCTGAGTGGTTGACCTTAGGAAGAATCCAAGAGATAAGGAAGAAAGTCATTTGACTCTCTCAACTACTGTGGAGTTAAGTGCCGCAGAAGAAATCATTTCATCCACAGACCTTAAGTTTACTTTCCCTTATTTTAAGACCAAGAGTAGAAATGATGAGTTGCCAAATACATGGTCAAGAGGGGTTCTTTGGGAAACTGGATACAGAAAATTCAGTAACAAAATATAGGGCTGTATGTATGGTTAGGAGTCAGGATGCCTGTGTTCTTGTCCTATTTCTAATACAAGCAGCTATGTCTATATCCTTGTACAAGTCTAATAACTTCTCAGAGCCTCAGTTTCCCCATATGTAAAATAAAGGGATTAGATTTAAATAATCTAGCTCTAAAACACGATGGCCAAGGTGGCATAGTGCAAGGGTCTCATATTTGTATAATAGGATTGTGTAATACAAAACTACCATGCATCAGGTTTTTTAAATTTATCTTCGTGAATTTGGACAAATCACATAAGCACTCTACAGCTTCAGTCTTCCGATCTGACAAGTGATAGGGTTAGTATATATGACCTGTGGGATCCCATTCAATTCTAAATCTCTTCTCCTATGGCCTCTAAGTTCTAGTCCAGTTCTCAAAAGTCTCTGATTCTCTAATTTTGTTACTCTGCATTGAAGGAGATCTACTATCTATCCAAAAATACATCAGTTACTTCACTTCTTTCTCTCCAAAGTTTGAATAGAAAATCAAGTGTAGAAGAGTTTGGAAAGGAAACAGTGTTCAGCAACTGGCATAGAGCTACACTCAGAGCAAACATTCAGCAATCAACAAATAGAAAAAAGGATCAATTTGTTGAACATCTTGCTTTGCTTTAGAAATGGGGGAGTGCTATGAGAGAACTGGAATAAAATAGAGATGTTGTAGGTGATTTCTGTTAACAACTTTTTATGCCATCCTTTGAAAATGGTGGTGACCTTGGAAAATTTCCATGTTTTTCTCTTTCATATTTATGCAACAGTAGCAGGAGATTTGTAATATTAGTATGAGCCTTGGGAGGACATAGATTAGACTAGCATAGAGGGAAGTCCCTTAGAAAGGACAGGAGAACACTCTAGACGTTATGAAGTGCCTTCCTAACAGCAACTCTCTACGGTAGGTAAAACAAGCACTAATAGTCCCATTATACAAATAAAGAAAGTGAGGCTCAGAGAGGTTAAATCACCTTTTGCTCAAAGATAACTTGCCCAAGATCTCGCTGGTATAAGACCCAGAGTAAGGATTTAAACAGAAGTCTCTCCTAATTTTAAGCTCTAGCTCCCTTCATTATACCCATAGTTCTCAAACTTTTAGGTCTCAGCATCCCGTTACATCCTTAAAAATTATTGAGGTCTCCCAATAAGCTTTTGTTTATGCAGGTTATATCTATCACTATTTATCAGATTAAGAATTAAAACATCTTAGTATTATTATGAAAAATAGTTTTGACCTTCCATAACTTCTGAAAGGGGGTAGCCAAACCACATTTCTAGAACCAATGGATTATCAGATCTCACAGCATAGGACTGAGAGCCAGAAGGGACCAGAAGAGATCACCTAGTCTAATCAATACATTATATAGATGAAGAAATGTGTTCCTGTAATGTTTAAGTGACTTGACTAAGTCTACACAATTACTTTGTGATGTAAGAAAGATGTGACTTCATAGCTCCCTGACTCCCTCCTCCGGCTTGCTCATCGCGTTCAAAGTTAAGCTTGATTTTGTTCATTTAAAAAGGGGTCCTTTTCAAAGTAGTTTTTGATAAAGATCTTTGACCAAAGCCAACCTAAAAAGTGATGAGGAGCCTCTAGAAAGATAAGCGAAGAAATCAGACAGCTATGCGGTATAGTGAATAGAGGGTCAACCCTGGAATCAGGAGGACCTGAGTTCAAATCCAGCCTCACACACGACACATACTAGCTGTATGATCCTGGACAAATCACCTAACCCTGATTGCCTCCAAAAAGAAAACAGATTCAGTTACAAGTTTGGGGGCAGTTAGGTAGCACAGTGAATAGAGTACCGGGACACAAGTTCAAATCTGGACTCAGACGTTTAACACTTACTGGCCTGGTGACATTGGGCAAGTCGCTTAATTGTCCTGCCCTCCCCCCTCCAAAAAAGCAAAAAAAGAAAAAGAAATCAATTACTTGTACATGAATTTCAAAAACCATTTCAAATACCTGAAGGAAAGAAGAAAGCTCCGGCATTTGAGGGGGGAAGGAATTGCTCCCTTCTGATTGCAAAAGAACTGTTAAAAGATGGTTCTGCTGCCCAGGTACATGTGTAGGAGTGGTCGTCATTTCTATCTTCTGTCTTTTGTGAAGCTTTTCAATTTAGTTCATACCATGTGGAGCAAAAAGTCAATTTAACCTTCATGCAAAGGACAGTAAGGTTCTCATTAGGAGAAGAGTTAACTGGGAGTGCTAAGAGAAGAACCAAACATTTCTTCTGCTAAGTTGTAATCAGGTGTTCAAAAAGGTGGTTGTTTTGAGGAGGATGGGGTGTAAATGAAGGATTATTTATAAGAGCTTTTGATGCAGAAGTCCCAATGCTTCTGAGTCAAGAACTGGAAATATACCCTAATAAACTTTTGACTAAGATTAAGAGTGAATTTGAAGGCTAGGCAGTACTTAGGTCTAAATACAAAGTCGTAAATTCTGTGACTTCTTGAAGCATCACACCTTGGCCAAGGCTGGAAAACCTGAAAGAGGAAAATGTGTGTAGAATGATGTCACTCTTTAGAGGTCAATTGCAGAAAAGAGAACAAGGCAGTACCACTTGAATCCCACCACCAGGTTGGGCCAGATTTTGCTTTCATTTCATTTAAGGTAGCATTCCTACAAGCCAAGCTTATTTAGATGAAGTCGCTTTTGGAGGAGGGAAAACCTGCCTTTGTCCCTAATAATAAGGAGCTTTTATATAGATTTGCAAAGTACTTTAAATATATTACCTCATTTGATTTTCACAGTAGCCCTGTGAGGTAGATGCTATTATACACACTTTACAGATGAGGAAACTGCAAAGTACAGAAGGACAAAGGACCCTGAATACAGATTTGCTGATTTCAAGTTCAGTATTTTATTACTGTACTACTAGCTGCCCAGGACCCAGACAACTCTAGATACACCCCTACTAAAAGAGACAGAAGAAAAGGAGGTGGGGGGAAGCCGAGGAAATACCATTCTGGGATCTGGGAATGCAGCGGGAATGTGCAGTAGACTGGGCAGGTTACAGCTTCTGTAAAGGTGTATTTGAGAGGGGTGGTTGACCAGTGTGAGACTGGGGGCAGTTACCGTGAATGGGGTTGGGGAAGGGGAGGTGACCCAAGACAGTGGTTAGCGCTGGCCATTAGCAGATGGGAGAATGGATCCCTTGGTGTGAGCCCTAAATCCTCAGTTCTACTGGTATGAGAAACTATGATTAGCTTAAGTAGAAATGTTAACTTAGCGGGGAGAAAACAAAAACAAAAAAACCCTGTTGTGTTTAAGTGGTAGGTACACTGGAAAGAGGACTGGTTCAAATATATATGTGTGTATATAGTTATATATATAATTATATATAGTTTTTATATATAGTTATATACATATAGTTTAAATATATCTAGCTCAAATTATATACACAAAACACACACTATATTTCTATATATATGAACTAAACTATATATGTATTTGTATGTGTGTGTGTGTGTGTGTGTGTGTGTGTGTGTATATATATATATATATATTTCAGGGTTCAAATTTCACCCCAGTTATATATTAAGAGTATGACTGAACCAAGTCACTCAGTTTCCTTGGTCTTCAGTCTCTTCATCTTTAAAATGAAAAGACTGAACTAGATAACCTCTGAGGTTTCATACCACTCTGGCTCCTAGATTCGTGTTGTTTTTTATTTTTTAATTTTTCCTCATGTGTGATTTCATTATTGAACTATAGGAAACTCTGACAATGATGCTCCCTCTACTAACACATATGAACTAGAATTTCCACTACAAAATTCTGTTTACAGACCTCCTTGTAGATAGATATAAGCTATCCTCATGTTATACTAGCAAAGTAAAAGCTCTGTCAGAGCCTACACCAAACAGGAAAGGCTGGACTTACAACTGATAGATGATATATTTGCTTTCCAAGGAACAACCTAGCTGAAGTGGAAGGGCTCATCCCCAAAAGATTGGCCATGGAGGCAATGAATATTTTCAACCATATCAGCTCATAAAGATAGTCTGCTGGGACATAGTCAGTCAATAAATATGTTAAATTCCTACTATGTGCCAGATATTGAGCTAAGCACTCAAGATACAAAGAAGGTCAGAAGACCGCCCCTGGCTTCAATGAGCTCACAATCTAATAGGGGAAAAAGACATAAAAAGAAACTGGAAGGGGGGGGGGGGGAATAGAGAGGTAGTTGGTTGCATATCCATAGAAGGAGTAGCCTTGCTAATGAAATCACAGAAGTTACACTCATTTTTCCAGAATCTGTCTTGTGTAACATGTGAGTGCAGTTTCAGTTGCTGCTCTTCTCAATACATTTGTTTATATGGTGGTACCAGTATAGGTTATCCTTACAAATGGGATGCATTCCAAAAATTAGATATGCATCTGTACACATAAACACACAAACAGCATATGCCCTTCTCCAATTCAATTGTATCTTTTTCGTAACAAGTGAAAATGGAACTGCACACATTTTTGGAAACAGATGATGGTTTTATGTAAAGGTGACATTGTTCCTTCTTATTGGCTGTCTGGGCCACGGCAGTGCATTGTGCTATTGTTTTCAAGGAACATTGTCACTTAACTCCAAAGTCCTTTTCCTGAATCAAAAATGACCATTCAAAATCCATTATGCTACATGCAGAGTTAGGATTTTTTCCCCCCATAGATGCATTAACCTGACATTTGCCCACAATGGAACTCTTTTACAAATTAAGTACATTCTCATAGTCAAGTAAAATATTCTGGCAACTTTAACCCAATCACTTGTGGATTCCACTCACTAGAAGACACTCACTGTCTTCTACACACTTGGGCGTCTGCCAGCTCATGTGCCAAAAATATCATTTATCAAAAATTGTCAAATGTTTCAAAGTCCTCAAATGATATAAATCCTAGCACTCATGCTTAGAGGACCTTACTATGTTTCCCTATCCAGAGGCATGCCTGTTTATCCCTGCCCTTTGGTCCCTGACTTTAAGATGTTTCTTGATCCAAAATAAAACTCTCCTCCAAATCCCATGATACCTCAGTGGTGACGCAACTGAAAAAACAATAACACTTCAATGTGGAATCTTGTCAAGGATTGTCGTACAAACTAAATAAATTAATTTTCAAAAATTTACTTCTACTCACCTTGCCTTCTTACAAATTCCACAGAAAGAAGTGGGAAATTTTTTAAAAGTAGCTAAGCATATATTTCTTGTTAAAAAGGACCATCTGTCTTTTGTATTTGCCAAAAAATGCCATACTGCATATGAATCTATTCTGTTCCTCCACCCTTTTTCCTCTTCTCTGTGCCTGTCTGTGTTAATTTGCCCCTGTTAGAATGGAAACTTCATGTGGGCATGGAAGACCATTGATTGAAATATGTCCATCAGGATATCACATACTGAGTACTAGGACAGGAAGTAGTGAGTTCAGATCTAGCTTCAGACACTGCTTAGCTATGTGACCCTAAGCAAGTCAATGAACCACCATCTGCCCCAGTTTCTGCAATGGTGAAATTAGCATAATGATAGCAACTACCTCACAGGATTCTTGTGAGTATTAAATAGAATAACATTCGTAAAGTGCTTAGCAGAGTACTTGGCAGATAGAGCAGGCACTTTATAAAGGCCCTTTCCCTCCTTCTTAATAAATGTTCTATTTGCCATGGGTTACCTAAATTTATGCTCTTAGATAAAAGATATGTTCTAGCATTTGTATGTGCCCCCATTACTTTCATCTTACCTCTCTACCTTGTATGTGGGAAAAGAACATAAAGAGACAAGCGGCACCAACCTCTCTCTATGTTACTCTGGTTCTACGTTCTAGAAACTCTGGTTCTAGGTTCATCATCAAAAATAGGAAGAAGTCAGAGAATACACTTTTTTAGTTAATGGGATATACTTCTTTCAAGCTCTTCTGTGTAATCTGTAAAGGGTTTTGATGTCCTGGTTTTAACAAGTTGCAATAAAGGGCATTTACCTGAAGTGAGGCCATTTCCCTACAGTTGAGAGAAATGAATTATACAGGTTTGACATGGATGTGTATTATTAGAATGATATTAGCAAATGTGAACTGAATAAAGTTAGGAATAAGTGTCTATTCATTTTAAGTGTCAGCTCTTTTACACCTGTTTTAAACTGTTCTAGTGGGCAGGTAAATTTTATTTAATTGGTGAAAGCATTAATAACAAAGTTTTCCTTTAAAATGGAAAAAAAAGTCACTTTACCTGGTTTTCAATCATACATTTTTTTAAAAATAACTGGCTAATTTGATCATTTAAAAAATTTTGCCTAAGACCAATGCTAGACAAAATTGTGAAACAGATTGCCTTTCATTAGCATGTCTCTCCCTGTCTACCCTATTCAGTGCTCGTCCTTATTAGCAACTCTTTTTTTAAATGTCTCCTTCCCCCTTCCCTTCCATAACGCTCCACCAAACTAGGACTTCTTTTCTTCTCTTGATACCTTCATGCTATGTCCCTTCTTCTGGGAAAATTTGTCTTCTATCTCATTCACTTAGAGAAACTCCTATGTGTTTAAGATCTTGATCTACTATCAGGTCCTGACAGGGAAATACCTCCTTTAAAATCCCAAGAGAGCAAAGCTCTCAAAGGACTCTGGCCCATCCTAAATTTGCCTCCAAATGTGTCTTGCTGACCTCTGTTTGTCTTCCTGCTTTGATTCTATACCTGTCTTGTGACTACAAAATTCTATGTTTCTCGTTGCTCTGGATTCATTCATTCTGGATCCTGTCTGCCTGCTTGCCATGGTTTTATGACTCTCATGTATGTTTTAGGAGTTCTCTCCTGTTTGCTCCCATTGACTTTTCCAGATAAGGACCCCTACTCCCACCAGCATTTGTACCTGAATGTCCTCTTTCTCCCCATATCCCTTCCAAAGGCAGCAAACAGTAATCCATTCACTGGTGGGCACAGGAGAGGCTTCTGCTACCCTCCACTATGACCAGAATACCTCAGAGGCCTCTCACCCCTCTTATTTGCTTGGTTTATTGCTAATTTTGTCCATTTGGCATTTCTTCTTCAGGTTATGACATCTTCCATTATAAAAGGCTAATATAATCAACTAATCTACTCTCTATGCCAATGGCTGTAGGCTAGAATACCATGCCTAGGTAGCAATTATGCATTCTAAGAGTGGTGTTGTAGAGATAAAAGACCTATTCCAATCTTTATTATCTAACTTGTAAAAGGATCTAATGAGGAAAAGGCTATCAGGGCAAGACAGGCCAGGGTCCCTCATCTTACATAGCACATTGGCTACCTATTTTGTTTGCTTGGAAGGCCTAAGATGATTTCTCCTCAGGAATGAGCCTTGGGCAAAGTCTGCATAAACACAAGTGAATCACACCACAGTGAAAAATCACAGGATCACAGACTTCAGAGGGAGAAGCTACCTTAGAGATTATTATTTAGTCCAACTCTCTTATATTGAGGAGGCCCAGAGCATTTTAGTGCTTTTCTCAAGGTCACACAAATACTAAATGACAGAGCCAGGATTTAAACCCAGGTCTTCAGACTCCAAATCTGACTCTCATTCCAATATTTTTGCAATTCTTCACTACCCACTAATTAGCAGACAAAAATTCCTATCCAATTCAACCTAAAAATGGAACGTTTTAGCCCAAAGTTTGAGTCTATATAGCTGCTCAATCAGGAGTCCTTAGATATTATTCTCCTTCAAGCATTTAGTAGGCCAAAATTCATTTAAATTCCATAGGATTTCCAAATCTACCAGTAAAAGACAAATGCATCATAAGTCGATATTTTAATTACTCATGAGTGGGACTGATGCAGAGCCCTGAGTGTACTTAGCAGGTTTTGTTTTTGAAGAAAGCCTTCCTTTCAGTTGACATTGGAAGTCATATTAGGAACTCCAGCACCAGTGCAGCAATTATCCTAAATTCGGTTTGGGAGGGTAAAAGTGCTCAGTAGAGAGCAGTTGCCCTTGTGAGGATGGAACAAAGTAAAGAAAGGAGAAATGGTTGCAGATTAGATCTGTGCAACTCTGGGGAGCACACAAACTTCTGACAGACACAAAATGACAAGAGAACTGCAGAGTGAAAACCTAGGCTCTATCTCGGTGCAGCAAGCCAAGGGGTGCAAAGAGTAACAGAAACATCCAAGTCACTAACAAATATTTTCTCTTCTTTCTCAGGAGAAAGTATAAACATATTGAGGCCACACATGTTTTAATTTATTCTAATACTTTCACTAATTAAATACTTAGGGAAACGCCCTTTTTAAAAGTTGCTGCATTTCAGCATCCACTTGGGATTTAAATGTTAATTGCTTTAAGGACTGGCATTTGAGGGAACTGATCGCATGTAGGTGATGCTGCAGAAATGCCCATTGATCATAAGGATAGTAACTTCCTTAGAAACAATGTGGTGTAATACACAAACACATAAAGTCTAGTGCCATATATTTAGAAAACACCATTCATTCCAAATACTCCCTTAATGTGTGAAAATGAAAAAAAATAACCATTCCATAATGTGATATAAAAATGTACCAAATGTATTTCTCCATATTTGCGGGAACCTGTGGATTAGCCTTCCCACAAGAGCTATCCCAAGGCAGGAAAAATCATTTCCTCCTACTTTTCCCACGAATTCTGTTGCAATTTGCAGGACATTATGGGAAATTTGCCACAATATGTGGGACACTTTGGTCCCTCACAGGGATTTTGCAGTCATGCACTACAATAGTTTGAAGCACGAATCAAGATATTCATTTCATATGGTGAAATCTAAGCAGGATGCTTCATGTGGGGACCAGGAGCTTGCCTCTCTCATCCAAACTCATTAGAAATGACAGCATAGCACATTCACATAGTCAGCCTGTGGACTAGAGAGGCATAACCATTAGCTACAGATATCTCTGCTGATTTAACAGCGCTGGATTATTGCAACATCATATATCTGCCCTACGGGGGAGGGGAACCAGCTGTAGAACCCAGCCAAAAATGGGTTCTCCCTATAGAACTGAGCAGAAACCCTGTTAAGTTCTATTTGGCCTGGCCACAACAGAAGTTCTGAGCTTCAACATGTTTTTTATTTTATTCCCCTGGTAGATCTAGAAGTAGGGAAAGAATTACTTTCAAACAAAAATCATTATTGTTTACATAGCTGAGGCTTCCATCTAGTTAGGGGAAATAAAACATATTTTAAAAATTAAATTTCCCTCAAAAACAATGGTATAATGGGGGGAGTTGTTCTGTTAAGAAGAAAAGTGCAGAAACCCAATTTTTAGAAAATTCAAACTAGAGAAGGAAAAGGCTCCAGGAGTTTCGCAAAACCTTAACTTCCATTTTTTCCGTTCCATAGAGATTTTCCATTCAAATCTCTACAAGCATTTTTTTCCTATAAAACATATACCAAAGAATTTATGAACTTACATGTCTAAAAGCAAGCAAACAGTGGGTGCTCAATAAGAGCTCTGTGCTGGTACTGGAACTCCTAAAGATTTTGAAATTGTGACTAAAAGATGGAAATAGCCAGTCTCCTACAGGTGTAATGGTTGATTCACATTGCTATCCACGCAATCTAATTATCCCTGTAGAACTTGGTGGTTAGAGTGAATCAGGCCAATTTATCAATCACCAAATGGTCAGTCAATCCTGTCACAATATACAGACAGGAACTTGGTTCCAAAGAACATAGTAGTAAAAGAATATTTTGCAGGGGCCCTTCTATTTATCTGTTTATCTCCTCTAAGTCAAGCACTAACTTGAAATTTTTTAATTCTGATATTTTGTAACTAAAGACAAAATACTGGCTAATATTTGCAGCATGGAAGAACGATTAGGAAAAAAACAAACAAACAAACATGATTTATCCTTCTGTTTAGGTCCCTATTCCAGAATGTAATTGTTTATTTAACTAAAAGGTTATACCTTGATGAGAGGTCATTAGAGACTATTAATAAATTAAACTGTGCTTGGATTTCCTCCAAAGAGGTCAAAACCCTATACAACTGCTTGTTTCATCATAGGATCATTAGCCATTTAAGTAGCAAATTGCTATACAATTATGGTTGCATCAACTACAAAGCAAATTTGCTTACATAACAATTTATTACTAAACCATTCAAAGACAACATCCTTTTAATAGTTCTAGTGGTGGAAAAAGATTTCAGGACTCTAGGTTCTCTCTCCTAACTTCTACTCTAAGAATCCCCTGCTTCCTTTAAGAAGCAGCCCACATACTACCTCCTATAGGAGGCTTTTTCAGTCCTCTCTCTTCCCCAGCTGCTGTTGCCTTCTCTCAAATGACCCCCTCTGTACTCTGTATTTATCTTCTATGTACCACTTTACATATATGTTGTCTTTCCCATTAGAATAGAAGCCCTCAAGAAAAGTGATTATTTCTGCATTTTCTTTGTACCCCCAACACTTCGCATGGTACTTGGAATACAGTGAAAAAAATATAGTAAAAACTTAATAGATACTCATAGGTTTATTGATTTTTTTTCTCAGGTGGAGATTTGTATTCTGTCTTCACAAGGAATGAGATATTGAAAAACTGAGTAGTTATTTTAAAAGTCTGATTGGCATAGAGAAGTCTAGACCATCCACAGAGCTGTGTTTTCCCCTCTTCAATAGAAATGTTTTCGTCTTAATCATCTAGAAAACTTCCTATATTCTCCGTTCCAAACTGCTCGTGCTTTTACATCTTCAGAATGATGTCAGGCAAAAACACTTCCCTTCAAGAACTTAAGTACTAACCAGATAGCTCCTATGGGATGTGTGCTCCAGGTAAAGAAAAAAGAATGAATTAAGAGAGCATTTCTGGGATTTGCCCACCCTCTGAATATTACTTCAGTGTATGACATTTATACTTTTGTGATTATTCCCTTATTTGGGTGCCTTTGTTTCTTCTCAGAGGTTTTAGTCAGAAAATAGACATCAAACACTCTGAAATTTTAGTGATTGCAGGTATGCATCTCACTTAGACATCTCCATTCAGGGTTCATCATGGTCAATATTAACAACTTGTGTTATATGCCATTCTCAAAGGACAAACAATTACTATGACTCAAACTATATAACCTTCTAATAGTCCTCCCTCATTATCTGTCAGAGCAAGTGAGGGCATATTTCTGATTTGCTTGTCAATCCAATTATACCAAACTGTAACCATTTTGTTATATGCAAACATATTTGGAAAGTCTCTAAGAAATTTCAACAATGGTGATTGCTGTACTTACAACCAGATCTATAGCCAATTTCATAAAGCGTAATTTTATATCATTGTCCTAGGCTGTTTTTTACATAATAATCCAAAGTTGTTTCAAGACAACATTGTTAATCAGCAGTAAGCAGATTATTTTTTTAAATGCTGCCCTTTCATTCTTTTCTATCTCTTACTGGCCTTCAAATTGCAATAGATGTCCAGAAAGCTGTCATTGGTTTATTTAAACTCCCAGAAAGTTGGTTTCTTACAGACTAAAACATCCAGCCGGCTGGACATGTTAGTGTCTTCCTGGAGTGTCTGAGCACTAAAAATTTGGCCTTCTGCTTTCTTGTGCTAAAGCAGAGAGCTGAACTTTTCAAACACATGAAAACAACAGTAGAGCCAGAAACCGGCCTGCTTAGTACAGAGAATCAGAGCGTGCTACCCTGTCGTTCTCCCTAGCTCTTCAATTTTGGTGACTCATACATGAACTAAGGCTGTTTGGCACATCAGCAGCTAATTTAAAATGTCCCCAAGAAATAGATTTTCTTCTTATTGTTATTTCCAAGTAGCAAGTTGTAAAAGTGTAACTACAGAACAGAATGGAGTAACACAGAACAAAATGAAGACACGAAAGTCAAGGAATACTTCCTTTGCCACAAAATTCACATGCACGCACCCATCATTCATCCCACATTTTCCAGCAAAGCCACCATAAGGTGAGGCTGAGTAAATGATAACAAACCAAAACTGTGGCATCTTAATATAAAGTAGACTATAATAATCACTAAGCCATCCAGGTATAAGCAAAGGTTATCCTAACCCAGGTCAATTAAAAAGTAGAGAGTAATTTCCCCATTGTTTGTGTAAAATTTTTTCTGACCTTTACATTTTGTGAGATATTAATTATTCAACATAAATTCCTTGTCGACTAAATTTTGAAAATATATAATTTATTTTATATTCTATTCTGATAAGCCCTGTGAAGATGACAGCTGATCCTGTTTTAAGAAATGTGTCACTCTGTCTCACAAGAAGTCATGAAATACTGAAACCTAATGATGGTTTTTACAACTGTTTTCCAGCATATTTTTACATTGCATGCATTTTCACTTACAGCAAAACCCATGAATCTAGTACTTAACAAGACAGAAAATTAATAATTCAGCTGAACATGTTTAACCAGGTAATGTAATAACATGCTAACTCACTGGCTGAATGAGTTGGGTTTTTTTGTTTTTTTTTTTTTTTTGCTTTCTGGATAGGACTTTCAAGTCATTGGCTTGTGTGACCAAGCCAACATAATAGAATAACAAGACCTCAAAAAAGTACAATAGAAAAGTGCAGGCTGGGTACCTGATTCAATGCTGAGTTGAGAAGGGAAGGGTGGGGAGGGACAACATAAACATTAAACTGACACTCCATCCTTAACTGGTTCCAACATACCTAGTGATTGCAGCCCATATGGTATATACCATACTGAACTGAGATCACTGCGACACATAAGAACATCAGAAAAAAAAAAGTGAGGAATTAGGTGTTAGCCTTCACTTTGAGTTCCCATGCTTTCATGGATTCATGCAAGAGTATTATTTAAAAGTTGTTAATTTCCTTTTACAACAGTTCTCCCTTCCCTTAAGGAAAAAAAAAAAGGGAAGAAGTTTCTCATAGAAGTGTAAAGGAGATGGCCAGATAAATTGCAAGACTTCTAAAGACTTGTAAATACACATTTATGGACTTTTTGAAATTCAGATTATGTAAATATTCATCAAGGACTCTAAAACATGTATCATTGATCCAACTACAAAAATTGTAGATTTGGTGGCTCTAAAATCTGCTTGTTAGTGCATAGACAGGACTTTTTAAGTAGTGCTATTTATCTGGCAGGTTGTAACACGTCCACAGGAACAATTATGTTCAGTTGTATAAATAGGTTTTACATCATTTTCTTTTTAGAAATCTGCATTTTTTTAAAAGGCATGCATGGAAAAATCTTGCTAAGTTATTCGTCTATAGAGGCAGAAGTAAAACTAGAATTTAAAAATCAGAGGCAACTTCAGCATTCCACTGCCTTATTCAGGGTTAACAGACCTCCCAAAAGCTGGGCTGGAAAATTCCTACGATAGCAGACCACAGGAGACATCTCTTTTGGCAGTGACTGGCTACTGCTCTTACCTCTCCTTTCTAAAAAAAGTGTAAAAAGTGCAGGTGATCCCACAAGTCACTGGACCAAGTAGCCAGAGTCCTTCTGAGGGAGTGTGACCTTCTTACACTTGCATTCTAAGCTTTAGGCCACAATACTTTACTCAGGTCATGTATTTTTGAAATATGGAAATAGTTATGTACTAATGTGAATCCTTAAAACTAATACCCTTATAGAACAATTCAATGGCTGTCAAAAGAATAATGCATTTTATATAATTCATTGAAGAGGTGAGAGAGATAATATGATTTCATTGTCTTATAACAACTTGGATGAACAACGAGGCCTTATCTAGCAGATATGTGAAACTTGGCTTGTTCCCTTTAACACATTATAATAAATTAAATTAAATTTTAAAATAAAGACATTTCATTCTAAAAATCTCTATTTTACATCTCATGCAGTAATAGCATGAGATATTATATGAATGTTTTAATATGAAGATATTTTGCAATTCTAAGTAATGTGTGTCACCTTTTACTGCAACAATTTAATTAAGGATGTGAGTTTTAATGCATTCTTTCCAGTTTACTTTCTTCTTGGGCAATTGGTATATTCCTTAGTTCCCCAGATTCATTCTTTTAACACATGTTTTATTGTCATTTGGAAGCATTTTAATTTTAAAAGAAATTTTATACTTCACTATGTTTTGTAATCATATTTAAATATTCATACACAAAAGAAACCCTAAATAAAATATCCTTTTGTGTACATTCTATGCATTCTTCCTGTGTGTATTTCACATAGTCCTCTGTATACTATGGGCCCTTGCACCCATAAAGATGGCATAGACATATAAGCAGA
Organism: Pseudocheirus occidentalis; assembly: GCA_028646575.1. Lineage (NCBI taxonomy): Eukaryota > Metazoa > Chordata > Mammalia > Diprotodontia > Pseudocheiridae > Pseudocheirus > Pseudocheirus occidentalis. The sequence goes on from CM053596.1 coordinate 206,830,675, forward strand.
ATAAAACATATTAAAGTATGTAGCATGTGATGTGAAATATTTATACTAGTTACAAATGACCTTGTAACTAAAGAATGGAAGAGAAAAAGGTTACTTAAGGCCATTCCTAATCTCAGAATGTTTCTGGTTGTACTCTCTATGCACCTACAGATAGAAATAATACAAGAACTGAGTGAACAAATTCAGATTCTGCTCTCCTAAAAGTGGAACCTAAACTTTTGGTTTATAAGGGGGACCATTCTGAATGTAAACATGATTTGCTGATTTACTGGTGAAGGAAGAACTTTCAAAACTTTATTACTTGAGCTCAGAAGTTTCTGAATATCACATTATTCTTTAGAGGTAATATTTTGATGCAGGAAGCATACCAGAAACAGGCATCTATGAATGAAATTTCTCTTGTGTTGTTTTTTTTTTTTAATGAAGAGGGAAGTGCTTAACAAAAGGCATTTGAAATTTTATCAAATACAAATCATTTTTAAACTAGTTAGTGATATTTAATGAACTCAAAAAAAGGAGTAGTATTGACTCTTCTCTCCAATGGGGCATACATCATTTAAATGTCATTACTTGAATAGTACACATGCATCAAATCTCTATAATAGAATTATTTTCAATAAGTCAGTACCATGGTCTAAACCCTAAATGTATAGTGATCTTTTTTTCCACTAAGAACTCCTAAAACCATGCAGCCACAACCTAGAAGTGCCACCCCTTGAGAAAGAGAATAAAATCAAACCAATCAGCCATCCTGAGAATTTCCTAAATATCTAGCCTGCTATTTCTTTTACCATTGCCCAAGATACTGAAATACATCTAGGTCCCAATTAATGCAAGTGGTGAAGCCCATTACGTGGTTGCATTATTGAAATTCTCACTGCCTATTTCCATTGGGCTGGAACCAATTATCATATTTTACAAAATTATAACACGAATAGTGCAAATTCAAATACATGCAACCACTTTAAGGGATTCATATAATTCACATACTATTTAATACTAACATATATAACTCTTTTTATAGAGTTAAGACTGAATTGATTTCCCTAAAGTTATAAGATCATAGATCTTATAGCTCTCCTGGACCAATCTCATTTTATTGATGAAGGCACTGAGGTCCAGAGGGAATAAATGATTTCTCCAGAGTCACACAAGGAGTTAGTGACAAAACTAAGATTCAAACCCAAATCCTTATGACATCCAAGATATCATGGTCTCCATCTCCATTTCTTTCATCATCTTTTTTTCCTCTTTCTGGTCCTTTAAGGTGTCTTAATGTTCTGCAAAATCCTATCCTAAGCCTTCTTTGCTTCTCTAACAGTTCTCTCTATAATCTCATGTATTACCATAGCTTCATCTGTCACCTCTATACAGATGAATTATACATTTATATGTATGTGTGTAGACATACATACACACCCATATATGTGTGTATATACACATATGTATATGTATGTGTGTATATGCACAAGTATAGGTATATATCTCTAGCCCTGATGTCTCTCTCTCTCTCTCTTTCTCTCTTTCTCTCTCTCTCTCTCTCTCTCTCTCTCTCTCTCTCTCTCTCTCTCTCACATACACACACACACACACACACACACACACCTTCTTCTGATTTCATTATACATAGTAATAGAATTACCATTCACAAAGTTCCACATGTTCAAAATCTTGGTATTATCTTTGACTCTATATCATCTCTAATAAGTTAATGAATGTTGTCAATTCTGTCACATGAGTATTTTTCACATCAGTCCCCTTTTTCTGTTTTTGCTACTCTTAATCTCATTACTAACTGCCTCTACTAGCAAAATATCCTCCAAAATAGGGCTTCCAATTTCCTTTCTTCTACTCCCTACCATAATCATTCCTTCACATCACTGTAAACTAGTTTACTTATACGTTGACTAGGTCACATCACTCTGCTGCTCAAAAAAAACCTCTTTAGTGGCCCTCTACAATGCTAAGGTAGAAGACGTCTGCCATCCTCAACACCACCAACACCAGCCACCAAACAAGTGCCACCAGTTTAGCTTAAGAATCTCGGTAACCAATCTCAGTAACCCCCAGAGCACCAATCCTATGCTCATCTTGTCCCCAGAGCCATCATATAGGGGAGCAGATTTTGTAAAGATGAGATCTATTGATTGTTTTCTGCAGGTGCCTCCTCAGCAGCCACAACCCCTGAAGATCCAGAAAAGAAAGTCTTTACTATTAAAACCCTTCACACTACTAACAAATGGTCCAACAGCAGAAATACAAATAGTTTGATCAATGGAAATGAATTAAGGAATATTCATTACCATGTGCTTCGCCGCTATACTCTAAGGATGACTGTGGCCCTTTTATCTGACATGTTTAAAAAATCTGATATGTGTTGTCTCCCCCTACTCCAGAAGGAGTCCCCTGAGAGCAGGGTCTGTGTCTTGCTTTTCTATTTGTGTCCACAGGGCTTAGTACAGGGCTATTCACATAGTAAGTGCTAAAGAAATGGTTTTTTATTTGTTCATTTCATTTATTCATCACTTACTCACTCATTCATTCATACTAAATTAAATTCAAACTCCTTTGCCTAGCATTCAAGACTTTCCATAGTCTGGTGTTGCCTTGCTTTTATAGCCTAGCTGGCCTTTACCATGTTTCTTTGAGTATTCTACAACAAGTACCTTTAATTATATTTTTATTAAGGGAATGACTTCTGTGCACTTTGGCGTTTGAATTGCTACCCAAACTTCATAGCTCAAATCTAATAATACTCACTTCTTCTGTGAAGTCATCTCTCATCCCTCAACTTTGGTAGAAATATCGTTTCCCCCTCAAACCTAACGTGGCCTTTTGTTCCCATTTTTCCAAAGTACTTCACATGTTTTATTTTGTATTATAGTTATCTGTTCTATTTTATGTCCTTATCAGACTGTGGCACACTTAAGAACAAGGATCATGTAGTCTTACTTAAAACTTTTTATTTTCTCCAGCAAGTACACAGAGCTCTGAATAAAACAGACATTTAATAGATGTTTGTTATACTGAATTGGCAAGAAAGTTATATACAAATAATGTCCAGGTGGATGGAGAGACTTAAGACAAGCACATAAGCTAGAAAGCTATTGAAGTATTCTGAATGTGACGTGAAGGGTTAATCTGATTCATTGTGGTAACAATTAGAAGGGAGAAAGGAGGACTATAGATATTTTTAGGGAAGGAAAAGACAAGACTTTGCAACAGAAGGAAAACATGGTGGAGAGGAAAGAGTGTGAGATCTAGAATGAGAAGAGATCCAGGTTAGAATTTTGACTGACAGTAACAAGCTTTATAACCCAGGAAAAAGGTCATGTAGCCTCTAAGATTCAGTCTACTCATCTGTCAAATGGGGATGATAAAGCTTGTAATTACTTACAAGGTTGCTCTGAGATTCAAATGAGAGAAAGTATGTAAAGCATTTTGTGAAGCTGAAAGTAGTACTTATGTAAAGACAAAGAGAGTGGATGAGCAGACCTCACATATGTAGTGAGGGTTCATGTATAGCAAGGACACTGTCCTGGTGTGACTCAAAGGGAGGCAGAATAGAAATCTCTAGCCTTTTCTCCTCCTCCCCAACCTACCCTTCTCCAAGGGAGACTTTCATTCTTGTCGGGAGAGGAAGCAGAAGGCTACCACTCTACATTTCTCTGAGAGGGGGTACTAGGCTAGAAACGTATCTACAGAACAAATTGGGATTCAGTCAAAAGGCCACAATTAAGGACATAGAAGACCACATGTGTCCTCAAGGCTGCAGGTTTCCTACTCCTGGCCTAGGGGATATGATCAGGTTCCATCTAGCTTCTGATCACTTTGTCATTTTGGGGGGAGGAGAGACTCCACATTCTATATCCTAGGCTTGACCCCCTTCTTCACCTAATACCAGTTCCACAATGAACACGCATAGCAAATAGCAAAGAAGCCCATTATCCAAATGATAAACAGAAGTCAGAAAAAGGTATACATAAGAAAATATATATCTGACAACATATAGAGTGACAGAGTTCTCCCCTTGAGAGTGAGGTAATTCAGCTCAACTCAGAAAGAAAGTCCTGGATCTCAACCAAGAAGAAATTCCCTGACGTCTCTAAAGTAGCAAGTTAGGGATAGGGACATGATGGAGACTGCCTACTCCTCTTGTGTCTTCAACAGAGTCTTTTCCTTCAGCAATCTGCAGTGAGCTTGGCTTCTTCCATCTCCTCTCTTGGAGGTAGAAGCTGACATACATTCAAAAACCAAACAAAAAAAAGTGAAATTTGAGTAGTCCCGATGGGAAGAATGCTGAAAACTAAGGCTCTCACCTCTCAACAACTCTAATCTGCCCCTCATGCAGAGCAGGGCTCTCATCTCCACCCATAAGAGTAACATGAGAGTAATATGCCAGTGGGTTTGGGGACAACAGTTATACATAAATGCTGGCTGCTATTATTCTAAGGTTTCCAACCTGAGCATCTTGAAGAACTGATCAATTAGTGCTCATCTATTAATAGTCTGTTACGTGCCAGGTATTGTATGAGGCACTAGGAATACAAGTGCAATGAACATAAAAAAGAACGTTACCACTGGTGGACACTTAGAGAAGACCATGAATTCATTTGGAAACGTGTGGAGTTTGAGATGATAGTGCAATAGCCAGGTAGGGAAGGCCTGCAAGCAATCAGAAATGTGGGATTTGAGCATAAGATCTAAGGGGACTAGTAGGAGAACTAGGAAGGTGTGGAATCAGGGAAGGCAAAGAGAGAATTTTACCAAGGAATGAGTTGTCAAGGATATCAAATATCACAAAAAGATAGGATGGAAAGAAGGATAATGACTATGGCTATTTTAACATTTGGCCAAAACATTTAACATAGATTACTAAAACAGAAGAATGTTGTATATTTCCCATCTTTAGCCAAAACGATGTTTAATAGCCTTTTTATGACAGTTACAATATTTCTGCCACAAAAAACTAATATGAATCACATTTGACTGATTTTTATCACATATCTATATTTATTTATATCCTATTCATATCGTATATCACATGTGTATATGGGTAATCTGTGTGAGTATATGTGGCATATCTTAGGAGAGATATAGGAAAATAACTAGTGGAGATGGATAGATACAGAGAGGGCTTTTTGAGGATGGAGAAGACATTGGTATTTTTGTACATAACAAAGAAGCAGCTGGTAGATAGAAGGAATAAATATTAATGGGGGAAAGGGGGAAGGGGGTAATCTTCTGATGAAGATGGAATAGAATGGGATCATTTAGGATATGCAAAAGTTTTTTCCATGGCAAAGGGAAGGGCCACATTTTCATTTGAAGCAGGGGTGGAAAAGGAGCTGGTGAAGGAAAGCATCAGAGCGATGTGACATAAGGAGGTTGAGAGGAGAAAGCTCTCGGCACACGATCTCATTTTCTTGTTCAGTGAAATATGAGGCTAGGTCTCATTTGAGAAGATGGGGAGAAAGTGACCCATGGGAAGTTACTTTATACACTGAACATCTTCTTTTGTCATTTTTCAAGCCAATGAAGCTACCAAGAGTTAGACAAGATGAACTAACAAATGTAATTCCAGGGACATTAAGACATTTGAAAAGCCCCATGTCTAATATTGATTTGTCTTCACTTCAAGGACTTCAGGTCTTCTTGCTGAGCAGATTCTTGTGTGCTGTTATTGTGTACTGTTTATGAAAACACAGCACCAAAGGATATTAATATTTTCTGTAGGGTTCAATCTCGACATAGATATAACTCTTTTTACTTTATGTTAAGGACCGACCCTACGAGCAGCCTGGAAAGTTTATTGGGCTTGCAGTTAGAAAGACAAGTTCAAATCTTACTCTGTCATTTAATAGCTGTGTTACGTAGAGCAAGTATGTATCTCACCCTTGACATGCCTCAAGCAACTTCTTGGAACTTGGCCACTGAGCCATATACAGGTTGGGATCTTCTGTGGTTCCTCATATTGATGAGCAACAACAATAATAACAACATATCTTTTAGCTTGAGAGTACATAAAGGGACAGAAGAATATGACTATCAATACATTCATCAATGTCTGGGACCTATAGAGCAATATCCTGAGATATCTAATTCAAAGTCCCAGTCAGTGCATCAGAAATCAATAAAACTATACAGAAATAAAAATATTCATTGTGGAAACCTCACCTTTGTGAAGCAGACTTTTAAAGCTTACAAATACTGAACATACCTTATCTCATCTGATCCCAGGGCACTTCCCTGTTTAGTCAAGTTTGATTATCTGCATTTTACAAATGAGGAAGCTGAGGCTCCAGGAGATCAAATAGCTTGCCCAACTATATGTTGGTGAGTGGCAGAACTGGAAGGTGAACTTGGGTCTTTTGAACACAAGTAAATTGCCTTATGTTAAGAAACCCATAATCCAATGCAGGCAAGTCAAATCAAGTTAATTCCCAGATAAAACAGCTCTTTGTTATATAGACACAGATAGGTAGGGTGGCACATCGGAAAGCGGGACATGTGTGAAATCAGGAGACCTAGATTCAGATTCTGGCTTTGCTCCTTACTTGCTGTGGGGTCTCGGGCAAAGTATTTCAACTCTCAGAATCTTGGTATCCTCATTTGTAAAATGAAGGAGTTATACTAATTGGCTTCTAAGGGCCCTTGCTGCCTTTAAATCTATGATCCTATCATCTTTCTAAAAAAAATTTTTTTCTCAAATAAAGACTGTTTTGTCCCTAGGTGACATCCTCTATAGCAAGAGATAATTGTTTTTTCTCTTACAAAAGCTTGAATTCTGTACAGGCTGTCAAATACATAGGGATTTGGAGGTACAAGAGATGTCTTCTAGGGCATACTGTTATGCAAATTTTATTAGTTTTATTTAGCTTCAAATGCTAATTCTTTACCCCTTTACCTCTTTACAATAGGACCTATGCAACAAAGTATTGGTGACTTGTAGGCATAATGTGCAGTATACCAGTTGACAGGGGCTATGGGACACCTTCTCCCTTTCAATCAGAATGCCTCTCTGTGCTGTACGATCTATAGCTAGAAAGGTTCTTAGAGGTCATCTAATCCAACCCCATCATTTTCCACATGAGTAAACTGGAGCTGAGAGAGGTTAAGTTGCTCAAAATTACATATTATATTTGTATCTAAGAAGCAGTATCAATTATCATTCATTACATGCAGAAATAAAGTATGTATTAAGAAAAGACCATTGAAATAATAGATTATTGTTTATTTCTAAGTCATGTTTGGGGGGGGGGGAATAGTTTGTCTCTCTATAACAGAAGTATTTCATGCCCCTGTGTCAATAATTAAAGAGGACAAAGGTATGAACTAGACCTGAACAAAGCCTAGACACTTCTGTCAATGACTGAACTGATCAAGGGCATTAGACTAGATGAGAGAAGTATATATGACCAATATGAAAGGAATAAAAGCCATTGTATAAAATGGAGTGACACTGGGTGGGGGTGTATTGAAATTGGCTAAGGAGATGTAATCACTCCTGATGGGCCCTTGGGTCCTTTACAAAATAACAAACCAGTTTGTAATCTCAAAATCTAATGAAGATCCAAGTAAGAGTAGTACCCAACAAGACTTGGGAGGGAATAATTTGGGACAGGAATAAAGGGAAGGAGAAGAACCTCTGTCTCCTCCCTACCACCTTAACCAAAGGAGGACCTTGTGAACATCAAAACTTAGAAGGATTTGGACTTCTCGTTAGCATCTTAGCAGTGTTGTGGAAATAACAATAGTCTTTGTCAGAAGCTGTTTCCATCATGCCTTCAGGACCTCATCATTCTGCAAGAACACACTAGCCCTCATATTAATATCTTATCAGTACCTTCTTCCCCAACTATCCCTCTGATGGGAGTGTGGAATGGAGAGCTCTTCTCAAAACTTGGATTTAAGAAAGATACCCAAGCAAGTCAGCTCTTCATTTTCCAAAAGGATGAACTCCTTTGGACTTCTTCATCACATCATCTCTTCCCTCTAGTCTCCTGTTATGTGTCGCTTTCTCCCATTAGACTGTAAGTGCCTGACTTCTGGGTCACATGAGTAACAAGCTGGAAGACCAGATATTTTCTCTGATTCCCATGACTTCTCAAACTTCTCCAAAAAAAGAAATTATGTGCCAGTGGTAAAGCAACTGCAGTTGTCTCTATGGTCTAGGGCACCCAGAATCCAAGAGGATTTTTAGAAAATGAACTAACATTCACTGACCCTGAGCTCACTCTGTGAGCTTCCCCCATTTCCCATGAGACTGCAGTAGATGACACAAGGATTCCAGACACAACTTGCAAAACAAAAAAAAAAAAAACCCACATCACACCACAGGCCACCTTCCCTCTTTCCTGTACCACAGAGAATCCAGCTCCAGGTTGCAGAGGTTTGCTCAGACTGCCAGCACTGAAGTAGACAACCCTATAGCACCACCACTACACAGCTCTGGACTGGTACTGGTGCAGACAACTCTAGAAGACCAATATTGCAAAACACTGAATGACAATTCCTAAGGAGGACAACTCTGTAGCACAAGCGGAACAGTTCTCCCAACTACCAGTGCAGGGTGAAAAAACTAAGGAACAGAGGGAGCAGGACAAGACACTAGGATATTACAGTGTTTTGGGACAATTGTGCAACACTACACAAAGCCTGAGGGACAAAGCTCAGCATCCATCTGGGGCCAGTTCTGTCCATCCAAAAGTAATTTGGGACAAGATCCAGGCTGGTGAACCATAGATGAACAAAGGCAGAAACATAGGCTAGTGAACACCTAGGCTAGTGCCCAGCATGGGAGCAGGCTGAGATGCTTTGTGATTCGGACCCCTAAGAAAACCCTAGAGAAGACAGAGTCAAAAAGTGAGGAACAGGGGAAACATTAGAAAGAAAAAAAGACTGCAAGTACCAAATACCTCAGGAAAAGAAAATGCAAAGACCTTTAACATAAGTTTATAAATCAACAAGGAAAAACTTAACAACAGAAGGAAATATGACCTCAAGATCTAATAAATTAGTTCAGGCACCTTTGAATATAGACTGCAAAACAAAGGAAAATAATTCAGTGAGACAAAGAACCTTAAGGAATGTGAACAGAATATGAAACCACCACACACTGTTCTTGAGTGGTTAAACAAAATGAGAATTATGAGAATAGAATTTATGGTCTGTCCAAATCAATGGACAGAATTGAAAAACTAGAATCTATGATGACAAGTCTCATGAAAGAAACAAAGGAGAGAACAATAGATTGAGAGTGCAAATATATAACAGTAAAAGAATCTAGGAAAAAAGTAAAAAAGAATAACATTTTAAAATATGTTCACTAGGCAAGCAATACTATCTGATTTCAAAGACAGGATGTATAGAATCAATCTAAGGATCATAGGTCTCCTAGAAGAACATAATAGAACAAAAATCCTTAACACCATAATTCAGAAAATAATGGAAGAGAACTGTGAAGAACTTTTTAACACAGAAAATTAAGTACCAATTGAAAGAATTTATAGATCACCTCCAGAAAGAAAAAAAACAACACAAGACTAAAAACAATAAGACACATAGTAGTTAAATTAATGAGTCACTTCAGAGGAAAAAGTTCTGTAAGACATCAGTAGAAAGACCTTCAAGTACAAAGGAAAGAAAATTGGAATAATACAAGACTATTCTTAAGTGGCCAGAAAACACAGGAGGGAATGGAACAATGTGTTCTGAAGTGTGATAGAGCTTAGCATGGATGTTTCCCAGCATGACCTAGGCTGCAAATCTTAGCTTAACTATAAGTGAAAAAAATATAGACATTAAATAATAAAGAGGCTTTCAAAACATTTTTAGAAAGAAAATAAAAATTGAAGGATTATTAATTTCTTAAATACCTCAAACAATAGAAATACAGCAGGGATTAATAGATGCATTAGCAAAGGATAGGAATAGCAACAAAGTGACAGCAAATAGCCTAGTGAAGGACTTCTCTCTGAATGTACACTTCAAGTGGTAAAGAAAGAAGCCTAGAGGAGGTAACAATGAAGATTCAGACCTGAGACATTATGGACAGAACCTAGTGTTGCCCTACCTACAGATCAATGATATTTTATTTATTTGTTTGTTTTGTAAGTGTATGCTATATTACAAAGAATACATGAAAGGGAAGGAGGGATCAGGGGAAAGGGAGGAATGTGTGATATGCTGGGGGTAATAAGTGGGTTATCAATGAAGGGAAGGTGACCCCTGTGGTCTCAGAAAGAGAAAAACCAACAAAGGAGTGGGTGAGAAGGAGGGAGGAATGATTGAAAAGAGAGTGAGGTAAAGGAAGGAGACCTTGCTTTAGTTCTGGCAGATTCCACTGATGAATATTCCTATGAGTGAAGAGAGGGAGATGGGGATCTTACACTTTTATTTATTTGTCCTGGGGAATTTGGTTCTTGAAAAGTCCATTCTTCCTAAGGAGGAGAGGAGTTGGAATTCCTCAAACAACCAAATAAGTGAGAGAGCATGGAACAGAGAGGAGGTGTCCAAAAAATGGGGAAAGGGGGTAACCTAGAGAGGTTGTAGGTCATTGTTTAACTGCCTAATCAGGAACGCGGTATGAGAGGGACCCTATCATGAGACAGTATCTTCTCTGACAACTGCAATAATTAGCATGGTTTTAGGAGTAAGGCACAACGGAAGAAGAAATGAACAAGGAAAGCTTTACAAAGCAGTGGCAAAAACTGCCTAGCTGGAAGAACCTAGACTGAAATTTTGATTACATGAGGAATATAGAAAATAGAGACAGAATAAATTATATGGGTCATGAGGGTTTTAGAGTTGGCAGAAAAAAAGGATAGATAATGAAGGGATTGAGAGAAATATTTTTTGGAAAGGGCCACAAAAATGAAATCTAAAAAATTAATGAATACAACTAGTTGAAGAGGAGGAAAGGAGGGGGCATCTGCTTGACTAACTGAAAGGGGAAAAAGAGGGGAAGAATTATATAAACAGATAAAAGCAGAAAAGAAAAGGAACTAATAAGCAAAACTGTAAAAGGAAGGAGATAACAAACAAGAGGAGATCAAGAGAGGAAAAGTCAGTGATAGTAGAGCTACCAAAAAAAAAAAGATTTAAGTAACTAAAGAAACATAGTGCTGTATTTATAGCAGAAGAAAGGGGGGAATAATAACTTTAAAATGTATTAGTGACAGAGGGAGGAAAATATAAACCTCACTGTTGTAACTTTAAATGTGAATGGATTAAACAATCCAATAAAATGGAAAAAAAAAAGTGACAGATTGGATAAGAAAACGAAACCCTACAATCTGCTGCTTACCAGAAACACATTTTAAAAACAAAGACATATACAAAATAAAACTGAGGGGGAGGGTAAATTTTGTTATGCATCAAGTAAATCCAAAAAAAAAAAAAACAGGAGTTGCAAACATGCTATCTGACAAAGCAAAAACATTTTAAAATTTTTAAAGGATAAACAAGGAAACTTCATTATGCTGAAAGGAACTGTGAACCAAAAAATCATTACCAGATAAAGGGGGCAGTGACTGTCTTTCTTTCTCGTATTTGTATCCTTTGAGCTTAGGTCAAAGCCTGGCACATAGTAGGTATTTAATGAAGGTTTATGAATTCTGACTCTGACTGACTGACAAACTAGACGCAATGAAAATAGACAGAATTAAAATTCTATGTGGAACCCAGCCGAAAAGTACACCACGCCTAAGGAGAACTTCATGATCAGTGAAGGAAAACCAGGAACTATGAATTACCCTTTTGCTTCATGTTTTCTCTAAGCATGAACTCATTTTCCACTGGTCTTTACGTATTTATTGGAGAGTATGCCCCTAAAATGGAGGTGTATTTTGTAACAATTGTTCTGATAAGTCTTTTCTTCTAATCAAGATTTATTGGGTAATTGATACCAAGTGATAATCAGTGGGGGAAGTCCATGTCTGGAGGCTCATGAATTAGAAAACTGACTTGCCCTTGACTTACCTGTAGCACCAATGCAATATTTACAGCTCCTATGATCACAATAAAGACTGTGACTATAGGTATCGCATTACATTTGATCGCATGGCATTTGATCACAAAATACACCAGATTCTCCAGATATAGGACAGAACTGAAGCATTTATTTAGACACCAAAAAACCAAATCCCAAAACCAGTAAGCCAATTCCATCATAGTACCAAAGATATTCAGAAGCCATAATAATGCTGAGAGTTGTGCCATCTTTTAGCCTTCCCACAAACCAATACAAGATCAACATTTACTCACAAAACTATCTTGTTGCCTGAGCTCCTCTGTCCCCCACCATCTGTCTAGCTCTCAACCAGCTTCCTGTGGGCTCTGCTTCCCTTTAGCAAACTCCTCCCACCACAGGCTACATGTGACTACATTCAGCCTATCAGGGGACAGAGTTTATCTTCACAGCAGGGGAGGTCTTCAAACTCCCTTGGTCTGTTCTAGTGACCCAAAATGATATTGTAAGTGAGGTTTCAGTCTAAAAACTGGGCTATATGTATATGGCAGCTTTATAAGCTTTATCCAATCTGGTCTACCGGGAAGACAGCATAGTACAGACAGTACAGCATTCTCCCACCTCACTTAATAGTGCTGTCTCTTTCCTCAGTTTTGTTTATTTATATGTAAGTGGAATATATTTTCCCTCCAGGAAAATATGATAATAATAATTAATAAATAATAATAATAATGATTTCCTTTCTTCTGGGAAATATAAGAGTAATAATGAACCTCTTTCTTTCCAGGAAAAATGTAATAATGAGGAGGAGAAGGAGAAAGAAGATGAGGAGGAGAAATCTCCCCTTCCTTAGGAAAATAATAATTAATAATAGTAACAATAACAATAATGAACTTCCCCCAGAAAAATGGAAGGAGGAGGAAGAGGAAAATGCAAGCTCCTTGAAGGCAGGATTCATTTTTATTTTTAAATCTTTAAATCACCAGCTGAGGACTTTCCCTAGAGTAGGCAATTAATAAACATGTGTTGAATTAAATTGATTAAAGTCCAGGTTTATGCCACTAAACTCATTTTTCCTATGACCTAATCAAGATTTTATTAAAAATATAGTCAGAAGCATAATATTAGTTCATTAATGATTCCTCATTTTAGGGCTGCAACATGCAAAAGAAAAACATTCCATTTCATTGTTTTTATTTTACTCTCAAACAACAGCAACATAAGATCAGAAAGACAGCTTAAACATGCATATAAAGTACCATAAACTTCAAAAAATAATTCCAAGAACAAAGGTCAAATACTATGCCAATCTCAAGATATCATGTAGTGAGCTGGCACT
>CM053596.1:206844484-206866146 GCA_028646575.1 Pseudocheirus occidentalis
AACATTTACTGAGGAAGGGAAGTGAGTGGGGAATATGCTGGAATTTCACCTTTGTCACACTACTTTAAATCAAGTCAGAGACCAGTCATATGGTGTTCAGAGGTACAGCAGTAATGTGGCTGATAATCTTAGCTGAATTCTTAGTGACTCTAGTCTGTCTTGTACAATCCTGACATTTGAAGCAGAAATCTACTGTATATGTTACAGTCTTGTCATCAGGGGCTTCAGCAAGCCTAAATATTCTGTCTCTAAGAATATACTTTAGCAAAAGGGTTGAGTGGTGTCACAGATCCTTCAAGTACATAAAATGAGAGAAACCATCCAACTTATACAGCTCTTAAGTTTCTAACTCTCCTGATCAGATATAGTCTACTTAGCAAATTAGAGGAGTTATCTTCATCAAAATACACACAAAGTGAAAATAATACATTTTTCAGAAAAAGCAGCATATGACAAGAGCATGGATGTTTTCAAGAAAGAATAGCTTTTGAACAAAGGAGCTGCCTTGCACGTGTTATGCTAGAGAAGGAAAAACCAAAACTAAAGCGTGAGTGCAGAAGCTTTGATCTATGTGATAAGAGTTTAGTGGTCTCTTTGTTCTATTTTTTTTTAAATCACTGTACAATTTATAAAGGTAACCTAGAGATTCCTATCTTCCCCTGGTCCCTAGACCTTCACCGTGGCAAATCAAATGTTCTTGCTTTATATAATGACTTTTCACATGGATAGTATGAGCCAAACGATCCTCAATTCTTTTCTTTCAAAACTCAAGCTCATCCCTCCCCCTAAAATGCCATTGTATCACTTCCCAATCATGGATGGTGGCAGCCAAAGTAAAATCAAATTCCTCTTAATGTGAAATTATTTATTAAATATTCTCTTTATGAACTAATATCTTTTGAATTTTTTAAAGACTTTCTAAGTAATGCATAGTTTGGAAATACCCAAACATGCTGCATTGAGTAGAAAGTGCTATCCTCTATGGCACTAAAGACCGGAACTGAGATCACTTTCAAATTAAAGGACCTATAAAACATCTGTAGTGCTCTGATAATTTTAAATCACTTTTCACTGCCTAAGTCCAGATTCCCTATCACTTTCAAGCTGAAACACTTATGATAAATTTGAAGGACTCTAATAATTTCAAATCATTGTGTACTGCACATGCCCAGAACCTTGATCACTTCCAAATTCAAGGGCATATAAAAATTTGAAGAGCTTCAATTATTTTAAATCACCATGTGCAGCATATAGAGTGATTTTAAATTGTTGTAGTGCCTCGCATTTTTTTAAGCACTTCAGTTTGGAATGGAGTCAAGCTGCATTCCAGCCTAGCAGTTCAAGGAGGCATATTGGACTGATTTGAAATCGTAACACTCATCAAAACTAGATCTTTATATTCCCCTCCCACCCACCCACCCCCCAAAAAAGTAAGGATAGAGCAAAAAAAATTTTTTTGCAAAAGTTTTAGAACAAATCTACCTTTCTCTCTCCAGTTAGAAAGAAGTAAGGCAAGAAATAAGTTGTCTATTAGACCAGGCCAGAGATGAAAGATCCAAAGGGGTTTCAAAAGTGAGGAGTAGCTTTCCTTAAAGTTCGAACACAATGAGATGAAAGAAACACAGCCAAGGAAGTGGAAGAAGGCTCTGAAGGCACAGCAGGCAAATTCATCCACTCCTACAAAGCTGAATTTTAATGGAAGTGGCATTTCAGTGATCATGTTTTCCTTGCCTCTATTTGCCCAGTAAAGGATAATTTTATGATTTCCTGTCTTTTGAAGCATGATTATTTCACATTATGTTTTACCAACTGATAGTGTTCACTTCCCCTCCCCGTATGCTCCCCCCCAAGCTTCTTTTTTTCTATATTCTCTTTGTTTGGTTGTAGGAGAGGGCAAACACGTACATTTTGCCCAGCATAGAAACTGGGAGGTATTAGGTTAGTTTTCAAGAACTTAATCTTTACAGAACATAAATATTATATCAAGACAATCACACTATTTAGGATGGCCTTTCTCAAGCATTTTCCATCTCCTCATCTTGTTCTGTAATAAATAAAAACTAGACCCCTCCCATCAAATATATACAACCCTTGGAAATAAACAAAACAAAACAACCGAAAAGGTTATTTTTTGTTGCCTTTGGGCTTTCACGTATATTTGGCCTGGCACTGCCCAGAAAGCAGGGCATTCTTGGTAATTCTGCTTCAGTGAAAACATACTGTCCTGTAGTTAGTAGGAAAAAGGGGGGAAAAGAGCCCGAAGGCACTGGAATAATTAAACGAATGCAGTGACAGCTGTGGCAGGTCCCGGGCAAGACTGGCTCCACTGAGCTGAATTAATGACATCAACAGCCCAGCATCTCCATTAACATTTGATCATTAATTATTACCCTCTGACAGTAAGATCTGAAACCTCCTTATGAGTAGTCTCTTATTAATCTACCTTACCTGTCCTAAAAAGTGGGCATCTCTCTCACCTCAGAAGAAGTAATCTTGCCTTTTCCCCATACTAAACCCTTTTTTTTTCCTTTAAAAATCAACAACTGTTTTAATTGCCAGAGTAATCAGAGATGGCCACCAGGTTATTAAGTCTCCTTGGAATGAATAACCACATTTCACTTTCTCACAAAAAGCATTTTCATTTCCAAGAAAAAGTAAACATACCTGTTTACATCACAAAGGCTAGTTTCACTATCTAGTTGGAATGTGGTTAGAGTAAGGGAAGGGGGCACCCTGGCATTCAATCTCCTAGAAGGGCCTCCCAGGACAACACATGAGTAAATCAGTCACAATGTCCTCTTACCTTGTAATGCCTGGGACAAACCAGCATGTGAATTGTCAGATGGCAGTTGGAATGCATCCTTTTACAACAGCTTACTTCAGATTCCAATTATTGGAGATATGATCAGTGTGTTAAACTGCCTTCTCAATTCTACAGACACAATGTTTCCTTGGCTCAAAATCCTAAAAAAACATATAATAAGTACATATTTTTTAAAAGGAAAACAGCAGTGAAAATGCATCCAGCATTCATACCAGGACCTTCTTCTTATTCTTTTCATTCATGATATTTTCACTTTGAAATGAGGAACAATTATAATACACATTTTGGGGAGATCAAATTACAAATGATATTGGTTCTCCAAATGTTCTTGGTGAACCTTCAACCCCACCTTAGCACTTTGAAGTATAAAAGTTGTTTATAAATAGGAAAATGTTAAGGGAAAGTTGGAAGATAAATGTGGAGTATGTCAGCCGAGTAATATGGACAAGTAAGGTCTACCTTTCTCCCACCCAAGTTAGACTTGGAACCCTTATTGAAGGAGAGGTTTGCGGGCTAAGGCTGGCTCTCTGACTCAAGATGTAAGGTCTCTGACATTCTTTCATGTGATAAGAACCCCAAGACAGGAAGCTACCTTACCTAAACAACTAATTACAGAAAGCAGGGTGATGGAGTGGAAAGAGCACCAGACTCAGAGGGCATGGACTCAGATCTTGGCTATGTTGTTTATTAGCTGTCTTACCATGACCGGGTATGGAAAAATGATTTCCATTTTTTAGGTTTCAATTTCCTTATCCATAAAAGAAGGAAAATGGATTAGATTATCTCTGATTTCCCCCCACCTCAAACTCCTATGATCCACTACCCTTTAAATGGAATGATAGGCATGAAAAGTCCCTCTATAAGGTATAGGGATGGGGACTAAACCTGGGATTTCACTGGTACAGGGAACTTCTAGGTGAGTTAACTCCCTCTGCAAACATTGGTTGGTGCCTTCTCTGCAAATTACTGTTTTAAAGAGTTGCCTAGAGAAGTAATTTCAAATTCAAATAGAAATTGAGTCACTGAATTGCACTAAGGATGCCTGTAGACTATTTATTGGCTTAGAAAACTATACAATAGCATTATCTATGTTCTACTGTATTTTTATTAATTTTGTTAAATATTTTCAAATTATGTTTTAATCTGATTCTGAAAGGAGTATTGCCCCATATACCCACTCCAGGTGCTTTTTTGACATCATTGGCCTGGCGATTAAGTGACTTGCCCAAGGTCACAGAGTCAGAGTGTGTTATAGGTAGGATTTGAACCTAGGTCTTCCTGGATCCTATCTGCTATGTTATAACTGCCTTTACAAAACATTGTATAAATATGTTGCCATTATGAAAAACTGAATTGAAATACACAATATAAATTTGTTGATTGTTCTTCCCCTGCTGCATTCACTTTCTAACCATAACATGAATAGGGCAGAGTTTTTAAAAGTATGGTCACTGCTGCCAGTGACCAAACATGGAACCAGAAACTCTTAAAGCCATTTGGAATAGTACCTTCACATACAAAGCAAGGGAAATTTTGCATAATCATATCTGATCAAAAGATATAGTTAACCCACTCTGCTTTGGTTTCACTAAGATGGATATCTGAAAGCTGAGCATTTGTGGGTCCCTACTGATCACACTCAGCTAAGTGATACAGAGGGCAGAGTTCATAACTTGGAGTCAAGAAGTGATGAGTTTGAACCCCATTTTAAACCACTTACTCATTGTGTGACTTTGTAACTGTGTGACATCTTTCAGTCTAAGTGTTTATATCTATAAAATGGGAATAAATAACAGCATCTACTTTTTTGGGCTGATGTCAGTCACTCAATAAGGATTTACTAACCACTTAACTATATTCCAGACACTATGTTAAGATCTAGGAAATACAAAAAAAGGCAAATATCAATTAAATACAAAAAGTGCTTCGCAAATCCTCAAATGTTATATATCATAATCACCATTATCACAGGCTAGGGTAAGCAGATCACAGCTAATCCAACCAATGTTTCCACTGGACTCACCATATATAAAGTCTCTAAAGCCATAATAAAAACATACTGATTTCCTCTAGGACAATTACCCTGATTCTTCAGAAAGCATTCCTGTCCTTCGTTAAAGTCAGATATACTCAACCCATAATATTAAAATACTGTCATTCCCATAAGGCAACCCTTCTCACCTTGTTTGGGAACAGATTCCTAGCCTCAGCCGCATACTCTACGCCATGGATCAACCTTTGTGAATATTCATTGTACTCAGCTCCCTTGACCTAGTGGTACCCTGACCAATGACCACCTTAGATATGAGGTCAACTGAAAACATAAAAATATGTATACAATAGTAGTAACAAAATGAAAGGCAGATCACAGAGACTAGAAAGCCACAGACATAGAGACAGAACATGAAACTACAGATTAGTTGATACGTAAAAGAGAATTTGGATGGCTCAAAAGGACAAAATATGGATTCTTATCTACCACATCCTTTTTTTTTTTAGCAACATCAATATAAGTATGTGTGTGTATGTGTGTGTGTATGTAAAGTCAATCTCCATTAACAATCCCCTATTGGCCCCCACCAGGAGAGGTGCCCAGAAGTATTACTCTCATTTTCCCTTGCCTATTGAAACACCCTGTTCTATGCTAATGCTAATCCCCCTCTTATCCAATCAATCCCCTTCTGACTACTTCCATTGGTTTGTGCTTCAATTAATACTTCCATCAAGGCTTTCTACTCTCCATCAGGACCAAATACCTTAAAACTGATCTTAGAATTATGATGAATGGAACCTAGTAATAAACTTTCATAGATAAATGGGAATCTAGCTGATACAACCAACTCTGGCCTTTCTCTTCCTTCCCCCACATTCACCCCACCACCACTGATATGACTAATTGACACTCAATTTTTAACCTTACCATGAGCCCTCAATCTTTCTCCACCCTATAATCTAACCAATAGTCATCCCTCTGTTTTACCTATGCATCTACACCTCAGTCCACCAGCTTACAGAAATAAACTTCATTTAATGGATTTTGATTCCGTAATCCAGAGAGAGAAAATTATTCAACTTTGTCAAGCTTCATGTCCTCTATTAACTAGGGTCAACAATCACATTGTGTTCAACCCAAATCGATTATAACATAGTTGGAGACCCTTGGATGAAAAGATGCATATCAACATAAAATATTACAGTGATATCCTCATGACACATCCAAATAAATACATTGTCCCTAAGCTTTCCTAGAAGAAAAATCAGAGACATCTACATTTTATAGAGTCATGTATTTTACTGCCTTATTAAAGATTTCCTTGAATTTTATTCATCTTGCAACAGATTCACAATGACTCTTTAAAGAATTAAAATTTTGCATTTTGATTGCTTTTTTAAAATTATTTAGGAAAGATTACAGAGAAGATATTGTTTGACATTGAATTTCTGTTGACCATGTCTTCCAATGAAGCATAGTTGTACACATTGTTTTAGAGCTAACATAATGAGAAATATTTTCAAAGAGGGCTGTGTTTCAAGCCAGATGGTTTATCTGCCGAAACAATTCTCCCAGTAGAGAAGTAGGGGCTGCACAGTTGCAGTAGTGTTCAGAAGCCTAGTGCAGTAGATTCATTTGGCACCCACATTTAGGAGTCAAACAAAAGTGTGGTTTGTGTGAATTTCAGACTCAGACGTTCATAAGTGAAAAAGAGTTTTCTGTCATTGTACATTATGCTTTATTGTAAAGGGAGTAACATGTTTATATCACAGACCCAATGTGCAAATATCATACCCTTTTCCAGATACGTGTATTAATAATTTCCCTTAAACCATGTAAGGGGGTTGGTAAAGAAACTTGTACAGTCTTGCTAGAAAAATGAATTTGCTATTATTCATGCTGCCATATAAATTTCAAATCTATCTTCTGGATTTAAAAGAAATAAATGAGCATGTGTCTATGAGTACAGAGTCCACTGCTGAAACTAACAAGACTTAACAAAAGAATGAAATGTTCAAGTTAAGGTTTAAAGCAAAATGCCCTTTTGTTCTAGTGTGCTTAAAGGAAGGCTCCAGAAAGAAGGTCACATGGCTTAGAGACACACAAAAAGTATGGGGCACAGATAACACTGTAGGGATACTAGAGCATCCCCTAGACTCCTTTTTTCCCCTTTTATACTAGGGTCAAGATGAACACTTCCAAACTAGAAGCATTCTCTCAACAAAGCTGAAACAGATAAGTTCAGACTAGAGTCATCCCCCCAGTCACTGACTATACACACATTAGGATCTAATCCTTCAAAGCAGGACTTTGGAAGAGACAGAGAAGGAATCCAATCAAGGATATCATGAAGAAGCCTTAGACATGATGGTCTTCAGGCTATAGCAGGAAAAAGCAGTCCACGATGGATTATGACACCTGGGTACATACTTAGGGTAGCCCAAGATAGCTCTTAGATCAACTTGGGCCTCATGGCAGGGTTCTCATTCAAAGCTGTTCCAGTGTTGTTTTTTAATAATGGGTGCTCCATCCCTCAAGTCACAGAGGAAACACTCATTGGCTAGGAAAATGGAAGCTTCTAACTTGGAATATTTCAAGTAAAGAAGATTACAGCTATTGGGCATAAGGGAGGCAGAGGGAAGGGAAAGGTGATCCAGGGCAGAAGAAGAGCATAGAAGGAAAGGTGTACCCTAGGCATGAGGAGGAGGCATGACTGTTGAATACTTTGCTTCACATGCACAGAAGTCAACACATACAAATTTGTCTTTGACTAGTCTCATGAAATGAGTTGTTTCTGCCTTTCTTAAGTGGCTCCAGAACTGCTTACCTCTTGTTTTTCAGGGGTCACTTCAAGAAACAGTCTAAGATTTCAAATTTCCTGTCTTCCAAAACAGAAATGCTCCTGTCTAGTCTGGGTCTTTTGGCTATCTGTTACATGAATGCCCATTTCTCCAGCATGCCACTACTACTCACATTTTAAAAATAAATCCATAGAAGAAGAGAATTCCAGGAGGGGTTACCATCCTCCAAAACTTCTCAAGCATCCAGAGGGATGGGAAAATCCCTGAGATTCCAGAGATTAAAAACACACACATGGGAGGTTCTAAATAAAGAAATTCCTGGGTATGTTGGGAAAGTTGGCACCAGTGTTACAGTCTTTAGTCTCATGGACTTCACTTTGGAGTGAGCAATTGTGTGTGTGTCTGTGTGTGTTAAAGAGAATCAGAGAAACCAAGTATCGTTTTTCTTCTCATGGATATCTTAGAAAGAACTGATTCTCTCCTGTTCCATTTATTTCTTCAAAGTTTTCTATAGCTTGGTATTTTTGCATTCAAACAAATAACATGAATTCCAGGTCAAATCTGTAGAACTGCAATCTGGAAAAAAAAAGAAAGCAAGTGTCTTTTAGGGGGAAAAAAGTAAACAGTATGACCTGCACAAAGTAGGCTATGGTTAATCACCTCCTTACCTACAAATACATACATAGTATATAGGGATTGGTTTTGTTTTGGTTGTTTTTGTAGAGACCACATGGAAGAGTGCATAGTTTGTTAGACTTGGAAATAGGCAGATGTAATTTCAATTTCTGTCTCTGATACTAATTCTATGACCATGGGCAAATCACTAATCTCTCTCAGACCTTTGTATGCTGACAAGTTGAAGGAATTCAAAGCAGCATGGGACCAGTATGATCTAACCTAGACTTGGCACAATATGTACAAGGAATACCGAAATGTAAATGGAATAAGGGCATAAAGGAACTTTATAAGTTCCAGTAAGTGATCATTGACAAGATCACTGAACTCTGATTGTAACAGCAAATCTTTGCCCAAGAGATCAAAGATTTTTTTTGATTTAATGATAAATGATTTAAAAATCATTTTATTATGATAAAAATATACTTCCTTCTTATGTGTGAATCCACAGGTATATTGGAAAATGACTATAGAATTAAAACATATGGGATTAATGAAACTTTAAAAATTATAGGACCTCATTATGGTGGTGAATAGAAATCACAGGTAGCTATTGTCAACAAAGATGTGATTGCCTTCTCTGAAATTCTCAGTTTAACTGGAGAAGCCAGAGAATTATGGGAGAAGATTCAGAGGAGGACTGGCTTCATTGTTCATGAATCCAGCCAATATGCGACCGTTATCTTTATTCCCAGCAACTATAATGACTATAGATCTGATTTTCTCTGGCTAAATGAGCATCGATATCCAATCTAAACAAATGTTGGAGTTGTGTGCCAAGAAGAAAGTCTTTGTCAACTCTAGAACATATTATGGAGTGTGTGTGTATAAATATATATACATATATATGTTTGTATATATGTATATATAATATAGCTGCTAGGGGAATATATATGTACATACATTCCATATGGTATATGTGTGTTCTATACACACATGTATGTTCTTATGTATACATTTATGTGTGAACATACATACATACATATATACATAGGCATATCATATAGTTTTCTATGGGCCAAACTTTAAAAGCCAAATACTTATCAATTACCTATGTTGTTCAGAAAAATACCAAGTATTTTTAGATATTCACTTCTCTCCCCTTCTCCCCACCCTGACCTCTGACTCTAATCTGGATATGCTGCTTTTTAATCTTTTTGAGCTATTTCTCCTGGCATGACATTTAATGAGGGCATTGGATACATTCAAACTGGCAGCATCACATAATTCTCCAAAGCAGCTGCTTTGGAGAATTTATTTCCCAATTTTTTCTTTGAAAAGTTTTGTCACTTGCCAGTAAGCCGATCATATTGTGTCACAGTCCAGGTTCTTAGGCCCTATGACATTCATAACATAACTTTTATAAATATTTGGTAAAGGATCTGCTGCTAGAGGTTTTTTTTATAAGTACCAGGTCAGTTATTTGCTGAATCAAAATATTTCTGAGTAATTAATGCCATGTATCTTTAAATACCTCCATGTCCTAAATACCTGGAAATCTGCCAAATGCTTCAGCACATCACTAGGATTTTTTTGTCTGACTTTTATTTATATGACATAAATGGCCTTTTATATGACTTTAAATGTGTTTTGGAGGAAATGTCAGAGTATGTGTTTTGCCTCATATTGTGGTAGCTTATAATATCAAATTTGTGTGTGTGTGTGTGTGTGTGTGTGTGAGTAAAAAGACAGGCAGGTTGAATACAATTCAAATATTTGTTGCATCAAGAGCAAGCTGGATATTTCCAGAAAGTGAACAAATTGAATTATTCATGAGGCCATGGCTAAGTCAATACCCACATATCTCTATCTGAAACCAGATCCTGTTTAATAGTTTGCATGGTAACAATATAAAGCACAATTAAGATTTATAAATATTATGTGCAAACAGAAAAGAAAAGAGGGATAATTTGGTGAATCCATGTATCTGTAATGTGCATACCCTGAGATACTTTCATATTTGTGAAATAGATACAATTAAATAAAAAATAATTGTTTCAATGATATAAAACTTTAAGGAATATTAAGACTCAGAAGACAGCCAATAAAATGAAGGAAAGTCATTTTAACTAACTACAGGAGTAAACTAGCCAAAAAGGTATATTGTAAAAGCCCAAAGGTTTTTCTTTTCCTTGTAAGATATGAAATAAATGTTATTATTTCCCCACGTATAAAAGATTAAATTATTGTCTGCCTTCTCAAAATAGTATCACGGCTTATATGGGGATGGTGCTTCAAATGTTCCCTAGGTAATTATCTTTTCTTCTGAGAAAACCTTGACCTCTCAGTTAAATATCTTGAGGGAGCCTAGTCTACTCAGTACAAGAAGCAACAAAATCATAAAAAGATTTGGCCTAATCCTGGAACACTGACAAGCTCTAAATTGTTTGGAATATTCTAAAAGGGCACTGAATTTGGAGCCCCTAGAAGTTCTAAAGTAATGATGTTCCCAATCTAATATCACGATCACCTTACAACAGATCCCAACCCTCCACCAGCTTTAGACCCCAACCCAACCTCCATCCAGATCTCTTCAGTTGTGGTACCTCATTTTTCCCTGGTTTGGCCATGTATCCTTCACATCCAACCCTGGATATTATGCCCATAGAGATCTAGGCCACTACATGGTGGAGATGCAAAAGCTTCCTGGAGGTCTATGTTTGTTATGATTGTGCCTGGCCTCTAAATAAAAGAAAATTTACAATCCCTTACCTCCCCTACATCAGTGCCAGCTTTTAAATAAAATGTCTAGAATAGATTCATTGCCAATGAAAACTGCCAGATTGGCAGCCTAATTTACCTACCAAGCAGACAACATCAGGAATAGCCACATCAACCTAGACCTGTATCTGATATATATTCTCAAAGGCATTTCAGGCTCCACCATTATGCGCGCGCATGTGTGTGTGTTTGTGTGCGTGTGTGTTTAAGTAAAAACAAGGAGCCTATATATTCTTTCCTTGGGGACTTTCAGAATCATTTCACAACACTCAAAGTGGCCATGAGCCCTACTTACCTGGATTAAATGTCAAATAAGAAAGTAGGGCTGAACCCCTCTCTCACTCTCTCTCTCCCTCTCTCCCTCTCCCTCTGTCTCTCTCTCTTTCTTTCTTTCCTCCCCCCTCCAACCCCCATCTAATCTCTAAGGGATGAATTTCATGTCTTCTCCAGAGAGAAAACACCTGTTTTCATGATTCTCAAGGGGCCTGTCTATGGCTCATTTCCTTCACCTAACAGATACCAGACCATGTTCAGAAAGGTGTGGCTTTCAAAACATGATTTCAGTGTTTGTTTGTCATTGCTCAAGAACTCCTTGCCAGTCTGACTGATCCACCTCTGCCACTCTGAAGCCATGTTTGACTACTTTTTTTTTAAATAATACATCCCACTTTTCAGTAACTATAGCAGGAAAAACAAGGACGTTTCTAATGAAGCACAACAGGTTAAAACAACAACATTAGCACCATTACTACCTACTTCTTTAAGATTACAGACAGGCTATTCCAACTAATGAAACCTCTTCCAGTGTCTTAAGATGCCCAAAGTAACTAGTTATCAAGTCAACAGGAAGTAATCTTTCCTTGATCCCTGAATAGCTCATGTGTCACTGTACCTAAAATCCTCTACCTTTCTATTTCATCAACCTCTGTCTTCATGTATTATTTAATAAACTGTTTAGAGCATGCCTAATTGCAAACATTTGTTATAGATTCCAACCCTAGAAATGTGTGAGAATGTTAAATTGTTTCCTACCTAAAGTTTTAATGAGAGTATAATACCTCCAGCCCATATGCTTCAAGAACGTTATCCTTAATTATGTAACATGGGTACTTTACTGATATCTGTTAACTGCTCAAGCAGCTGTGGTTTTCTGCTTTTTTGCGCTGCTCAGGAGAAGCCGTGAGTTCAGCTTCCCCTTTTGGGGGGTTGCAAAATCCATGCCCCAAACAGGTGTGTGCAATCATGAACCACAGTGATGAGCCCAAACTGCTGCCTTTCTAAAAATTCCACCAGCCGGTGACACGGGCTGGTCAAGGTTACACAACCTTGTTTTCCACCGGTTATTTTGATGATTCATTCCCCTCAGGGAGGTGAATTTCTGCTGTCGTTCACATGCTCCTGTTTCTGATATTAGAGGGATTGGTTCCTCATTCTTAACTTTGTTTTTCCTCCTTTCTGATTCTGGGTCTTTTGGAAGGTGTTTGGAATAGAAGGGAAAGAAAAGAGACCTTTCTGCTCCTTCTCTAACCTGGCTTAGAGATAGCACCTGGAGCAGGTATGCCTTTAAAGTAAACACACACATATCCATGTGTCAGAATGTAGACACCTATATCTTGTTAGGGAAATAAACCCTACCTGGAAGCCAGAGGATCTGGCTTCTAGCCCTGACCCTGCCACTAGCTGTTTGATTTAGAGCAGGTCATTTTATCTATGTGAACCTCTAAGGGGCTTGTATCTGGTCTCCTAGTGAACTGCAACTTGGTGGTGATTTCTGTGTCATTTCTAAGGGCATTTCCAGTGCTATCAGTGTCTACATATCAAAAGAACAGTCAAAGAGGCAAAGTCAGAGACTCACCTGGAGACATCACTTTACAGGTGTAAGGGGTGACCACACGTGTAAAGACACACATAAGCACACAAGAGTTCATTTAACATTGCTCACAGGAGTTTGTAATTTCTGGTTACTGGACATTCTGCATTTAAGCCTGTGGTTTGGTTGTGAAAGAATGATTTCCATCATGTTCTTATTTTACTAAATAATGAAACTGAGAAAAGAGATGAAGTGCCTTTCCCTACAGTCACATTGATACTAAAGAGGAAAACTAGGATTCAAACACAGGTCCCAGCCTGTGAGCCAGTCTCCCTTCCAAATGTACCACACTGCCTTGCCACGATCTCTCATATCCCCTCGAGACCCAACATTTTATGATTTTAGAGTTTTGTTTGCTTCCTATCAGTTACCTGATGATATACATATTCCAGAAAAGCCTCATTACTCACAATACT
The DNA here is from genome assembly GCA_028646575.1 of Pseudocheirus occidentalis. Lineage (NCBI taxonomy): Eukaryota > Metazoa > Chordata > Mammalia > Diprotodontia > Pseudocheiridae > Pseudocheirus > Pseudocheirus occidentalis. The sequence continues at coordinate 206,857,785 of CM053596.1, forward strand.
TTCTGTACTCTTCTTTTGGACTGACCTTCAATAAAGGGAACTACTTTAAAGTGAATGAGAGTCATTTAGAGGCATGAACTCTAACAAAATTAAACCAGCCATGACTTTATGGTCACAGAATCACAGAACTTCAGATCTAGAAGGGACTCCAGATACCGCCTCCTCCAATCTAAACATGAAAATGGATTTGGTGACAAGCATCATTCAGCCTTTGCTGTTAACACTTCTAGGAAGGCATTGATGGATGCTAGAAAGGACAAATAGAAAAACTTATTTCTCAACTTAACTCTTTACTATTACATTACAGTGAGGCAGTATGGAGTAGAGGAAAGAACATGGGTCAGAAGCCAGAATATTGATGATCTAGACATCATTCTTTACCACCTGGCTATCTTTACTATCTGACTACTACGTAAGTCCCTTCTCTTCCAGTTTCAGCTTACTTATCTTTAGTATTGGTCTATGTGATTCCTGAGGACATTTCTAGATCGAGCAGCCTATGAATCTACATATTCAAAGAATCAAAGAGACTTACATGAAGAAATTATTTATTTATTTATTTGTTTGTTTATTTATTTATTTGGCTTTCTGGAGGGCAGTTGGGGTTAAGTGACTTGCCCAGGGTCACATGGCTAGTTTTTGTGTTAAGTGTCTGAGGCAAGATTTGAATTCAGGTCCTCCTGACACCAGGGCTGGTGCTCTATTCACTACGCCACTTAGCTGCCCCTGAGAAATAATTTTAAGGGTACAAGATGTACACTTGCACATGCACACACGTGCACACACATGCACACTCACATTCACAGTTCATTTCACATTGCTCAAAGGAGCAATTCACATTACTAAGCACTCCGCATTTAAAACTGCAACTTGGTGGTAAAGGAATGATCTACACCACATTCTTCTCTTTATATTCAGGATTGAGAAGTAGTTCTTTTCTTTTGACTCTGTGGGGTAGCCCAGGTCTACTGTGTTCTCTCAACAAAGAAGAATGGTATCACCGAGTAAGAAAAGTCATAAATCTCTGATTTCTTGATCCTCCTTCTATCCTTTTATGAAATATGTTTTCACACATGAAAAAATGCTTTCATGAGGAGTCATTCCAAATAGACCTAGTTTGGACAGCTCATGGAAGGCTATTATGAGGGAGTACTTGGATAATAGTAGCCACAGGTCATTCAACACAATAAGGAAATGATTGGAGAGTTTCATGCCTTCACTACTACACTTCTTGGTAGCTGCTGGAGTGTGGGCCCTGCAGGGGTGGTGGACCACTAAAGCAAAGCTACTTCCCTAAAATAAAATTCAGAAAAGATATATAATGAAGCAAGAGCTAGAAGTTGACCCTGTTGCCTTGATTGAGATGTCCTAGCCAAGGAAGGGCATAGAAAGTGGGACTTTCTTATCTCTTCTATCCAAGCTTAAGGCCTGGAAGAATTTGTAAAGCCTTGCTTAGGAACTGTATGTCTCTTACATTTTAATTTTCCCCCCTGATTAACCAATATTAATAAGTGAACCTAGCTTCTTCTTGTCCCAGAGTGTTATGGATGAGATAGAGGGGGACAGCAACTCCTGCTTCTATAATTGCATTGCAGTGAACGAAAGGCACTCGGTTTTTGCTAACAATCTGTCCCAATAGGTACAGACATAGAAACATAACAGAGGAAGAGTCATCATTCAAAGTTTTCTAAGCATAATTTTTATTATTTATTTATCCCTTCCTTTAAACAGATAAGCAAGCCACTCTCAGACTGTACTTATTGGAAATAGGAAGCCAGCAAAAAAGAAAACATCTCTGAAAAATCAGACAATCCTAATTTCAACAGATGATTGTGCAACTGAGTCTGAGGATTGCCTTTGTGAGCCACATCCAGAGGAATGCCTGCAGACAACGAAGTTGAGAAATTGGATGATCAAGAACACCAACATTGCCAGATTCTAAGAGAGCATCTGTTCCTACGTTCTTTGAGCTGCTGGGGCCATGATCACTTCTCTGTAGATTACATAGTCCTCTATACAAGCATTCAAATCCTTATCAAGAAAAGCACAGGCCCCAAGACTAAACATTCCATGGAGTAAACAATGTGAGATACAGAGCTTTCCAGGACAAGTGAGGAATAAAGAGGAAATCCTACTCACGGACCTATCTCTTCACTCCTTAAAACTGCTTTTTGCACCATCCCCACCAAATCTTAGGATGTTTTCTGAATCATAGGCTTTCTATCCTTCCATCCTGATCTCTACCTTAAACGTGTACCATTCTCACCCATTCTCTTCCACACCACCACCAAAAAAAAAAAAAAGAAAAGAAAAGAACCAGATAATTTGCCTCATCATGGAACTTTCTGAAGAAGTTCGATAACCATACTTAGGAGATTTGCAAACGGGGAACAGAAACTTTTTTTTTTCACTTTTGAATTAGAACCCCATGACCTTTGATTTTGCAAGTCTTGAAGGAAACTGGGTTCATGCCCATATGTGCAGACAAAGAGTCTTGTGATGGATTACCCTACAGACCATACAGTTAACTCCTGAATTACAAAAGAAAGCAAGTCTACCAATGAAGTGCAGAGCAACATTTGGGGAAAATTCAAGTCAGAAAATCGACTCATCCTGCCGCCATCCATAGTAGTGACCCAGCTCCTCTGATAATACCTTTTTAACGTCTGTGAGCAGGGCTTCTATGAGTAGTGGTCCTCTATGGTACTTCAGTACAACAGTCTAACTACAATTGTATGGAGGATCAGGAAGGATATTGTTATCCATTTATTTTTCTTAATGCTTTATTAATGAATTTTGGTTTTTTACATCATAATAATTTTCCAAGAACCCACTCCATGTTAGCTGCCTCCCCACAACAACTAGTCAGCAAAATCTCTGGAGAGAATAATCCACTGACAAATTATATAGCACTCCTCACCCACAGTCCATCATTTCTCTGTAATATTTTTCAAGCTTCATTGTATATTACTCTCCTGCCTGCACTCTGCAATACAGTCAGACTGACCTTTTCTCTCCTCCTCACACATAACCTTCCAACTCCTGTCTCCACACTTTTACATTGTCTCTCCTCCATGTCTGTACTCTCTCTCCTCATCTCTCTCACAGAGTTTCTTCCTTCAATGCCTAGCTTCAGCATTATGTTCTACATGAAGCCTTGAGGATACCCTAAACAGCTAGTGAACTCCCTTCTCAAACTACCTTGTATTTAATGACTAAGCACTTGTGTGTATTTTTTCTCTCTTTCTTTATTCTGTCACTTAAGTCTCTCCTGTGACTCCAAGAAGTAGTAGCATGCATAGCAGCCACATCCCAGTAAAACCATCTCAGCATATGGGCCAGCTCAGGTTGAGGATAACGAACAGGACTCAAGCCCAGTGGTGTCTATTGCAAGCACATGAAGACTTCTCTCAGAAGAATGGCTGCATGAGAACAATTTATCCCAATGGCTATGAAGCAAACACTGTGGAGCCCTTAGAGTTTGGTCAGACATAGAAGCCATCAAAGTTACCCACTGCATCACAGGCCATCACCAGTCATCCTGACTTTTGTCTTGCCACTGGACTTGAATGACTCTGGAAGAGACAGTGAGGTTGACAACTTTGTGCAACTCTACCTCACTTGAATCCTCTTTACACACAAGTCAAGATATCACCCTATGATGCCATTGTTTCTCTTCAAAAACAAAGACAAACAACAGCAACATATAACTTTATTGTCTTCCTCCCCACTCACCTTATAATGTTCATTCTCTCTAGTGGTGCTTGTTTTATTCTATTCGTATCCCTAGCACAATAATTGGTCAATAAATACCTACTGATTGACTCATTACAATAAGGAATCCATTCCAAGTATATTTCTTACAGTTTCAGTCTGGAAGGTTCTCATGGGATCTCAGATGGAAAGCCTCTGTTTTATCTGGCAAAGGAAAAAAGAACTGAAATGGTATAGGACTCATCTAAATTTCCTTGATTATTAAACCTTTTCTTCTTACTGTCTAGAACTTGAGTTCAACCTCAAAAAAGAGATAAAATTAAAGAGTTACACATCAATCTGTATATATACAGTTGAATCAGTCCTAATTCCACTGCTAACCTGGAAATCACTGCATCCCATCAACTTAGTTTCCAAGGAGTTCCCTAACCATCATTTTCTATGCAGAAGGTATTCATGAGAAAATTTCCCCAAAATATAACTATTAGGATTACATTTCTTTTTTTTTTTTTTTTTTTTTTGCTTTTTGGAGGGCAGTTGGGGTTAAGTGACTTGCCCAAGATCACACAGCTAGCTTTTTGTGTTAAGTGCCTGAGGCCAGATTTGAATTCAGGTACTCCTGAATTCAGGTGCTCTATTCGCTGTGCCACCTAGCCATCCCTAGGATTACATTTCTTATCCCAGATTCATTTGCTCACAAATGGTTCATGTATGCCGGTCTTCAGAAAAGCTCCATTGTTTGGTAGCATTCAGACATGCTTAGGATGTGGGGTGTGATGCAGTAAGGGAAAATGAAGTTCACTTTTCTTTAGAAAGCTTTAATTGACTTTTCTTGCTTCAGAGTTATTAAAAAGTAGTCAAGAATTTGTTCTTTTAGATTTTTTTTCTATTTTGTCCTGTCTGTTTCTATGACACTTCTCTACAGGCCAAGTAGGGCAGGTAGGTAAGAAAAAGGAAGAGATAAAGATGTACAGAAATCTCAACTACCCTCTTTACAGATGATTTCTAATGTACATGATCTGCAGATTCAATTTCACAATTGCCTCCTTTACAATCTCCGGTGGATACCCAGTGATCAACCCAAACTCAATACACCTAAACTCTTCATCTTTCCCTTAAAACTATGTCATTCCTACCCCACCCCCCAAAAAACCTTCTTGTTCTCTCTTAATCTTTCTACATATTAATCTTATTCCCAGACCTGATAAAATGAAAGCAACACTTTGTTGACATTCTAAGGCAGTGGTTCTCAACCTTCCTAATGTCGCGACTCTTTAATACAGTTCCTCAATTTGTGGTGACCCCCAACCATAAAATTATTTTCATTGCTACTTCATAACCATAATTTTCTAGTGTTATAAATCATAATGTAAATATCTGATATGCAGAATGTGTTTAAATTTAACATAATCCACAGGTTGAGAACCACTGTTCTAAGGCATTAATAGGAAATCAAAGAAAAGGCTGAGGGCTGAAACCTGGGCAAAACAAAGAGTGAGGCAGAAGCAGTGGATAAAAAAATCTTAAAAACTATTCTCTCTATCTTGGACATCTCCATCTATCCCAATTTTTCCTTTCCATGCCCTAAAATTGACTATCCATTGCTTTATGCTTTAGTAAATAATTTATAGTGCCCCCCCCAAATCGTCACAATGTCTCTTGTAGTTATTTCTTCCTTTCCATTTCTACAGCCAGCACCCCACTCCTCAACACATTGCACCTCAACTCTTGCATTAGTTTCTTAACTGGTCCCCAAACAATCTCAGAATCATGTTTTACATGTCATTTTCTCTGTTAGAAACTTTAAATACTTTCCCATTGCCTGTATGATAACATCTACATTCTGTAGTATAACAGGAGACATTCCATAATCTAGCCCCAAACTATATTTCCAATCTCATCTCCCTTCTCCTTCCCTCTGCAAGCACTTTGCTTTGACCTTGTACAAGAAAAGCCCCCAGCTTCTAGTTCTTTCCCCTTTAAGGTTGCCTTCCATCTACTCTGTATGTATTGAGTATGTAACTACTCACGTACCTGCTGCTTCCCCCATTAAAATGTAAAATCCTGGAAAACACAGTCTTTTTTTTATTTTTTTCATTCTGCCTCCAGAGCTCTGCACAGTGCCTGGCACCAAGAAAGCATTTAATAAATGCTCCTTGATAGGCTGGTTTTCTTCTATATATTACACAGACTGCATAGACAGAGCCAACTTATAGTGCTCTCTCTGCACTCTGCTTTTCTGCACATCCATTTTCTATATCTTTCCCAGTATTATCATGAGTCATTTGTGTATTAAATATACAATTTTACTTATATGTTTTATCTCCCCAACTAGAATATAAGCTCTTACAGAGATAAAGGGATCAAGTCATAGGTCTTTTTGCATGCTCCGGTGATAGCGATAGTACTCTGATATTTTGTTTTTTCCTCCAATAGAAACAAAGCCCCTTGAAAGAAAGGGCTGTTTTCTTTTTGTACTTGTAGAGTAGCAATACAATTGATGATGATGATGATGATGAATGTTGAGAATTATATTTCTGTTCCTTTTTTCTTCTTAATATCCTATATATAACCCTATTCTGATCTCACTTTCAATTTGCATTGCCTATTATTCCTAGCACAAAGATAGTTTGCTCATGCCCCGATGCAACAAGAGAGGTGTAACAAGAATGGAATAGCTCGGAGGAAATTTTGAAATTGGGTTAGGTAGTGAACTGCCATCTTAGAAATTGATAAGAGAAGCAAGTCAAAAATAATTTACTGGTACTTTGTAAAGTGGCAAGCACAAGACATTTTTGGCAATTCAATTACATTTAGGTTGTTTGATGGTTTTCTGAATGGCATCACTCCAGTTAGAGCACTCACTGGTCAGGGAGTCTATAAATGAAGAAGGTCAAAGCTAAAAGATTTCTCAAAAAAAACAAAAGATGTTTAGTAAATGAAGACCTGATAACTTTTCCCCCTTTTCTCCCTTATTTATTCCAGTAGAGTAAAATGAGTGTTCACAAGCTGTATTTGCACACAATTTTTCATTCTGAAAAACGCACTTCAAGTTAATTTGGCTATATCTGTAGTAAAACGTAAATGTTTGTACTGTGGTTTAAATTATTTGATTACTTCTCATTAGGGATCAGTGAATAGTGATTTAGTATTTCAAACACTTGAAATTCAGTCCAAAATCAGATTTATGTCAGTCCTGTGTTGGATCTGTAATTTAATTTAAGGCCACGACTGCAACTCACAAAACGAGAGGTGTGATCAGATTGCATATTGGGCAGCAAGTAGGAAAAAGAAGCTTACACTGCATATTTGACTCTTATCATGTTTCATTAGTTAAGGTGTAGATGGAAAAATTGCAGGTTAAAATCACACAACAGAAAAACATATAACTTATATGAAATCTGATATTTTCTTCACATAATACATGCATAGCTCAAGTACCACCTCCTACTTGAGACTTACCCCAATCTCCCCCTACTCCAGCTTAGTACTTCGCCTAGTACCAAAAACATTGAAATAGTCTTGCATTTTATTTTGCATGTACCTACCTCTGTATATGTTGTTTTTCTAAAATAGAGTATAAGTTTTTTGAGGGAAAAGGCAGTTAAATTCTTGTCCCCAGCTTGTTGAACTGAAATGAATGTTTAATCCCTACATAAATACATAAAAACAATAAAAACAAGTATTCATGTTCAATTAATCTCAATGTAAATGCAAGTCCTAAAACAAACAAAACAAAAAACAACCTTGGTTTATATTTCTTTTAAAGGATAGAAATTAAAAAATAAACAGGTAGAAAAAAAATTCTTAATTCCTCATGTATAGGTTTAATTTTATATAAGGAACTGAATGTGCAATTTCACTGGTATAAGAAATTCCTGCTTGAGATGACTTTGTTAAACAACAGAATGTTGGCTCTTTCTCTGCAACTTATAGACTTCAAGAGAGGCCTAGAGCACTGAGTTTAAGCAGCTTGTCCAGGGTCACATAGCTACCGTGTCAAAGGTAGGACTTGACCCTGTGAGGCCAACATGCTTCATCTCAATAATCAATAATACATGATCAATACCATATTTATTTCAGTAAAAGTCACATTTCTCAAAATATCAATCAACCAGCATTTATTAAGTACATTAGATACCAGGTGCTAGAGATAGGCATAGAAGGAATGAAACAATAAATTTGTCTATCACCTGTATTATTCCTCAAAACAATATCTTATTTCCATAATTCCATTGAAGTCAAAACCATTTACTAGGTTAATTTATTTGGATAATCTAATACCTGAACCTAATTATTTCTAGAATAAAAGGAAGTAACTAAACTAATAGGATACATCACTATCTGGCACAGAAAAGGAGGTGGATCAGATATCATTATATATATATATATATATATATATATATATATATATGTTTGAATATCTTTGGATGTATATAAGCATATGCATATTCATGTATCCATATGCATATATGTATATGCCTATATATATATATCCATATGTGGCCATACACAGACACCTATATAAAAGTATAGATACATATACATCCATTTATATCTATTTACTTAGAAGTGTATTTGTATGAGATAGAAAGATGATAGACAGACAGACTGACAGACAGACAGACAGACAGACAGATGGATAGAT
>CM053596.1:206872106-206904113 GCA_028646575.1 Pseudocheirus occidentalis
ATGTGAACAATTACACCTTGGAAATAGGCAAATTCCACACTTCAGGGCTTGATTTGTTTTCTTGATAATCAAGACTAAAGAATGTGATGGAAAAAAATGTTAATAAAGTGTGTCTAGAGCACATTTATTTTTTCCCCAGAAAGCTGGTTGTTAAAATAATAACTAATACACCTCTGTATAAGGGTAAGATCCCTTTAATTTTATAACTGACTTCCAATCATCCTACCATATGGTCAGAAATCATGGAGGATACAACAGAAGCATGAGACTTAGTTGCAGTTTTTTAAAAGGGGAGTCAAGATTGGTATGCCTAACACAATTAGAGCCTAAGAAGAGCGGTGGTTTGTGCCCTTGAGTTGCAATTCCTCAGATCGCTTCTGGAGGGCAGAGATTTTGGTTCTTTATCTTTCAATTTTCCTAGCACAGTGCCTGACACATAGTGGGAACTTAAAAAGTATTTGTTAAATTGACTTAAACCTTGAATCTGGATTTAGTAGATCTGGGTTCCAGTCCCAACTACATCATTCTTCTAGATACTGTGGGCAAGTGACTTCAGCCATTTGGGTCCTGAGTTTTTCTCATTTGAAAAATACTAGTGTTGTACTAGGTAATCTGCATACCTTGGTCTGGCTCTAGTACTAAGAGAAGGCATTTTGTGATAAAGATCTAATCAAGGCGGCAGAGGCTACTGGTGAAACTTTAGACTTAAATGGACTACTTTCTAACCCCTTTCTCAGTCACCTTCTCTTACTTTGAATGACTTCTTTTAAATATAAATCTCTACCATTATATTGTCTTGCATATTCACCTTCCAGTTCTTTCATTAATGTAGGTATTATCTTCTGGAGAACTGGGACTATTTCTTCCATTTCTCCTGCATTCATTATGTCAATCTGTACTTTGAGAATGTAACATGTTTCATTGTGAGTTCTTTCAAATTGTGATTGGTCATTATGTTGATCCGAGTTACTAAGTCATTCAGACTTGTTTGTCTTGATAATATTGCTATTATCATATAAACTGTACTCCTGATTCTGCTTTGTTTCTCATTTTTACTTTGCCTCAGTCATTCAACAAGTGTTTAAGTGCTATTAAGTTCCAAACACTGGGAAGACCAAAAGAACGGCAGGGGGAGGGAGGGAACAGGCACAAAGTCTGATTCCACCACTGTCTACAAATGATGCCTCTAGCTCCTTTGCTCTCCTTCTCTTCTTGATGTTCTACACTCTAACTTCCAATCTCATCATTCACCTTTCCAAAGTCATTAATGATCTCTTAATTGCCAAATCTAAGGACTTTTTTTTTTCTCAATCCTTATCCTTCTGGAGTTCTCTATAGCCCTTGACACTGGAATACCACTGTCTTCTCCTTGATAGTGATTTTCTCTCTAGGTTTTCGTGACCCTACTTTCTCCTAGGTCTCTCCTACTGACTGAGCACTCCTCCTTCTCCTTTGCTTCATATTCATCCAGCTGGCCACTCCCCTTAGCTGTAGATGTTCCTAAAGGTTCTGCACTGGGCCTTCTCACTTTTTTCTCATTCACTTTTCTCATCTGCTTTTTCACTTAATGATCTCATCAGCTTTGATGGATTCGACTACTATCTCTATGCAGGTGATTCTCAGACTTATTTGTCCAGAAGTAACCTCTCTCCAGACCTGCAGTCGCATACCTCCAACTGCCTATTAGACATCTCCAACTGGGTATCTTGCCCAACACGTTCAAAACTGAACTCATTATCTTTCCTCAAACCATCCCCTCTTCCCAATCTCCTATTATCACAGAAGAGATTGCCACCCTCCCATTCACCCAGGTTCACAATCTAGGTGTCATCCTCAACTCTTCAGTTGCTCACATGCCTATTCAATCAGTAGCCAGCTCCTCTCATCTCTGCCTTCATAACATCTGTCACATATGCCCACTTCTCTCTTCTGACACTGCCTGATCATCACCTCACTCCTAGACTATTGCAATAGCCTGCTGGTTCATCTCCATCCCTCAAGTCCCTCCCCATTCCAGTCATTTTAGATATACTTTTCAACTTGATCTTCTTAAAGTGCAAGTCTGACCAGGTCATCTCCTTCCAGCCTCCACTCAATCAACTTTTTGGATCAAATATAAAATCTTCTGCTATAAAAAACCCTTCATATCCTGGCCCCTTCATATCTTTCTAGTCTTCTTGACCCTGAATTATGGACCTCAGTTTCCTCATCTGTAAGATAAAAGAGTTGGCCTAGATGACAGCTTAGGCCCTTTCCAACTCTAACAGCTATGATCTTAAATATGTTTTAAATTTGAATGTATTCCTATTTATTCTTTACATACTTAGTTTTACCCTCCCCCGCTGGACTGTAAGATCCTCTGAGGACATCTACTATTTCCTCTAAATTTCCCCGTAGTGGAACAATGCTTTGCATAAAAGGTACACAATTAATGGTGTTGACTGATCAGCTCATCAGTATTCAGGCCATAACTACTAGCAATGTTTCTTTGGTGCTATAACACCTGGGTAACACCCAAGAATCACTTTATTTTGCCTCTCCATTGTTAAAAATTGTATTTTTTTTAAAGAAGTCATCTTCTCTCATCTATTTTCCAAAACATTTGAGAACCTGGCAGTAAGCAACATCAGCTTCTTGCATTGTGGTAGCAACAAAATTCTGCCAGGACACAGACATTGAACAAAGTCTTTATTCCTTAAAGCAATTACTAGTGGCATCAAAAACTATTGTTGTTGGGTCAACATAAGCTAATATACGTTATTTATCTCAAAGGTGATTTGCCCAAATTCATCTTAGTATAGGTGATGGTATATAAATTCAGAGTTTTAATCATGCCTCAGATGCTTACCAGGGTGTATGACACTGGGCAAGTCATTTAATCTCTATTAGTCTTGGTTTCCTCATCATAAACTGGGGATGATAATAACCCCTTCCTCACTCAATTATTTTAAGGATTAAAAGGGAGAACATAAGCAAAGTATTTTGTGAACCTTAAAGTACTATATAAAAGCATTATTAATAATAATTTAATAACAAACTAAACAATTAGACTTAAAGTTGGATTCTCTTCTTTCCATAAGCACTTCAATCACTTCAAAGAGAAATGGCTGGTGTTTATACAACTTTTTAAGGTTTTACATACATTCTCTCACTTGATCTTCTCAGCAATTCTCTGAGGTGAATGCTACTGCTTATTCTCATTTTGACAGATAAGGAAACTGAATCTCCAAGAGGTTAAGTGAATTTCCCAGGGTTATATAGCAAGTTAGTGTCAGAAGCGGAACTCAGTTCTATTTAATTCAATGAGCATCTATTCTGTTACTGCTTTGACCATAAGACTAGAGGTGCAAATATGAAAATGAAAACATATTTGGTTCCTGCTTTCAAGGTGCTTACTCTCTAGGAACACACACTCTTCCATCCCGTGACATTGGTGTCTTGGCTGATCTGCGAACAAGGCACTCCTTCACTCTGCTCCAGGTGTTCTCTCTGACTTTTCTCCATTTCTGGAATCTTCTCCCTCTTCTGTTCCAACTACTAACCTTCCTGGTTTCTTTTAAGTCTCAGCTAAAACCCTACCTTCTACAGGAAGCTTTCCTCAGTCCCTCATAATTCTAATACCTTCACTCTGTTAGCTATTTTTCTATGTATCTTGTATATACTTTTATTTGTATATATCTGTTTGCATATTTTTCCCCTATTAGAGTGTAAGCTGCTTGAGAACAAAGACTGTCTTTCTCCTCTTTTTTGTATCCATTGCCCTTAGCATAGTGTCTGACATAGTAGGCCCTTAATAAATGTTTCTCTTTTTTTAATTAACTGATTGATTTAAATCCAGATCTTCCGGACATGAAGTGACATTCAAACTATGCATGCCTATGTTTTAAATGGAGGCAATCTGAAAATCAAAAATTTCTAACTTTTTTGTTTTGTTTTGGGGAAAGGGCATTGTAGAGTTCGTTGTTAAATAATAAGAAGGCTCTTGATTCTAAGCCTGAGCTATAAAAAACAGATTTTGTTCTTATAAAATTGTTTCACTATTTTGCATTACTGAACATTTTTAAAATTTCCTTTTATCCCCCATTAAAAAAAAAAGGATGTGAATTCTCAAAAAGAGAATTCTGCAACTACTGAATGAGGAAGTACATGGTGGGAATATTTCAATAAGAAAAAAGAAATGATTTGACAAGGATTTCAACACATTCCCAAGCTGGTGACAAAAGGCATGAAGCCATCATGGCTTCATGGGCAACAAGGCAGGTAAACCCCTTGAATGGCAAACTTTCGAGGGTACATCTTCTATGGCCCTTCTCCCTGTCTTCCCCACTTACTTGCCTTCCTTCCCTCTGTCAGCCGTGTGTAGGGAGGAGGCGCCTGCTCCTTCTGCCAGTGCCTGCTCAGGCAGACAGTTTACTAATTTGTAGCTCAGTAAACCTTTCACTGCACTGAGCACCTTGAGGTTAGCACATCTCTAATCATTATTTGATAACAGAAATCTGTAAGCATCACATCCCTAGTAACAAGAACATTGTATCTTAGCAACCAGCCTTGATATTCAAACAATTTCATTAAAGCGTAGCACCTCTTAGCAGGTGGGTGAGTGCGGGTGTTGATAAACATTTATAACATCATCAACCATTGTGTTTGCCAACACTATAATCAGCATGACAAATTTATGAATTTGTTTACAAGCTCTTAGATAGCCAATCTATGTAGGTAAACTACATTTCAGGCAGGTTAGCCTATTAAAATAGGAGTTCCTTATTCACGTTGGATAGTTTTTGTAGAAAGCTGTCAACTTAGAAGATTAACAAATACATTTCACCACAGAGCCATTATTAATGTTTCTGTTGGGATTTCATTTTTAAATAGTGAGGCTGAATTTAAAGACTTGAGGAATAGGAACAGAAAGGAAACTCCTTTGCATTTAGCCTCATAGGGGTCATGTAATGAGAGAATTTCAACCAGCATTCTAATGATCTTATTTGGGTAGATAGAGACTGGATCTTTATAAGATTGTAGGTTCACAGGATTAGAGCTAGGAGGGACCTTAAAGGTCATCTAGTCCAGTCCTCTCCTTTACGAATGAAAAAAACAAAATAAGGCACAGAAATGAAAAGACTTACTCAAGATTCCACAGGTCATAATTCTCAGAGTTTGGATTTAAATCCAAATCCCTTGACTCTAAATCCAACACTTTCTGTTCTACCCTGCTATCTCAGTTGATGTATTTTTTTTCCCCCAATTTGGTCATCTAGAAATTTAAAGGTGTGCTGGAAAAAATGGCTAGATTTGGAGACAGAAGGACCCAGATATAAGTTCTACCTCTTAGAAAAACTAGTTGTGTGACCTGGGGCAAATCAGTTAATCTCTTCATAGGCAATTCTCTAAGACTATAGTTAAGAAGAGTAATCAACTTGTTTTGGTAGAGATAAAGGTCCTACTCTGGGAGTTTCCTATACCAATGGATTTCCAGATCTTGCCCCACTCACTTGTAAAACAAATAAACAAACAACTTCTACAAATTACCTTGAGTTTTTATTTTGATGGACAGAGGCTGGATCTTCAGATAAAGGTATGGTAGCTGTCTCTCATTCCACCCTCAAACCCAGTTAGTTGATAAGCTTCCTTTCAATCAGCTATCTACCTGTTGATAACCATAAGGAGAAAAAGAAAGTAAATAGAGAATCTCTTTTTGCAAAATGAAGGGACCTTTATAAACTATTACTTATCACAAATATGATCATGTATTGCAAATACGACACATATACACATATATAAGCATATTCAGAAAGATACTTAACTATCTTTTTCATAGATCTGAAGTTGGAAGGGACCTTAGAACCATCTACTTCAACTTCTTCATTTCAAAGCTGAGTAATCTAAGGACCAGGCTTTGCAGGGCAAGGTCACACAATAAGCACCAGTGGTGACATTGGAATGCAGGACTCCAAGCCACTTCTCTTTCCACTGTGCCATACTGGATCCCTTTACCTTATCTATGAAGTAGGTCTTTCACAACCATTTGTTTCCCTCTTACGACTATTTCAAATGTCTAGATTTGCCAGAAAGACCAATAATCATGTAACAACCCGTTAAGAAAGAGTTTAATAGAAGTACCTGATAGAATACTATGATGGAGGGCATGGTTTCAAAGAAACATGGGCAGATTCATATGAATTCAGGCATCCCCAGTGTTTACTTAGCACAGAGCCTGGTGTTTAATAAATGCTTGTTGATTGACTGATTGATACATTGAAGTGAGTAGAATACAGAGAACAATTAATAATGTAATGGAAATAGTATAAAGACAAACAACTCTGAAAGACCAAGGAACTCTGATCAACACAAAGATCAAGCACAATTCCAAAGGCCCCAAGAAGAAACATGTTACATACTTTTTGACAGAGAAGCAATAAACTCAGGAGTACACATTGAAACATAGGGGTTTTGGGGGGCATAACCAATGGGGAATATATATTTGTATTGCACCACATATTTGTAACAGGGATTTTATTTTGATTTCTTTCTCAAAGGTTGAGGGGGTATAGAGTTGGAAGGGAGAGAATGTAAATCTTAAAATGAAATAAAATACTATTTTTTAAAAAGAAAGTTTGAATATGTTCTTTAGTGAAAGAAAAGTAATATTTTCTGGTCAGGTAGTCAGAAACAAAATCAACATGCTCTTTATACTTGGGAGGTCCTTTAAATTGAAATGTAGCACCAGACAATTTATCATTCCCCTTTCATGTAATCTTTTAAAATAGTGCTTTAAATATCTAAACTTATGACTGTTTTAAGTGTTTCAAGGTACAAGCCACTTACTAAGATTTGCACCAGTCAGGCAGGTAAAAGAAAAACAAGGATTTTTATATGGTCTGAAATTTGTACCTTGTACCTAGTGCAGCCCTGGCAACCCCATCGCATCAGTGCTCTCTGTCTGGCCATTCCCTAACAAGCTATTAATCTACCTGCAATAGGTGAACTCCAGTGAAGTATTATCAAATAGGTAACAAACTCCCTTTCAAAGTAAAACCAGTCATGATGAAAAACACATTTGTTTGTGAAGTCATTGACCCCAGTGGGTTCACAGTGTTTAGCAAGCAACTCAGTTAATAATCAGCACCTGTATACCTGGTGCCCTCAGCCATAGATATCAAATGAACCCAGAAATTATGGACAACTGCCCCAAATAACTGAGGATCTGAATCTCAAAGTGGCAAATATAAGGTGGAAAATATAAGGTGGTAAATGTAAGTGGCAAATATACGTCAGAGGGTCCTTAAAAATATGCAATTAGCAAAGGTCATAATGAAGGATCAGAATAGCAAGGTGGCACAGTGGATAGAGTACTGAGCTTGGAATCAAGAAGATCCATCTTCATGAGTTCAAATCCAGCCTCAGATATTTACTAGCTGGGTAACTCTGGGTAAGTCACATAACCCTGTTTGCCCCAGTGCCTCATCTATAAAATGTCCTAGAGAAGGAAATGACAAACCAGTGTCTTTGCCAAGAAAACCCCAAATGGAATCACAAAAAGTCCGACACAACTGAAATTACTAAACAGTGAATGAGAATCTGACACATAGTAGGTCCAATAAACCTTTGCTACCTGGTAGATATAGGCTAGGTTACTTAAAAATTATATTTAATCCATTTACTAGTCTGGAGCTTTCTGTTCCCTTCCTGTTGTTTTTCTACTACCCAAGATATATAAGGGTAGTAGGTCTGAATTTTATATTTTGCAATTACTTTTTTAATCCTGCTTTAAACATATACTTTCAACTTGTCCAGGTTTTTTTAAATCAGTTTTTTGTCTTTCTAAACTCAACTTATTTTATTTAAAACAACATTGTCTTTTCTCAAAGGCTTCTGTAACTTTCTGCATTTCATCTGTATAAAGTTTGGGTAGGAAGGAAAGTCTGTTTCTTTCTCCTAAGTCTATTCTGCCTAAAATCATCAGAGACTATTTAACATCTTATTTTTATGAAGTCTCTTTCAAAGTGTTGACACAGTACTTGATGGTCTGCTTCATACATTGAAGCTTTGTGGTTGGTAAAGGGATGTATTTCAACAAATACATAATTGAGGGATCAACCAATACAATTGTCCACTCCAGAGATTTTCATAGGTATGAATAACATAGTTCCCTAAAGCCTACAGAAGGGCATTTTTGTTCCTAAGCAGTTTTACTACATACACGGATTAACCTTCAGTTAATCACAAAAATACAGTTAACCAGAACACTCCATTCCTCAACCATGCCAGCTGACAGATATTTTTCCTGTGCCTGATATACTTTCTTTTACTTGTATATAACAAAGATAAGATAAAGAACACCGTGGACCTTAGAGAATACACCTTGAATAGGAAAACTTCATTGCCCAACATAAATCTAACTTGACTATCAAAAACTTTAATATGTAAAGTTAGGAAGGCAAAGAAACAACACTTCCCTACATGTAGCTAAAGCAAAGCCAGATCAGCTGAGCTTGAGAACAGGCTCCACTGCTTACTAGCTGTATGTCTAAACAAGTCACATAACCACTCCAAGCCTATTGTCTCAGCTGGGAGATGCCTGAACTAACTACTTCACAGTATTTCTCTGAGAATGAAATGAGATAGTAATTACCAACCACTTTAAAAAAAACCATAAGGCACTATTTACATGGAAATTTATAAGAAAAATCATTGAACCTTAGAATTTTTAAAGCTAGAATAAAATAATCCCCATTTTCCATACAGCTCACTTTGGACTATGGCACATCGGGTCATTCCTTTGTGGGCAGGATCTTGGTTGTCACGTGGGTCACCTGTTTGACTGAGGTCAAACCAGTCACCTCTTGTAGCTTGATCCCTACATGGTTTGGCTGCTGTGGCTACCAGAAGACTGTGCCATGAACTCCAGTGTCTTTTGTATCTTGTGATCTTTCAGAACTCATAAAGTTATAATTTTGTTTTTCCTGTCTCCAATACTCATCTAGAGACAGAAATAAAGGAAGCACCATGTGTTCAGAACCACCTGGCAGCCTGAATAAAGAGATACGGCAGCCACAATAGCATCTACCCCCTCCACTACTTCTCCCCCAACCCAGAAGTTCATGGTATTTCTTTTTCTTTATCCCTAAAAACCACAAGCAAAAGAATGTCTTTTTGTATGCAGATTCACCTCCAGCTCAGCAGCCAAAAAGGCTTTTTATACATAGAGTAAATGGACAGGACATAGAGGATACCTGTGCACCCCTTGAAGAAGGGAGGTAAAAGATACCTTTATCAATGTAATCACATATTTCTGGAAGCAGACTGACCAAGTCTCCATATGGGTTGACTCCAGGATAAGCATGACACTCTCAAAACTGGCTCCCTCATCAGCCAGTTTCCTCTCCCTACCCCTTTAAATACAGATAAGAACAAGGAGACCCAGAGAAGTGATTTTGCCCCCTAAGTCCTCAAATTAGAGAGGTTACAACAGCAACAAGTTGTTTTGAGGAAAGGACTAATTTTATCCACTCTCTGCCCCAAAGACTATTTTACTTTGGTCATGGAGATTTAAACCTTATGTCAATATAGCTTCAGATACAAACAGCAATTCATTTCAATTCATGGATAGAAAATTCTGAGGAAGACTTTCAATTCAATAAGTTCTTACTGAGCACTTACTGGGTACAGGGGACCATGCTAGACACCAGATACAAAGATAAATAGGAAGGAATCAAAACCACTAAGGACATAAAGTTCTACTGGAAGAGATAGGATATGAATGTGTATGAGACACATAGGTAGCTCAATACCTAGATCACTAGGCTTCAAGTCACGAAGACCTGAGTTCAAATCTAGCCTCAAAAACTTAACCAGCTCTGTGACCCTGGGCAAATCACTTAACCTCTGTTTGCTTCACTTTCCTCATCTATAAAATAGAGATGATAATAAAACCATAAAACCTACCTCCATGGGTTGTTGTCAGATTCAAATTAGATCATAATTGTAAAAACACAGTGCCTGGCACCTAATAAAGCATCAAATAAATGCTAGTTATTATTTTCATTATTACAAGATGGTATTTGATAGAATAATGGGCAAAAACCAAAGTGCTCTATGAAAATTAAAGAAAGGTAGCACACACAAGTCCAGGGTTATCAGGGAACGCTTCCCAGAAAAGGAGGGGACCAGAGCTGAGCACTAAAATAAGAGGGGTCTGAAGGACAGAGATGAGAAGGAAGTAAATTAGAGGCAAGGGGGACAGCTTGCCTAAATGTTCACGTGTGGGAGTTGGCACACTGTGTTTTGGTAAAAGCTAGTAGCCTAGTTTAACTGGAAAAAATAGTTGATATGTACTACCCTTTAAGGTTTCAAAAGCATTTTTTTCATAAATTATCTCTTTCAATTTTTTTTAACAATATCTCTTATAGATACTATTGTCTCTATGTTACAGAAGAGAAAAGTGAGACAAAAAGGTTTAAGAAATTCATCCACAAACAGTTGCTAAGAGGCAGGATTCAAATCCAGCCTCTTTTCTTCATATCCAGGACTTTTATACCATAACACCCTTCAACACAGATTACTTAGAGGAGAGAAGCATGAAAATAAGACAGTAAAGGTAAGCTGACACCTTGCAATATAGAGGACCTAAAAGGGAGATGCCTGGGAAGAGGCTAACATGTTTCCTGAATTTGGGGAAAGCAGATTTCAAAGGGTTCCAAGAAAGCATAGTAGAAGAATTCAACTAGTTAAAACTTCACAGATGTCAGTCTAAAGGAGATGGGAAGACTTCAAGAAAAATCCCTGTAGAAACAAAGAGAAAGTATTTTGGCCAGAAGAAAAAGTGGTAATTATCTCAATGTACTAATATAGATTCTTGGGAAACTCATTCACCAACTTAAATTTTTAAAAATTTAAAAAATATATGTAAAGCAAATCAAAGCATGGACAAATAAAGGAAACTGAATATAAAAGCTCAGCAAGATCCTATAAGAATAGTGTCAGGAATGCCACAACTAATGGAAAGTTAGGGTGGGTGAGTAAATCATACATCATATATTCATACATGACAAGATTTTCCAACAATCAACCAATCTCAATCATGGGTTGTAGATAATGGACTTATTAAAGTTCCTTACACATAGAATTCCATCTCTGGACTCTACCTTTTTACTGTCTATACTCATATACCTAGAATGCCCTCCTTCCTCATTTTCACCTCCTGGCTTCCCTTAATTCTTTCAAAATTCTACTAAAGAGACTCTCCAATTTAACACCAAATCTCTCTCCTCCTCCCCCTCATCCATGCTGCCAATCCAGAATTTTACCTCCAAATTCAAATGACTCTTGATCAAGTGAATAAGAATCGTGTTCAGACAGTCTTTGAAAATATGGCTATGCCCTAATGATTGTCTCTTATGTTAGTTAAGACCCAAAGTAGCATTGACAGATTTGGAAGAAGTTGAACTTCCCATTTTTCCCCTGGTTCCTAAGGATATTCCCAGATTACCTAAAGGCAATGTTTACTTTGGGAGGTAAGGACAAACCAGACAAAGATGCATGATAACATAAAAAACCTAGAAAAGAAATTGTCCCATGCTTAGGAGAGGCTTCTTGAGGACTCCACAAATGGAAGAAAAAGACTTTGAGAAAACAGGAACTATGAGTTAGTCCTTTTCTTCATATATTCTCTAAGCTTGAACCCACTTTACCTCTGGATTCTGTATGTGCTTGTGGAAGAGTGTGTACCAGAATGTTCTCACTATAGCACTTTAGTAAATATGCCCCTACTTAAGGGTAGCTAATTTAAATGGCAATCTCAACTGATCATCTTGAGGGAAAGCACACCAGTGCTTCAAGTGAATGGCACAAAGAGAAACCTTTGTGAAGGCTTAGGAATACATACCCTTTAGAATCCTCAAGTAGAAGATAAAAGCAAATTCCAGGTCTCTAAATTCATTTGTGAGAGTGGGATTTGGGATAAGGACACACCAAGTTTGTGCAGACTGTTTCTATTTTCTTTTCCTTAGTGAATGGTCTTTCAACTAGGAAAAAAACCAAAAACCAAAATGGCTAGCTCAGAGATCACCCAACTGTCCTTGACAAATTCAAGTCAATTAAGTAAACAAGTAGCAAATATCTACTATTAAGCACCTACTAGTTACTACATATTATGCTAGGCACCAGAGATACTATGCCAACAAATGAAGCAACCTAGTCCAAAGAGAAGTCACTTTCTAATGAGGAAGATGACTACATACATAACCACATATAGAGTAAATACATAAACATAAGTTAGTTTAAAAGGGAGTTCCTGGGCAGTTGGTGGGATCAAGATCATGGAGAAGACAATGCTCGGGTCTTTTTTTTTTTTTTTGGTGGCGGGGGAAGGCAGAGTAATTGGGGTTAAGTGACTCATCCAAGGTCACACAGCTAATGTTACATGTCTGAGGTTAGATTTGAACTCGGGTCCTCTTGACTCCAGGACTGGTGTTCTATTCACTGTGTCCCCTAGAAACCCCAATACTTGAGTCTTTTTGAGAGATTGTATGAGGCTAAGGTGAGAAGATAAAGAGGGACTACTTTCAAGACATAGAGGATGGCCAGTACAACAGCATAGAGATGAGAGATGGAATGTTGTGTGTGAGAAACAGAGAAAAGTCAACTGGGCTGGATCCCAGTGTGGAGCACGGTGTACAAGGTACCATGAAGTCCCAAATGGAAACCATTAGACTGTGGGTTCCTTGAGAGCAGAGAATGGTTTGTTGTTTGATTTGAGGGCTGTAATTTTCTTTTTTGTTCTTTTTATTTTCATTCTTGTCTTTCTTTGTATCTTAAGTACTTAGCATGATGCTTGGTATATAGTAGGCACTTAATAGGCACTGGTTTATTAACTGACTAAAGAAACGGTACATGCCCTCTGTGAACTACATCCTCTATTACCGGGAGAGCTGATGAAGGTAAGAGCTATGCCACTGTCAACGATCTATGAAAGATCGAGGGCAATTGGAGAGATATTACAGACCTCAAGGTGGGCAATTATTTTCCCCAGATTTTTCTTAAGGAAAAAAAACAGACTTTTCAAATGACAAGTAAAGAAGCTTGACTTTCATCTCTGGGAAATTCTAGGACATATTATTAAATGTATGTTCAGTGAATAACTACAAAAGGACACAATTACAAAAATCTGGCATATAAAAATTATAACCACAAATATGCAGAAAACTGGACCAGGAGTGCTGACATATCCTAATGTCATATTTCCATTGGTCCTTCCTTTTCTCCTGAGGACAAAAACTAAAAAAAAAAAAAAAATGCTAGCCCCCCTCTCTAGCCCAGGCTCTAGGCAGCCTATTTTCCTAGACAAGTAGATGAGTTGGAAGTTGTAGATATAGTGTACCCATATTTTAGCAAAGTATTTATTAGATTTATCCACATTATCTTTGTGGGGAAATGGAAAGCTAGAAGATTTGGGAACTGGTCAAATATCTGAACCATTAGAGTAATCATTAATTGTTCCATTTCAACTTGGAAGGAACTCTCCAAAGGGAGCGCTCTAATGAACCTTATTCCATGCAGTATAAAGATTTTATTCACGATGAAGATAAAGGTAGAGATTTTCTGCTTATCATATTTGTAGATCATACCATCCTGGAGGGATAGTTGTTGATGGAAAATAGAATGTGAACTCCTTGACAACAGGAACTCCTTTTGATTTTCTTTGTTTTTATAGCACTTAGCACATTCCCTGACACATAGTTAAGTGCTTAATAAAGGTTTGTTCACTATTGATTAACTGACTATTATATTCAATAGCAAGAAAGAACCCTTGAGATAAAGAGATTTCTGCTCTAGGAAGATTATTTTAGATGCTATATGAAGATTGGATTTGGAAGAAATTGGAAGCAGTCAAAAGGCTGCTACAATATAATCCTGATAAGTAGTAATGGGGCAGCTAGGTGGCACAGTGGGTAGAGTGCCAGGCTTGGAGTTAAGAAGACTTATCTTCCTGAATTCAAATCTGCCTTCAGATACTTACTAGCTGAGTGACCCTGGGCAAGTCACTGAACTCTGTCTCAGTTCCTCATCTGCAAAATGAGCTGGAGAAGGAAATGGCAAACTCCTCTAGTATCTTTGCCAAGAAAATCCCAAATACTGTCACAAAGACTCAGACACAACTGAAATAACTGAACAGCAAAAATAGTGATGAGGCCTGACCTAAGGTAGTGGTAGAATGATTGTAGAATAAATCCCTACAGCGGGGGAGGGCTCAAGGGAACAGCTGGAACAGAGGCAATATAATCTGGAAAAGATCAGGACGTGATATGGAAACATGGTTCTGGGCAAGATGAAGTAAAAATTCACCTATCAATCAATCAATCAATAATCATTTGTTTTAAAGTCCTGTTACATGCTAAGCACTGGGGATACTAAAAGAGGCAAAAGACAGTCCCTGCCCTTAAGAAGCTTATGATCTAGTGGAGGAGATAGCATGCAAACAAATATATACAAAGGAAGCTGTATATTAGAAATATAGAGGGAAGGAACTAGAATTAAGAGGGACTGGGGAAGGCTTCCTGTGGAAGGCAGGATTTTAGTTGAGATTTAAAGGAAGCCAAGGAGGCCAGTAGTCAGAGAGGAGGAAGGAAAACATTAGCCAGAGAAAATGCCCAGAACCAAGAGATGGAGCATCTTGTTCCTGGAACAACCAGGAGGAGGTCAGTGTCTTTGGATCCAGAGTACAAGTCAGGGAGTAAGGTATAAGAAGACTGGAAAGACTAGAAAGGAGGGGGATAGCTTATGAATGATTTTAAATGCCAAACAGAGCATTTTATATCTGATCCTGGGGCAATAGGGAATCACTGAAGACACAAAGTCAGAGTCCAGATGCTTCCAGTGGGAAAGGATTGAGAACTATGGCCAAAATTAAGGCAGCATGGTCTAGAAATGTCCAGGAAATGGAATATCATGCACTACATCAACTTCTATGCAAACTTGTTTCTTCCTTTATCATTTCTTGCTGCTGAGTACAATGATTTTCAATCTCCTTCTATAAGATGTTATAATTTTTTTCAATTTGAAACCATGATTGTCATTAACTGCCATTAATTTGCCAGCTGGCAAGGGGGTCAATTTTTTCCTGACTGAAATGGTCTTCAAGCTCCTTAGACACTCTCATTGTGGTAATTTCTTTACATCAGTTACAATTCCTTAGGAAATGGCAATAATGTATGTCAATATCCTTTTCTATATCCATTTCCCTCTTTTTCACAACCTGTTTTGAATAGTTCAGGCTAAAGTTGTCATGATCAAATAGCGTATTTTATTCTAGCCCTTCTTTCCACTTCATGCTAATTTTGATGACAATTCAATTGATCTCAGACAGTTAATTCACAAATGACTCACACACTGGCAGCTAATTCACTTCCTTCATGTCATGTGAGCCAATTTCATTTTTTGGTGATGTTGCACCCTTCAATTTTCATTCCAAAGAAAATAGTTGGGATATATGGGCATGACTACCCTTTATACTATTCAAAGTACTTGGCCTCATTTGTTTTTTAATCTTTACTCATGTTCATCATGAGCACTAAAAGGCTCTAAGTATCCAATGAAATGATGCTTTCCATTGCTACTGGGTACATAAACCAACTCCAACAACTCTTCTATTTGTTGCTCCAAGAGAGTCCATGTGCTGTCTTTCTAATCAGCTACAATCTTCATATCCTCTAGTTTTATTCACTGTGAGAATGTCAACAGCATATGATTTAATTCCTCCAGTAGTACATCCTTTGGTGGTTAGCACAGTTTTTTTTTAGAATGTCAACAACAAAATTCATCACTTTATGGAAAGTCTAAAATGTTTTTAATTCTTAGAACCCCTTGTCCTCTTTTTCTGCCATGCTACTACCAACATTGACTATGGAAAGAAAAGATGGATATACAGGATATATAATATTCTCCACTGAATTGTAAGCTCCTTGAGGGCAAAAATTGCCTTTTCCCTCTTTTTGTATCCCTAATGCTTATCACAGTACTTGGCATATAGTAGGCACCCATTAAATTTTATTGGATGACTGACAGTCATGTTATATTTTTCTTTGTTTCATGGTTTGTCATGGCCAAAGAATTTATCACATAGTCACTGGACTGTTCATACTGAATCTTGTTATACTTAGCACTGGTCCTTAGCAATAGTCTGACACCAGACTCAAATATGTTCCCATATAACTAACCTCAAAATGCAGTTTTCCAGAAGGGAATTAACAATGAATTCTACTATGTTTTTTAGTTTGTTTTATACTTTGTTCAAAAACATTTTTGGAAACTTGTTTCCTTTTTGACACTCCATTGGCATGCTGGCTTGTGACACTTAGCATGTCCTGGTGGGCAGCCAAAATGATCTCTATCAGTGACTCACCTTTCTTTATAAGCCCACTCCTGGCAAAGAAGCAATTGGCAGAAGGATCATGCCAGATGCTCATCCCTGGAACTCTAGTGTGAGAATTCCAAACTCCACAAAGGGCAGATGAGGTGACCATCTTACATTTTATTTCTACTCAAGGAGTTCCCTGGACTGGAAAGTTGGGCCATCTTGAGGTAAACTGAGTTTTTTTTTTTACATTTTTTTTCCACTATTAACCATGGGGGAAAACCAGAAAGGGCACAATTTCTTTTCTGTTTTTCTTGGTAATGGCCCAAAGATAAAAAAAAAATTTTCAATAACCAAAGCAGAATTAACTGTCACTCTAGCCTACAAACCCCCAAATTCCCAAACAGGCTGACCTTGAGCAACTTAGTGAAAAAAGAAAGCTACCATCCTTTGGGAATGAAGGAAAACAAAGAAAAAAAATAATCTACAATGGTTAGTATTTCTATTTTCATTTTCAGCTCAGAATGTTGTATTTCCTGTGACAAGAAAGAGTACTAATGTAATTATAATGTTCGGGTCTTAAACCCAGACCTACCTCATAGGGGTTTTTCTTTCACTCAGCATAAGCCATCTGTATAGGGGTTTCGATCAATTAAAACAATGACTAAAACCTATTCTTTGTGGTTTTAATTCTTTCCTCCATTCCACTAGAGAACAGTAATGAATAGAAAATATATTGTATTACACAGAATCCTAGCACAGGAAGGGATTTCCAGTATAGAAAGTTACATTTAAAATACCATGAAATATCTACTTTTCTCCTCCCCCTGGGATCATGCACACCTCTCTAAGATTGGAATGCTTTTAAAAACTGAAGAAAGGGTCAGCAGATATCGTGATTGAGAAACGACAAAAACACAGGCAACCATCCTGCCATTGCCTTAAGTGTCTTTAGGTTACTATTTATAAACATTTTATCTGTTGCCATAAAACAACCATGAGACATATGTAGAAAGATTAAAACACCAAATGTTTTACATTTTTATGTCTTATAGTGATCTTTAAATTATGAGGGATTTTTTCATATCAGTATAATGTCTCAGTATAAAGCAGAAGACCTCTTTTTTGACTTGCCTCATTATGTACATACTTTAATTTTTACATCAAACCCTGAGCACCAACTATGACTTATTGCCAGTGTTTTTGCACCTAGGAGCCTTCCAGAGTTACCAGAAGTATCCCTAAAACTTCACAGAGGGTATCATCAAACCAGGCAGGCTTGTTTTCTTTATATATTCATCAAGTGAAGCATATATTTTCTGAACTCAGGCAGCAGACATTCATGGTTGCCTAGTCAGTCATGCCCAGTTTTCCCAAACTATCCCTCCTTTAGATAGTTTCCATTTTTTTAAATTCCATCCTTTGGTTATGTGTGAATATCTTTTACCTGAGGAAAAAAAGGAAAGAAAAAGAAAAATGAGAACACTTGCTTAAAATTAATTTCTTACTTTTCCCTCAGTGTAATGCATCTAAAGAAGTGAAACTTACTGAATCAAGTTTAATGACATAATAAATTCTTCCCTTCAGACAATGCTGAGGCTTAATTCACTAGTGCACTTTAAGCTTTTGCCTTTAGCATCTGATGGGTCATTAGTCTGTAATCTAGCAGCCTGACTACTTGGAGTCTAAACTAAATCAGTGAGTACCAAATCAGGAGTTTCTGAAATATGACCAGCAGGTCAAGTGTCCTCCAAAAAACTGCCTGGGGCATCCCAGATGGGGGATAGGGCATAACAAGGAACAAAGTAGGACAGAATCTGATGCCTCTATTGACTAAAGACTTCATTCATTCTAACTCACTAAGCAACAGTTCCTCAAATGACTTGACTTCTATTTTTGATGAATTCAGCCAGTAGGTCATGCAACAAAATTGGTCGGTGTATGCCAATAGGCTTAACATACATTATCATTGGGTTGAACATATTTTGTTCACATTTTTACCCGGAGAATCTTTGCCTAATATCCCTGAACAGGACACAATATGCCTATGGGCAATAAAAATAGAGTAGTGTGTCTAGCATCTGAACTGCTATGTGCTTAATAAAATAGTCTTCTTTATGCTCATTTGAATAATAATTCGATCACTCTAGTCCTTTAAGAACATAAGGTTCTATTCCTTCACATAGAGAAGGTCACAGGATCACATAATTCAGAGTCGGAAAGAATCTTAGCATTCAGGGTCCAAACCTGTCATTTTACAAATGAGGAATGTGAAACCAAGAGAGGTTAAGAGATTCAAGTTTTCTTTCCCAAAATCACTGAGGTATTAAGTGGCAGAGCTGGTAGTCAGGTCCTCTACTCCAAATATAGCAGTCATTACACTACACCATATTGTACTTGACAATTATTTTATTGATAGGGAAATATATTCAGAGAGGTTTTGTGATTTGTATAGGTCTTGTGACTAGTTGTAGAAGAGTCAGAATTAAAATCCAGGTCTCCTAGGCTCCAAGTCAAGTCATCTTTCTACTATAGCAATCTGCCTCAGGGTTGGAGGGACTGGATTTGAATCCTGTCAGACATTCATTAGCTGTATGACAAAGGGTAGGTAAATCATTCAACCTCTATGAGCCTCAAAACAAACAATACCTCTAGTGACTTCTTCAAGAGTTTGTTATAAGATTCAAATGAGAGAATGCATCTCAAGATAATCTAAAGTCAAGACAATGTGCATTTAGGCATAAGTACCCATTATGGACCAAGTCCTGTGCTACACCCTGGGGACATGAAGAAGGAGTGGGGTGGGAGGGGTCCCTGCTTTAAGGAATTCATAGTCTAATGGAAGAAACAATATGAAAACAAGAAAAATTGGAGATAATAGATGGAAGCAACTAAGGTTAAGGAGAATCCTTAACAAAAGATAAGACTTCAGGTAAAACTTGAAAGAAGTCTGGAGACAGAGACAAGGAAGAATAGTGTTATAGGCATAAAGACAGTTAGTAAAACTGAGTGCCCTGTGAGGAGCAGCAAGGATGCCAGTTCTCTACATCCTAGAGTTTGTTGAAGGAAGAAGGGTATAAGAAGAACAGAAAGGTAGGAAGGGGGCAGATTATGGAGGGCTTTTAACAATAAGTAGAGGAGTTTACATTTGATCCTGGAGGTTAAAGAGGGCTATTGCAGTATATTCAGTGGGAGGAGAAGAGGAATGCTACAGAGCCACATTTTTTTTTTCAGAAAAAAACCACAACACTTTGACAATTGTGTGGAGGATGGATTTGAGTGGGGGGAGACTTGAGGCAGGGAGTTCATCTAGGAACCTATTACAACAATCCAATCAAGAGGTAATGAGAATCTCAACTAGTGGTTGTATGAGTGGAGAGAAGGGGATACAAATGAGAGAGGTTGTGAAAGTAGAACTGACAAGATTTGGTAATGATGAGGGGTGAGAGTAAGGAGTGGAAAGTGACCATGAGGCTGAAAATGTGAGCCACTAGGATCATGTCAGCGCCCTGAACAGCAGCAGGAAAGTTAGAAAGAGGGAAGGAGTTTGGAGGAAAGATGATGAGTTTAGTATTGGACGTGCTGAGTTTTAGATGTCTATGAGGCGTACAATTGAAGATATGAGATTGGAAATCAGTAGAGAATGTAGGACTGGGGAAGTAAATCTGAGAATCAGTGTCATAGAGAGATTACTAAACAAAAAAAGACAGAGAGATAAAGGGTCCAGAACCTTAGGAGGACGTTCAGTAAAAGAGGCTGAGAAAAAATGGTCAGAGAGGTAGGAAGAGAACCAGGAGAGAGCAATGTCATGAAAACCAGAGAGAAGACAGTGACAAGAAGAGTGTGATTGACAGTGTCAAAGGCTACAGAGAGGTATTGATGTGGTACAGTGGAGAGAGGGCCGAACCTGGAATCCCAAGGACCTGAGTTTGAATCCTGCCCCTGCTACTTAGTATCTATGTGCTCTTGGAATGTCACTGCACCTTTCTAGGTCTCAGCTTTCTCATCTCTATCCTGAGGACATTGGAATACAATGAACCAGTTCTAGATCCTGCTTTTAAAAGTGCTTCAAAAACATTTAAGTGTTCTACTGATGTCAGTTGTCATATATCTTGAACTCAGGTCCTCCTGACTTCAGGGCCAGTGCTCTATTCACTGCACCACCTAGCCACCCCAGTTGT
The DNA here is from genome assembly GCA_028646575.1 of Pseudocheirus occidentalis. Lineage (NCBI taxonomy): Eukaryota > Metazoa > Chordata > Mammalia > Diprotodontia > Pseudocheiridae > Pseudocheirus > Pseudocheirus occidentalis. The sequence continues at coordinate 206,892,639 of CM053596.1, forward strand.
CATATATTTTGATAGAAAAATGTAGATACAGTTTGCTCCACCCCAACAACTATGTTAAAAGGTAGGATGTGTCATTCATGATCATCATATCATCTGATTTCTTAAGGTTGTCTCCACAAAAGGGTGGGATGGAAATGGCAAACCCATTCCACTTGATGTGGCATTTCTGTGGTGATTCAAAAATTCACAAGTATCAATCTTACAGCTTCTATTTCCCTCCAATGCCCCTCAAGTATTTTGGATGGTGCTGTGCACTGTAGACACTCCAAAAAGTAATTATTTTTGTTGAATTCATAGACAGCTAACATTTGATAGGAGAAATGGAAGGATAACTACTTAAGTTAATTCGCAAAATCCTCTTTGTTGTTGTTCAGTTGATTTTCAGTCATATCCAACTCTTCATGACCCAATTTGGCGCTTTCTTGGCAAAGATGCTGGAGTGATTTGACATTTCCTTCTCCATCTCATTTTACAGAGGAGGAAAGTGAGGCAGACAGGGTTAAGTGACTTGCCCAGGGTCACACAGCTAGTAAGTATCTGATGCCAGATTTGGACTCACAAAGATGAGTCTTCTTGACTCCATGCCTGGCACTTTATCCACTGTGCCACATAGCTGCTCCTAGAGTACTCTTGCCCCCTTTATTTCCTTTTCTGGAAGAACAAGAAAAGAGATGGGAGTGATTCTCTAGGAAATTTTGAACAGCATAGGAGGAGGGCAGAAGAGGGAAAGACCAGTACCTCAGATGACTTCAGCAACAGTAAGTGGAGCAAAAAAATCACATTGCCAGTAGTCAGAATTTAAACACCAGTGAAAAGAAATATATTTAACTAAGTATGGGAAGAAGGCAGATGTTAACAACCCCCATTCTTTCCTCAAAGCTCTTGTAGGTTGAATGTTTTATTTTGTGGTTTGGGACTTTGAGGTAGGTTTTGTAGTCAGAAGTTTAAAGTGATTGGAGCATTTGAAGTGGGAAGATTTGAGAAGAGTTAAAGGGCAATTGCTACATCTACAGCTAAGCAATAGATGACTCAAGATTTTTCTCCTTCTTTTTGTCAAAATTCAAACAAAATATCCAGTATTTCCCTCAGAGATAGTGACTCTTAATGGATGGGAATCAAAGAAAGCCCTTGTTCTATATATAGGACTGTTTGGCAAAGAACTATTTCAAGTCTGCCCATCTACTATTATGAACATTGGCAGGGACAATACTGTACCCACTTGAATTTTCCTGTATGGATAGTGTAATGCAAACAGGGTTTCTAAGTTACAACATTTCCCTCTTTTACATAATTTGTTTACTTTTTTCTCCACAAACACACACAAAAATAAATTATATAAACAAAGGAAATGTTATAGCTTAGCAATCCTATTAGTATTCCACCATTTATGCAGGAAAACTCAAGTGGATGAAAGATACCTATTATCTAGACTCTGATATACAATTGTATGAACAAACCATAGAACTTATCCAGAACAAAATGTTAATGGACAATGAGTTAGGCCCATAACTGAGTGGCAGGAAGGCAATCTAGCCTGCTTTTGAGGAATAAGAAGTTTCTTTAATAGTCCTGACATTTTCTCCAAAACAAAAGCCAAACTTTTAAGTAACAGTATTCTTCTGGTAATATTGTGTATCCAATGAGTCAAAGAATAGTACAATTTCTAAGTAATTCAGGTTGAGGTTCACCTAGACTATAGCAGAGAGGAGTACAGTGGACATGAGCAGGTTACAGCACATTAAAACAAGAAATTATGTAGAAGAAAGAAGACAAAGGATGTTTTCAGATGGCAGTGGCAAAAGCATCAAATTTGGGACAGGATCCAGATCACCCTAATGCAGCCTTGCCATTTACTACTTGTGTGATATCAGGAAAGTCATTTAATTTATTTTGGCCTCAGTTTACCCATCTGTTAGTAAGGGGGTTAGACTAGCTGGCCTCTAAGGGACCTTCTACGTCTAAGTCTCTGATTCCATAATGCTATGAACAAAGGAGATGGACTTAATCCACTACACTATCAACAATGTTAAGAGATTTGGGGAGTATCCAGAATTGGGTAGAATACAAATTGTGAATACATGGGAAGATACAGAAGAGTCTGACAAAATAGAGCGGTTTGGATAAACTGCCCCCTAGGAATGTCCATATCAGCGACATCACAGATCTACTCAAGTAGGAGAGCATTAAAAATAATTATTTTAATAACAAATTATTATTTACATATTAAATAACTTACAAGATTTGTTTAGCACATAACATTGTTCAGTCACTTCACCCCTCCGATCAAAACCTTTCAAAAATAACTTTGACACTTTGATCATCTGAGAGATTGTTGATTTCATCAATGCAGCCATTACCTCCACTAATGAAGATCAAAAAATCTCTCCATAGCATCTCATTCTCTGCCATTCTTTTCCACCTCTTTCAATAAACTCTCCCAAAACAACCCTCCTCTAATCAGCTGAAGACTTTAGAGTGAAAATGTAAAAAAAAAAAAAAAAGTACTGAACTTTAAACCAGTACCTGAGTTTGAATTTCAACTCTGCCACTTAATACCTGTGTGACTTTGGAAAAGTCAGCCTCTCCAGGACTCGGTTTCTTTCTTGGAAAAATAAGAGGATTTTGGGTGGCGCAGTGAATAAGAACACCGACCCTGGAGTCAGGAGGACCTGAGTTCAAATCCAACCTCAGACACTTAACACTTACTAGCTGTGTGACCTCGGGTAAGTCACCTAACCCCAATTGCCCTGCCTTCCTCGATCCAAAAAAGAAAAATGAGAGGATTTGGCTGGATCTAAGGTCTCTTCCAGGTCAAGATTGATGATCCTGTGGTCTCTGGTTCTGATTACATGAACACACACTTCATTTTCAAGGCATATATGTCTTGTAAATGGCCTTTGACCTCTTTTAGTTCTCATTCCCCCAAAATATGTTTTCCCAACATAGTTTTTGTTGTCCTTTGTCCCTGCCATCATATTAAAGTCAGTAAGTATAAAGGTGCATATTCGTCACTAAGAAAAGTTATGTACTATATATAAAGATAAAGATATACAAAGTTACTGAGTATAAAGATTGAGGTTGAAGGTTCTCATCAAGTGCTTCCTAGTCATGTGATATCATGGCAACAAAGCTATTAGTCTAAAAGACAGATTATACTTGGGTTGAATCCCTCCTTTGACCTATTGGTTGACCAGGAGCAAGTTATATAAAGTCTCCATGGCTCAGCTTCCTCATCAATAAAATGGGAATCATAATGCCTGGAGTACCTACCTCACAGGGTTGCTGTATCACATGGAAAATGCCTATAAAATTCTTTGTGAAACTTAGAGCTGTTCACAAAATCTTGGCCGTTCCTATTCATAGGCTGTCTCTGCTTCATCCTCGACAAGAGATATTAGTTTATAGCCTATGATCATTTTTATGGTGACTTAGTTGCTTATATTCATCATCAGCTCTATAGAACTAGATGACAGGTCCATGAAATAATGCTTATTTTTGCCTTTAGGTACATGCTGAAAATCAGTTTTGCTCAAAACTTCTCTGAAAACCTACAAACAATTCATTCTCCCATTCAGCTGTAACTTCTTCATGTCTTTTGTTTTCTTTTATATTGAGAACATAAATATGGATGTAACTCATTTCTTTAATTGACACCTCAAGTAATTATAGAATCTTCCTATTGGAATGAACCTCAGAGACTCTTCCTTGTATGAGGATTTTTCTCTACATCTCCAGCATGTGTTCATCCTCAGCCTTTACTTGGAGACCTCCAGTAAAGAGAAATACATTGCTTCTCAAAGCAACCCATTCTACTTTTGAATAGTTCTCATTTTAAAGTAGTTAATTTTCCCTCTTATCTCAAATCTAAAGCATCTTCTCGTCCACTTGTACCCAAAGCTTCTACTTCTACCCTCTGGGACAAAGTGGAACAAAAGGGGCACCCTGTGGAGAAGGCACCCTGGCATAGGGGATAGAGCACCCACCAGCCCTGGAGTCAGCAGAAACTGAGTTCAAATTCAGCTTCTAACACTCACTAGCTGTGTGACCCTGGGCAAGTGACTTAACTCCTGATTTTGGGAAATGGAGAAGAGAAGGGAGGGAATCAGGGAGAGAAAAGGGGGTCAGAGAAGGAGATCATGCTACAATGGAAAGTACATTCATTTTAGAAGCTGAACCTGAGTTCAAATACCAGTCAATAGGTTGTAATTTGGGCCTCAGTAAAAAGAGAGATTGAATTAAATTATCTCTAAAGTCCCTTCTAGCTCTAAATCTCTGATTCTATGATAATTCTAGTCCCTCCCTTCAGATACTTGAAGACAGCTATCATATGTCCCTGGGGCAACTAGGTGAGGCAGTAGATAGAATCCTTGGTCATGGAGTCAGGAAGACTCATCTTTCTGAGTTCAAATCCAGCCTCAGACACTTATTAGTTATGTGACACTGGGCAAGTCACTTAATCATGCTTGCCTCAGTTTCCTCATCTGTAGAATGAGTTGGAGAAGGAAATGGCAAACCACTTCAGTATCTCTGCCAATAAAACCTCAAATGGGTCACATAGAGTCAGACATGACCAAACCAGCTGAACAACAACAATCCTATGTCTTTTAGGTTTTTAATTCCCCAGGCAATACATTCTGTGTTTCTTCAACTAAACTCCATATGGTCTCAAAGCCCCTCAACACCATGGTGTTTATTCCCCTAGCTTGTTCAGATAATGTATTCCTTTGAATCTGCCCTGTCTTCCCCTATTCCCACACAAACATAAACTAGGTTAAAATTCTCCTCTTCCTTCATGGGTCAATTTAGGTGTTACCTACTCCATGAAGTTCTTCTGGATACCTATTCTCTTTTTCTATGCCAGCCCTAAGTGAACAGTAATGTCTTCCTCCTCAGAACTTTCACAGAATTTTATTTGCATTACTCTTTGTATGAGTTAAATGTGAATGTATCTTATCTCTTTCCCTCACCATTGGATTATAAACTGCAGGAAGCTATACATGATGTGCATATAAAAAGTGTTCAAGAGAAGTGTGTTGAATTGAATTAAGGGCTTGTGTTCAGATTGTGAACAATTTTACATCATTGAGGAAAACTGACATGCAGAGAGGGGGCAGATGTCAGAACTCAGATCTTCACAGTTACAAGTTCAATATAGTATCTCACACACCACATTAACTCTGTTACTGTAATTGCTTACTTCTCTGAGCACAAATACTCCCCCATTCATGATTTCTTTAGTGCCATGGACAAAAGAAGCCCAGAATACTAAGTCTTGGGTGGGTTAGAATCTGCAGGGGTGGAGCACCCACATCAATGACCTTACAGATCCTGACATGACTAAAGGTTATTGATAGGTTCCAATAATTCATACTTGTTTCTTTCTTCCCCACCCCCTTGAAAGCTAAGTATATTTGCATTGCATCTGAATACCCTGAGGTACAGGTTCAAATGAATAGTCAATTGTACCATTTAGAGTAGTGGCAGTCAACAAGTTATAGAAAGGACAGGAAGAATAGAGAAGTAACAGCAGCCAGAAAAGGCTGGAAATCCGAGAACGACAGTAAGAGTGAAAAAGGCAGATCTATGGGGGAGAGAAACAGTGGTGGAGAGATGAGGGATTCAGAGAGAAAGTGATCAGAGAAGGAGATCTGGGAAAGAGAGGATTAACAGGAACTTATAGAAGCCAGAAGGGTATCATACAAAGGCTCTAATTCAATTAAAATGTTATAAGTAAGACCATATTTTAAGGAGTCTTCACTCTTATTTTACCTTCAAATATGGCAGGAGAAAAAGGGAAAGTTATAATAGGAGAGTTGCAGCTACTCCGCAAGGCAAAGAGGCTGGACCATATGTCATATCAAAAATAAGTCACTTAAGATTTGCAGAAAATAATGGAGAGTGAAATGAGCAGAACCAAGAGAACATTGTACACAGTAACTGCAATATTGTTCTAAGGACAACTTTGAGCAACTAAGTCATTTTAAGTATTTTAAATATTCAAATCAGCTACAAAGGCCCAATGAAGGAAGATGCTAGCCACATATATAGAAATATGTATAGTATGGTATGTATGTATATGTATATATACACATATACGTATACACACATACACACAAATGTAGACATAATTGTGTGTAATAGTAACCTGTACGGTGGGATGGGGAAGAAGATAGGGAAAAAAAAGTACAGAGTAGAGAACAAAAGAAAACTTAGAAGGAAGCAAGGGAAAACAGGGTAACTTTAAAAATGATGTGTAGTATTTATTACATAGTTTTAAAAAAAAGTAAAGAGTGTGAAATGGAAATTCATGGTTTTATATTAAATCCTTTTATGTTGAGCTGTGTGCATGGAAATGTTCTCTCTTCTTTTGGTTCTTTTTGTATTTAAGTTGAAAATAAATTAAAAATTTTAAAATAAATCACTTAAATTGACCCAGCTGATAAAACCAGACCCTTGCCTTAAGTACCATTAGGATAGCCTCATAGATAGAGCCATTTCATAGTTTTGGCCTTATTCCTCCTGTTCACTGTTAGCCATTAGGACTTAACTTACTTTGAGTGTGTCCTGTTAACTCATAAAATGAAGGAACTGAATGAAATCATCCTTGAGGTCCTTTAAGCTCTGAGATCTTGGTAATTTTGTGAAGACATAATACCAATGGAAGTTCTAATTTTAGAGCTATTGAGAAAAACAATTCAAATAAAGTAAAAAAAAAAAAATAGGTCTGGGATCAGAGGACCCGAATTCTGGATCTGCTACTTATTTTTGGTTTGAACTGTATCATCACCTTTCCCTAGTCCTCAGTTTCTCCATTGTGACAATAAACAAAATCCTGGTCCAGTCAACCATTTATATATCCAGGTGTACTCTTTTAAAAATGTCAATCTCATTACCACACACTCACTTGTGCACTCAAGTTCCTTTCTTTCCCCTTTCTGAGATACTTTCAGAGAAAAAGCTCCCGGGTCTGGGCAAACTGAACTGGATTAGTAGTTAGACTCCCATGATATTAAGGGCTGCATTTTTACAAAACCATATAATCGGTTTAAGTGATTTTGTTTTCAGTGGTTTGATTGATTCTGTGATTGGTTTTCTGACTGAATTGACACAGCTGGCCAGTAGTTCAGTGTCTAGTAGGCTCTAGATAGGCGTAAGTTGAAAGAGGTAAGGCCACAGTAGTATAACATTGACAAGCTCATGTGAAACCACTGAAAATTTCAGTAAGGAAATTGAATTGATACAGCCTGATAATATCTGAAAACTATTTATAACTTTTTTAAAGTCCCTTTTAATAAGGTTAACTGCAGATAATACTGTGAAGTCATAGAACCCTTGTTTTATATCAAGTGGATCCTAAATAATCTCTCTAAATTCCATATTACTTGACTAGAGTTACTATTTCAGTCTATCAGCTTTCATTTATATCAAGGATTTCATTTATATCAAGGTCTCAACCAAGTGATTATGAGACAGCACATTTTTTTCATATAGATTCACTGCATGTTTTGAATATTTTGAATATTTCTTTTTCATTTCAATGAACTGGTTTTGATATGCCATGTCACTTTCATCACTTGGGTCACTTTCATATACCAGATTCAGAATTAGACAGCAAATGAAATACATACAGCAGGGGAACAAATGAGTCAGGCATTTGTTTCTGATCAGAGCTTTAAATTTTCATTTTAACTAAACAAAAAAATGAGGCTATTGAAAAAGATTGGTTTTTTTGTTTTGTTTTGTTTTGTTTTGCTACTTATTATATGACAATCATTAAGAAAAAATAGAGTACACATATACATATATGTACACATATATTACATATATACATATATTTTCACAGGAGTTATGATACAAAAGATGAAAACGTGGTTAAGCAATTAGGAATCATAGGAATATCTCAGTACTAAATATTGCACCTGATAAAGCACATCTCTGAGTTTAGTTTCAAATTTTGCTGTGTCTCACAAACCTGGCAAAATCCAATTTTTCCTTGTAAATTACTTACATTTGAAAAGCTCAGATCTGAAATGGAAGCATTTTAAAACCTCTATTTAAACAACAGTTATTTGTCTCACTTTACCTGAATCTTAACGAAACTCTGATAGTCTTGTTTTAGGTTTTAGGTCATCGTCCCAAAAGCCTCAGTGACCAAGAGGAAATGACACATTCTACATCTGAAAAAAATGTGAAGAAAACTCTTCCAGTTGATGAAATTAGAAGGCAGGATTTAAGATGACTGATATACAATATTCCTTGTTTTAGTAAAAGCAAAAAATAACAATTTTCTCTACTCACTTTTAACATGATGGCAATGAATACTGACTACCACTTATTTGTGTTTATTATTTGTGCAATGATTGTTATTCTTTCTGTGTCTTGAAAATGTATCTGAGATTCTCAGGTATAAAGTATTCTTAATCATCGGTGTTATTTTTTAAAGTATTTACATTGGCAAGATTTGTGGATGATAAAATTTTAATGGAAATATGAATTTAAGAAGATTGGTTTTGTTTTGCAAAACAGAGAGTAAGTTTTCAGACAAATTCCAAAGACATCTAAAAATAGTGTTTTTCTTAAATACTAAACAGAAGGTATATGGTGGACTAAATGTGCCTGGTTTTTAATAATAATATTTGAGTAGTGGGAAATTCATTAACCAATATTTTTAGTCACTGGGCTAATGAAGAAATTCACTATTCTCAACTAAGCACTTTCTCTCGTTCTGTTTCTTATTTTCTCAAGAGATGGGAGGTATTTAGAAAAGATTTAATTTTTTTTTATTGAACTATCAAAGACATTCTCTCTTCTGGGACCTCCTTCACTTTCTCACTCATTGTATGCTAACATACTTCACAGACAGTAGTGAAATGAACCCCAAATGCCAACTTAAGATTTGCATTATAAATAGACACAAAAGGATATATTTTTGAAACTTTTGGTTGATCTGGCATATCAAAGATGTCTTTCTAAGCTACTTCAGTCACTTCATTGAAGTGAACTGAAAGCATTAACTTAAAAGTAGCAAGGAAAATGGCATGCAGAAAAATTATTTCAGTGGAACTCTTCAGTATACTATATGAATATCCTCTCCTACTCTAAAATGCTTCCTCCCCTCCCATCTGTTTTCAAGTCTACTCCATCGGTATTGAGCAAGGTGAAAATCTGAAGTTCACCAAATTCTTTAGATAAGGAAAACAGATTGGACTCCAATGGGGACATTGGTTTTAATAGTCTCTCTTTAGCCAGCCATTCTATTAAAACCAATGTCCTCATTGGAGTCCAATACGTTTTCCTTATCTTGGCCAAATTTCCAAACAAAGCTTCAAGAAGGATTGCTTGTCAGCAATGGAGCTGACCTATAAGTAAAGTGACTTTGCTAACCTTGCTCTTGGCCCTGTATTCTCAGCTTTCACAAAACATTAGGAAAATGTATGGCCTTCTTCTGACTCCCAAAACTATGCCCTGCAACCTCCTGAAAAAAATATCCCCACTTCATATGTACTAAAAATTGCCAGTGTCAGGCTAGTTGATTGAAAACTGCAGAAATTAGTTATATCCATCCCAAGAGTCAAACACGAACAGGGATTTGGCACATCTGATAAGTGCTTCAAACTTGAACTTGCTCTATTACTCATTGTAGATATATGTTTCTCAAACTGGAGGCTGGGCCCTACAGGGAAAGTACCAGGGAATTTGAATGGAGTGAGAAAGACCTGAACCTTAGAACTCACTTTTTTGTTTTATTTTCTTTTGGGGGTCCTGGGGGGACAACAATAAGGATTAAATGACTTGTCCAGAGTCACACAGCTAGTAAGTGTCTGAGACCGGATTTAACTCAGGTCCTCCTGACTTCAGGGTTGGTGCTTTGCTCACTGTACCACCCAGCTGGCCCTAACAGACAGGGAGGAGGTTGGCTGGGGTAGGCTCTTCAGTCCACATTTCCTCCTCCTCCTTTAAGCTTTGTTGTGATGATACGTCTCCACTTGTTCTTTGATGATGGCGGAGTTCATAAGGAAAACCATAGGTTTTCTGTTTATTTGGGGGACTTTTGAGACTGGTGAAGCATGTGGAAGTTTAGGTAATCCAGTAGAAAGAGCACTTGATTTAGTGTCTGAGAGTTTCAGCCTCTTATTACCAGGATGGTTTTGGACAAGTTACTCCACTTTTCTGTTAATTCACCTATATAAAGGCGACAATAAGACTTTCACTCACTATCCTACAGGTTATGGATATGAAGGTTTATGGAGGGGGTTTTAAGCCCATGATTATATATTTAAAGTTGGAATAGACCTCAGTGATGATCTAGTTCAATCGCCTCCTTTTATAGATGAAGAAACTGAGTCAAAATGAGGACAAGTGACTTGCCCAAGTTAAGTGAGAGAGCCTGGACTTGAACCCAGGTCCACTAACTCTAAATCACACTATCTCTACGAGCACTGGAATAGTGGATCTGGAATCCGAGGACCTGGGTTCAAAACACAGCCTTGCCATTTATTACCTGTATGTGACCATGGACAAGTCATTTAAATTCTTTGGGTCTCTGTTTTGCTAACTATAAAATGAAGAGATTATACTAGATGACCTTTAGAAGTCCCTGTGAGTCTGTGATCTATGCTCCTATGAAAGAAAAGACATGAAATGTTATCACACATATGGTGGACAGAAGATAAATCCTTTGTCAATAAAGATAAATCCATGCCATCATCTCCCATACAACTAAGTTCTGCACTAAGCAGAGCTCCTTTCCTAAGAATATTTAATGCCACAGTGAGCATTTTCGTTTTCATTATATTGTTTTGTGAGTTAAGGAGTATACCTTGGATTGTACCGGAATGACCATAGGTGTCCAATAAGGACATCGCCACTCCTATACAACAATGCAAAATTGTGTATAGTTCTTTAAATCTAATAGCAAAACTCATCATATGTGATAACATGTAACTATTCTCCTGTTTGCTCTTAATTTACTATTTCACTAGATATTCAGAGCGAGGAGCAGTAATCTTCAAGTAAAAGAGATTTTGTCAGCTGTTTCTTGAACGTATATTATCCTCAGTAGCTACATACAATTTTTCCTCATGGTCACCCTCCCCTCCCTGCCCCCATGCACTGCCTCATAAAAAAGAACATGAAATTTACAAAAACTTGGTAAAATAAAATTAACAGTAAATTGTGGATAATGCTGAAGAAGGGAGATGCTAGCTCTGACATTTAGCAATGTGGAGTTTATTAGGACAGAGGTACATCTGTTTCAAATTAAGGAACAGAGTGTGTGATCATTTTAACTTCAGAAATGGAATTCATTTTTCTTAGGTGGTTCAAGATGTATAGATAAGATATTGGATGTAGGTGGGTAAAGATATTGTCTCCCCCACCTGCCATAATGTCTAATTTGTCCTCTCAGTTAAGCTTCTAAGTTCCCTATACAATGCTTTCTCTCTCTCTCTCTCTCTCTCTCTCTCTCTCTCTCTC
>CM053596.1:206904613-206941161 GCA_028646575.1 Pseudocheirus occidentalis
ATCACACATCCACAGACTGTATTGAATTTATTGTCCTTCCAGTGGGGGTGGGTGACAAGGGAGGAATCAAAAGAATCTAGAATTTAAAGCTCTGCAATACTAGCAACTAGGAATTAAGATATACAGGGGCTGGGATGGGGAGACCCTCCCTGCCCTACCAGAAAGTAAGAGAGCAGAGCAGGGGAGGGACTTTACAGTGGGATTGCGGTTTTAGGGTTGGGGTAGGGGAAAGACATGGAAAAAAATTTGTAATTCAAAAATCTCATGAAAATGAATGATGTAAACAAGAAACAAATAAAATTTATTATTTAAAAAAAGTGCTTCTAATCTATGAACAGAGAAATGTTGATACCAGTTGTTGTTGTTGTTCAGCCATGCCCAACTTTTAGTGAGTCCATGCACTATAGTATGACAGGCCCTTCTGTCTTCCACTGTCTCCTGAAGCCCATCCAAACTTACATTCACTACATTTCTGTGACACTATCTCTCTATCTTATCCTCTGCTGTCCCCTTCTCCTTTTGCTTTTGATCTTTGCCAACATCAGGGTCTTTTCCAATGAGTCCTATTTTCTTGTTGTGTGGCCAAAGTATTTAACCTTCTGCTTCAGCATTTGACCTTCCAAAATGAATAGCCTGAGTTAAATTAGTCTTTAAGTATTGACTGATTTGATCTCTTTACTGTCCACAGGACTCCCAGAAGTCTTCTCCAACAGCACAATTTGAAAGCATAAATTCTACAATGCTCAGCTTTCCTTATAGTTCAACTCTCACAACCATACATTCCTAATGGAAAAACTGTAATTTTAACTATATGGTTAACTATATTAACTTTGTCAGCCATTATTTATCTACTTTTTAATATGCTGTCCAGATTTGCCATAGCTTTTCTTCTAAGGAATTAGTGTCTTTTAATTTCATGGTTGTAGTCATTGTCTATCATGATCTTTGAGCCCAAGAAAATAGAATCTGACACTGCTTTCATTTCTTCTCACTGTGTTTGCCAGGAAGTAATGGCACCTGTTGCCAAGGTCTTAGGTATTTTTTATATTAAGCTTCAAGCCAGCTTTTACAATCTCTCTTTCATCTTCATCAGGAAGCTTCTTAATTCCTCTTCACTTTCTGCCATCAGAACAGTATTGTCTGCATATCTGAGATTTTTGATATTTCTCCCAGCAACCTTAATTCCAACTTATGATTCATCCAGCCTGGCATTTTGCATGATGTATTCTGCATATAAATTAAATAAATAAGGTAGCAATATACTACTTTGTCATACTCTTTTTCTAATTTTAAACCAATTAGTTGTTCCATGTTCAGTTCTAACTGTTGCTTCTTGTCCCACATTGAGGTTCCTCAGGAGGCAAGTAAGATGATCTGGTACGCCCATCTCTTTAAGGATTTACCACATTTTGTCATGATCCATGCAGTCAAAAGCTTTAGTCAATTGTTGTCAATAAAGTAGAAGTAGATTTTTTTTTCCTGGAATGCTCTTGCTTTTTCCATAATCCAGAGAATGTTGGCAATTTGGTCTCCAGTTCCTCTGCCTCTTCAAAAACCAACCTGCTTCTCTGGTAATTCCAAATTCACATATTGTTGAAGCCTAGCATGCAAAATCTTAAGCATAACCTTGCTAGCATGTGAAAAACTATATATATATTCAGTAATTTGAGCATCCTTTGACAGATACCAGTTAGGTACTTGTTTATGCCCCAAATCACCTCTCCAAACACAGAATTTAGCTATTGGAACTACATTCAAATTTGTAAAATATTGCTAAAATTAAATGTCATCAGAAATGATTTTTTATTAGTCAAACTATGCCCTTGTTTTGAAGTTTTTGTGTATTTACAAACACTTCACATGTGCTCAATGTATTCAGTAAACTGGCAACTCCCCATCTAAAAACTTTAATACAATAATAAAATCATTAAATCTCAAAATTACAAGAAATCTCAGATATAATTCAACCTAACCCAAATTTGGACAAGAGTCCTCTCTCCAACATCCCTGACAAATGGTTGTTCAATCTCAACTTAATGAGCTCCAATGACACTGAAATTATTTCCCCAAACTTCCTATTCTACTTTTTAACATCTCTACTTGTTTTTGTAGGAAGCTTTCCCTTCTAACCTGCCAAAATCTGCCTCTTGAGAGCTTCCATTTTCTACCTAGATTCTAGATCACTCTGTGGAGACCAATCAAAACAAGTCTTCCTAATAATCCTTCAAATGCTTGAAGAGTTATCATATCTCATCTAAGAAAGCTACTATGACTTTTCTCCAGAATTAACATCCCCTGTTCCTTAGACCTCATAAAACATGGTGTTTAGCATCTTTAATATCTTGTTCAAGTTCCCCAGGACATGCTGCAGTTTATTTCCTACTATGAGGCACAATCTAACTCTGAACCACAGGATCATGGGATCCTAGATTTTTGAGCTAACAGGATCTTGGAGACCATTGAATACAATTCCTTCATTTACATCTAAGGAACTGAGTTCCAGAGACATTACATGATCTGCACAGGATACATAACCACAGCAAATATCTGAGGCAGAATTCAAACTCAAGTTTTCTTGACTTCAAGTCCAGCGTTCTATCCACTAATGGCACCCAACAAACTGAATAACTGAAAACAATATGTTTCATTCACTATTGAAATTTATAATGAGTTCAGAAAAAATACGTTTGTTCTGACCAAAGCAGAATTCAATGGAACTATCACCTTTCTCTTCCTGGGTACTATTTCTTCAAGCCCTAAATAACATTCTTCCTACCCCTACCCTTTCCATATTCATTTTCCTTCTACTTATCAGGTTGTCCCTCACTGCCTATAAACAGTACAGACCTAATTCATCCTCTAAAACCTTCATTTGCTTCTTCCAATCCCATATCTATCCTCCCATTCACTATCAAACTCCTTGAAAGAACTCTTCATAGTCTCTTCATTTCCTTCCCACCTACTTACTTCTCAACCCCTTGTAATCTGGGTTCTGGTTCCATCATTCTATTAAAACTGTTCTCTCCAAAGTTATCAACAAACTACCAAAATGTGTTTTTTTTCTTCTTAGTCTTCATCCTCCCCAACCTCTTACACAGCTTTTGACATTGTTGAGCCCTTAATTATTACCCTCCTACCTCACTTCAGTATTCTCACTCCTCTTTCAGCTGCTAGTGACACTGCTCTTCCTTGTTCTCCTTTTGCCTTTTAACATCTCACTTGTTGAAACATTATCCATCTCCAAATACTCATCTCCAAGGTTTTCTTATGAACCTTTTCTTCTTTCTTTAGATTATGGAAGGAAACATAGAAATTGTTCCTCATATCCCTACAGGTTGCAAAAGTTTAGCACCTACCAGGAAGCTAGCAAGAAATGAACTGGTGGTTAGAAGTATACACCAGAAGGTTGTTCTCTCTATATATAAATGCAGACCTCAAAATATCGTGGAGAGCTCAAAATTAATGAATCATACTGCATCTAGAACTCTACCACAGACCAAACTATAGTCCACAATTGCACAGACTTATCCATATAAAGTTAAGTGTTTTTCATGTATGTATCCATACTAAATTCTCCATCTGGAAGCTACATGGAATTAAAGAAAAACTTTAAAAAATTAAATAAAAAATTAAAAATCTTTTAAAATAAAACCTATAAGAAGAAATATAAAAAAACACATGGGAACAGGAAGAGATACATAACAAGCCTATCATCCTATACGCCATTGAAACTGTAGCAGGATAGTTTCAGTAAGTCTACAGAAGATGAATTTTTATCTTTTATTTTAATGTGACTTAAAAAGGAGTTATCTTTATCCATTTGTCCATTAGTCAAGAGAGCACTAATATTTTTAACAGCAGGATAATATCTTTTCCCAAGACTGTTTTTATCAGAACTTTACTGGACAAATAAGGACAATTTTTCAATAATAATAATAATAATAATTACCTTTATCTAAATTTAACCCATTGTTTATGTCATAAAGATGCATATATATATATATATATATGTTTCACATATAACAATAAAGAGAACCATTGCCCACAACCACCCCAATATAAGATTGATAACAAAAATTTAAGAAAAATGTTTTTAGTAGATGTCACCATACCAAATATTCATACTCTTCAAACCACAAGGACCAAAGAGCACACAACTGCCAAACCATACGGAATTTTTTAGAAGTTACAAACTATAGAGAATTAGACAAAGACATTAAAACAAAGGATTCTGTGTAAGGAGAATATCCTTCCAGGCCATCAACCTACTAGTACTTACAAATAACAGAATATTAAAGGAAGACATTAAAACAAGGATATTATGTCTGAGGTCAGCATTATCCCAGTCTTCCAGCCTAGTAGCAACCTGGTCAAAAAATGGAAATATGGTTATTCTGGTAGTATTTGTTCCTACTGGATACATGCTGGCTTACTCACTACCCCCCTAAGTGTTCACAAACCATTCTTTGAATAATGTATTATTTTGTCAAGAAAGAAAGTGAAACTCACAGCTTTATAGTCTGAAAAAGCTGTCTTCCTCCTTTTTTTGAAAACTGGGCCAAGACCACTATTACTTGCTTCTCCACATTTTTTTCAAAATTTCTGATGGCAAATTAACAACACATATATAATGTCTTTCAGTACTCTACAATAGTTTAGCTAAGCCTAGGTTATACTTTTCCTTAAATGCCCTGAAAAAAAGTAAAAGTTAGTGGATTTGGGTTTGAGACAGAGCTCTGAGTGACCTTGGATAATTCATTTCATTTGGGGGGTCCTCAGTCTCCTCATTCATAAATGAAGTAATTGGACTAGATTATTTCTAACCTCCTTCTCAGATATAAATCTGTGGTTATTTCCACTATGCTTATTTTCTACTCTTCATTATTAATTTGTGTTTTCCATTTCCCATGCTGAAGATAATTTTCCTTTGGAAAGGAAATAAAAATCGAATAGTTGCACCTTCTGCTATGTGCCCTACCCAGGCCAAGCAGCAGGCCTGTCTTTTGATCTTCTTCTTGTCCCAAATATAGCTTTGTTTTCCTTAACACTCATCACAAGTCTCACTCTGGCCTAGATCTGCACATCCGCGATGTTATTCTTAAATGATACGTTCTCACTTATCTGCCCCACTATCATTTTATGCACATCTTTAAAATACACATTAGCTAATGAATCCAAAGTACATCCATATCAATTTCTTTATATATTTCTCCCTTCTCTCCCTCACTGAAGTAGAATGCCACTTGAGAGGGCTTTGAACTAGCCCACTGCCCCATAATTTGCATGGAGATTAATAACAGTAGCAGTAAAAAAAACATGCTCTCTACAACAGTGGTGTCAAACTCAAATATTAATGGTTCCTTGCAGCCACATAATGACTTAGAAAACCACAAATTATTATTGTCTATGTCATCTTATATTTTTATTTATTTCATTAAACATTTCTCAGTTACCTTTTAATCTCATTTGCACCATACTCCCAGAGTTTGGACCCTCTGTCCTAGCCAATGGGGTGTATGGAAGTTTAAAGAATGGGCCACATGATAAACAGCTAGGCTTAAAATTTACATGTGTCACTGTGTATGATATACTTCATTTATACTTGTTCCTTATCTCCCCACAATGGACTTTTATATTTTAAAAGCTGGAACTTCCACCTTGTGAACCCCTGCTTTAGATTTCATCATGAATCTCTGGTGTGAGTTCTCTTTTTGTTTTTGACTTCTTCCTCTAACTTCTTCCTGCTAATGAGCTGGTATGTGGCTGATATCACCAAAGAGTCCCAGGCATCTGAATGTTATCTGCTCTGAAACTTTACTAGCATCCCTTCCTTCCTGTTCTTCCCCTCTCATTTCCTAGGATGGGGGAGTATTTGAATTCTTACTAAAGATCAATTAGTCATTAACAATTTATTAAGTACCTACTA
The DNA here is from genome assembly GCA_028646575.1 of Pseudocheirus occidentalis. Taxonomy (NCBI): domain Eukaryota; kingdom Metazoa; phylum Chordata; class Mammalia; order Diprotodontia; family Pseudocheiridae; genus Pseudocheirus; species Pseudocheirus occidentalis. The sequence continues at coordinate 206,910,540 of CM053596.1, forward strand.
TGTAATAGAAACCATAATAGCCACTGGGGTACAAAGACATGAATGAAAGGGTCCTTGCCCTCAGAGAGAAGCATTCTACATTCAGACACATGTATTTTATATAAAACAAACACAAGGAAAAAGTTGGCAAGTGAAAGGGAGTCACTAGCGGCTGGAGAGATCAGGAAAGGTTTCTGGTAGGAAGTTATCCATGAGGTAGGCTTTGGAGAAAATGAGGGCTTCTAAGAAGGATAGGATACAAAGGTATGGGGATACATTTGAAATGTAATGGGTAAGGACTTAGAGAACAGACGTGAATCCTGTCCAGCAACACTCTGTTCAACCACAGCCTAGACCCTGCCAGGCAGCTAAACCATATGGGACAATATATTGCTAGAATCTTAGGACACAAAAGCCTACCTATGCTTTATCTGAATGCTACCCTTTGAAATCTGCTTTCCCACACCTAAGACATATATCAAATCCATGTGCATTTTTTTCTTGTCAAACAAGTCATTTCTGACAGAGAAGGGTAATTTCCTCCTGAGGTTTCTATTCTTGCTACATTAGCCAAGTCACTAGTCAGAACTAGACATTCTGATTCTTGATTCTGAATCCAGAAATTGGTCAGAACCAGGAATTTTCTTTCCAAGAAGCTTTCTAGCTTAGATTCTACATTCCAATCAAGATCTACTTAGAAACTTAACAAATATTTGCTGAATTGGATTGAAGTAGCTCCTCGAGCTTCAATATATCAGTCCTGTGTCACATTCTTTTGCTAGATAATTAAGGGTGGTATTTAAATAAACCAGGAGTTAATAAATGTCTCAAGGAAAATCCTACTTTAATTCTTCATCATAGCAGAAAGGCGACCTTTAGAACCTGAAAGTTATGGCAGCAGAAGGGTAAGGTTAGGCCACTTTCACCAGGTGAAAATGGTTTCTAGTATGGATTTAGCTAAGGACCATGTATCTGTGAACTGAGGAAAAGCTTATAAAAGTTGAGAAAGACCAATAACCATATTTAATTTTTTTAGTCTCAATAATTCATGAAGACTACCTACTGAGTCAAAAAAGGGTTTTGATCTCTGTCCATGGAAGGAGTATTCACAATTGAAAAGAAAAAGCCCTCAAAATATAATCCTAATTGGTCAGCTAATATGTTACCTACCCAACTAGGTAGCATAATTATTAAATATATACTGATCAAGAAGGCCCCTAAGAAATGTCAGCAATGGTGAGAATTTCAGACCAGTCAGTGAGATATTTTTGGTCAAGTGGGTCTATTGACTCAAATAACTCCATGTAGGCAGCTGTCTACTTGCCTACAAGTAGGCTCTCAAGGATGCCTTTATCCGTCCCTAAAATTCCCCTCCCTCCATATTCTTCCCCAAGCATCTCCTTCAAGCTCAGTTTACTTTGAAAGACTTCACCTGGCTCCAATCTTTCCACTCATTCCATCTCTAGATCAAGAAAGCTATAATTAAGCTTTTACTTGCTTATAAATTTCTGTGCATACATTCTGGTTATTGTTAAGTGTAGGGACCACGTATACTATGACTCTTACCATTCTGAGTTCCAAGTACAAGACTTCATAAATATTGAGTGCTCTTTTCACATTCTTATTTAATTGACTTTAATTATGGTGCCTTCATAAAAGAATCACATGACTACAGTATCACAGATCACAGATCTAGAACTGGAACAGATTTCAGAGGGCATTGAATCCAACATCCTACTTTCACATATTAGGCTACTAATATGTAAAGAAGTCAAGTTGCCTAACATCCCATGGGTAATAAGCAACAGGAACCCAGTTTCCACCCAAGTCCTCTGATTCCTTCTGCAAGTAAACCTTTCCCAGTTCTCCTTAATTAGCATCTTTGCTCTGAGATTACCTCCACCTCCAACCCAGTTTATCCTGTATACAACTCATTTGTACATAGCTGTTTTCATGTTGCCTCCCCCATTAGACTGTGAGCTCCTAGAAAGAGGGGCTGTCTTTTAGCACTTCTTTGTAACCCCTGTGGTTAGCAGGGTGACTGACACACAGCAGGTACTTAAATGCTTATTGACTGACTGACTCCAGATGCAGGGTTTTGTTTTCTGTTCTACTAATGCCTTCCCACAAAAACAAGTCACTTCGTAATATGACAATTTTCATATCACTTTCTCTGATGATATCCTTTAAAAATTAAGTAGTAGATTAGGTAGTAAAGTCATATTTTTTTTTTCTTTTTGGAGGGGAAGAAGGCAGGGCAATTGGGGTTAAGTGACTTGTCCAAGGTCACATGGCTAATAAGTCTTAAGTGTCTGAGGCTGGATTTGATCCTCCTGACTCCGGGGTCAGTTCTCTATTCAATGTGCCACCTAGCCACCCCAGTCAGGTCATTTTCATTCCTTCCTAAATTAAAAAAAGAAGCAAATCACAGGAGTTATAATAATAGCTGACATACATATGATACCTTAAGGCTTACAGTGCACCTTACATATATCTTACTTGATTAAAAAAAAAGAAACTGAGGCTGAAAGCAGGTAGGCAATACCTTTACAGTCATAGAGCCATTAAATGCCAAAGGCAGAATTTGAACCCCCTACCCAAAGTCTCTTCTGACTCAAAAATTCCGTGCTCTATCCCTGGACCCCATAGCTTCTGGGTAAGGTGCCCAGCAAATTTTTTTTAAAGTTGAAATTAGAATCCAATCCTTGCTTAGTCTAATGTTTTCTTAAGGAGATCACGAGATAAAATCTTTCAAGAGTATCTCCAGATAGGGGTGGCTAGGTGGCACGGTAAATAGAATACTGGCGCTGGAGTCAGGAGGACCTGAGTTCAAATTCGGCCTCAGGCACTTAACACACGCACACGCACACGCACACACACACGCACACACAAAACTAGCCATGTGACCTTGGGCAAGTCACTTAACCCCAACTGCCCTCCAAAAAAAAGCAAAATAAATAAATAAATGAATGAATAAAATAATTCCTAAAAAAAAAAGAGTATCTCCAGATAACAGGGGAAAAAAAACTATTATACAGGAGACTGTCCCCTTAATTCTTTGTAGTGCTCGACTTTTACTCAGAAAAGGTAGTCATTGAGCAAACATCAAAATGAAATACCCTGGCTACATTTTTTTCAGTCTTGACCTTAAGAACCCCGAAAAAGCCTACAGACCTGTATAAGCATGAGGACTACACCCCGGTACCACCCCTTCCTCATTTTTCAACTTCACTTTTTACTCCGCTGCATTGGGACATCATGGGCATCAATTTTCACATCAGAAATTGTCTTTCTCCATAGTTACCATAAATTTTTTACTGTTTATTTTTTTTTAACTTCCAAGTCAATGACCCAACAGAAGCTGCAAAAGGCTTATGGGTCACTCTAACTCATGCTGTAGGGAAAGGCCAGCTCTGTCCATCATATGCCCTTGAATAATTTTGTCCTCATTTCTTTAGCTCAAGTCCCAAGAGCTAACTGAACTGCAACTCTTGGACCTCAGTACAGCCAGTAGTTTTCTTCCCTCATCAAATTATTCACCAAATCATTTTAATTGCCTGATTGGAATTCCATCGCCTTTCTCTTTTCCAATCTTATCCTTTACTAAGGTGATAATGAACAGTGAAGTGGCCACGAGGTAAATAGCAAGAGAATGGAGATTCAGAGGCTAAGCAATACACAAACTGGATATACATAAATGATTGAGAATTAGCCACATTTTTTTCGTTTTCTAAGAAATCCTATATATTAGATAGGCAAAGATAGATATAACTTCTATATACATTCGGTATACAGGCACATATATGTACTTATGCATATATAGTCTATGTATGGAACCTACAATATTCAACTATTCATTTTTACCCATTTCTACTTTTTGAATTTATTTAAATTTTGTGAAAAATTACCATTGCTCATTTTAAATCATCTTTTCCTTCCATTTGACAATGAAGAGACACAAAATGAATAAAATTAACATTCTTGGGGTGGCTAGCTGGTACAGTGAATAGAGCACCAGCCCCGGAGTCAGGAGGACCGAAGTTCAAATCTGGCCTCAAATACTTAACACTTGCTAGCCATGTGACCTTTTGTAAGTCACTTAACCCCAATTGCATTCCTTCCCCCCTCCAAAAAAAAGCAAAAAAAAAATGAGCATTCTTAATTAGCATTCTGGCATAAATCATTCCTAAGCTGGGATAAAGTGGCAAAGTAGCCTTCGTAACTGGTTAAAAAAATCAATTAGCTATGAAATACATACAATTTTTACTGCCATTCTAGTCTCTTGATATCACATTTCTCTTACCAAGTCTTGTTCAAGGAACCCAATGGAATATCAAAGAACCAAGGCTTTACTTTTCAGTAAGAGTGGTGGACCATGCCCAGGCAAATAGCTGTAGAAGAACAGGCCTCAGTTTGAACCCAATTTTGGGTGTGTGTGAGTGGTTCATGACTATTCAGGTTAGTACATGAGTCACCCCAGAACATGATTGAAGCCAACATAAACCAAGTCTGCTGGCCTCACCCTCAATCTCTACCACAAGCTTATTCACATTATGATGTGATGGCCTGGCACCAGTAACCCCAAAACTATCGATGAGTCAGAAGTCTTTATATGCTGCACACCGTGCCATCCATCCATGCCTTCCAGTCATTAAGATCAAAGTGAATGAAATGTATTTTCTGATAGCTCTATTTTTCCTATCTAGTCCACCTTTTCTACTCAATTTCTGCTACATGGTCCCAGGAGCTTATTTGTTTGCTTAGTTGATAGGACCTCCCATTGCCATAACTGATGGGTAATCTGGTAATGAAATTATGTCATGGAACAGTGATGACACTGTATTTTAAGCTTATTCCATACCACTCTTATTCCCATACTGCTTAAGCACCATTTGAATTAGGGTATCGAAGGCTAGAGGAAACAGGGGAAGGATGTAGGACCAAGTGTACTACATGATGGCCCCAAGCTAGGAAAAAAAAAGGGGGAGGGATGGAAATGGAGGGCGGGCTGGGCCTGTTATTTCAATAGCATAAAGAATTCCTTGTGTGGAAACCCCGGCCCTTATGGAGAATGGCAATTCATCTGTAATGTATAGTGTCACAGTTGCCTGGGTAACTAAGAGATTAATTGGCTTCACTTTGGTCACACAGCTAGTAGGTGTCAGAGGTTGAATTTGAACCCAGGTTTTCCTGGCTACACAGTCAAATGTCTATTCAGTATACCATACTTTCTCTAGAGAAGGGCTCACATTCTACTCGTCTCAAAGCAGTCAGTAAATAAAGTTGTATCTTTGGAATTCCTTTACCTGCAAAAGGTACTCCTATCATTTTTATAGAAACCCTGCATTCCTGTAACACTATCGATAATATGAATCCCCTATTCTAATGTCTGTATGTGTTATAATATCAAACAGTGGTCATTTATTCGACATTGGATTACATAGCAACTATGTGCATGTTGTCTCGCCGATTAAAATGTGAACTCCTTAAGGGTAGTGACTATTTTTGCCTTCCTTTGTAACTTAATAAATGCTTGTTGACTGTCTGAATGAGTTGACTGGAATTGAAGGAATTAAGTTTCTGGATCTTTTCTGATAAGGATCTCCATGCTGTCTTCAGGGATCTTGAAATTATAATCTTGGTAAGTGATCTTTTCATGTAATTTTATCTTTGCACTATATCTAGGTATCTTCTTTTTAACTTCTAGGTCTACGAGCTTATTTATCTCCTTGCTAAAGTTCAAAATTTAATTTCTAACACAGGTTACTTACTGTAATAAACTGTACAAGCTTGAAAATGACAAGTTGAAAGATACAATTTTTTAGAGTCATGAATTAATAGCTATATATGTCAAAGACTTTGAAAGTGCCAACTTTTTCATATTTATAGATATATTATTGAAATGATAAAAAATGAACTGTGGAAAGAGGAAAGAATGGAGAACTACATATAATGAATCAAACATACTTAACAAGACATGTACAGACACTTTAGTGTGCATCTCTTTTATTACATTACATTAATCAAATGCTGCTAAAGACATCCATCTGAGCAAAGTGTCACATTGATATTCTATAAAAACATTCTTTTGAAAAAGAATCTTTGCTGACAGCCATATCAACTATATTGTCTCAGGTGATTGTCAGGACCATGTTACTCAGAAATTAAGAGAATTTATGTAAGTGCCTCGTGAGGCTTCCCTGAGGATAGCTTTTAAGAGAAAATAATTTAATTGGAAAAAGTGTATAGAGTCTGATAAAGACAAATAAAAGCATAAGGAGATGATTTAACCAAGAAAAGGCATGATCTAGAGTCTACTTTTTAAAGTTTTCACAAATTACAACAAGGCATTCTGATGATTTATTCAAACAAACTATCCTGCCACAATACAGACCTGATGACTTTACAAAGCAATGATGAGAGAGCCCTTAATTCCCATACTAATAGAGTATCAATAAATTGGAGTGCTTTCTTACATGTAATATTATATAATGCATGTTTAGATTTGTCTTCTGAAACTCCATTATAGCTCTACTTTATGGAAAGCGGATTTTTCCTTTTCTTAATATTCTATTTAGTATTGAGATGTGAATTCACATAAGAGGAGACAGATGAGAGAGATGAGTAATAGCTCAGAATCAGTACCTAATGAGTATAAGCAAATCATAGTATATTCCGAAGCTCCTTCTGTTATAGTCAGATATTTTAGAGCTATGATAACATTACTGTATGAGAAAAACAACAACTTTTCATGGCCTTAAATGGCCCTGGATTTATTATAATTCAATTGATCAATCCAAATAATGTTAAGCAATCTTTCAAATGGAAGGTCAGGTTTGAATTTTCTAATTCTGAAAGCATTCAGAAGCCATATGGATACCAGATCTCAATCTCATTTTTCCTAGATTATAACTTGAATAAAAGGAAGTCAAACTTCAAATCACTTTAGGGTTGGCAACCATCTAAATGAGGATATAAAGGATGAACACAAGCCTAAGGGCCCTAAGTCACTAATAGCTGCGAGCTGAACGGAAAACGGATTTTTCACATCAAATATGTGGAAGGCCAGACATATGTGTCGGGAAAACAGGTAGTGAGGAGGAGGTGATAAGAGGTACAGCCAGAATGAGCTGGGTAGGCATGACAAGTACATCTATGCCTCACTGTTTTCTCCCTCATTCTGTTTGTGGTACTAAGAGGAGACAAGAAAGGGGGAGCACGAAAAAGGTGTCCAGGCCAAACAACATACTTGCCTTCACTTGGGCAAAATTTCAGGATCATAAGATGAGATTTTGGAAGCTTATGTTTCAGAGCTCAAGAAAATACATGCATGTGCAAGCAGACAGCTTTGGATTTTGACAAAGTAGCCCTAACTCTATCAAGTGCCAGGAACTTTATGGGAGAAAGTTCAACTTGTGGACATGAAGATTCTGGACCCGTGTTGAGGCCATCTATGAAATTTGGCCCTAATGCTGCATCAAAGCACATGTGAAAGTTCTTTTTCTTCTAGTCCTTGGCACATTCGGAGTTACTAGCGTTCCCACTCACAGCTGTCACTCCCATACAAACTTAATAAATTCTATCTATGCATGACTTACTTCTGCTAACCTCCATCCACTAGAGATATACATATCTTACTCATACATAAAAGGACAATGGCCTGGTAAAGCTGTGAAACAACAACACTCTCATTATTATCCTGTAGGACATGGCATGAGCCGTGCCCATGGATCAGAGCAGCTGCTCTATAGTACCTAAGGTCTCCCATCTGACTTCCCAGCTGGAAATATGGGTTTACTTTATTCCAATTATTTTTTAACCAGAATTTTTTAAAGGAAAGTGCCTTTAAAGTTTTTGCATTTGAAAAGGTATAGATATTAGTTTACCTGATAAGTCAGTGTCAAACTGGAAAGGCCTTTAAACAGCTGTGAAATGTTTTAAATTGGTGATCATTTGTTAATATCTGTGTGTTTGTGTGTGTGTGTGTGTGTGTGTGTGTGTCTCTCTCTCTCTCTTTCTCTCTCTCTTTCTGTCTCTGTATCTTTCTTATTTTTTTTCCCCACCTACCCACAGGGCAGCACAGCCGTGGAAGCAGGAACACAGCAGTCATAGATAACAGTCCTAAAGACTCCACCACCGTATCTTCCAAACTGGGGCTGCCTACAATCAACATGTAAAACTTGGAAGACAGCTCCATTGCTGTCCTTTCCTAGACTGGCCTACCTTCCTTCTGGTAGGAAGGTTTGTCCTTGAAGATGGAAAGAAGGCTGGATGTGACATCTTCTAAGCAGTGTAGAGCAGCTGTGGAGAACTATTGTTACTGGGGTAGAGGGGGTGGGGAAGGGGGTGACTTTCCCCATATGTCTGCATTATGATTCCCTTTAGTTGTGTTCATGTGCTTGTTTTCCTGGGGAAATCTTGTTCACCCAGCTATGCTGCTAAGCTGCCTGAGGTCATGGACACAGAAAACACCAAATGGTTTGTTTGTGAAGAATCCAAGCCACAAGGTCAGGATCAGCAGTGTCCTTGACTTTGTCGTTTCATTCACCTTTCCCTCAGGTGTGTGTAAGTCAGAGGTCTTTTATAGTCATAGGACATAGGACCTTGACAATGGAAGTATTAAATATTTTAAAACTGGAAAAGGTTTACTGAAATCATCTTACTTGTTCAAATATACTATAGATGTTACCCCATATAAACTATTCAGTTAGGTATTTTCCCCTACAACTGTGTTCTATTACTCTGCCTTACATGCAAGGTTAGTGTGAGTCTTAGGTTAAAGGGGCATGTACCAATGGAACTCTTGACCAACGATTTTCTAAGACTCAGTCAACAAGTCCCAGGGAAGGGCTCCTATAATTAAGGAGTATGATCATCACCAAAAGTAGATTATAGTTGGGGTGGCTAGGTGGTGCAGTGAATAAAGCATAGCCCCAGAGGCAAGAGGACCTGAGTTCAAATCCAGCCTCAGACACAACACAAAACTAGCCTTGTGATCTTGGGCAAGTCACTTAACCCCAATTGCCCTGCATTCCCCCCTCCAAAAAAAAATAGATTATACTTGTTTCCACAGGGTTTGAAGTTCATCTTCAAAATGAAAAATGCTTCTACTATGCAGAAACTTCTCTGCAGAACCAAGAGGACATTCTGATAACTTTTGCACCAGATTCCAAACAGACCCTTTAAAATATCTAATATATCAGTGATAAAAAAATTAAAAGGCCAAAAAAGATGTTTTTCAGGAATGTAAACCTATCCTTTGCTTTTCTTCTTTTCTATCTCCTTTACCTAACACTAAGCAGCAAGGTCTAGATTAAACCACCTAGGGGATCCACTAACTAAATTATCTAGCAATCATTTTGCTTCAACCCAATTTTCACTTGCAGGACTCCCTATGATTTCATTGAATAACTCAGAGGTGATGCAATAAGTAAAGCAGTGGAACTTGGATTAGGGTGATTGAAGGAGCTAAAACAAGCTAAAACAGTTTTTCAAGCTAAAACAGTTAACACTGTATCACCCCTAATGTCTGGGGTAGAGGGTGGATCTAGGAGTGTTGGTCTACTTCCAAAACCACATAAAATTCCCAGTATGTGCCAGGTATTCCTTTGAGCCTAGTATGCAGGTAAAGCAATTTGCCAAATGATCCTGAACATTTCCTTAAGAAAGAAGGAAACAGTGCAAAGGAAAGATCTCAGAGATATTGCAACAAACAAATAGAAGTTGTATAAGAGAAGAGATTCCCCATTCTTGTTCCTCTTCTTCTGATTGCCTCCTTGACTTTCCCACTCATTCAGAGTTTTTCAACAGAGAAAACACTCAGAATCAATTGGCAGGTGATTATAAGTCATTACCTGCCTACCACACTAATTACAAGTCATTACCTGAGAGTGGCATGCAGTTTTGTACAGTTTATGAAAGACACAGGGAGGGTCTGCTTCCCTGCCAGGATTATTGTTCTTGATGCCGAGGAATGCTAGCATTTACAGCCCAGTGCCTACCAGAATTATTTAATATTTACATGGCAGTCATTCCATACATTTCATACTTAAGGACATGCACATAGGCCCCTTTGGTGGAAAAGGTCAGACAGAGTTCCGTATTTTTTCTTGTCATTAATCCTAGTGGTTTATCTCTAACTTCTCATGCGATATACAACAGCAGAAAACAAAACAGCAAGAGATTTCTTTTTAGGAGCTGTTTTTAGATATATTGACTATTTTTTCTGAGCAAAAGCACTTAATGAAATGGCATAGTAGGAAAAGTAACAACAAAACATCCTCTTTCCCCTACATCAAGGGCAACCATTCCCCCCAAGTACACCCAGCACCAGCAGGGAGGATGGACACACAGAGATGATGTAAAGAAAGAGGTAAACGTGTAGAGGACATGTGTAGGCAGGGAACACAAAGGGCAGGGATCGTGATCCATAAATGAAAATGACCACATTGCAGATGATCTTAGAAAACAGGATGAATGTGACCATTTCACCTGGAAAGATTATTTTGTAACAAATATAATTTTAGATGACCATTATTACCTATCAATAAAGTTAAATTCCATTTCATTCTTAATTTCCAGTTGTAGAATGAATATTGTCAATGTCTATAAATTATCCACATCTTTAATAAATAAAAATCCATCAAAAATTTGTCACTTTTAATCTAGAGTGTATGCAAATTACTGCAAAACTGACTAGTTAATATTTTTAAGTTTTCTAATTAATTTTTGCTGGAAAATGTCAATTACTCCAGCTTTCATTGTGAGTTTTGAAATTTTTTTAAAAGTTGTTCAGTCACAGCTTAAAAACATGTGAACTGTCAAGCTCTTAACCCTTCCACATTTTGGTATCAAGTACAAGAAATACCAGGTATATTTCATGTTGTCTCTTTGCTTGAACTTTGAGGGCAATTTAAAGGATTTTCCAAAATGACACTTTCCTTTTATTCAGCAGCTTGAACACTAAGTCAGAACACTCTTCCGACTGCAAATATAGCAATTATACCAAGTTATGCTTTGACACTGTTACCACAGGCAAGTGGCCAAAGTGCATCAGCAGTCAAAATATCTAAGCAAGTTAACAAGCTCCCTTTACTCTCTACAACGCAGGAGAAGAAAGGGAATCCAACCCCTGAGAAATGTTAAAAATGAAGGAGAAAAAAAGGCTGCTGGTGTTTGTTAAAGAAAATGGTGTCAGTCACTTGGCCTGATCAAGGTGTAGTCCTTCTGTCCCTGACAGAAACCCAGGCCTCGATTTGACAGGATGGCTTTTTCTAGTTCAGAAGACCTGCTTTATGTTCTCAAACTAATGAATGACTCCAGTTTTCAAGCTCTGGTGTTCAAACTACACCTTGCTTTCATGGTTAGGTCATCTTGGTTTAAGCCTTCCCTACCCCCACCCTGTTAAAAAAAACAAAACCCAAACAAACAAACCTCATTTCACCCCCAATTTTTTTCAGCTCCATATTTCAAAATGCCCCCACATGTACTACACAAAAGACATCCAAACTAATTAAGTAAAACTCCAAAAGAACTATTAACAAATCATTTTGCTTCAGCCAGAGATATCAGATTTAATTAGGTGATCAGTGTTGATGAGGTACAAAGACAAAAGCCATCTCCTATTTGAAAAAGTTCAGGCCCTAGACAGACCCATTCTTTCCTCCATGGTGCAAATAATAATTGAGCATTTCTTTTTTAAAAAAAATCAGAGATGAAAAGCGATTCTGTGTTGGAGACAAAAGCTTTCAACTAAGATTTGTTTGGTTTTTTTTCACCAGGTGATTTAGGGAGGGAAAACAAGTATAAAGAAATAGCTATAACCCACATTGATATTGCCATGACAGAGACTATAAAGCAGCTCTAACAAGCATAATTTTTGCAAGTGATTAATCAAAATGTATTTAGCAAGTCATTTTCAATGATGATCAACAGACGTGCTTAAAACAATAACCATTTTGTAACACACATAGTTTTCTTTGGTTTGCCAGAGGGATACCCTGCTTTCACAGACAAAATCAGATGTCAAAGTTGGAGGTTCATACAGTCTTGAAAAAGAACCAAGATTTAGCACTGTGCATTCCTTGATCTTAAGGAAAAAAGAAGGGAAGCCTGTAAATTACAGACAGTGCCCCTCAAGACACAGCCTAATAAGCTAAGTAGGAAACAAGCCATGAAGTTCAACCTCACTCTTTCTCTAGGACAATGTCATCTGATCTGTAAATATTGATAACAAAGTATTTAGATTTTGGGGGGGGGAGTTCTTTCTAAATCCGAAGTAGCTGCCATAAGCCTCTTAGTTCCTGTCTTTTTTTTTTCAACACGTGTTAACTGTCAAAGTATTTGCCTTCCATAGGTATATTGTATTGGGCAGGGATTTTGTTTGGAAGGGGTTTGGGGGGGGGGGGGGTTAACTCCAGGATATATAACGTCTTTTATCAAAGAATTACTTTGATTATAAGCTAGGAAGATTTCCTTCAAGACTCAGCTACAAAGAGGCTTTTTCTCAGTTCCCCTGGCTGCTAGAACCCTTCCCTTTAAAACTATTTTCTATCTTCTCTGAATGTATCTTGTAAATATTTATTTATGCACATGGTGTCTCAAAAGTCTTAGTGCAGTTTCAAGTCACCAGTGACTTAAAACTGCACTAAGACTTTTGGGACACACTGTACATCTTAATACAGGACTTGGAGTCAGAAAGACATAACTCAAATCCCAATGCAGACACTTACTAGCTTTGTGACTCTGGATAGGCAACTAACTCTCAGTACCTCAGTTTCCTCGCTTGAAAAAATGGGAATATTAACAGCACCTACCTTACAGGGTTATTTTGAAGAGCAAATAAGTTAATATATGTAAAGTACTTTGTGGACTTTAAATAAACTCTGTTAATACTAGATATTATATTATTATAATAAAGGCTATTTTTGCCTTTCTTTGCATCCCTAGCCCTGTCTAGTTAAATGTTTCTTAATGGTTTTAATATGACTTTCACATCATACTTTATGAAGCAGACCTTTACATGACTCTGAGAGCACACAATGGCATTATATATTTTATAAATGAATATTTTATTGATTTTTGTTACATGAACACCACTTCCCAATGATGCCTCCCACCTCCACCCCTCTGTGATCTGGTACTTGAAGGGAACAGAATATCATTGTGCCATAAGAAATCATGAAAACAAAGAATTCAGAGAAGCATGGGATGACATGAACTGATGGGCTAAAATGGGCAGATTTGTGGGCTGGGGGGGAAAGCTGAATACTGGATATTATAACAGCTTAAGGTTAGTCACAGAAAGGAGATGAGAACATGTGCTTCCCTTCAATGCTGAGCTGGAGTGTAATAGGTGCAAAATACTGGATAGACTGCCAGGAATGATCCGTGTGTTGGCTAACTGCTTTCTCTCTCTCTCGTTTTCTAATCTTTGTGATAAGAGATGGCTCAGTAGAAAGTTTAGGAAGACAGATATTCAAAAAGGAATGTGAGATCAAAGTAAAAGATATCAACAAAAATAAGATTTTAAAAAACCTCCCTTGTTACAAAGTACAGTTAAACAAAATAAGGCAACACATTGGCCACATCTAACAATTTATGCCTAATTCTGTAGTTATAGGCCATCACCTCCCCTTTAGTACTAACAGGAGGAAAGATGTTCTGCCATCCACTCACTGTACTCAAGGTTGGCCACAGCATTGATGAGAGTTAGGAGGTCTTTCAATGTTGTTTTCTTTTATGTTGTGCTGAACACTGTGGAAATGGTTCTCAGTTCTGTTTACTTCACTCTATTAGTTCATATAAATCTTTCCAAGTTTCTCTGAATTCTTCAGGCTTATTACACTATTTTCGCTTGCTCTTAATTTTATTTACATTCAACTACAAACCTCTAGCAAATAGGAGGGAGAAATATTAGCATTCTCTTCCACATATCAGATTCTAGATGAGTATCTCATAATTGATATATCTTTCCTCAGCAGATGAAATAGCTTGAATAATGTTTTTATATACATGGACACTTAACTGGGTTTGCTGGAATTCTTCTTATCCAGCAAATCTGGTTAATATAAAAGAATGAAACTGCCTTAAAGCAAATCGGGGACAGTTATATGTGTTACTGAAAAGGCCAGTGCAGTATTTCCAGAGTTAAGTATATCTCAAAATGCCTTATTTAGCTTAAACGAACTAATGGCTCAAAAATGCAGAAAGAGGGCTAGTTTATACTTTGCCATTTAAATGGTATAAGTCAATGTGAAGAGAGCAACTAAGACATTTGTTGAAAGTCGACAAAAATAATTTGGATGTATTTTGGATTTATTTTATCTGACTCCCCGACATTTAATTTGGTGTGAAAAAGTGCAACAGTAGAAAACAGATGTTAAGGGGCCAAGTATACAGCTAAGGTCAAAACAAACCTAAAACACAGCTTCCATTTCTAAGGGGTGGGGGGAAGGAACGATTTGTCCTGCAACAGGTTTTATGCTAAACCTGCTTTTTTTTTTATTGTTCTGCTTGTGCTATCTGTAGACTACACAATGCAAGACTGTCTGCCACAGTGCAATACTTCTCAGCACTAGTAATTTAAGACTTTCTTCTCTGTAATACACTAAACCATCATAACCTGTCTCTTCCCATTTAGTTTAACCTACAACCACCACATACTGATTTGGCTGTGTGTGGCTTTCTCCATTGCCATTTATTACTCTGCTCGACTCCTGAAATTCTGTTTGCAATTTAAGGCCACAAATTAGAAGCGTAAGTCATCTGTTTCCTATAATCCCCCTGTCAGGACTGGAATCACATTTGGAGCTCAGCACCAAGCCTGGTCCTAGGTCTTTACAGGCTTTCTGATTGGCTAACCTGTCTAAAAGCTGCACTTGGAATAAATAAAATACTCTAATACAGGGCTTTCTGGAAAGAGAAAAAAGATGAAAGAAAAGAAACTAAACATTCAAATATTTTCCCCCTCTTCCTTAATTAGAAAATCAATTGCTACACTAGTGCATTTTTTTAGCAGCAAATTATGATGTTGGATGCTATTCCTCTCAGAATAAAATGGTAAGCATCTGAGACTCTGCTGGAGAAAAGGTTAATTCTATCCTAATCATTTATTTTTTGTTACATATGGTATGTCTTTTACAAGTTCTGCCATTTTCATTGCAAAACACATTTTTGGTATTGGTGCTGTAATTAGCTATTTTTTTCCTATAATACAGCAGATCCACTGTTAAAATACAATTTTATAGAAGTTAAACCCATTTATTCTACCTGTTCTTTCCCCCTTTTTCCCTTTAAATATTATTGGTATTTGATAGAAATCTTTTAGATATTCCAGTGGGTAATGAATTTTAACTTTGCAAAATATTTTCTTTGTTTCATCGAAACAAAGATTTCATGTCAACATTTTGGGGTTACGATTACCTTGACTGTTACCTTCTCTTGTTATTTCAGTTCATCTGAAAAGCCTTGCTGTGCTTTGAATATTTAAGGTTTTAAATTTAACATTCCATATTTTAAATTTTGCTAATTTTTCTATTACTATCATAAGCAGGCAACAGATCTTTCTATACACCCAAGAAAGTTATACCAATTCAGAATGGACAGAAATCCAGGGAAGCTACACATAAAAACACATTCTCAGTTCACAATGAGATTGCAAACTGCCATTGGGCTTTGAAAAATCATTAGTTAACACCAATAAAATCCAACAGACTGACTCATGTTTATTAATATACCTATACCATCTACACCTGGGCCAAAAGGTTGGAGCTAAATAGATCAATATTAGCTGAATGCCCCAAATGCAAACTTCAATTTCAAAAGAAAATATAGTTGGGAAAATATGATCTGTTTTAGCCCTTCTCTCTGCCTAAAAAGAAACTTATACAGAAGAGATGAGGGCCATAGATTTCACACACACACACACACACACACACACACACACACACACACACACACGCCTAATAATGAATGGTAAGTCTCTTTCTAAGGTATAGTATTATTTAAACCATCACTTCTGAAAATGCTTTCTGTAATTCAAATCTGGCTTCTTTTTTTAAAGTCAAATTTTGCAGACTGTTAGTCCACGCTGTGGCCTGTGATCTTGGAGTCTTTAAAAGAAACAAAGGAGAAAAACTAGCCAAGACATCGAGACTTCAAAAAAAAATAACTCCTTAACTGCTGTTCATGCGCAATCCAGCCTTCTTCTAGAGTTGTTTTTAAGTATTTTTAAAATTACATTTTCTATATTACAGATTTATTTAATAAACAAATGAATCTTCTGGACCCATAATACACAAATGCATGCTACTGTTAATTCATTTACAAAATGCACTGTGATAGCCTTTGAGCAAAAGAGCAATCTTGTTATAATGAATGCATACTATTCTTAATAAGCACACTGTAGAAAAGACCCACACTGCACACAAAAGCACACCCAAACCATTTGGTTTGTTCCCAGAGCTCGGACACCAGCACCACTATTAAATAGCTGTGTGCTGGAAGAGCAATCCAAGTATTGGCATGCAAATGAGCACACTAAGAGGCCAGATGCTGCTCTTTAGAAAGGAAAAGTGTGCTTAAGCTTGAAATTTAGGGGGGAAACCTGTGAATGTTACCAGAGCAGAGGCGCTTCATGATTGTGCTCCGTTAAAGTCCCCACTCAGCAGTGGCTGTGCCAAGGGGATCAGCTCAGTAAAGAAGAGCTGAGCAGAACCTTTGCAAATACATAAGCATGCAATCAATCCCTATGTCAGGGACTTCACCAGACACTGCTGAGTGTTCGGGGCTTTATAGCCAAGGCAGGGTCTGCTGTGTCAGAAGACCTAAAAGACTTCATAGAATTTCTTTAGCTGAAGGCATGCAGACTTTTATGCTTCTCAGTAAGCTCAATGATCTTTTAAAAAAAATTCAACATTTGAAATAATACATTTGGCTTATTAAAAGGAAATCAAGGGATTTTGTTTGTTTTCCAAATGGACTCATCATACATGTTACCAGTCCTTGTTCAGATACAACCGAGCCCAGACCTTTCTCTGCTCATGGAATGTTTAATAATCATATAACCCTCATCCAACCATAGACTGTTTTGATGATGCTATGAATAAAGGCACCACCATATAGGTCTTCAACAACATGAAGGAAAAGTTAATCGCACTCAGAGGTGACAGCTTTTCTCCCCTGTTACTCTTATACCTTTATCTAATATTCTTTACTCTGCTCACCCTCACCCCTAAGTTGATGACATCAGAGATTTGCTCAGGATGCCTTAGAAACAGATGTTTCTAAGGTTGGGGTGGGAGGGGCTTTGTAGGGAGAATAATACAAGTTGTGGGGGGGAAAAACAAAACAAAACATTAATGGTATAACAAGAAGGGTCCTCATGTCCCTACTATTGGCATATTTATTCATTAATTCATTTGTAAATATTCATTACATGCTAAGCAGTATTGAGGGTAGAAGAGAGTAGGTCAGACCCTGGATTCATGAAGGTTGTAGAATTAGGTGTAAGTTTCAAGCTAAACAAATATAGGTTAAAAAAAAGACCCAATCAACTCTTGATCAGCACATGATAATGTTTTATTATATGTACCAAATTTTTAATTTTAATCATTTGTTCTACTAAGCACATTTAGAAGTAGGGACTTCAAACTCACTTTAAGTTTGCATTAGCTAAAATTCAGCATAATTACAAAAGCAAGCCTCTTACAAAAGGATGTCTGAGGATGCATTGCAAATGCAAATATTAATCATATACTATTAAGGAGTGACCAAAAGATTATCTTCCATTAGTACGAATAATCAAAAGCCAACCTCAAAATTTTGGAACAGGAAAGGACCTTAGAGACTTTCCTCATTTTGCAAAAACAAAAAAACCAACCACGCTGAAAATTAAAGGTATGACATGCCTAAGGTCTCATGAATAGCTCTTAAATGAGACTAGACTAGAATCTCTTGACTCCAGGATCATACTACCTCTCATTGTATCATTTTTAGGAGAACTCTCAAGTTTAGTTGTATTCTAAAGTGGGCCTTAGAAGAAAAATAATTTGTGGGCCTGATAATGCTTGGAAAAGAAAAGGCATCCTCTAGCTGCGTTCCTCTAAGTTCTATCCACAGAGCCCTCTTAAACCCAGAATAAGGCTACTTCCAAGTACATGGAAGAATCACCATATATAAAAGCGAGTTTCCTTTTTCTGTGTTGCCCCAGAAGCCAAAACCAGGATTCACAACTGAAAGTGCCAGCAAGGCAGAGTTTAGTATAAATATAAGAAAGATTAAAAAAAATAATTAGAGATACTAAAAACATCAAACGGGCTGACTTCATAATGAACTTTCTATACCAGAACATCTATCAGAGGAGAATCCACCACCATGTATAATATTGGTGGTAACCCGTAACCGCTCTTCCAAATCCAAGATTCTATAATCTTGATTCTATAAAATAATCTTTTTAATGAAGAAAAGGGAAATGCTTTACAGGAAAACATAATGTTAAGTGATTTTTCCTGTGGAATATAAGATCCTTGAGGGTTGGGACCATTTTTTTTATCACTATATCTCTAGCACCTAAAGAGTATCTTGCACACAGCTGTCACTTAATAAAAGTTCAATTAATTGAATTGAGTTTGTTCTGGAGGAACAATATTTAAATGGAATGGCTCTGATGGTCTGAGCAGTTATCTTCACTGAGGCAGAAGCTCTAACCCACTTCATCAGCAGCTAGCTACTCTGTATTTGCATCCTCTGTCTAAAGATGTCCCAGCAGGGTTTGGAGGCAATATGGAAAGGCTAGGTTATAAGGTATTAAAGTCACTAATGTGGTACAACCTTGGATGGGGCCCTGTTGCGTAGGGTATGCCTGTATCTGACTCATTTGTATCAAACAGTTCTCCTTTGTTCCACGAGTTCTGAAGATTTAAAAAATAAAGCCATTTGGAGGGAACAGGGCATAGCAGTAGGTCTGTCTACAGAGAGGCTGCTTCCCATCTGTTCCTGTGTTCAGTCTATTTAGAAAGCATCAGTACCTATCACCATAGTACCTAGGTCTGACAAACATGCCATTTCATCCTCTTCATTTTACAAACAAAAGGAAACATAGTGAGATGAAATGACTTTCCCACCATCAAACCATAAATGAATAACATAGCTGAGATTAGAAATCACGGGCTCTGGATTTTCAGAGGTACTGTGGTATAATGGAAAAAGGTACTGGACTTGGAGGGAAGTGACCCTGAGTCTGAATCCTGGTTCTGACTCTTACCTATGTTGGTTCTGTGCCTCAGAAAGTTACTCAATGTCTCTCTGAGCCTCAGTCTCCCCCTCTATAAAATGGGAACAATGATGCAGTCGACTTAGCTCACAGAGTTGTTTCCGAAAAGTAGCATGGAAAGAGAACAGGGCTATTTTAGCAACAGAGACACATGTCATTCTTTCACGGGAACCTGAAGTTCTAATGAGACCTCTCATTTTTTTCTCATAAGAATATTACAATTTTCCTCTAATGAGAACTATGGCAGTCGTGAGTTTTTTTGGGGGAAATGGTGATTGCTGATGTGGTTCCACAGTAAAATCACTCTCGCCCTTCACCACTCCTAGCATCCGCTCACACTGTATTACGTTAATGGACTTCCTTTCTCATTCATCCATGCCTGATTTGGGGAACGAGAACATTGCCTCTTTATTTTTTATTTTTTATTTTTTTTAAATTTTTTTTTCAGAGGCAATACGGGGACAAAATGTGTAAAGAACATTGCCTCTTAATCTGATTCACAACTGAATGTGAACCTATGGCAAGAGAAAGGAAATGTTCTTGGGCTTTTCCACCAACATACTGTTTTATTTTATCCAACAAATTTCCTTTCCCTATGTATTAGGCCCTTTAGAACTAAATCAGAGGGAGATAGTTACAGGATAAGGTGTTAGGGGAATACTCTGAGTTCTTCATGTGAAAGGGTTCTAGAGAAATAGGAAAATAGGATTATTACTGTTATTGTTGTTTATTACTAATGCAGCTGCAGAATTTGGAGGATTTAAAAGCTCTCAGTGGATTTTACTGTGGCCTCCAGAATCTGAGATTTAATTTTAAAAGAATTAAATTTCTAGTCCTCTTCTCAGAGGTGACTATGAGGATGCAAACTGACGCACTGCTGCCTTCCGAGGTTGCATCCAGACTAAGACAATACCTCAGATTGAATAGGGGTGGGACCATCCCCCATTCATCTTAATGGAGTGTTAAACTTGAAGCCTAATTAGGTCCACTTAAATGCCAACATTATTATACTCTTCTCTGCTTATCTTCATACCAGAAACAATCAGCTAATGCACTCATTTAATCTGGGCACATGTAATGATCACATCCAGACACACTGTCATTGTGATATGCTGTTGGGTAGAAATAAAACTACAAGTTTTAAACATGAACTTTGATTGTTTTTAATTATCTTCCCAACTAGGCTGCTTTCCATTACCTAGAAGTTTTAAGACTAAAATGGTTCTACTGTATATGCCACAAACAAAGGAAGGGGAGAGGGGAGCCTCAGATAACAAGGCTCTGGTATCAAACTTTTTCCCACAGCAGCAAACAAACGGATGGTAAGTTTTAAAGGAACATTTCGATTAATGACTCTCCAAAAGAGGGCAAACATTTACAGAATGGACAATCCATTCTGTGCACTCAGGGTCCCAATAATAACCTTCCCATTCCTGGACTTTGATGCATCAAACCCAAATTTGTTTATATATGTATGTGTGCCCCAACACACACTCAAATGCATCCATGTATGCATGCATGCGTATAAAAAACATTAAGGGAATTGGATTTAAAGAAAGATAATGTTGTAGGTGAAACACTGGTTTAGGAACCCAAGAAGACCTGGGTTCAAATCCTGATTTAGATAATTACTAACTAGCCAAGTCACTTATTTTCTCTGGGCTCCAGTTTCCTCAACTGTAAAATAAGAGGACTGGATTCAGTTATTTCTGGGGTCCCTTCCCACTCAACATCTATGAGCCTATAAAGAAAACATATTTGCAAACATTTGAAAATGGCACTTGACCTTTATCAATTAGTGTCTTCTAGATAGCTTCATCTGCACATCCATCAGCATCTCAAACTCAGTATGTCAGGAAGGAAAATCCTCTTCCCTTCTAAAATGACCCCTCCTTTTCTGACTCTTTCCTCTTCTTCACTTTTGGTTTGGAAATTGAGCCAATTCCTCCTCCTCCTCTTCCTCCTCCTCCTCCTTCTCCTACTCACTTTTTTAGAGGAGGGAAGGCAGGGCACTTGGGGTTATGTGACTTGCCCAAGGTCACATAGCTAGTAAGTGTTAAGTGTCTGAAGCTGGATTTGAACTCAGGTCCTCCTGACTCCACAGCCAGTGCTCTGTTCACTGTGCTATCTAGTCACCCCATCAATTCTGCTTCTAACAAATCATCCATACCCTTCACTCCCCTAACAGGGCCATTGTATACTACCCTTGTTAAGCTCTTGGTGACCTGCTGCCAAGATTATTATAACAGCTTCCAAAATGGTCCTGTTGCTTCCAGTCTCTTCCCCTCTCCAATTCATTCTCCTTACAATGGGTAAAAATTGTCTTCCTAAGATCCATGTGCAGCAGTCTTCGTTATCTCCTTCTGGGACAGAATGAAACTCCTAAGGCCATCCACAATCTAACTCTAACCTACCTTTCCAGAAATTTTCTTTTACTCCCCTTTATGCCTTCTGTATTCCAGACAGCTTGGTCTATTAATTGTTTCCTGGATTAAGTATTTTATCTCCTACATCCTCATCTTCCTCCATAGTCAAAATGTACTTCTTCCTCGCCTCTGTGAGGAATCCTTACTATCGAATCCTTACTTTCACTCAGGGCAGCTAGATGGCACAGTGGATAGAGTTTCAGGCCTGGAGTCAGGAAGACTCATCTTCCTGAGTTCAAATCTGGTCTCAGACACTTACTAGCAGTTTGACCCTAGACAAGTCACTTAAGCCTGTTTGCCTCAGTTTCCTCATCTGTAAAATGAGTTGGAGAAGGAAACTCCAGTATTTTGGCAAAACAAACAAACAAACAAAAACCAACAACAGCCTTAATTCGTTGTTTGATTCAGATTCTTGATTCCTGTGCAGTTTCCCTTAGTTCTCCCAGCTCTTAGTTCTGTTTCCTTATATTACTTGGGATTTGCTTTTCTGTCCCCATGTAATATCTCTTCAAATGAAAGATTATAGGATCATAATTTTGTAGATTAAAAAAACTAAGACCTAGGGATATTGAGTGATTTGCTCAAGGTTACTCAGGGAGCATATATCAGAGGTGAAAACTGAACACAGATCCTCTGACTCCCAAGCCAGTGCTCTTTCAATTGGACTAGATTGAAAGAGGAGTTTTGTTTTTGTCTTTGCACCCATGGAAGCTAGTACAAAACCTTACATGTAGGTAGTACTTAACAAATAGTTATTGATATAGAATAATATATAATATGATATATAATATAACATATAACAATATAATCATGCCCATGCATACTCTCTGCACCCACACAGGCTTCTATTGTCACCTTGACTGACAAGAGTCCAGGACTTCTGGGAAGATACCCTTGAATTTTACCATTTTAGGTTTTTGTGGCTGAAGTCAGCTAGGTGGCATTCCTGTATGAACAAAGCCTCCAACACCTTTTCTCAGCACCATTCACAGAAGAGCAAAGAAACACAAAGCATATCACTTTGGAAAGACTGCTGGCATAATTCAGATCCACCTCATTTCCCATTGTTTTCTGTGTGCTGGCTCACCAAGGCAGACAGATCCTGTCCAAGTAGCCACAGACAAAGCTGAAGCCATGTAATTGTTCTTCCTCAACCAAAAACAACAAAAGCATTTTCAGCATTGCAATCAGTCGCAGAAGTCTGTCACATATTTAAAAACAACTCATCTCAATAACTGAGAACAAGATCAAAGATCTAGAGAAAATCTGGTAATGAATATTAAGACCTACCTTGTATGACCATCAAACAGCTAAACTGTTATAATCAGCATTAGGGTAAATGTCCATTAGGGAAGTATAATGGTAAGGCACAGATCAGGGAATCATTCAGGATTCAAGACTTGCAACAATGTTAACGTACTTTATGTACAGTTAGTTTAGGGTAATACAAATAATAATTTACCTCTGCTTACGATGACAAGTAATACAAATACTAACTTACCTTTGCAGAATAAACAAAATTATGACTACATCAGAATGAACTTGTAATGTGTTCATACTCTTACATTTTGGTTTAAAGGTTTGGAAAGCAGAGAACTTAGTTATACTCAAGCAGGAATTTGTTTATTTTACTATTCTGTGATTAGCTGAAGACATAACAAGTGGCTTTAATTGGCTCTTCAAACTTAGGGAAGTATTCCTACTATTTACACGTGTATATATACTCAACTATAGGTGCAGTGGAGTTTGCTGGAATGATCACAAAGAGATGAGTGTGGAGCTAGTTACAAAAAGAGAATAAATGAAAAGAAATGCTAGGGAAGGTGGCCTAGCCATATCAGATTTTAATCTGCACTACAAAGCAGCAGTTATCCAAACTACTTGGTACTGGCTAAGGAATAGAGTAGGGGACCAATGGAATAGGTTGGGTACACAAGACTCAGCAGCTAATGACTATAGTAATCCACTGTTTAATAAACCCAAAGACCCCAGTTTTGGGGATAGGATCTCACTATTTGACAAAAACTGCTGGGAAAACTGGAATATAGTATGGCAGAAATTTGTCATAGACCAATAGCTAACACCATACACCAAAATAAAGTTGAAATGGGTGCATGATCTAGATATAACGATTGATACTATAAGCAATCTGGGAGAACAAGGGATAGTTTACCTGTCACATCTATGGAGCAGGAAAGACTTCATGATGAAACAAGAGTTAGAGAGCATTACAAAATGCAAATTGGATAATTTTGATTATATTAAATTGAAAAGCTTCTGTACAAACAAGGCCAATGTTACCAAGATTAAAAGGAAAGTAGAAAACTGGGAAAGAATTTTTACAACCAGTGTCTCTGATAAAGGACTTATTTCTAAAATATACAAAGAATTGAGCCAAATTTATAAGAATACAAGCCATTTCCCAATTAATAAATGGTCAAAGGATATGAACAGGCAGTTCTCAGCAGACAAAATTAAAGACATCTACAAGCATATGAAAAAATGTTCCAAATCACTAGTGATTAGAGAAATGCAAATCAAAACAACTCTGAGATACCACATCTCACTGGCCAGACTTGCTAAGATGACGAAACAGCAAAATCATCAATGCTGGAGAGGATGTGGAAAAATTGGAACACTAATGCATAGTTGGTGGAGCTATGAACTGATCCAGCCATTCTGGAGAGCAATATGGAACTATCCCCAAAGGACTATAAATAACTGCATACCTTTTGACCCAGCAATACTACTTTTAGGGTTATATCCCAAAGAGGTCAGAGAAGTGGGAAGAGTACCTGCATGTACAAAAATATTTATAGCAGATCTTTGTAGTGGCAAAAAATTGGAAAACAAGGGGATGCCCATCAATTGGGGAATGGTTGGACAAGTTGTGGTTTATGAATGTAATGGAATACTACTGTGCTATAAGAAATGAGGAGTAGACGAACTTCATAATAACCTAGAGAGACTTATAAACTGATGCTGAGTGAGAAGAGCAGAACCAGGAGAAATTTGTACACAATCACAGACACAATGTACATGTGATGACTAACCTCAACAGACTGGGCTCCTTTCAGCCATACAAGGTTATAGGACAACTCCAAAAGACTCAAGATCAAAGGAGATTTCCACATCCAGAGAAAGAGATGTGGAGTCTGAGTGCAGACTGAAACAAACTACTTGCTCTGTTTCTTTTTCTGGTTTTCTTTTGTTTCTTCTTTCCCACTGATTATTCTATCAGTTACAATCCTTCTTTACAACCTGACTAATGATCAATGGAAGATATTTGTAGATCCTATATCTGAGTGCATGCCACTATGATGGGTGGGAGGACAGGGGGAGGGAGGGGAAGAAAATCTGAAACTCAAGGGACTGTGGAACTCAGTGTTGTAAACTAAAAGGAAATAAACCAATCAATCAATCAATTAATCAATAAGCAGACAAACAAACAAATAAACACAAAAAGAGAATAAAGAAGCAGTTTGGCAGAAGCTGACAAAGCACTAACAGGAAGGAATGATACTTTCCTCGACCTCTATCCTCACCCCCAGGTAGAAGATCCTCCTCAAATTTCATATAACATTTTCTTGGCTCTCTTTTACTGTCGTCATATTTTATTATGTATCACGCTTCTTTGTGCACGTGTAATATCCCTTAACACTACCAGGGACTACTTCATTTTTCAATTCTGTATTCTTAGCACCAAGGAGGGTGCCTTGTATAATAAATGTTGATTGGATGGAATGAAACAATACATGTAATAAGATGGTATGTTTGGCAAAGGGAGTAAATCATATGTAGGGTTTTCTTGGCTTGAGTAGATGGTCTGAGTTGGGTTATAATGTGAGACCAGAAAAAATTAGAGACTGATAGAAAACCTTAAAGGACATTAATTTTGAATTTATATTTGACACAAAGGGAAATAGGAGTAACTAAGTTTCTGACCAAAAAGGTGATGTGATGGAAATGATCCAGTATCCTAAAAGCCCTGAAAACCCTATATAAAACTGAGCAAGTGTGCAGGCCCATCAACTCATAAGTCAACTATATGAGCTCTTTTCTTATCCTACAGAGTTTTCCTTAAGCACCTAGAAAAGTCAGCTTATCTGCTCAGGAGAATAAGGAGAGAGGAGAGAGGGGAGAGGGAAGAGGGAGAGGGAAGAGGGAGAGAGAGGGAGGGAGACAGAGAAAAGGAGGGAGAGAGGAAGAGAGGAAGAAGGAGAGAGGGAGAAAGAGAGAGAGAGAGAGAGAGAGAAGGGAAGGAGGGAAGGAGGGGGAGAAAGAGGAAGAAAAAGAAAGAGGGAGAAGAAGGGAAAGAAAGAAAAAGAAAGAGGAAGAGCAAGGAAAAGAAGGAAGGAAGGAAGGGAGGGAGGGGAGGAGGGAGATCTAGAACTAGGGGAAAATGGTTTACTACCTCAGGGTCCTGGTATCTCAAAAGGACTTTCCTATGGATATCAGTCCTCATGTTACCCCTTGAAAAAGCCAGGAAGACATTGAAAGGGGGAAGATCCACTGCTAATCAACAGAAATAAGTGGGAGAAACATAGATAAGTTGCCCTATGAGCTTTGCTTTCAGAAGCTCAGCTACTACTGTTTTCAAATACAAATATCTGTAGAGATACTTACATCTAGGGATGAATTTTGTGATTAGTTCATTACAAAGGAAAAATGTATGGTAATAGAATTCATTTTTGTCACACAAAACCTTATCAAGATATGATCTTCCCAAGGACCCTTAGGTATTATGCATTAGCAACCTCCTATTCATTCCTTACATGAAATAGTGACTTACGGTGAGACTCTGACTCACTCATGCTGCAGAAGAGAAAACAAGGAGCACCTGTGATCACTGAGGAACCCAGCTGACCCAAAAAAGTCCCAAGAAGCTAAAAAGTTTTTATTCAGTGAACTGAATTGACTATTGATGTTCACAGCCTCTTTTCCCCTCAAATGACCAAAAATTATAAGTGATATTTATTTGCATAGCATTTTTAAATGTATAAAATACTTATTTACCATTTGAACTTCACAACTACCCTATTAGGGAGATGCTCTAGGTACTCATCTAGGAGGCTCTAGATGAGGCCTCTATGGGTCTCAAAGAAGTTAAGCAACTTAGCCCACATATTAGGCCATGTAGCTACTATTAAGCCACAGGGGCAGGATTTGAATTCAGGTCTTCCTGCCTTCAGATCCTGTATTCTATTCACAGAACTCCACTGCTTCTCAGCCTTGTAACATTCCCTGTTCTTATCACCATCTCAAACTTTTCTATGCAGTTTCATGTGTAATCATCTTTTTTATTATACTATGTTATAGAAATATTTATTTCATTCCATAAGATAAAAATAAAACAAAATTATTTTTAAACTTCAGAGCACAGTCCATTGGGTATTACTAATCCAATAGGTTTCAATGGAAACTTTTCATTTATAACACTTATGTCAAAAGATACTCATACTGATGCTATAGAGAGTAACTAAGTGCAATATTTCAACAAATTCATGATCTCTTCAGGGTGAACATTTATCCACCAGTACAGATCTTAAACTATGGATGTATTCCTTCTTATCATGGACAATGTTTCTCCATTTCTTTCTATAAATCTGCCTATCTGTAGAGGCAACCCAAGAAATCAATATAATTTGTCAAAATTTTGCAAAGAAAAATACCATAAAACGAAAATTTATTTCTACAGAAGTTCTATTCTGATGCATGAAGATGATCCTGAGTTCTCAGAGGCAAAACCAGAGGAGTATGAGTTTTAGCAGTTGCTACCAAACTAGAAAGGCTTGGAATACTCTCTCCAGAATAGACTATATCTTCTCTTGTGGACCAAATTAGTTGAACAAGGAGAAAGCATGGTAAAGTCAAAAATGTGCTGCTTCAAGAATTAGAAGACCTAGTTTCAAATACTGCCTCTCAAACATACTACCTATGTGACACCAAGCAAGGCACTTGCCCTCCCAAAATTCAGTTTTCTCATTAGTAAAGTGATGGGATTGAACTAGCTGTCTTCTGAGGCTCCTTCCAGGTCTAGATCTCTGACCATATGAATATGGAGAAATGCACAAGGCCAGAAAGGTGGGCAGTAGGCAATAAATCCTTCAGTTATAATAAACTATCAAACATATAAATATACAAAGTGACCCTTAGTCCTATGTTACCACATTAATAGTGATGATATGACAGAAAATGAAGCAGAAGGGGTAAAGAATAAGAAAAATAGTCACTCTATAACATTTTCACAATTAGTAGTACTCAATCTAAAGTCCTTGATCAATAACTAAAAAGTGAATATTTTATTAGAGGAATGGAATAATATTAATATATTTGATATAAATACATTAGAAGACAGACAGGTTATACTTTTAAAAAGTAGAATGGTGACAATTTCCAGAAATAATGCTGGTATCTAAGCCCAGATCTCCCTTATCATCACAAAAACACAAGAAATGTGCCAAGTTAAAAAAAGCAACAGACATTTAAGAGGAATGAGAACACAATCCCCACAATACCCACAGAAATATTAGCAGAGAGTATGAATAAATAAATAAGCAAATAAAAGGTCCTAACAAAATAAAGAAACATTACGAGGCAAAAGAATGCAAGGAGAAACCTCCAGAACAGATTAATTCTGTATTAACAGCAAGTAAGACACCAAAAAGGAGAAGGGAATTGCCAAAAGAATCCCTAATATAATTGAAAGGCTTAATAAAAGAAGTAAATAAAAAGATGAATAAATTAGAGCTCTGAATGAAAAATTCAAAAGGAAAATTGACAGATAAAGTTGTAACATGTTTACAAATCTACAGATACTCTGACAAAGGTAATGGATAGGACAGAACTCTAAATGCAATAAAGCAAAAATTATTAGATCTAAATCAAGAGAAAACAAAATAGAAAGTGTTTAAAGCTCTATAATCAATTTCCTGAGAAGATGAAGTTCAAAGAGGTAATATAAGAATAGTTGACTTTCACAAAAATTGGAATAATAATGTAGCACACCAAAAATATGGTTGTCAAGCTCCAGAGTTTCTATGTCATAGGACATATTAAAAGTAGCCAGAAAGAATGAGTTCACATACCAAAAACTTTCTATCTGGATTGCCCAAGGCAATTCAAGGACAACAAAAAAATAAAAGAAAAAGAAATAAGAGTTTGATGTGAAAAAAAAAAACCACAAAGAAACCAGTTTGAAATCAAGAAGAATGCGCAGCTAAGTCCTGATTAGTACAAACAATGTAGACCAGTGAAGTGGCCACATAATTTGAAGTCACAATGCATACATCCATTGGGCAAGAACCAATGGCCATTTTTTACATAATTATGACTTAAAACAGCAAAAATTTGAATACACACAACCATTTCATTAAGTCTAGTTGCGCTAATTGAGACCTAGCTGTATCTTGAAAAGTTGAACATAATCACACAAGAGAGAAAAGGTATTTCTTAGGAGAAAACCAGAGCACAGTAGAATCTTTAAAATGTCAACACAGCAAAACACTCCCCAAAACTTGAGAGAAACAAAGAATTCTGTATGCCCAGAAAGGGGTTGGTGATGAAGAACAAGTGTTTATATATTGAAATCAGTCAACAAGAATATACCAAGCCCTTAATATGTTCCAAATAGAAGAAATACAATGAAAAAGCACAAAGAATTCCTGCTCTCAAGGTGCTTATATTCTAATAAGGGAAAAAACATCTATAAATCAGAACATACACGAATACAAATTGGATGAAGATAACTATGAAAGAATGGCTCTCACCAGCAGGTAGTGGAGCATGTCCTCCTAAAGGACATGGCACTTGACCTGAATCTTAAAGGAAGCCAGGGATTCTAAGAAACATAAGCTGGGAGGGAGAGCATCCCAGGCATGGAAAACAGCCAGAATAAAGACATAGAGATGGGAGATGAAGGGTCATGGTCAAGGAATGATCTCAAGTAGACCAGTATGACTGGATCTTAGAATGTATAGGAAGGGGTAGAATATAAGACAATTGGAAAGATAGAATGAGGCCAAGTTGTAAAGAGCTTTAAACACCAAATGAAGGACTTCATTTTTTCTAAGTAACATTCAATTCATAAAGAAAGAAAAGCTCTGGACTTTGAAGAAGGTAAAGATAAACAATGTAGCAATTTGATATTAAAAATAAATTTAATTACAACCATTAATATTTATTGCTTAATTGGATGAACTAATAAAACAGAAGAGGCTAGCAAAATGGATTATAAAACAAAACTGGACACTTCACTATATCCAAAAAGATAAAAGAAAAAAATCAAGTCCCAAATATTCAAATAGATTTGTGATCTCATCAATGTTGATGTTTCCTCTAACAATACATATCACAAACTGTCCATACCGCCTATTCAATGGAACTGTTGTCCATGTCCTTTTATAAGTTCAACACAGCATGTCTACCCAGTGGACTTGAGTACTTCCATTCATTCCCTCTCCTGGTAATGTGAGGATTTTAGCATACTGGTTAAAGACACAAGATTTTCAATCATTCAACAAGAAGTTTTAAAGCATTTCCTATATTCTAGACACTATGCTAAAGTTGTCTACCTGTCATCATCCCCCTTCACCATGTGACTAGCCTGTCTTTTTTTCCTATCAAACATTTTTCTGACATCATCCTTCTGCAGCAATTCCATATCCCCTTCATGCTCCCTGCCCCGTTTGGGGTTTGGTCAGCTAGCATTCCAGGCAAGTGAGTGGAAGCTTGGGGCAAACTGCTTCTGGGTCTGTTCCCTCCCCCAACCACACCCAGCTACTGCAGAACTTGAATTATCTAATTGCTTTCTATAAGTCATGATTATTCAGAGGTAGGATTGACTATGTTTCAGATTAATTCAAAAAAGCAGAAATAGAACATTCTCAGACATGGCAGAATGATAAGTATTTTCAAAAGACACAAACAAGGACACTGCATTATT
>CM053596.1:206941661-206957209 GCA_028646575.1 Pseudocheirus occidentalis
AGTCATATTTGAAGTTTCTGAGTCTCAGTGTCCTTAATTGTGAAGTTGGGGGCGGGGGGACAATAACTATATGACCTCTGAGTTCCCTTCCAAGTCTAGATTTATAAAACTCTGAACACGGGAATATGCAAGGGTGGGTTTAGTGTGAAACCAATCCTTTTATTTTACAGGGCAGGACCTGTCACCTTGTAAGTGTGAAAATAGGTGTGAACCCCCTAACCTCCCCTTTTTATTGCCTCCTAGTAGGTCTTCTCTTGCTTTCAGCTTGGTATGTGGCTGTATTTTCGTTCAATATAATTTTTAAAACACCCTTTCCCATTCCTTTTTATTCTTTATTTTATGTATGTATGTATTTATTTATTTATTTATTTTTGCTCTTTAACTATTGTTTTCAATCCCTTTTAGGATCCTGGGACATGAGTTCACAAGGACATCATCTTGCTATTAATGGTAGAGGGGATAGGAAAAACACTATGGCAGGCATTGTCATTCCAAAGCCAACCTACTTAGAGAAAAAGTGTTAATATCTGTTTAATATTTTACAATAGGATTAAAAATGTTGACCAAACTTTAGCAATGGGAGTGGGGGTGGGGGAGGACAAAGAACATTTTGCATCTACCACTGACTCCAGGAACAAACATGGTGTAAGAATCAAATGAGATAATACATGTGAGAGCATTTTGTTAACCAACTGTTCCAAGGATCTGTCCTTGGCCTTGTGCTGGTCAACATTTTTTTTTTATCAATGACTTGAATGAAAACATAGTTGTCGCACTTATAAAATGTGTAAATGACACAAAGCTAGAAGAGAGAGCTCATGGGTTAGATGACATTCAGGACCCAAAGAGTTTCTTCCCCTCCCCCCCAGGCTATAATAAAAGAATAAAGAGGAAACTTAAATGTAAAGTCAAAAAAATCAGCTGCCCAAGAATAACATGGAAGAGGTATGGTTATAGATAGCAACTCATGATCAATGCCTGCTAATTTTAGTCTCCTGAAAGCGCAGTATAAATCAACTCAGACTCGGCAACCAACAAAAGTTAATTTAAGCTAAGATAGCATTAATAAAGGCACAGGGTCCCAAAGAAGAAATGTGGTCGTTCCTGTGCTCACTGCCCCGGCCAGGGCACACTTGGAGTGAAGTGCTCAGGTTTAGGTACCTACGTTAGAGAGAAGAGTGACAAACTAAAGCACTTCCAGAGAAGGGCAGCCATAATGGCTAGAAAACCAGAACCTACAACATATCGTTTAATGAAACAGGGATATTTAACCTGGAGAAAACTAGGGTAGAGTTATGTAAGAAGGAGGAGAGAAAGGCCTGTTTCCTCTCTTATTGTAGGAGTAGCAGCAGCAGTAGTAGTACTAGTAGTAGTAGTAGTGGCGGTGGTAGTAGTGGTGGTAGTAGTAGTAGTAGTAGTAGTAGTAGTAGTAATAGTAGTAGTAGTAGCAATAGCAGCAGTAGTATCAATAGTAGAAGGAGTAAGTACTGTAGTATAGCAGTAGTAGCAACAATAGTAATAACTAGGATAACTAATACTTAAAGGTTTACAAAGCCATTTAATCTTCACAATAACTCATGGAGATAGGTCCTATTATTATTTCTACTTTACATATGGAAAAACAGAGGCATGGAGCAGTTAAGTGATTTGCCCTGGGTCATAGTTAGCAAGTGTCTGAGACTGGGTTTGAAATCAGGTCTTCTTGATTCCAGGTCCATCACTCTATGCGCTGTACCACCTCACTGCCTTAGAATTACTATTTAATAGGATGTCAAGTAGAAGAATGACTTTAAAGGGAAGAAGTAGAAACAGGAGGCGGAAGCAGGGGTGTGCTAGAGGCAGCTCTGATGGGTTTGTTGATATTTATAATTCAGCATTTGCACCACAGAAATCAGTAATCTACATCTACAAGTCAGGGTCTGATTTGTTATTTTGTTGATTGTTTGGACTTAATAAAGCATTAAGAATGCAAATTAAACTTTAAAATGTATGTGCTTACATTTTCCCCAGAAAGTCCAGCTATTAGACATTTACTGGCAATACTTGTGTATCACTCTGTAAATTACTTAAGCTTAGTAGGAATGCAATAAAAGGCAAATTGAATGAAATCATCACTAGACTGGAGGCCTGATACCTGTCAGTTAAGAATAAGAATAAGAATAACAACTAGCATTCATATAACACTTCAAGGTTTGCAAAAGCAGGGTATATCCATTACGTCATCTGAGTCTCACAACACCACCGGAAGAAAGTTTCCCAGACAGATTTAAGCTTAATGGATAGAAGAATTTCCTAACAATTAGAACTATCCAAAAATGTCCACCAAATTTTCAAGATGTAGTGTCTTCTTTCTTTCCCAATGACCTCAATAGCTTCCATGGATTTAATTATATCCCTATGCAAGTGACTCCCAGATCTATATATCCAGCCCCAGTGTCTCTCCTGAGCTTCAGTCTTACATCATCAGCTGCCTCATAAACATTTCAAACTGAGTGTCCCAGAAACAATTCAAATTCAACATGTCCAAAATAGAACTAAATTATATTTTCCCCGACCCCACTCTTCTATCAAATGCTCTTATTTCTGCTGATGTGACCACCATTCTAATAGTGTCCTAGGTAACTAACCATAGCATTATCCTTGTCTCACTTCCTTTCTCATCCTCCATATCCAATTAGTTGTCAAATCTTGCCATTTCTACCTCTACAATATCTCTCAAACCTCATCCCTTCTCTCTGCTTATGTAGTCACTTCCATCAGTTAGGTCTTTAATACTTCTCACTGAGAAGTGAGAAGTAGAAAAGATTTTTTCTAATTGATCTCCTTTCTCGAAGTGTTTCAGCATGCTAATCCATTCTCTAAGGTGTCTAAGTGATCTTCCTTAAGTGTAAGTCTGAACATGACACTCTCCTCATTAAAATCCAGTTGCTTCCCTCTTACATCTAGGACAAAATAGAAATTCCTCTGATTGACTTTTAGAAGGCAGCTAGGTGGCATAAGTGAATAGAATGCTGGACCTGGAATCAAAAAGATTCATCTTTGTAAATTCAAATCTGACTTCAGACACTAGCTATATGACTCTGGGCAAGTCAATTAACCCTGTTTGCCTCAGTTTCCTCATCTGTAAAAATGATCTGGAGAAGGAAACAGAAAATTGCTCCAGTATCTTTGCCAAGAAAACCCCAAATTGGATCATGAAGAGTCAGACATGACTGAAAAACAACTGGGGAACCCAGCCCAGCCATAACCTAGCTTTCCAATCTAATTACATTTAATTTCCCTACCCACACTCAAAATGATCTTTAATTTGTTCCTTACAGAAACTCTCCATCTCCTAAATCCATGCCTTTTGTTGGCTGTCCTTCATTCCTAGAATGCACTTCATCCTTCACCTGCAACTCCCTGAATCCTTCACTTGTAGAAGTCTTTTCTGATCCTCCTCTCTCCTACTGCTTATGCCTTCTCTCCCCAACAACTGTGTTTTTTAATATTTATTCTGCATATACATATATACATGTTTATATATATACATATATATATATATATATATATGTTTATGCTATCTCCCCTAATCAAACATAAGCCCCTTGAGAACAGGGACTATTATTTTTTTGTCTTTGCATCCCCGGGACCTAACACAGCACCTGGCATACAGCAGACATGTCATAAATGCTTAGTGTTTGATTATCAGGTCTCCATCACTGAAGGTCTTCAAGTACAGGCTATATTATCACTTACAAATCAATCCATTAATATTTATTGTATCTACCATGTATCAAGCACTGTGGTTGGACCCAGACACACAAGTAAATAGAATGAAGCAATTCACAAAGAACTTACTTTCTAATTGGGAAACAAGAAGTACATATGATAATATATACAACATAAACATAAAGTGAATAAATACAAATATATACAAAGTGCTTAAAGACAAGGCAGTTTGTGAGGTAGGGAGTTAGCATTTGGGGGATCAGGAAAGGTTTCATGCAGAAGATGGTACCCAAGCTACTTGTTAAAGGAAAAAAGAGATACTACGACATGGGGATAAGGAGAGAGTGCATTCCAGGCATGTGGAATAGTCAATGCAAAGTCAAGAGATGTACTAGAGCAGCGGTTCTCAACCTCCCTAATGCTGTGACCCTTTAATACTTGTATATGGGCATATCTGCATGTGGCCGGACCTACCTGGAGACAATGGGGGAGCAGCATCTTGGTTCCTAAGACCATCAGAAATATGTTTTCCGATGGTCTTAGGCGACCCCTGTGACCCCTGTGAAAGGGTCATTTGACCCCCAAAGGGGTCGCAACCCACAAGTTGAGAACCGTTGTTAACTAGAGGGTGACATGTAAGGAACAAAAAGAATGCCAATTTGGCTGAATTGGAGAGTATGGGAGAAGGAGTAACATCTAATGAAGGTGGAAAGGTAGGTTGAGACCACACTGGCTTGAGAAGCTAAACAAAGGAGTTTATATTTTATCCTACAGGCACTAGGAAACCACTGGATGAGAGAGCTGTCATAGCAGGGATTCTCAATCAGCTATAGATTGTATTACATGAGCTCAGAAGTTCCTTTCAACTGGAAAGTCTGTCATTTTTTATTCACTGCACAAATATTAAGATATCATTATCATCATCATCATTCATCTATTCAATGGTGAGGTAATGGATAATGATTATAAGGTGAGGGAATTCTTACCATTTCTCTAGATTTAGAGTTCCTATCATCAAATCCTATTGAATAACCTATAGCAATTACCATCCCTTAATCATGTTGATCTAATGTTTATGCTCTCAGATTGTTCATGGTCTTACTTAAGATTTTACACATTCTATTATACTGGAAAAGGTAAAGGGTGGTTTTTCACACCATTTTATTATCTTGTAGGTGATAGATCCCACCCATTCAGTACTACATCTTTCCCTTACATAAAAGGATCTACAAAAATGTTACCAAATTTCATGCCTACTAGTGATATAACGCTTTCTTCATTAACATCACAAGTTTCTTTTTTCTGATTCTCTGTTTTCTCTCCCTAAAATGCTGGCTCCATCAGTAACTGTTTCTTTTGTACCATCAAGTATTCTTCCTAAATCTTTTCCTTTCAGGATCATGAGCTCCGTTTTCCATATGCAGAGAGGAAGAGAGAGAAGGAAGGTGGTTGACCTTTTTTGTTCTTCCATCTTTCATTCTTTCAACATCCAGTGGAAATTTATGAAGCACCTACTATGTGCAAAAATACTATATTTGACACCATGCGAGACACGAAAATGAGTTATATATGTTCCCTATTCAGGAGTTGAATGGGTGGGGGTGGGGGGAACGAGGCATAGACTTTAAGTGACTTAAACTTTCCACATCCCACTTCTGCTGTCTCCATTGGTATGTTACTCCCTCTCTCGTAGCCCATAATTTATTCTAACCATCTTTCATCCACCACTTTCTTTGCTCCTGGTTTTCATACCTAGCTCCTACCCTCACGCAAGACTAAGCATTATTGGTTATTTTCTGATATTGGTTAACCGGATTTCAGACTCTTCCAACACTCCCTCTGCAACTTGAGGTTATAAGGGACCTGACTATCATAATCTAAACTCACCTGGCTAAATATGTAGTTCTGTGAGACCCAGATGCTGATGAAAGTTAATAAGTTTACATGTAAAGTCTTGTACTTCTGTTTGAAAAAATCAACTGCAAAAAAGAAATAATTGTGTAGGTACATTGTGGAAAAACTTTAATGTACAAATAACTATACTAGAAATAGAGCATGACAGATATGTAAGGGAGATGAAAAGGGCTACAAAGATTTCCATGGGGAGAAAGATTATTTCTGACAGGGAGTGGATAGCAGACAGCTTAATGGAGAAGGTGGCTCTTGAGTGGGGCACTGAAGAATACTTTAAACATTTTCTGAAATATTTCTCCTAAGTAGAAATGAAATGACAATATCCTCAATTCTGACAAGCAATAAATTCGACTCACAGCATCAAAAACCTAGGTAACACAAAACATCCAACATAATATGAGATCACATTTGGCCCCTATTTCTAGACTGCTGTCTCTTAGTCCAACAGTTTCACATGTGTACTCATGTATATATTATATTCATTTCAATAAACATTTTGAGAATGGAAGTTTTTTGACAGAAGTTAATTAATTTGTCACCTACCTAAGAACTCCGTGTGTATGTTATGGTGGGTTTTTTTGTATGTTTGTATATACTATTAGATGGGAAAATGTGGGTCCCAGAGAATTAGCTACACACATCAGATTATTCCAAACTGAGAAGTGTTTTATTGACATCCATAGATTGCTGTTGTTGTTTTATTGTT
The DNA here is from genome assembly GCA_028646575.1 of Pseudocheirus occidentalis. Classification (NCBI taxonomy): domain Eukaryota; kingdom Metazoa; phylum Chordata; class Mammalia; order Diprotodontia; family Pseudocheiridae; genus Pseudocheirus; species Pseudocheirus occidentalis. The sequence continues at coordinate 206,947,993 of CM053596.1, forward strand.
GTTTCATTCTCAAAAAGGACCATGACATCAGGAAGATGATGCCATGACTTACAAATGAATTGGATTTGTGAGAGATGGCTATGCAAGGTCACCTGCCTCACTTTCTTCTCTGGTGCCATCTGAGTCCAGTGGCAAAATACAGATCAGGACAACTAGAAATTCCTCTTCAACATCTGTAAATAGATCTTTGATAACTTTTCTCATTCAGAAAAAGCCTACTTCATGTAGAACCTTAGTGCTAACATCAACATGGTCAGAGAATTAATTTGTACCCCGAACTCATAGCAAATTACTTGTCACTTCATACCTCAACCTACAGGTAAATTCGGCCATTTTGAAGCAATGACAATACAAGTGGGTCTTGTTCATCCCGATAGCTTTGCTGTTAATTTGAATACTACAGAGACAAAAGAGGGGTACTAGTTTTATTTTCAATTTGCCCAACAGACAAATTCTACATCCTGTAGCAACAGAAACTGAATCTCTTCTTTGAAGGGTCCCTCCTTCAAGAGGGCTCCTTGACTTCAGTCAAATTCATTTTTCCCTCCCCCAACAGATTGTTATCATTTGGATTAAACAACAAAAATCAGAAGCAATGCATGAGTACTCCTTAGCAGTTTTGGATGTCGGGGCACCAGAGAGCAGAGATAATAAAGGGAAGAAACCATAATGCCAATGCAGAGTCATTCAGGGAAGCACAACTTCCTGAATTTGCTGTCATAGAGGTCAAATTCCTGATACAGTAAGTAGCCCTTTAGCCCCACTAGTTCCCTCTAATGACATGCTGGTCATTAAACCACAACCTGCCCAAAATAAAGAGATTAAAAAGTAGATGAAAAGATTGTTTGAAAATTTTACATCTTTTTTTCCTAACATGCCAATTATACCATAAATTGTTTCCTGTTGTTATTTGTTAAAAATAATTTCATACTATCCTTTTGTTCTTATGTTATATTATATTCAATTTGTCCTGTATGGAAATTACACGATGACATAGCAATGCTTCTAAAGAGGTAAACAGAACTGTTTATCCAGAAGCATTATATGTTCATGCAAAAATGGCATTTAAAGCTTGTGGTCAGATCAAAAAACCACAACTGTAATTGTTTATTTATATAGCCAACCATTACTCTGTAGTGTAAGTTTACATTTTTTTTATTTCTAAACAATTCTGAATTAGAGGCTAGAGTGGAAGATGCATCACTCCCTAAATGATTTTAAAGACAAACAGCTTATGTCTATGCATGTAGAAAGATGTTTTAATATGTAAATTATTTGCTTTGTCAAGACTTAATAGTTTCTATTTTTTTGCTGCCATCGAAACTCCATGATAACAAGACCATTTGGTGGAATTTCTCCATTTTTCTCTTCAGTTCAGGGCAGCTGGTTTCTTTCCTCTCTGAGGAGAAAGCTAAAGAATATTTATCACTCTAACAGTGACTCAAAACAAACAGGAAGTCTTCATCAGCAGACTCCTGGGCAAAGCTGATATTAGGTACTGGCAGAAAGGAAACAGAGACCTCATTCTGTGGGACTCAGACATACAATATACATGCAGATGTTGGAGATAATAAAGTTAGAGATTCTCCAAATTATGGCCACGTCCTCCCAAGATTAAATGCTCCTTCAATGTTCGCCAGCATTGCAGGGATGGCAAACTCCTTGGGAATTTCCCTTTCCATGGCTGTTTGGCAAAGAAGTTTGAACTGGACACCAAGAACCTGATAATCCCTGTGAACCTATGTGCAAAAGGAAACCTGTGAGCGAGCTATTCTGGGAGATCTGGCTTTGATCTGGTTGCTAGGAAAAAAAAAATCACTGCTTTTGTTGGGGAAGATTCTGAATAGCTCCTTTAGTCAGAGCAGGACTTGCAGGTCACTGCTTAACTTCAGGGGGAAAGGATTTTTTTTAACAATAAAAATTAAGTAGTCACTGTAAACCATAATAAATAGCATGCTCTGTCACCAAATATTAGCTATGGCTCTTTGCTACAACTTGAGTTCCAAGATATGCTACGAAAAGCACTGGAGCATTAGTGCTGATCAGATATATGCAAATATACCTCAACAGCACATGTGTTCCTGGAGACCTTTACCTTTTTCACCTCCTCTTCAAGCCAGGGCTGTTTCAAAAGGAGGTTCTCCATTTAATTTTTTTTCATTCATGCAATTTTTCAGCATAAAAACAATAAAAGAAACTTCAAATATACTGAAAGTTCAAAATTCCACAGTTAACTAACCCTTGCTCGGCCAAACTAAACTCAAAATGGATTTGACTTGCAGACTTGCTGGCATTACTTCAAAACCATCAGGAAATAGAGTTTTAGGGGTCCCTTGTTTTTTCTTTCTTAATAGTCTACTAAGTAATCTGCATTTATAGAGGAACCCTGGGTTATAATAATGTTCTGTGTTTATAGAGTGCCTTCCAATAAGGAGCTCAAAGCACTTTACAGTCATTATCTAATCTTCCCAGGTGAGGTAGGAAGAGAGCTTGCCTTATCTACATTTCACAGATGAGGAAACAGACACAGGGAGGTTAAGCAACCTACTCAAATTTCAAGACCATCCATAGTCAAAAAAAGACATTCTCAAGAGCAGGGGCCTGTATTTTGTTTCTGCAGCAGTAGTGATGCATTTGTGTTAATCTATACATTTGCACTTAATGTCCTTTGTGATCAATAGCACTCATCTGTCATACGACTGGGCAGAAATGGGATTCAGTTCATGAACCTGGATGGAGTTAACTAGTCAACTCTGGATCAAAGTCCTGATTTGCAACATGTTGTAACCAGAGCTAGACCTCTAAGTAAGGGACTTGGAGGCAAAAATGCTCACTTTCAGAATAGGCCCTAAGTTTTGTAAAAAAACGAAATATAATATCCATGAGTTACATAACACCAATATATAATGAAACTTTTTTTTTTTCAAAATTGAGGCTTACAAACTCAGTGTCCATTCCTGGAAAATTTACAAAAGTTTACAGGAACAATTTGTATACACTGGAGCTGTAACTGGTGTTTGGTAGACGGAGTTTTGCCCTAAGGCTGAGAAAAGGACGCCATGTTGTATTCTTCTCCTTTTCCCCTGCCCAGCTCTGCCTGGCACCTCCTCCTCCCCTGTCAAGCTCTTCTCTGAAAAGGACAGCAATCTTCCTCCTCCTCTGACCCCAAATGGCTTTCCTTTCCTGACCAGCTCTGCCTTACACAGCAGCAGCACACTTCTTCCTCTTAGTGGCTGCACATTCAGCATAGAAACCTCAGGGTGTCCCAAAGCACACTTCCTCATTCCAGAAGCCACACCACTAGCTCCTGCCTAAAGATTGTTTCCTTCCAGAAAGACCACACCTGAGATGCCCACCCGCCTCCACCATCAGTGTCCCAAGTGAAAATAGTGTTACTTATAGGTCTGGTAATTAATCACGACAAGCTAGCATGGGTACATAAAGAACGAATCATGCCAAACTAGCCTCTTTTTAAAACAGAGTTATACATTCTTAATTCATATATTTATTGTGTATAAAAAGCTGTGCTAGAATAAGAAAGAAAGGAAAAAAGAGAAGGAGAAGGAAGAGGAGGAGGAGGAAGAGGAAGAAGAAAAAGAAACATGGCCCTAGTCTTCAAAGGGCTTAAACTCTAGTAAAGGACATAAGAAATGAACACAAATAACTAGAAAACGAACTAGAACATTAAATATATAAGAGACATATAAAGTTGTACCAGAATTTTTAAGTGATAAAAGAACATTTACAAATGGTAAGGGCAGGGGGTAGAGTTCCAGGCCTGGAGTCAGAAAAACTCATCTTCCTGAGCTCAAATCTAGCTTCAGACTCTGATTTTGGGGCAAGTGACTTAACCCTATTTGCCTCAGTTTCCTCATCTGTAAGAGCTAGAGGAAGAAATAGCAAAACTACTTCATTTTGCCAAAAAAAACCCAAATGGGATCACAGAGTTGGGACACAACCGAAATCCACCGCAGAACAGCAATATAAATGGGAAGGTTATGGAAAGTTTCATGAAGAAGGCATTCTAATGAAGGAAGATAACATTACTAGGGGGTCTGGAAGTTGTGAAAAGTTTTAGGGCTCGCTGTGAAGTAACAGGGAGGCTTCGATCCAGGCAAGATAAGGCAAATGTTCACTATCAGAGCTGAAACTTGTTGCAGGAGTGGAGATGGGGATGATAACTTGAAAGCAGGTGACATCTCTTGAAGATGCCAAGAAGTGAGGTAGAGGCCTATGTCTGGGCAAGATAATATGAAAACTTGCCTATCAGGGCCTAGGGTGGTTCCAGAGACAGAGTCCAAGCTTCTTGTGGGGAGGATATGGGGATAGTGGCCAGAATTAAAGTCAGGAAGACCTGTATTTAAATCCTTCCTCAGACACGTACTAGCTGTGTGACCTTGGGCGAGTCACTTACCCTCTCTTTGTCTGTCTCCTCATCTGTAAACTGGGGATAAAAATACCACCTACCTCAAACGGTTTTGCAAGGATCAGGTAAGATAATACATATACTTAAAGCATTTTGTAAACCTTAAATTGATATGTAAATATTAGGTATTTTTATTTCTTCATCTGTAAAATAAGAGGCATTGCACTAATAAATTCCTGAGACACTTTCTAGCTTTTTAACATTTGTGCAAACACGAAATAGATACATCAAAGACATGGAAGTAGGAAAATATAAGATGTGTTTATAGAAGGGTAAGTAGCCCAGCTTGGCCACTGAGTACTTCTTAGAACACAGGACCACAGTCTATAGAGAACTGAAGTTGCAGGTGACTCAAAGGTCAGTGGAAAGACACTTGGCGGCAATGAGTAGAATAAAACAAAGAGCCAATAGTCATGAGGAGAAGCAGCATAAAAGATATTATCCGAGAAAGATTTGACCTGAAAAGGAGATGGGTTGGTATGTAGTTTGGGAAACCTAGTTTCTGCTCCAATGTTCCCGTAGAATGTCAGTGCCCTGGAGTCAGTCCCTTCACTTGCTTGCATAGCAAGACGCATCACACAGATGGAGGAGGACACCAATGGAAACCCTCCATGTGCAAAACCTCTGCCTGGATCAGACTAGAATATGAAATACTGAGACTGAATGAAGTCTGGGATTCTCTGAATCGTCACTTAGCAATCAAGGTTTGGCAGAATCTGACCTATGGTGATACTATTGTTTGGAGCTGCTGTTCATGGACCTCGCTGAAAATATCTTTCAAAGCAGAAGATCACATATTCAGAGTTTCAAGGGACATTTTGTCCAACCTCTTCCCAATACAGAAGATGAGGTAGATAAAGAACAGAAACTGGCACAGACATGCCAAAGGTCAGAAAGGTAGTAATTGATGTACCTGAGATTTGAACTGAGTTTAATGTTCTGTATCCAGTGTTCTGCCCCATACAGCCTCCTTCTACTTAGCTCTGGCAGATGAAGATGGGCTAAGAGGGAGGGTAGGGAAAGAAATAAGCATTTATTCATTTATTATTACTTATTTGTTATTCCTGTAGTGCCAGGCATTGAGCTAAGTGCTTTTTAAGAAAATAAATGAATATTTCACTTGATCTTCGCAAGAGCTCATCAAGGTAGGTGCTATTTTTATCTGCATTTTACAATTAAGGTGACTGAGGTAAGCAGATATTAAGTGATGTGCCTGAGATCACAGAGCAAGGAAGTGTCTGAAGTCATATTTGAACTCAAGACTTCCTGACTCCAGACTTCATGCTCCATCCACTGTACCCCAGCTACCTAATAAAACTGCTTCCTTCCCTTTTCAATTTTTTTTTTTTTTGCTTTTTGGAGGGCATTTGGGGTTAAGTGACTTGCTCAAAGTCACACGGCTAGTAAGTGTGTCAAGTGTCTGAGGCCGGATTTGAACTCAGGTCCTCCTGACTCCACAGCCGGTGCTCTATTCACTGCGCCACCTACCCACCCCTCCTTTTCCACATCTTATCATAAAGAAATATGTCATTTCAGGAGATAATTCTCTTTCTCCTTCAGAAAAGGAGACAAAAAAGAATGTTTCCATTTGGTACCATAGAAGCTAGGCAAAGAAGGCTAAGTTTCTCCAGTCACCCCTGAGGATGGTGGAGCTGAGGCACAGACTAGTGCTATTTGCAGGTTATTATATATTCTCCTGATGCTAGAAAGCCTGACTTCCATTCAGTGTTAAGATACAAGAACAGCTTCATTCTATGGAGGTAAGAAGTATAGACACATACACAGACAGTTCCTTTGTCAGCCTTTTCAGGGGTCTGCACCCTGAAGAAAACACAAAGTGACTCATTCACATCAGGGAAGTCTTGCCAGGATCCTGACTGCGTAGCCACACCCTTACAGACCCAGGAAGCCTCACATGGGTCTGAGTCACCTTCCGAAGCACCCCAAACTGCTAAGTCAACAATAATGGCCATTTATAACTCCTAGCAATATGTTCTATGCTTTCTCCTCCTTATATTCTCTCCCACTCACTGAGCCCTCACATTGAACGATGGTTGTTCAGTACCAATGAGTCCCTTGGAACCATCCCTTGAAAAGTATTGATGTGGCTCACAGTTTTCCACCTCTCCATGCACTTTGGTCACAATGCTAATGAAGGTCAACATTCAGCTCCACAACCTTAATTTCTGAAAAGAGTTATTGAACGCCTGCTATAAGCAAGACAATGGTTTGGGGTGAATTCTACAAAGAAGGAAGGAGAATTTCCATGGTCAGGACTGTGCAGTGTTCTCAATAGCAACAGGTCAACTTGAAAAGGGTAAAAAGTGTAAATTATTTGGCAAGCCACCAGAAGAATGTTTTCTCTGCGTTACTCTTAGCCTGAACTAGACTCTCCTGTTAGAAATCAAGTACCTGCAATGTGCCAGGCACTGGGCATGCAAAGACAAAAACAAATCAGGCTTTGCCCTCACAGAGTTTATATTCTACTAGAAAGAAGAAACATGTTTTGGTTGGTTTTTTTTTCCCCTGTGAAAGGATCAAATTGCAGTAATAGCCTGGTTGCAACAGGGATGTAATATTGTTCCAGGAAAAATCCTTCTTCCTCTCCAATAGTTAATCTTACCTCAATTTTCCTTTACAATCTTTTATATATTTGTTATTCTATTTATGAGTCCAACTCAATGTATGTCCCCCACATCTGGAATTCTCTCCCTCCTCTTCTTTGCCTCCTGGCTTCCCTGGCTTCTTTCAAGTCCCAGCTTAAGCCCTACCTTAATTCCTAACATCTACAAAAAGTAGATTTCTCAGTCCTCCTTAATCTTAGTGCCTTCACTTGGAGATTACCCCCATATTGACTCACACACATATATGTATATATGTGTGCATGTAGGCAGGGGATAGGGAGAAAGAGAGAGATAGAGACACAGAAAAGGGGGAGGGAAAGAGAAAAGGAGGGAGAAAGATTGAGAGAGAGAGGAGGATAGAGAGACAGAGAAGGGAGAGACAGACAGGAGAAGGGAGAAAGACAGAGAAAAGAGAAGGGGGAGAGGGAGACACACAGAGGAGTGAGAGACAGAGTGACAGAGAAAGGAAAAGGGTTAAAAACAGAGAAAAGAGAAGGGGGAGAGAGAGAAAGACACAGAGAGGAGAGAGAGACAGGACCATTAGATTGTGAGTTTCTTCAGAGCAGGGATTGTTTTTTTGCCTTTCTTTCTTCCCCTAGTACTTAGCACACAGTCTGTGTACATAGTAGGTGCTTAATAAATGTTTGTTGACCTTATTTGACTTGAAAACAAAGTGTAAGACACTTAGAAGCACTATTTGATCAACAGCATCAAACCTTCTCAGCACAAGGATATTTTTTGCCAGTCTAACTCCATTTTACGACAGTATAATACGTGTTTTCATCTTTATGTGAGTGTTATGTAGGAGAAAGAACATTGGATATAGAGCTAGATGAGCAGGATTCTAATCAGGCTAATAACTGTGTGACTTTGGACTAGTCACTTAACTTTTCTGGGCTTCAGGTTTCTCATTTGTAAAATGACAATACTGGGCAAGGTGATATCTAAATAAAATCCCTTCTCAATTTAAATCTATGATCCTATGATCCAAATGCCCACAGAGGACTTTGTGGATCCCGAGAAGATGCTAACTCTCAACATAAGACATCTTATCAGTATCTTGGGTTCCACTCTCTGAGCATGGACAAGGAGTAATTTACCTTCCTGGGTCAATGAAAGAGCATCTGGCTAGCTGTACCAATTAGCCAGACTAACAACAGCCCTTCAGGCATTGCCCAGGACAGACTATGAAGACCCCCTCCTGAGAAGGACCCAGACCCTGGGGCTTACAGCACTTACTGAATCCATGACTGCCTTTTACAAATGTTCCAACAATCAGAGAGAACTTGGCATCCATTTCATGGTGTGTCACCATGGCTGGAGCTAGGCAAGAGCCAAAAATGAATTAGGTAAATATAGTAGGCTCCAGGCACAAATTCAGAAGGTGAATCTGTTGGCAAATTATATTTTCTATACAACTCATTGCAACTTCACTTGAGAGATGCTGTAGAAAAACTTCATGAAATCTAAAGAAAAGCACTATTTGATTTTAATATTTAATGCATATACAACCATGAGGGGGGAACTGTAAATATAACATTCTTTTTTTTTTTTTGCTTTTTTGGAGGGCAGTTGGGGTTAAGTGACTTGCCCAAGGTCACACACTACAACATTCTTTTTGGAAGTTACCATGCACATATTACAGCAATACTGATTTGGGTGTCTTTGGAATTGTCAGACTAATAAAAAAGATTTTGGAGTAATTATCTATCATTTTATTTAGTTACCTATTCTTCCTTCCTCTGTTTTTCTTGTTTCTTTAAAGTAATTTGGATAAAAAGCTTTATGCAAATTATGCAAAGGACATATCTCTGAATCTGTATACTTTCTCTTACTCAGTTTTTACTGTACTAGTGACTGCCTTCACCCTTGCCACTCCCTAAGACTCATAAGAAATTGGACCATCTATCCTGGTTTTAATATTTATTGAATAGTTAGGAAAGCCAATGATTCCCAGTCCTGGCTCAGTCCTACCCTAGGCTGCAAAGCTGTCTCCAATTACCTCAGGGGGCACTGAAAAATCCTACAAAATTCCATGACAATATTAATTGTAATTGATTTTAACTTAAAAAAAATTTTTCCACTGGAGTGGGAAATAATGTCATAACAGGCCTTTGCTCAGGTTTTGGCAAAATCAAACAATGATAGGATTTTGAAACTCCATGAA
>CM053596.1:206957309-206991349 GCA_028646575.1 Pseudocheirus occidentalis
ATAAATATATATGTATGCATACATATATGTACATATATGTATATATAAACTGTGAGTGCATAACATTTGCCTGAATAAAATAAAAATAATAATAATATCTAATAACACTGTTTTATTTTGTCTAAATACCAGTTGTACCAAGGGGTGACAACAATTGCTGGAAATGGGCCAGAATGTCTTTTTTTAATTGCACATTTCAAAAAACAAAGAATGAAATCATTCACAAAGGAATCATTTGATGTGGCCACATTGCTGTCTTTTAGTGATCATTCACCTTTTTTTCAGAGTGCAAAATCAAAAACATATTGCTAGACATGATGGGGATGGGCTATCACTGGCGCAAACTCTTTCCCTCACTCAGCTGAGCCTCAGCAATTACAGTAAACCCACAGTGCCAGCTTGAGACTGGCAAAGCAACTAGCATTGCACACACAAAACAAAATCATTGTTTGGGGTTCTGATTGATACCACTGAGAGCACTCTTTCACTCTTTTTTTTTTAGGTTGAACAGTTTGGGGATATTTATCCATTAGATGAGATGCCACAAAAAGTCAATGGGCAAAAAGAGAGAGAGAGAGAGAGAAAAGACCACTTTATTTCATTTTATTTTCACCATGAGATTCCTCTGTCATGGGGTATATTCTATGAATGGATGGAGCGTAGGATACCGCTAATAATAAAATCTACCAACTGTGCCAACACAAGTGTAAGAGGAGCATGAGGAAACTACCGCTGGTAAGTGGGATTCTCTCATACCTGGAGCTGCATACCCCCTCCCAAGAAAGCTGTCGATTCCACTTGCTTATTTACTTGCTTATTTGCCTGGAAAGGACTTCTAAAAAAGAAACTCCCCAACCTCTTCATCTTTTAAACTCACTTTTTCTATGAGAAATGCAACTCATAAACCCCATCTGTTGGGATATTTGAGAATTAGGCTAGACAAGTAAGTCTATGAAAGCAGATTGTAAGAGCAATCCTTCATTGACCAAGAACTCTAAAGTAAAGAGATCTTTTCCTATTCTGATACATATTCTATCATAAAATAGTAGAGACAAACACCAACAAATCAAGCAAGATTACAAAGAACTAACCTGACTCCTTGGAACTCACACATGCTTACACAAATAAGATTAGAGTCAATGAATATTCTGCATTCCAAAGAACATTCTATGGTCCTTTGTAGATTTTCTTTTTTAACCAGACCTGTGATTTCAACAATTCAGGAAGCTCCCACTAAGGAACCTTTCTCTATTTTCCTGAGGTCTGTAATCTTAGAGAATTGCTTGGGGACTAAAAGGTTAAGTGATTTGACCAGGGTCACACAGCTAGTATGAATCAGAGGGAAAACTTAAACCCAGCTCCTCCTAACTCCAAGACCAACTCTCGACCACATATCACTCTGCTTCTAACTCTGGATGACTGAAAGGACATTCTTAATGCCAGTCTGACTTCTTCCTGCCACTCAGAATGCTCATGAGCTACCTTCACTACCATCTATCAATATTAATATGATCTAAGTTAAATATTTCGGGAAAAATTCACATAATTCATTCTAAAGTTCATAATCTATGGACTCAGACCTAGACTACTCAGTCTAGTATTTTAAACTCTCCATTAATCATCTTTTCCCATATATATATATATATGTATATATATATGTATGTATGTATGTATGTGTGTGTGTATGTGTGTATATATACATTACTGAAATGAAGAACTATAGTGAAATCTCTCCAGTGTATCCTTAGGAACAGGTCCAAATTTGGTTCAAAGGACCCTCATTATCTTTTTCCAGCCTAGAGTCTATACATCTCTAGTGATTCATAAGATGACAGAAGGGACCAAGAAGTCATGAAGAAGGATTATGAATTCTTGGAAAAGAAACTAAAATCTGTATAGTCTGTATCCAGGCCACCATCTTCATTTCCTCCCAAATGTCTTTCCCAAGAAGCCATGGATTCCTGAAACTACCCTGGATTCTGTAAGGTGAGCTCTCATGTGTAAAGCTCTCACCTTTCCTAGAACCAAGCTACCATATCCCTTGCCAGCCACCATTTCTAATCTGTACCAAACGGTATATCCCCCTGTTCCCTTTAATCATCATCTTTTCCTCATTAGAACGCATGTTCCTTGTCTGTATTTCTATCCCTGGCACTTAATACAGTGCTTGGCACATAGTAAATTTTTAATAAATGATCTATATATTAAATTATCTACTCAAGAAGTAGTTTCATCTCTGCTACAAATAGAAGGTAGAGGTTTATGAAAAGACAAACAATTTCTGAAAACTAACTTAAAATGAAGTTACTAAAAAAGAGATTTGGATTTCTGGATTATGGCATAAAATACAGGAATAATGAGGTCTTGGCAAGGGATGGAGTATACCTAACAAAAACCCAAAATATATATTTGCCTGGATTCTCATAAATGTGATAAAGAAGACTTTGTACTGAAATAACTTGGTAATTCTAATCACAGTCCTTCCACTAAGGCAAGTTTATTCTCTTTTTAGTACTCAAGATTTTGTGTGCTTTTGCTTACTGACTCCATTCACCATCTTCCCTACTGCAATGTCTCCTCCTGTCTCACTCTCAATTCATTTCATTTTTATTCACAATTTATTCCTCACTTCAATGTCTAGTATAAGTCTCAACTCCTCTAATAAGATTGCTCTGATTAATCCCATGATGATCACTCCTTCATCTCCTCATGCAGAATGTAAGCTTCCTGAGGGCAGGGAACATATTGCTATTTCTTTAACATTCCTCATATAATCCAGTGCAACTGGTACATTCCAAGCATACTATAGGTACTTAAAATTTTTTCTTACTATACAAATCATTGAATGATTAAGCTAAAGAATACATATATCAAGAACACAGTGTCCTTCTAAGACAGCGAGGTGATACAGTAGGCAAAGTGCTAAGCCTAGAGTCAGGAAGACTTGAGTTCAAATCTAGTCTCAGATCCTAGGTGTGTTATTTAACTTGTTACTTAAGATGTGTGATCCTAGGCAAGTCACTTAACCTCTGTCTGCCTCAGTTTCTTCAACTATAAACTGGAGATAATAATGGCCTCCCAAATAATAACTACCTCCCAGAGCTGTTGTGTGGATCAAATGAGATATTTTTAAGCACTTAACATAGTACCTAGCACATATTAGGTGGTCAAAAAATGCCTACTTCCTTTTCCCTCCAGTAGAAAATTTTGTCATTTTTTTTCCCTAAATATTCAGTCTAGTCATTTCCAACTCTTTGTAACCTGATTTGGGGTTTTCTTGGCAAAGGTACTGGAGTGATTTGCCATTTCCTTCTCTAGTTCATTTTATAGATGATGAAACTAAGGCAAACAGGGTTAAGTGACTTACCCAGGATGACACAGCTAGTAAGTGTCTGAGGTCAGATTTGCACTGATGAAGTTGAGTTTTCCTAAGTACAGCCCTAGTAACTGTCCTGTTTCCTAAATATAGGAAAAGCTGTTATTCATTCTACTAATTGCCATGGCAGAACTTCACAGGAAGACATAAGCCCTGGAGATATTAGTAACTTGATTACATTCTTATCATCACTAGTCTTGACAACAATCCCATCAGATAGGTAATACAAATATTATCTCCATTTTACAGATGAGGAAAACTAAAGCTCATTGAGGATAGATGCCTTGTCCTGGGTCATATAGTTCATAAACAGTAAAATCGAAACTCAAACTCAACTCAAATTTCAGTTTCCAAGCCTAATGTTCTGTCTATATTATGCCATGCTGGATATGTACTATTTTGAAGAAATCTACTGAATATGAAGGAAACACTATGGATGGACGTAGAAGGTAACCCAAAAGGTTTAGTGAAGCTTTAATTGTTCAATAATTGTAATAGCTTAAATCTGCACTAAGACATTTGGAATGTCCTGTATAACAAATAATATCTACTTACTAGTAGTATTATATCTCAACAAGAAAGGAAGGTGTCATTGAGGGAGTACGATTTTAATTGGGTCATTTGAGATATGAGACAGAGAACTTAGCAATTGTAGGAGTCCAAGCCTAAATCAGGGGTTTTGAGAAAGTATGACTTTTATAAATATATTTTACTCATTTTTTTTCATAATTAACTACAACCTATTTAAATGGAGGGGGAGACATATTAAAAGATTATTTGGGAGAGTTATCTGGCATGGTTGCCCATAATCATAAGCCCTACTACTGGGGGAGGCTGAAATTGGTGGAATGCTTGGGGATCTTCTGCCATAAGAACACAAGGGTTAAGTAGAGTTTAGAGAATGGAGTACCAGGGAACAAGAGTAGGGTCTGGAGCCAAAGAATCAAGAAGCAAAGGAAGAGAAGAGATACCAACAGGAATCAGACTTTGTTGTAGCTAGTGGTTTTGACTTACGTTCCCTAAGTTTCATGGCCTACATGCAGTTCTCCCCACTGGTGGTGCACATCCACTAATCCTTCACAACTGCACTTGCAATATGGATCAGAGAGCTTGCCCCTCTCTCTTTAATATTTCTACATTCCCATCGACTCCCCCTTCTTTTACTGCTGATTTTGCTGCCATTTGTAAGTAATTCGGTCAACTCCTTGTCTCTAGCTGACAGCCTGCATTTTCAGTCACCAGTCATCAGCTATATTCCTTACAACAGATTGAGCTATTTAACCACACAAGTTCTTGTCTCCAATACAAACTCTTCTTTTCTTGGTTGAGTTATAACACATACTTTTTTCATCAACCCTCCAAAAAAAAGCAACAAAGCCTCCATTCTTGCACACAAATTCAAGAATCCAGGATAATTCCATCATGCAACATCTATTTAAGCTTTCAGTATTTCCTTGCAATAACCTAAATGCCTATGGCATCTCTTGATTTCTGATATAAACTCTTCCAATTTTAACTGTAAAAGTAGTCTCTCTTGATATTGGATCAACAAATTACCTAAAACATATTCTAGTTGAAAAGCCCTAGCAATATAACTGTCTAAATTTTCATTGTCTGCTCTTCTATTACATAATTTCAATATATGTCTAGTTAGTTATACCTTTAGTCTCCAGTCATCTAGCATACATATCCTCTTTGGGCTGTGTGTTGAAATTACATAAAGCTTTAACAAGTGTCTTTTGGTCTCATGCATTATTTCTCTGCTTAGCTAATAACCATTTCTCCATTATTGTTCAAATTAATCAAGTGGGCAACTAAGTGGTACAGTGGATAGAACCCTGGGCCTATAGTTAGGAAGAATTGTCTTCAAACTCAGCTTCAGACACCACTTCAGTATCTTTGCTAAGAAAACCTCATATGGGATCTTGAAGAGTAAGAAACTGTTGAGCCACTGAACAACAGGCTCATTTTCTACTTTTTTGGCAGCTAGGTGGAACAGTAGATAGAGTCCTGGGCCTGGAATCAGGAAGACTTAATTGTCCTGAGTTCAAATACGACCTCAACCACTTACTATGTGACCTTGGGCAAATCACTTAACCCTATTTGCCTCAAGTTTCCTCACCTGTAAAATGAGCTAGAGAAAGAAATGGCAAACCACTCCAGTATCTTTGGCAAGAAAACCCCAAATGGGGTCATGAAGAATCAGACATGACTGAAAAGAACTGAACAACAAAATCCCATATGGTCAATGGCTAAAAAGATCATCTGTTCTAGAAAGCAAAGGAACTTTTTCTTGCTTAAACACTGACCACAATCTTAAGAAGTACTCTTCAATTTATATGAACTGATGCAAAGTGAAGTGAGCAGAACCAGAAGAACATGCTACACATTAACATCAATATTGTAACAATAATCAACTGTGAAAGACTTAGTTACTCTATTCAAGACAATGATCCAAGACAATTCAAAAGGACTCATGATGAAAAATATTATTCACCTTCAGAGAGAGAACTGATGAACTCTGAATGCAGACTGAAACATACTTTTTAAAATTTCTTTTTCTTGGGAATTTTGTGCGTATGTGTTTTCCTTTCCCAACATGACTAATATAGAAATATTTTTTTCCATATTCACATGTATAATCAATATCCCATTGCTTGCTTGCCTTCTCAAGTGGTAGGAGAAGGGTAGGAGAGAGGGAGACAATTTTAAGAAATTTTTCTTAAATGAGTTAATATTTCATATATATAATTGGAAAATATTGAATGAAATATATTTTATATGTATATATTTTTAAAGCACTCTTCAGTTATCTCCCTTTTTGCCCTATTCATCTCCTTTTTCTCTTCTTCACGAAGACAAAATACATTCATAAATAAGGTAGGAGTTTCTTACTTTTCAAATAGTGATTTTTTACATGCCTGTTTGTCTTTAGTCTTTTGAGACAAGCCTGTGGGAAGGAAGTCAGTGAAGGTATTATATTGTCTAAACAAAATAACTCAACACAATTCCTTGGAAGGAAAGCAATAGCTTAACACTGCAGCAATGTTAAGAGACAACGTAACTCTTTTTTCATATACTACAAGATCAATTCAGAATTTAGAAGTTAAAGCGCAGTGACTTCCCAAAATTACTTTCCAAGAAAAAGTCAAAACCTGTTTACCAGCAGCTGGAAGTTGGTTCCTGTACACACAAAATAGCATTGGCTATGTAATTCCCCACCATTTCCTCCCTTTGGAGAAAGCCAACAAAAGAACTGAAACATTTCACCTAAGGATCAAAGGTGTCAACCTGTTGGCTCATGATATTTAAAAGCTATGGTTAAGCATTCCTTAGTTATTTTTAGATATTTTCTTTTGTCTTAAGTTTATTTGGGGGAGGGAGGGATTAACAAAGATCAAAAATAAGATTGGATCAAAGCAGGAAAATGCAAAGAAAGAGGTTCAGAATTTAGCATGTACAAGCAGTAAGGTAACCTTCCCAGCATACACAGCCATGACCATGTGATTAAGTGATGAAAACATATGACTTACCGGTTACCTTCAGGATGCATTGCTTTAAAAAGAAATGAAGGAAATTTGGAGAAATCAGGAGCAAGAAGAGAGAAAGACAAATGATGATAAAAGGGTAGATAAAAAAAGAAAGTCTAAGAGAATTAAGATGGGGGGATGGGAAATGTGTATGTGTGTCTGAATGGTGACAAGTGGGCTTAATTGTTAGGATGGGTAGTGCCAGTCCTGAAATCAAAGGGTCTTGAATCAAATTTCAGCTCTAAACTTTCCTACTTCTGTGACTATAGGAAAGTCATTAACTTCTCTGTATCTCATTTTACTCACCTGTAAAATGGGAATAATAATAATAGTTGTACAACTTACTTCATAATTTGTTAAGAAAGAACTTTCTAAAACTCAAACCACTATATAAATGTGCTATAATTATTCAAATACATAAAGACCACTGATTCATTACTACCTATTAATAACAAAAGCTAATGTTCATATCAAGCTTTTAAGGCATATACATTAGCTCATTGATCCTCAAAGCACCCCTGCAGAGTAGGTTATTGTTATATGAATCATTAGGTCAACTCAACCTACATCCAATCAGTGGCCACTTTTGTCAATTTTACTTCCCCAATATCTCTTGCACCCATCCTGGCCACTCATATGGCCACCACTCCAGCTCAAGTTTTCATGACATCTTACCTGGACTACAGCAATAAGCCCCTAATTACTCCCCCTCTTTCTAGTCTCTCTCCTCTTCAATTCTATCTCCAGAAAGCTACCAAAACAACTCTCCTAAAGCATAGGTCTCCCCATGTCACTCTGCTCACAAAATTCCTCAAAGATAAAATACAAACTCTTCAACTTGGTATTTTGATAGATTTCACATTGATCCTCTTCACATTTGTTACATTAAAGTAAAATCAATCAATTATCAAGGACTTAAGTTCCTACTTTGTGCCCCAAACGGCAACTGTTATGTGTAGGCACTGGAGATACAAAGACAAAAGAAGAAACAAACATAGTATTTGCCCTCAGGGAGTTTACATCCTACTTGGGAAGGAGGAGTACAACAATTTGATTTTTGTTTTTTATCTAAAAGCAAAATATATTAAAATAGAGACAAAATAATTACATGGTTGGAAATGGTGACAGTCGGGGAGTTAGAATCTTGCCTCTTGAAGGAAGTCCCATTTGGACAGAGCTTTAAAGGCAGCTGGGGGTGCCAAGAATTGGAAGTAAGGAGAATGAGTGTTTCAAGCCTGTGGAACAGCCAGTGCAAAATAGAAGGCTCAGATGGAATGCCGTGTATGGGAAACAGCAATTAGGCCAGTTTGAACTGTAGTGTGCCTAAGCGAGAGTAATGTGGGCATTCAGCCTGGAAAGCTAGGCTGGAGTCAGATTCTGAAGGACCTTAAATGCCAAGCAGAAGAGCATGTATTTTACACTGGAGGCACTAGGGAGTTCCTGAAGTTCTGAGGCAAGGGAGTGAAAATAAGCCAGGAAAGAAATGATGAGGGTCTAAAGAAGGGTAATTGTGGTGTAAGGAGGGAAAAGGAAAAACATTCTTATTTAGGAGATAGACTCACAAGACTTGGCAATTTAATGGATGGGGGCTGGGGAGAGGGGGGAGGGAGGATGAATTCTAGGTTTCAAACCCAGGTTATTGAGAGACATAGGAAGCTCCAATATTCATTGTTCTTTAAACTTGGCATTTCATTTTCTGCCTTTTTGGCCGTTGCATAGACTGTCTCTACTCCTAGAACGTAGTTCTTACTCCTAGAAATATACACACACACACCCCTCACTTCTCCTTCCCCAGATTCTTGACTTTGTTCAGAGCGCATCTTGGGTACAAGGAATTTTTTTTTTATGATCCCTTAGTTTATCGGGTTTTTGCTTCTCCTCAAATTATATTGTATTAACTATTTACACATTGTTTACACTGGGAGTAATTTCCTAGAGAGTAGGGACTTCTTTTCTTTTCTTTTTTTTTTTTTTGCATCCCAAGTCTACCACAGTCATTAGAAGAAAATAAACATGTAACAATCGTTTATTAAATTGAATGGAATGGAGTCTCCATTTTACAGAAAAGGAAATAGTGCTGTGTTATGCTACTGGTCTATGGTAATAAATAACACTGATAAGTTTATCAGAATACCTAGTAGAGAGTGGAGCTCTGAAGGAAGACAGGTAAATTTTGGTTGTGGTGAAAGATGAAAGTTCCAGAGTTTGGAGTAATGGCCAGGGGGCTTATCAGGGTACCCTCCTGGACTTCTAGAGAGCAACATGAGAACAATGAATGTCTCCTAAAGTGGGGGGGGGTGGTAAATGGGGCAGAGAAAATGGGAGTGTTCATAGGAATCTCACCAGAATACTGAGTTATAACTTTGAAATGTACTCCCTACTCAATTCACTTCTATAAAGCAATCAGGTGCCTACCACGCAGTAAGCACCAGGGCTACAAAGAATAAAATGATATAATTTTGTCCTCCGGGGGCTTCCTTTCTATCTAAGGAGACAAAAACAAGCAAAAAGAGATAAACAAAATGAATGGGAGGAGTGGGGCTGAGATTGAAGAAGGAAGCACTAAATGAATTCTTCTTGTGTGTCCTTTTCCCCCTGAGGGTTAATCCCTTGAGATGAGTTCTTTGATAGAATGCTCTCCTGGCTCTGAGTTCTCACTAACTTTAACAATTTTTTATTAAGTATACCTGACTTCAGTCCTTGTCAAGTACAAGTCAAATCACATCCTATCTTCCCAGAGGAATGACTCCTCTCCCCATCACACCACACAGGTCACTTTAAGAGGCCTTGTCTAGTTTCACTGGCTGTGCAGAGCAGTGGCTGAATTTGTGAAAACACTTCCAAGTACTAAGGTGGGTACAAGATATGAAGTGTTGTATTATTCTGTATTGGGGTTTTTGTATCCAATAAGGCCACCCAGTTATGAAAGGTCTATTCCCACACAAAGAAATAGTGATTTAATGAGTCTCTATGGAATATAATGAGGGCAACATTAAGAGGCCTTGACACCCTTCCATGGACATTTTGGGTAGATGTAAGGTACTGGGGAAGTCATTCAGAGACATTAGTGGCTGCAACAAGTAGACTGCATGGAACTCTGGAGCCTGCCTACGTTCCTGGAAAAAAAAAAATCCTCACCTTCCTTTAGAATCTAGAGCAGTGGTTCTCAACCTTCCTAATGCCTTGACCCTAATTAAAGGGTCAAGAACCCACCCAGAGACTAATAGAGGAGTGGTGACTCAGTTCCTAAGACCATTGGAAATATGTGTTTTCCGATGGTCTTAGGTGACCCCGTTCAACCCCCAAAGGGGTCACAACCCACAGGTTCAGAACGGCTGATCTAGAGCATTCATCTAGGCACATTTCATACCTTTCCCAAGGGAAGCTTTTCCTGAGCCTCCTAGATATTAGCTCTCTCTCCTTACTCAAATTATCTTGTATTTACTTATTTATATGTTGTATATACCCCAGTAAAATGTAAGCCATTTTGCCTAGGGCCATTCTTCCAAGTGTCTATCTTGTTCTGAAATAATTTCAAGGAGTGAAATTCTATAACTTCACTTGGTAACCTGCTTAATCAGCCTGTTGCCTGGCAGTCTTTTTATACCCAACATTTAAACCCTTTAAGTTCCTTCAATAAAGATAGAAAATGGGGATTTGCATTTTAACAGGGACATTCTAGAAACAAGGGTTTAACCCAAAGGAGTGGCTCTAATGGTGGTCTTTTCAGGTACCTTGACAGGGGAGATCTTTGCAAGTGCTATTGTCATTCAGGCCTCTTGTAATCATAACATGCAGATAATTTCCTTTAGCTATCTGTCTCAAACGTTTTTTTGGATAAGTTTAAAAAATTACTACTTTCTCCATATCCTTGAGCAAAATAGATTTTTGTCTGGATTGAATACATGCATCCCAATACCCATCTAAACCTTCCCTTTTAGATAACTGTCATTGTGATTTTCAAAGTTCAGGGGGCATTGACACCGCTAAATAATCTTGACTTGCCTGAAGAGGCAAGTCAAGTAACTATTCACCTGGCTCCATTTATGAAGGTGGCCCAGTGCTGTTCCTTTAGGTCAAGTTAGGACTAGTACATAGTTCTTGGAGCATCTCATTGATTTCCAGTGGCAGTAGTCATATGATTCCTAGACCAAACCATGAACCCTTGTATCCTAGCCATCTCAGGTAGACTTGGGGGTTCTTCTCACTCTTCAATGAGACTGAGAATTCATTTCAACATACAAGCTCTTTCATTAGAAGCATAGAGCATTAGTGCTCTATATTAGTAAGAAGGCACACAAAACAGCTCCAGATCCTAATAGAAATTATTCTCTTTAGAATTATTGATTCAGGGGCAGCTAGGCAGTGCAGTGAATAGAGCACCTGCCCTGGAGTCAGGAGGACCTGAGTTCAAATCAAGCCTCAGGCACTTAACACTTAACTAGCCATGTGAGGTTGGGCAAGTTACTCAATCCCAATTGCCCTGCCTTCCCCCTCCAAAAAGCAAAAAATAATAAAATAAAATAAAATAAAATAAATAAAAATACTTTTAAAAAAGAATTATTGATTCACAGAATTATAAACTATTGACTGGGAAAATAACTAATATGTCATCTAGGGCAACCCCCTCATCAGTTCATCCATCCAAAAATCAGCAATCAAAAAACTTACTATGTGTCAAATACTTTGCTAGGCACTAAGAATATAAAGAAAGGTTAAAGAGGGAAAAAAAGCAAACAATTCTTGTCCTTAAGTAACTTACATTCGTTTTATAGTGGAGGAAATTGAGGCCTAGAAAGATTAAGCGAATTTCCCAAGATCACAAGTAAATAGCAGAAATTGATTTTCACAGAATCACAGAATCTCAGTGTTGAATGAGAATTCAGAGGTCTTCTAGTCCAAACCATACTTGTATAAAGCCCCTCTACAGCTTCCACCAGTAAGCGTTCATCCAAAAAAAGAGAAAAGAGTTCATCTAGCCTCCCCTTAAAGACATTTATTGGCAAGGAATTCCCTACTTCCAGTTGAGGATGTTTTCTTTCTCAGAGCCTAAAACTGCCTTGCAGCTTCCACCCATTGCTTCTAGTTCTGTCTTCTGAGACCAAACAGAACAAGGCTAACCCCTTCTCTACAAGACAGCCCTTCCAATACCTAAAGATAGCTGTCATGTCCCCACTAAGCCATTCCTTCTCCAAGACTAAATATCCCCATTTCCTGCAACTAATCCTCCCATGGCATACTCTCAAATCCAGCCACCATTCTGGTCACATTCTTCTAGATGCCTTCCATATGTCAATGTCTTTCCTAAAATTATTCATTTTATGTGACTCCCTAATGAAACTTCCCACCACTCCTCTTCCCTCTGTACCTTCACAAGTAAAAAAAAAAAATCAACCACAATGCACCAGAGTTACTAAGAAAAAACAGGAATCTAAATGTCCTCTTCCCAGGCTTGCCTTGAAGTATTGCCTTTGGAACTCTTGCTACCTTCAGTTCTAACTCCAAGGCCTTACTGCTCCCTTTTCCTGATAGCTGAGTGAAACCTGCCTAGATAACTGGCTAAAGTCTATAAAATTCGTTCCCAACCTTTGTCTTCTGTATCTATAATTTCTTGTTTTTTCCTCCCTCCTTCACTCCCCCAGCCCAGTCCTCATGTCTTTGTTTTCTCCATGGGGAGAAAATTTGCCCGTAAACAAATGACGCCTTGCTTTGCTTTCCATTGATGCAGAAGGACCCTGAAGCTGCACATATGTATCCAATGGAAGAATTTAACTTCTGTAGTTTCACTGTGCTAGTTTTGTATTCCCTAACCAATGCCATCTTCGGCTCACCTTCACGTAAACCCTTTCTTAAAGACAAGTTTGAATATTCAAAGTTCAGAGTGGGTGCCAAAACTGGATAGAAATGTTTCTAATTGTTTTTTTTTCTGTGATCACAGATGTTGCCAAAACATTATTTATTAGAGCAATTCTCACTCCTTGTCTCTCTTTGTTCACCACATCTTGAAAAACTTGCAAAAATCAGCTGAATGTAAAACAATGAAGAAACATTTCAGAGTCAGCAGCGATGCCACAGAATATGATACTAAAAACACGATTCCCTGATTATTCCAGCTGATAGTTACAAAAGTATTGGAAGATTTTTGTCGTTGTTGTTAAAATCAGCATTCCCTTCCAAACATTTCCTTCCTATTTTCAGATGCTACATCAACTATTCTTGCATTCCTCCAAACAGGCCCTTCCTTCAATCTCCTGCAGCTCTAAACTGGATGGGATGTGAAAGGAAAAGCAAAGGAAAGCCTAAAAGGAGAAGGCTTGTAAGTTTATGTGTAGTAACTAGGCAGCCGTATCCTTCTGCTTTCCCCAGAAAAATCAAGTATCACCTTATCGTTTCCTCACCAAGATTAACTCCTGCTTCCTGAAGAGCATTTCTGAGGTAGAAAGCAGAGGTGGTGAAAAAAAAGGAGGGGGGAGCTGAAAAGTCCAATCTGTCAAGCTCCATTTTAGAAGAAAGGAAAACTGAAAAGTGAACGTATTTAACATGAGCTATTTCCTGCACTCAGGAGGGAAGAAAGCATGCTCCTAACTGTGTGCATGAGGAGATCTGCAGTAGTGTTATCTCTGACCTGCAGCTTAGCCCCAGTGTCTCAGCTGCCAAAAAGCTCCCATTCAACGTTATGCTGAGTTCATCAGTGCTCCACGTGTCAGGAGCCTAACAGGAAAAAGCAGGACAGACAGTCACTCTATTCAACTGCCTGGGGACCCCATGACAACTAAAATCCCCTTGCAGACTGTCCATATCAACCTACGGCAGGTCAGAACACACAACCCCTCCAGAACCACAAGCACAGGCCCACACCCTTTCTCCTTGTCAACATTGTCACTTTTAAACAGAACATCTCGCCTTATCACAAAACCTGAAGTAAGTAGGACAATTAAGATGGATTGCAAAGCCTGCTTCTGCTTTACAATTAACAATCACTTGGCAGCGGGTCCCACGCAACTGTTGGGTGGTATGGCAAGAACTTTATCCCTGCTTAGTTCTGCATTAGCATATTTAGTAGGCTGCAAGACATAATTCCTAAGATACGAACATATTTTTGTCTTTAAACAAATCTGCAATTAAGCTATAACATGCACACGCCAGTGTACCAGGCCAACAATGTGCGATACAAGGGTGGGGTCAGGGGAGGGGGTGGGGGGGAGAGGAGGACACTGGAGCAAAATTGTGCCTTCGATTCTCAGGTGCCTCTTGTCTGATAAAAACTGCACTAAGACACTGCTTCAGATATCACAGGTCGGCCACAAAGCTGGGGATTCTCTAGTCTGTGACAAAATTTAGGCAGGTTGGCAGTGTCTTACCATGGTGGGTGGCATCAGATGATTGCCATCGTACAGCAACATGACTAGGGAGCCTTTAAGAAAGAAAGAAAAAAAAAAACCAAGATGACCTTAGTGGTTACTTAGAAAAATGTACTTTTTTTCCACAGAAAAAACTGTCTTGATGCTCAATCTCTTCATAATAAAAGAAGCTGATAGCATCACAAAGGCATTCTATTCTACAAACGGTGAGGTCTCTTCCTCAAACTTTCCATTATTCTCTGCTACTTTACCACACATCTGCCAACCTGATGAAAAGCCATCGGGGGAGCAGTTTATTGCTACTTATTTAGACTGGGCTAACTTTACTAGCCAAGAGACAATCAGAAAGTCACCATACCTTAGCTCCTCTAGAGTGTTTATTGTACGCAGTCAGCCCTATAATCCAATGGGGGTGGGGGGTAGCCATGGGGGGACACAAAGACAGATCTTTCTGTGAGAGCCAGGACATTGTCTTTCTTGACATCTGGGTTGCTGGTAGGCAGGATATCCTGCCAAATGCAATGCAACTGTGTGACCCACCTTGTGACTAACACACCCCCCTGACTGTTTAAGGAACACAGCAGAAATGGGTGAAGGAAGGGCTCTCCGGCCGGAAACTCCAAATACCTGTCCCGTAAGAGAAAACACGCATGCCCGAGTTGAGGTGAGTAGCTCCCTGATTGGATAAAGGAAAGCATATGAGAGTAACAAATGCAATTTACCATACAAAGTCTTTCCTCATCAAACCAGAAGAGTAACGGATTAAACCACCTGGCAATCTTGGCAGCCAAAAGGAAAATCTTAGCTGTGACAAAACAAAACAGGTGTACAGGTATAAAACTTTTGCTTTTCAATAATACCCCTCTCTTCGCTGGAATGCTTTGACAGGTGCAGAAGTTCAAGTTACAGTGTGGAAGTGGCAAATAAATACACAGCATTAGTGTCTGACGTGCTTGCTGAGCAACCCGGGATGTTAATAACTGGCAAGGTACACTAATCTCTGATTGCAACATTTGGTTTACCTTAATCTGGAGGGACAGCTGTATTAAAGAGGGAATTATACTAATCAGTTCAAGGCCCTTGCATATAAAACTTCCCATTAGGCTTAAAGTACAACAGCTTATGTTCATTCTCTAGGAGCCCTACATCTGGTTCTGAATAAGGCTGCCTCTCATTTGCAAGGTACAAACTGAAAACAAGGGGGGGGGGGCCTGACAGTTGCTGGAGGATGGGTGATAGAAGAGTAAGCTACTAATTCTTTGAAATTTTTAACAGCACAAAACTAGCTTCAAGGCATCTTAATACCTAAAAAAGGGAAAAAAAGGAGGGAGGGGGGGAAGGCATGTGTTATCAACCCTAGGCCATTTTTTCCTGTTACCGGAGGTGACCAACATAAAATAAAATTGATGATGTCAGTCAAAAACAGCTAAGCACAAAGCTAGTCTTTGTTATCTTAAGTCAGAAGGTATGATAGGCCATGCCATATGGCTCTAATCCTCCTATATCTTCCATCACCTAACAGGAAACCTTCATGTAGCATGACCTTATTTGGCTGGTCCCAGGTTAGGGCTGCCCAAAGGGGATTTTTCTGTTTCTGCTATATCCAAAGGTTTATGTTGATTTTTTTTGAGCCCTGCAAACTATAAATCCGACTGATTACTCTGCACTCTTTTGCTTGACTGAGCCTTTACAATCAGACATCCCCGTTAACAATAAGCTCCTAATGAATCAAACATCTATGGCATTAGTTTCACCTAGCTGCCTCTTTCCCAAGCACTGCAGCTCTTTGTCAGACCTGGTTTGATGAGAAAAGCTAGTGACACTTGGTGCACCTATTGATAAACAATTCAGTAATGAGGGGCATAACAAAAATTACCTAAAACAACCTGATTAAAAATGACAGGCAAAGACTACCACATTGCTGCATAGTTAAGGTAACTCTTATAGGAATTGGGGAGCAGGTAGAAGGGGAGTGGAAGAATTAAGTAGAATGGAATTTCCTTCTTCACTGTAGAGTTTAGTTTTGATTATATTTTTTTTAAGCAGAGATTAAATCCATTCAGTGAAAAATAAAAGTCTCCCTCAGGTTATAGGATGTGTTTGTACATGCTAGAAACTTGAGAATTCAGTGTGGTTGCCTTTCTACTTCTAGAGATGAACTCCCTGCTATTTCTAATTAAACTTTCTGAATAGCCAAACTAATATCTAGACTTTGACTTTCACTTTCTCTCCTTAAACGTGAGCTTAGTTATTAAGAAACTCAACAGTACAAGCGCTACTAAAAAGATAAGTAAAGCGTGGGAATGAAAAGGGCACGTCTTAGACAAAAAAAGAGAGAACAAAGTGGAAAAAAACCTTTGAGACGGTAGAGCATCCCAAAGAGGGAAAACTACACCTTGAGAAGAACATAGAAATTCCCCTTTTGTGGGTCACCCAGAAGACCTTTTGCAACTTGGAAACAAAGTTTTGCACAGGGGAGGCCAGGCACACATGAAAGCTTGATTCAAAGACAGAAATGTGTGGGTTTCACATTGGTGTGGCAGCATGTTGGGAGGATTTCAATCAGTGCACAGATGCACTTGAAAATCAAATATGGACATGGGGAATGTTTTTGGAGATAGAAAATGAGTGCTGATGACATGTTTATACTTTGCAGATGGATCCAGTACAAAACCATTTTTTGTAAAGAAACAATATCCACCATTTGCTGCTTTTTGAGCAGCTACAAAATGGTGGCACAAAAAAAACGAATAGACACACACACCACACTCCACCTGTTCCTTGATCTTGCAACTGTCCTCCATCCTGAATGTAATCATTCACTTCTGTGCTGTATTTTTCACGAATGCCATCCAAAGGGATTCAAAAAAGAAATGTAATACTCTCGAGCATTTCAAAGCTCCAGAAGTGATTTAAAAATTATCATGCTTTAGATTGAAAAGGAGGAAAGGAGAAATGGAGAAATGATATAAAAAAACAAAGGAAGAATCACATCGTTAAAAACACACCTAATTGGGAAACTCTTAAACTAAGACGTTATGTTAGTACTGGGATGCCCCCCCCATTCACCCTTTTCTTGATCACTGGTATCAGGTGTATTACAGTTTACACTACCTGAACAAGATATGTAGCAATCATGATGCAGCACTTAGCACAGTGTTGGCTTTCAATATTTCCCAGTTATTTCTCATTTAGTTATAGTTATACAGAATTACAACAAAAAGTATGTGATATACATTCTTAAGGAAATTGTCTAAAGAACTATGGAGAATGTTATTGAGGAAAATGTTTATAGGCTAAGGGGCTGAGGGTGTGCTGGAGTTAACTCCAATTGGCTCTCACAAACCAAACATTAAATTTTCAGTGTGAGCATTTTATATCCCAGAAATTGGCAAATGCTACAAATCAGAGTTGATTTGTTGTTTTGTTGATCATCTAGAATTAAGAAAGCTATAGAGAAAATGTTAATAATGCAGATTAAATTGCGTGTTGAATATGCTTTTTTTTTTTTGAAGAGCCAATCAGTAAGCATTTCGCAGTACAACCCCCACTAAAGGACATTAGCAGAAGATGCCTATGAATCAATTTGTTGTTACTGAGGGAGAAACAGCACTTCATAGTGAATAGAGAAAGCTGGAACCAGGAAGCACTAAGTTCAAGTTCCCCTTCTAACACATACAGGCTGTGTGATTTTGGGGAAGTTACTTAACCTCTCAGGACTCTAGGCAACTCTTCAAGATCACGAGGTACAGAGGAGGGGCAAACCTACATTGGTTAAGGAGATTTCTCATCTGAAAGTTCTCTGTATCAATGAAATCACAGGTCAGGTCCCTATCCTGTCAACAATTTCAAGTGGTAGCATTAGGGCGAGAGAAAATTTTCCAATTCAGGAATGGAGAGATCACAGGTCAATCAAGAAATGGTAATACAAATCTAACCATTTCTAGTAACAGAAACAAGAATAGAATATTAGACATTAGACATGTGCAATGCTTAGCTATAATAAAAAATGAATGAGTGCTTTCAGAAAATATCATCATATAAAATATTTTATGCTTACAAAGATTGTATAATAAGTAAAGTTATATTTTCTACATAGCTGCATAGCCCAAAAAAACATTCTCTAAGACAGGTTCTTTCCTCTTAGACATCCTAGATACCAAAGTTCATTTGTCAATCATTAAATATTTTCTAAAGAATTAGAAACTGAATGTGAGAAACTTCTATCACCAATGATCAAATAACCAAGTTAGATAGTAAAATCTTAAAACTATGTACAAATCTGCAGGTACTTCTGGCATTGGATCTAACATAAATCTGTAATTATGCATGCACTCTAGAATTAACACCTTGTTATCATCCTGGAGGTAACAAACGCTTATGTTCAGTCATCTAAATGAAGTTAGTCTGTGATTCTACTGCTGGATTTGTCAAGACTGTGAGTCAGCCCCAAAAGTTTCAAATCTCGTTAATTATTCTGAATGGAGAACTATGTATGCCTCCATTTTTCAGTAACCAAAAATTTTAGTCCAGCATCTAATATCTTTAGCTCTGGAGAAAAGGTTAGTCATTTACCAAGCTGTATACCCTCCTTCAAACTGTAATATCATCAATGTAATATCATCAGAAACTACGTTCTTTTAAGTAGAGTACCTATTTAAAATTCCATGTGCCTTCATGTACTCTCAAACATGATTAAAAGCATCAAAATACTGGTCTAGGAGTCATCTAGGAGGCGTGATATGGTAGGAACAGTACTGGATTTAGAGTCAGACAATCTATTTGAATCTTGATTCTGCTTCTTACTCTTGTGTTAACTTGAACCATGGTCCTCACATTTATATAAGGCAATACTGCCAGAACAGTCTTTATCACATAACCAACCAGGTGGAGAATAGAAACCATAGCCCATCAACTCTTAACCTAGGTGTCTGTGGATAGAATTCAGAAGGTCTATGAAGTTAGATGAGGGAAAAAATTTTATTTTTACTTTCACTAACCTCCAACTGAAATTTAGCAGTTCATACAATTACTTTTTTAAAATGATTCTTGGGGTGGCTAGGTGGCACAGTGAATAGCACCAGCCCTGGAGTCAGGAGCATCTGAGTTCAAATCCAGCCTTAGATACTTAACACAAATCTAGCTGTGTGATCTTGGGCAAGTCACTTAACCCCAACTGCCCTCCAAAAAGCAAAAGAAAATTCTTCTAGAAAACGGTCCATAAGTTTCAGGAGACTGCCAAAGTGGTCCACAACCAAAAGGGTTAAAAACTCCTCTCCTAGATCTAGAGAATAGATGCCTTAGGTTGAGCTGTACTTAAGATTAATTTTGGAAGCCTACTTTCTACTCTCTACACCACCTCACTCTCCTGTTGTCTGTTATTCTTCCTCGACTCACTGTAAGAACTGATCATAGAATTGTAACTTTAGAGTTTTAACAGATCTCAAAAACCATTTAATCCAATCTCCCACACACATAACACATTTTATAAATGAGTGAAGTGAGACCCAGGACTGTTCTATACCTCTCCATTATAACCAGGATGGAAAGGGACAAAGATACCATTAATTAACTGCATTCCAGCCAGGACCAGAAGCTTAGATATTAGATCTCTTGACATCATAATTTCATTGAGGATCTTTGGCCCTTGACATTGCATGCAGGAGAATCATCTGACTATGAATCACCTCCCGTATCTTGGACTAAAGCTAAATAAATGGTACCAAACACCAGGTATTTACAGATCCAGAGGCTGCTTGATCATTTTGCTTCCCTAAATGTAGAGAAATAACTGGTGTTTATTTGTTCTCCATCAGTGTTGAAGTTTTTAGGATGGAAATCAAAGTCAACCAATCCTTCTCGTCCTTGTTCTATGACTAGCAAATTTCCACCTCTTCTTCCTCCTTAACTAATGCCTACCATTCAGAATCAATGGCTGCATGGGTGAAAACCCATCTATTTCTATCAATCAACAGGTATTTATTATGTCTCCTTTGTAACAGGCACTGTTCTAGGTACTGGGCATGCTAAGACAGAAGTCGATCTTCACTCCATGGAGAAACTCACAATCTAGTACGTCCCCCATAGGTCTTCCCCATCCAACTCAGCCCTAAACAGCCTGAGTGCATATTGCCCTCCCTGCCCATTATGCCCATTGGATCTCTGTTATATTGTCAAGAAAGGTCACTGCATCTTTGACATTTCCTATCTTCCTGACCTCACAGAAACCTGGATCCATCCAAAGAGATTCCCCTCTGGCCATCCTCTCTGGTCCTGGATGGCACTTCATTTGTCCACCTAAAAGGAGGGCTAAGCATATTCCTGAGCCCTCATCCCAATGTCCACACCCTCCTTCTCCTTCCTTCATTCAGCAACCTATCCTCCTTTGAGATCCATCCCTCTGTCCACAGGGGGCCATCTGCAGTCCTCCTGATCTATATCAAGCCACTGGACCCAGATAACTCCAGAAGAGACAGTGAGGCTAGTAACATTGCACAGCCCTGACTCACTTAAATTTAATTCACTTGCAAGTCATGGCATCATCTTGCTGATGTCACGGTCCTCTTCAAGAATGAAAGATAAACAACAACAGCAATATGTCCACGTGACCCTACCTAGAACCTTATCTGTCCCCAAACTCTTCTCTCATGCTTATGAAGAACTTGAATATATATATATAGTGATGACCTTCAAATACCCTTGTTTCCCATTGCATCTTTCTTCTAAACTCCTGTCACCTACACCTTCATTCTAATTCAGTCGCTTAACAAAGATGGTCACCCTTCATTTCACCACCACCCATAAGTCTTCTGCCTTTATGACCAGAACATTGAAGTTTTTCTCCCTGACTAAAAATAGTCTCCTACTCCCACTCCTACTTTTCTGGGATTCTCTTTCTCATGTTCTTTCTGGACCTATTTGGCTTCTTTACCATGGCCTTTCATTTCTCCATCATTACCTGCTCTTCCAGTCTATTCCCCAGTTCTAGCCTCACTTCCCTCCCTTTGTAGTAATCTGCATCCTATAGTTAAGCATTTTAACTATACATCTTCTTTTACCTTTAGATCCCAAGCCTATTTATCCTATCATTGCCTATACTTTACCAAAATTGACCTGTTAGTTAATCCTATCATATGCCTTGGCTGTTCCTGCTACTGTCTACTATATACCCCACTACAAGAAGTCATACAACCATGCCAACTGGTTCCACTTGTAGAGCCACGTCATTGAATCTCAACCTCCCTAATGTATGACAGGCCTTTTATGCTTCCCTGATTGGTTCTTTTTCAGATTCCCAAAAGTAACTGTTCCAAACCTTTTCTGTCCTCCAACACTCTGTTCCACCACCTCCCCCTTCCCTCTCAAAAGAAGACTCAGCAAAGAGAAAATAGAGGCTACTCTTTGTGAGCTCCGCTTTGTTGCCTATATTACCCCCCTCAATATCCTTCAATATTTCCTTCTCCTTTGTGCTAATGCATGATAAAGATGGTACTCTCTTCCTCATCAAGACAAACCTTTGAGTTTACCCCATCTCAGCACTTTTAGGACGTTGTTACTTCAACCACAGCTTCCTATCTACGGACTCCTTCATAGATGTTTTCAAGTACTTGAAGGACTTTCATGTGGAAGAAGGATTAGACTTGTGACCTAAGGGCCAAACGAGAAAGAATGGGTAGAAGTTGCAAAGAGGCAATTTAGACTTAATGTCGAGATAAAAAAAAAATCTCAGCAATTTATGCTACCTAGGCCTTTTAAATTACTCTCTCTGGCGAATATGCAAGACAGTCATTTCCTAAGAAACTGTAGCATATACCTGTCTACCTCCAGAGTACACTTAGCCAGCCAACACATAGGCTGTACCCCCATGGTTCAGTCTGTGCTGGAAGGTTATATATCAAAGAAGTTTTGAATACCTACCACCACCACCACTGACCAGATCTTCATGTAATTTGGGGACTAAAATGGAATAGAATATTGATCAAAACAATAAAATATAAAATTTGCTATCTATACCTATATCGCAGCCCCCAGCCCATAGTGGATTCTATTTTCTCAGGTTACTTCCAAATGCATTCATACATTCAAAGATTTAGCACAAACAGTTTATTATGCATAAAGTAAAGCAAAAAAAGAAATTAGATCAAACCTTACTGTTCAGAAACATTCATCTCCAAGAAAACCTTTGTCTCATTCTATTCCTAAATCTTTGGGAGTGAAAAAGGAGAATCACAACCCTATATGCCCATGACTTGGGGAAATAAATGGGTGGGAGGAGTGTGCACTCTTCATCTCAAACACATGAACTAAAAAAATAATATGAAAAACAGGGAAGATAGTGTGTAACTGCCACTCTCCATCTTATACTCATGAAATAAAAGAAAATAACCTTTCCCAGGTTGCTATATTGAGAAGAATTCACAAGATCCAGCAGCATCGGCAACCCTGAATCTTTTGGACTCATCATATTCCCCAAGGTAACTATCTCTTTTCCAGGTTCAAAGGTTTTCCTCATGGTGTCCAATCTTCTGGCTGACACAGGTCATGGTGTCTGCTCCTCTTCCAGTCAAGTTAGCCATTCTCCTATCTTTCCACTCTAAGAAACTCAAGTTACAAGATCAAAGAAAAGAAAGGAAGAAGCCAAATAAGTCACTGCAACATACAGATGATTTCCCTTTATCCTATCATATTACTCCTATAGCACACACAGGGCAGGACAGTTTCTTCTGTCCTTTATCTGTCCTAGAGAAACTCAGGGTAGTCTCATTTCCAGCAACTATAAAATTCTGTTCCCTCTGCCTCCCACTATAAAATGTTTCCTCAGCCTTAAGAAAGGGATATACAAACCTTAAAGTGCCATATGAACGCTAGTTCTTGTTGTTGTAATGCCTACCAATATGGAAAAAGTAAAACAGAAGCATTGGATATACATACATAAGGGAAATTATTCTGGTAATAGTATAAAGGATAGACTGGAAGAAGCAATAAAACATGGTTTTTAAAAAAAGGCTACTACAATAGGCCAGGCAGATCCCAATTGAGCTTGAAAAATTAAAGCCAGATACTAGAAAACATTGGCTCAGTGTTTCAATTACATTGGTAACATTAACATATCAGATACATTATTAAATTGCAAATGTGACTTATCTGAATACTTTTATTATAATAATTTTCAACTCTGGGCGCAACTCATTGTCCAGCTGATGTGTTAAATGTTTATGTAGATGTGTTTATATATGTGCAGATGAACTAGTTCAATGGACTACCCATTTGTATCACATAAGGTATGCATTATATCCTTGTCATCCACTTGGTTTTCCCTCATAGATTACTAAATGATCTCTCTTTGAGATGGCCAGGGTGTCTCTTTTGTGTTAAGTATCAGATATAATAGAGTGTTCCATAAATACATATTGCTGATAACAAAATGGATTCCCCAAGTCTTTTATAACTTGACTCTGAGCTGCTTTTCTTTTTTTTTTTAATTATTTTTGTATATTTTATTTTTTAGAGGGCAATTGAGGTTAAGTGACTTGCCCAAGATCACACAGCTACTTTTTGGGTAGAGTGTCTGAGTCTGGATTTGAACTCAGGTCCTTCTGACTCCAAGTCTGGTGCTCTATTGACTGCACCACCTAGTCACCCCTCTAAGCTGCTTTTCTAGCCTCGTATTCATCTCTGTCCTCCATGTAATCAATGATCCAACCTAAAAAGACCTTCTTGTTGTTCCT
Source organism: Pseudocheirus occidentalis (assembly GCA_028646575.1). NCBI lineage: Eukaryota > Metazoa > Chordata > Mammalia > Diprotodontia > Pseudocheiridae > Pseudocheirus > Pseudocheirus occidentalis. The sequence goes on from CM053596.1 coordinate 206,981,305, forward strand.
CAGGCACAATACTCCATCTCCCATTTCTGTGCCTTTCCACTGGCTCCCTGACCCCTGTGCGTGCCTAGAGTGCACTCCCTCCTTCCCTCTCCTTGAATCCCCACTTTCCTTCAAAGTTCACTTTGACTTCTGTATTCTACATGAAACCTTTCCTGATCTCATTCTAGCTTGCTAGTTCTTCCCTCCAAAATTACCTTAGATTTATCTTGTATAGATATATATATACACACATATGTATGTGTATACACCTGTATGTGTATATATAATATGTATACATATACATGCATATGTTTGTTATCTTCCTTGATATTATGCTATTTTCCTGAGGTTGGGGACTATTTCATTTTTGTCATTGTATACCAGCACAGTGCCACAAGAAGGACTGAACAAGGATTGAACAGATAATTAATAAATGTTGAATGATGGACTGACTGATTCTTTTTTACTTTCTCAAAAGTTCATTTTGTTTTGTATTGCTTTTTCTAATTTAAATGCAAGTTTTGCTGAGAGCATCCAAATCATTCATGCAGCAAAGTATTCAAAAAGACATGTACTTTGACTTTACCATTACCCTGCCCAGTCTCAGTCTGGCCCTGGGAAATAAAGCTACACAAGTAAGCCATGACCCAGGAAATCAACCCTATACAAACTATAAATCAATTTGGAGTGATTTGAAGGAGTTAGGGGTCTGTGAAGTTTTATACCCTGGAAAACAAAAAGGAAACTAGAGTCCTTTTTCAGTAAATGGTTCTACTATAAGCAGACGTCCAGCAGCACTTTTTGCACTGCCAAAGAATTGGAAATTAAAGTCATGCTTATCAAGTGAGGAAGGATTGAACAAGTTCTAGCATATGATTGTATTGGAGTACCATTGTGACAAGGGGGTGGTTTCATAAAAGCATGGCAAGACCTATATGAATTGATGCAAAGTGAAATAGGCAGAACCAGGAGATTATTGCACACAGTAACAGCAATATTGTAATGATGATCAGCTGTGAAAGACTTAGCTACTATAATCAATACAATGATCCAAGATAATTCCAAAGGACTCTTGATGGAAAAATACCGTTCACCTCCAGAGAGAGAACTGCTGAACTCTAAGTGTACATTGGAGTATAATTTTCTCACTTTTTTTGCAATATGACTAGTATGGAAATATCTTTACATGATTTCACATATCATATTGATTGCCTTCTCAGTGGGTGGAAGATGTTTGGGAGGAAGGGAAAGTTTTTGGAACTCAAAATTTAAAGGAAAATAATGTTAAAAACAAATGATAATTTTTAAAAAGCCATTTACTGAGCTTCTGTAATGGGCTAGGAATTTTCCTAGAAGGTGAGGATACCAAAGAAAAGAATGAAATAAATAAGTAGTAGTAAGAGCAAGGGACACAAAGGTAAGAAGGTAAGAGGCATCAGAATAAGGTAAGAAAAAGTCCTGCTTCTTTTGACTTCAACCAGAGGTGCAAAAAAAAAAAAAAAACCCATCCAAAGTGGATTTTAGCCCACTGACTTACAAAATTGTAAATGACATATGTAATGTTTTGTCATCTAAGGAATGAACTGTTTAGCAAGCTTGTTCCCAAGTATACTGATGCAAATGAATACAATTCAAAATATGAAAAAGCATTATATCAGTGATCCCAACATCATGATATCATTAGTCCTATTCAAAAACAAAAGAAGAACAAAACCAGTGTGTAATACAGTTAAGAAAAATAGGTGGGAACCAGAATTTAGAGGGCTTACATGTCAGCAAACGTTAATAGACTTTCACTCATCTCTTATATTCCTTCTCTCTTCTTTCATTCACAGAACCCTGGTTTCCTCAAGATGACACCTCATCCCTGGCCACCTTCTTTAGTCCTGGGTGTAACTTCACTCATACCCACTTATTTTCTCCTAGAGGCAATGAGGTCTTTGAACAAGGGAATGACAGTCGTACCTGTGCCTTAGGAATTTTTATTTTGGCATCTTGCCGAGGATGCATAGTAAGAAAAAGAGAATGGAAGTAGATACGCATTTTAGCAAGTTCTTACAGTGATATTCTCAAAGGGAAAGGGAGGACTAAACTAGCGTAGAGAATGGGATAATGAAAAAGATGTCATGGAGTTACAACTGGCAAGAGTCGGCTTGATAACTTGACAAGACAACTGATTGTCAATAGGGGATAAGGGAGAGGAAAAAATGGAGGATGACTTGGAGGTTACAGATGTGAGTAACTAGAAAGACAGTGATGCCCTCAACAGAGATAGAAAAGTATGGTTGAAGGGCAGGTGAAGAGGGATGAAGAAAATGAGTTCTACTTTGGATATGAGCTAAAGGTGCCTATAGGACATCTAGGAAGAGATGTAAAAGAAGTCAACAATCTGAGAATAGAGTATGGGAGGGAGGTTAAGACTGGATATGTAAAATATATGATTTATCTCTACGGAGAGGATAAAGGAAGCAATGAGATCTCCAAGAGAACAGTATAGATAGAGACAAGGCCTTGGGGAGCTACCAATGGTTGGGGTCCTGAAATGAATGAGGATTAAGGAAAGAAGGAAAAATACAGACAGGTAGGAAGAGAACCAGTAGAAAGCAATGTGAGAGAAGTCAGGCGAAGAGAGAGTGCCCAGTAGAAGGGGGCAGTCAACAGTGTCCAAAGCTGCAGGGGGGTCAAGAAAGGTGAGAATTGAGAAAGATGACTTAGTTTTGGGACTTGTAGTCAGCACTCTTCTCAAAGTGTTTCTCATCATTTCCCAGACTCAAGAAACATAGAATATGCTGCGCTTGAACTCAATAAATTATTGGCTTTCCTTGTTTTATTTAAAAACCAAAAAAGGTTTAGTTAGGGTATTCCAAAGTATAAAGGCTTATCTCAATTTCAGCCCCCCAGTAGTTGTCTAAAAACTAGACAAGGAAAATTGTAGTCTTCCATTTTAATTCATTATTCACATTGATCTGCCAACAGTTTATTGGCAGGGTGGAGGCAACCACCACTACCACAATTGAGGACCAAAATAAAAAATGTAGAGAATTCCTCAGATATCATGGACTAGGCTTCTGGGATATAGTTATCTTTACTGTGGGCTCTTAGTAGACTGGTCAGGGTCCCCTGTCCCTCAAGATACGAAGGTAACAGCACTTGTTCTCTGACTATATAAACTTGGAACTCATCTGCATAGAAATAATACATGAACCTTTGGAGCTAATGAGATCCCCAAGAGATGAGGTATACACCCACAGAGAGAGAGAGCCCCCCAGAGAACACCCAGAGAAGCAGGAAAAAATGATGATTCAGGACAGAAAACTAGGAAGGTCCCCTGGGAATCCTGTATATATGCTGTGTTAGAAATCTTATCAACTCCCATAGATTCATTTGTTTGTTTGGTTGGGTTTTTTTGCTTTTTTTTGGAGAGCAGTTGGGGTTAAGTGACTTGCCCAAGGTCACACGGCTAGTTTTTGTGTTAAGTGTCTGAGACTGGATTTGAACTCAGGTACTCCTGACTCCAGGGCCAGTGCTCTATTCACAGTGCCACCTAGCCGCCCCAACTCCCATAGATTCATATATCATCTCTATGCAAGTGAATCACAAGTTTACATATCCAGTCTCAATCACTCTCCTGAACTCTATTCACACATTATCAACTGCCTTTTGAATATCACCTCGTGGAGGCATCTTTAACTCATATCTAAAGTGGATCTCATCCCTTCCTCTTCACTCCAGGTCTAGCCAAAACCTGCCCCTTCTCCTTTTTTTTAAATTTATGTTGAAGCTGTCAAACTTTCAAGTCCCCCCTATTTTTACTTCAGAATCACCTGTCATCTAGTCAAATTCATGCCTAGGAGGAATTCCCACTTTAACATAGCAAACAAGTGATTATCCAGTCTCTTTATGAAGATTTCCAAAGAAGAGGAACCAGCAATCTCTTAAAGTAATTCATGCTATTTGTGGACAGCTTTATTAGTTAAGAAGTTTTTCTCACAACACACCTAAATTTGCCATTTTCCAACTTCTACACATCACTCATGGTTTTATTTTCTAGAGCAAAACAAAAAAAATAAAAATAAAAACAAGTCTAACCCCTACTCATCAAGATAGTCCTTCAAATATTTGATGATATCATGCCCCTCCCCACCGGAGTCTTCTCTTTTCCAAATCAAACATCATACTTACTTCAACTCTTCTTCATACGCTATGAAATCAAGGTCCTTCACCATCCTGGTTAAACTCTTCAAAACATTCCCCACTTTTTCAACATCTTTCTTGAACTATAACAACCATAAGTGAATACAATACTCTAGATGAAGTCTGACAAGGACAGAGTGCAATGAGATCATCACCCCGGGAAGCTATGCCTTTCTTAAGGCAACCCAAGATCACATTAACTTTTTTTTTAAGCTATCACGTTGCTCACTCATATTAAGCCCCTGTCTGCTAAAACTTCCAGTTTTTAGACAAATTGATATATAACTAGGCCCACCCCATCTTATACTTGGGAAGTTAATTTTTCATCCCTAAGTGTAAGTTTTTGCATTTACCTCTATTCAATTTCATCTCAATGCTCTAGTCTGTCAAGATTTTTTGCATCTTGACTGTTATCCTCTGTGTTAGGTGTCCAATCTAGTTTTGTATAATCTGCAAATTTGATAAACTTGCCATTTATGCCTCTATCTATGTATTATCCAAATCGCTGATAAAAATGTTAAAGCCACAAGGTCACGTAGAAATGCCTTTGCATCTAACCATCCAATCAGTTCCAAAGCTATCTGACTGTATTTTCTTCTACTCTGTATCTCTCCATCTTCTCTATAAGAACAGTATGAAATACTTTATCAGAAGCTTTGCTTAAATCCAGGTGAACTCTGTCTGCAACATTGTCCTCATCTACCTTAGTCATCCTGTCAAAAACAGTATTGAGGTTCAACTGAAAGGACTTGTTCTTGATAAAGTCATTTGGGCTCTTTGTAATCACCATTTCCCTCTTTAGCTGTTCACCAACTATTTCATTTTATCATCCTTACCAGAATTTTTCCAGGAATCAGAAATAAGCTTATTATCTAATAATTGGCTGAATCTATCCTTTTCGCTTTAAAAAAATTATGATGTTTATCCCATAGATTCTAATTTTATGCCAATACTCCCGTTTTCCAATCTTTGAAATATTTAAAGTGACACTGTCATTGGCTGATTACTGAGCCGCTGCCATCTGCCAGTTAAAAGCTCTGTTTCATCAAAGTGCTCTCAAAGTTTCATTGCTTTTCTGGTTAAATCTCTTCTCTGTTATACCCAGGCCCAAAGGTGCATCTAATTCTTTCAACGAATTCCAACACATTCCATGAACCAATTTCATCCAATGACTTGAGATGCTTCATGCCTTCTAAACTGATTAACTAAGTTGTCCATACTTAGCTTATGCATTTGTTTTGTTGATTGATTTAATGCAAGTGTTTAGGATTGATTAACATCTATTTTTATCTTTGATTGATTGATTCTGTAACTCAAAAGAAATACCTTTTACCTGATAAAGGTATCAGAGTAAAGAGCATCTTGTTAATCATATTCATTGGGATTGGAGTACTTACTCTGACACCCCTCCCAAACATGTATGTCTATAAATTATCCATAAAAGATCTATGTTGTAGGCCTTCCTCTGGGGCTTTAATATTTTATTGCTAGTCGTGCTGCACAAGGGCTGTCTATCTATGGGATCTCCTCAGAGTTCTGTTGGTAAATGTTTAACAACTGACTCTCAGAGGAGGAAAATGTATGCACAACACACTTTAACACAAAGTAACACATTAAATACAAATTTAATCTGCATTTAAAAAAATTTTCTCCATCACTTTCTTGTCTAGACAAACAAAACAATAAATTAAGCCATGATTTGTAGCATTTGCCAATTTCTGAGGTATAATTGCTCACACTGAAAATTTAGGCTCTCACTAGCCACTTTGAACCACACCCCTGAATCTCTTCATTGTCACATGACAAAATCAGTTCATTGTCTAGCAATGTCCTTAATAATATTGTTAATATCACTTAACTGAATCAGAATTTCAGTGCTGTAAGGGAACTTCATGGGTAGCTAGACTAGCCCATACCTGAAAAAGAATCCCATCACAAAAAACCTGAAAAGTATTCAGTTCTCCCTTTAATAATATAGTCTACAATATTTCCAACAATATAAATCAATCCTTTGACTTGAGTGAGAGTGAATAAGACATCTTCTCATGGACATTCACACCATAATATGCTACAGTCTACTTAAGCCCACAATCTGTCTTTTCATTGTCCTGCAGATCACCTACAATCTTGATTCTTTTACTTTTGTTTTATTCAACTGTAGGCATCTCTTGGAGATGCTGGTTTTAAAGAAATGAGGTTTTGCAATAGCAAACAATTTAGGATCATTGAATACTTGGTAGTTTCTCAGATGCAGTCCTGCCTTATCTCCATTGGCTTCTGAGCCTGTCCTGTTGTCCATCTGCAGTACCTATTGAAGTAATTGCATATACTAGTATTTACTAAAGGTTAAGAATCTATAATTATTCAATATGATATAAAATTCAGATTAAAGGAATGGGACTATGGAAGGCTTGGCTCTAATGCCAGTGCTTTCTTAGTTCAGACTGGATACTGGGATGAAATGAATCACTTACCAATCACTGAACATTTAAGGAAGCTTACTTTTTCCTAACACAGCAAGAATATGTAACAAGGCTGCAGTGACACATCTTCTCTGGATGCAGCCCCCTTGTCTCCACCTGGACATAAGTCTGGTTAGTAGATAATTAGAGTATTGAAACTCATATGGTCTCAGGCACCCACCAAGTCTTAGAGGCCCAAACTAGAAGCTCTGGGGACTTTTTATGCCTCTTGACCAGAAAGCAGCATCAGGAAAACCAGGGCCAGACAGTTACTGAGGGAGGAGGAAGCTAGGTCACTCAGGGAACCTAAGGTTTAAGGAAGTGGTACCAGGAAAATGCTGGTCCTGTCACAGGGGTAAGTCAGGCGGGCTGCTTGAGGTAATGTGATGATAGTGTTGGCAATAATAAAATGGCATAAAGGACAAGTAGGTGCTGGTCACACCAGCCAACTTAGCCTTTTGACTGATGGAATCATTCAGGACAGAGGATTACAGAAAACCCATAAGGCCATATAGTCCTACTACATGGTATCCCTGGGAGTCCCAGATCTCACCAGAACTTCCAAGAAATCCCCAGGTAATACCTGTAAAGTAGTTCATCAGTCCTAAATATTCTGTGATATTGATGGTCTTCTAGAGTTGAAGACCATACTCCCTCAGGTATGGAGTGCTTACTCTTAGACTCTAAGTCCAATATTATAAACCCATAGTACAGGCAATCATCTATGTGGTATGATATAAGAAATATTTTTTAAAGGCTCTTTGTCCAAAAATGTACCCCCACCAGCCTATTTAATTGCCTGATGCTCCATTATGAATTCATGAATGAATGGAAAAGCCTATCTTAAGCACTTACCACATGTATCAAGCACTGAGCTCAAATCTGAGGATACAGATAAAAAATCAGGACCTTCTCATTCTCAAGGATCTCACATTCTACGGAGAGACAACATATATAGGAGGGTTTGGCTACGAGACAATGGAAAGGTCTAGTGGTCCTTAAAGTACAGTGTCAAAGCAGCTGGTTATATATCTTTTTTTCCATTATTTTCATTGATAAAACCATATCTTTTTCTGACTTTGAAGTATTGGACAATGCCAAGAACTTTTGTTTCTGAGTCTTCTCAGCATGACTGCAAAGAATCATGATATAATCTTTCACTAGGATTAAGCATTATCTTCTGCTAAAATGCAAATATCCCTGAAAAGAACAAACCATTAAGCCTTGATAGTCATTATCTTCTTAGTGTGAATTACTTCTGTTAGTTTCTTTCTAGGTAGTTCTTCTGAACATAGGTCAGTTTTGGAGTTCTTCTCTTCATTGGATTTTTGTGCTTCTTTTACCATTCGTCTTATTTTCTTAAGGTATTATTTTCTTCAGCATTTTTTGTGCCTCCTTTGTCAAACTGTTGACTCCTTTTTCATGATTTTCTTACATCACTCATTTATTTTCCTAATTTTTCCTCTACCTCTCTATTTGATTTTTAAAATCCTTTTTGAGCTCTTCTAGGAATTCTTTTTGGAGCATAAGACCAATTCACATTTTTCTTTGAGGCTTTGTATGTAGTAGTTTTGACTTTTGTTGTTTTCAGAGTTTGTGTTTTGATCTTCCCTGTTACCAGAATAACTCCATGGTCAGTATCTTTTTTTGTTGCTGCTGCTTGCTCATTTTTTGAGCCTACTTCTTGACTTTTAACTCTATGGTGAAGTGTTGCTCTGCTTCTGGAGCAATGGGGAAACTATCCCAAGCTTTAGGGGTTTTTGTGTGGCTGTTTTCAAAGCTATTTCTGGGGACCTGTACATTTTCAGTTCTTCCAAAATGGTATGACCTAAGGTAAGGATCTGAGAGTGTTTACTACTCTCCTGGCCTGTGTTCTGGTCTGTGAATAACCACAAGCACTCTTTTCAGTCCTGGAACCACTCCCTTGTGCAAGCTCTAATGTGTTAGCACTCCTCTGTACCCTGGGATTGCCAACCAGGACTTCAACCCAGAGCCAAGTATGGGCAATGCAACAGAGTCTTGCCCCCCTTACCCCACCAGTTCCAGCAAAGGGACTCCAGTAATCTCCTTCTGATTTGTTGTCTTACTCCATTACCATCTGTAGACTGAGGGGTTCAGAAGCCACCACTACTACTACCAATTCAGTTGCCCCCAGCTCCTGTTGCTTGTTTTCTGGATAATGACCTATGCTGGCAAGCCTGCACTATACTGCAGTCTACTATTACCCCAGTGCAACAAGTCTTTCCTGTCAATCTTCTAAGTGGTCTTGGGCTAGAAAATTATTTCACTCTGTCCTTTTGTGGGTTCTGCCACTCTAGAATTTGTTTTGAGACATTACTTAAAGTTATTTGGAGGGAATTTTTGGAGGGTTCAGAGCCAGTCACTACCTTTTCTCAGTCATCTTGGCTCTCACCCCAAATCAATTCCATAGGTCAATTTTGATAAAGGGATAGTTTTAAGGCACTGAAATGTAATTTACTGAATTAATAGGAAATAACTAGAAATGAGGTAAAAATCAATCAACCAGTACTGCCAAAATGTCATTTGGGTTCTCTTCAAGAACAAAGGGCAACAACCAACCAACCAACATCTCTCTGATAATATGCTTTTCACTTCTTCTCTTGCAATTCTTCTAAGATAATATACTGCAACCCATTCACACCTACCATGTGACTCTCCATTGCCCTTAGTGTGATCTATATAACTTCAGATCTTTGGAGGTTATGATATTCTGCAACTTGCAACCAAAAAGATGGACTTTTGTTTCAGGGAAAATATTGGGTTCATTAAAAGAACTATACAGCTTCCTAAAGACAATACAGATTGCTTCCCTCCTTCTATTAAATTCAAGCACCAGTTCGTTGCTCATGAGCAGTGTGTAGCCAAGATATATTTACCCATGGACCACCGCTATAGATAGCCCATCCAACAGCATATTACAGTCTTGAAAACAGATAGGTTTCCTCCATTCAATTTTTCATGTATAGCTAGCTTGGCCAAACTCCCTTGAGAGATCATGGATCTCGTTTAGGAGAGTCAGCAATGTGCAATCAGTACCAAACAAGAAAACTGGTAGGATCTTACCAGTTCTAGAGAAGCCCTGTTCTAGATGTACTCTGCACTGGACTTCCTCCATGGTGCTGACAAGCACCTTGGGTGATCATGTGTTGTACTTGAAATTGAAGTCTTTCATATATGCTGTCTCCCCTATTAGAATGTAAGCTCCTTCAGAACCAGGAAAAATTTGTATGCAGTCACAGATACATCAGATATGTGATGACCAACTTTGAAAAACTGGACTCCTTTCAGCAACACACAATTAAAAGACAATTCTACAAGTCTCAGGATGGAAGGAGATGTCTACATCCAGAGAAAGATCCAGAAAGACCAGAGGTTAAATGGAGACTGAA
>CM053596.1:206991849-207009252 GCA_028646575.1 Pseudocheirus occidentalis
AAAGAAAGAAAAGAAAGAAAAAGGAAAACCTTTCTAAAGAATGACTAGACCAGGAACCAGGAACTTGTTATTTCCTCTTAACTTGTCTTGTTGTTATTTGAGAATTTTAGAAAAAAAAACCTACATTCGAATATAGAAAAACTCCAGTTCTAATGGGGAATTTGGACAACTCATGTCAGAAGATCTCTTCAAGAAGATATAGATAGATATATATACATATATGTTGTGGGTGTACAACCACACATATATGCATATATAATACATATATGCACATATAGACATACACATATTTATATGTGTACATGCCTTGTCATATGCACATGTATAGGTGTATGCATGTGTATATATACTGACAAGCATATAAATCTATACATATACATACATGTGTATGTTGCACGTTTCAGTATACTTTTAAAACATGATAAAATCTCAAGGTTAGAAAGAAAAGCTGCTTCTCTCCTCCCTCTCCCTTGTTTTGAATGCAATGCTTAAGACATCCATTACTTGTATAACCTTATAGAAATGTAGCATACATGAGCATGAGTGGGCAGAAACAAGAGAATATGGTCAGAGTTGGTTTCTCTGGCTTTTGAAGGCCGCGCCTTTTAGCACTCATGAATGAAGACTCATTTTAAGGCAGAATGAAGATAAAGGTGTTTCTAAAACTATCCTGGCACTTTACAGACTCATTTTATCGTAACCCTTCATTGCAAAATCGGATGTAAACTTCCATCAGCAAAGGAGGGTTGGTACACATTTCCAAGAGAAAAGCTTGTACTTTATTTACATATCCCAATACCAAAGAGTCCTGGGCATCCCTTAATGGTGCTAACCCGATTTTTAGATTGATGTACATGCCCAAGCTTGACTTTGCTCTGTCTGGATTTTTCCATCTGATGATTTTCCAGGAGGAAAAGATATAGGTAACAAAAAATAACCAAAATGAATCTAGATTTTCAGACCTTTCCTACATGAAAAGGGAATGGATACATTAGAAAACCATTTATTTAATGGTCAATTATCTTCTTTTAACTCCACTGCTCTTTTACTAGTACACACAGATTATCTAATAGAAAATACAGAAGTGATAGCATGTGCATAGCAAATTATGGATTGAGGCTGCAATTTTTTTTTCATTCTAACTACTCCCAATGGGCTAAATGTGGAAATGTTAAAAATACAGTTCACATTTATGAAATGGAATGTAAATAAAAATGGGAAAACCCACGAGCGAACCAATCCAGTAGAGAAAAAAAAAATGACAAGGTGCAAAGGGTGACAAGAGAAAAATTGTGATGGTGTACAAAGGGAAAAAAGAATAAGAAAAATCTGATACAACAGATAGCCAGCATTAGCCTATCAACCAGCAGTTAGCTTTGTGATCCACCTACCACTTCCTCCAATACATGGTTGTTTTTTTTAACAAGAAAGGACATTCACAACCAATAACAATGTTATAATGATAGTAAATGTAGGATTTAAGGTATATAAAAACCTTTAACCAACATTAAAAAGCCACCAAGGGGGAGTTACCTTGCACAAGGTTTTATTTAGTGATGGTTCCACTCTTTCACTCACTGACTGCAAATCAGCATTTTTAGTGGACAATAGGCTCAGCAGTGGCCTTATGATTGCTTCTTTTCAAATGGTAATGGCTATCCTAACTCCTCTGCCAGGTTTTTCTTACCAGAGCACAAATTGCAGTTTACAAGGCTCTGAGGGGAAAAAAAAATCTTAGCTGAATATCTTTTTTTTATTCGACAAACTGACATGTAAATTACCCTGTAAGTGCTCCACTCTAGGGCTCTGATCATCTCCTAATTGTCACAGTCAATTGTAGCCAACAGTCTCTTCAATCCCAAGCGCTTTGACAACAAGCGTAAGGATCAAAGCAGAATCAGCTCCCTTCAATATCCTTCTGTTTAGGATGCTACAAAAAGCCTGAAAAAGAAAGGTGTAAGGGCATTACTATAGAGGAAACTGAGAGTCACATTAATATAATACTCATTTTCTCCATCTCTAAGATTATGCTGTATATGCGGCCCTGTTTTTTAATCACATATTTAGCACAATATATAAGCCTCCCTGGCAATTAATAGGCTCTTAAGATTATACTAATATTATATCTTTTCAAAGAATGAGGTCTGCCTCTCTTAGCTTATTCCAGTACAGAGAGATGATAGCAATCATTTTAGCAGCTTGATCATCTAAAACCATAATCTAATATGCTGAATTTTTTGAAAGTGGATTTAATCATTGAGATTACACTTCCTGGCTTTGGCATTACAATTCTCCACTACACAAATGAGTTAATAAAACGGTAAAGTTCACTATCAATTCCATTTTTTTTAAATCTAGAAATATGAAATCCAAAATTTGCCCTTCAATGCATAACATGAAAAAGCATTTCTGAAGCATATGCTTTTACTTTCTGAAAGGTCAGGTTTAGGAACAACTAGGTAAATTATACCTTATCTGAAAAAAGCCCACAACAAATAAATGTCATTAAATGAGCACAAAAGCTCTTGTCAAATAAATTATGACAGGATCTCTATGCAATGAAAGATAAAGAATGCTTTCTCCTTGTTCTAATTACTACAGATCAATAGTTTACGAAATTTTTTTTAAAGATATACTTCACTCCTTACCAAGATACAAGTGGAAAATTTTCATCCTATCAACCATTACACTAGTAAAAAAAAAATGATGGACCTCATCTCCCTTTCATCAAAGAATGTTTCAGGTATAATTCAGGAGAGAGAAAAATCTACAACCATGTCTAAATAAGAAGACTACTTTCAAAATAACATGAAGGTTGTCAGAGAACTGAAAAATAGAAAGGCATTCAAAAGTGAAAGTGTCCCTCCATCTATAGAGTTTGTCTTGCTGTACCCAGGTATTACATTCATATATAACGTGTAAGACCATCCTTTGGATGACATCCTTCCTATGCCAAAGTAAAAGCCTAAAAGAGGAACCAGGGAATTCATACTGAAGAGCACTCTGCAAAATGGCCCTAGCTCCATGCTCCACAAGTTCACTTAGACTAGCCTATAAAAGTCCCCTACCTTCCTTTCAATTTCACCTTGAATTCTCAGGTTTGATTGAAGAGCTTCACAGAAGGGTCTATAACAGACTGAACGATGATCCAGTTCACATTTAAAGGTACAAAGAGGTACTTGTGAGGCATCCGAGTGCATTTATCTCACATATAAAGCCTGCCTCAAAATCAATAAGGGTATTTTTTTTTGTTCTATGTATCGCCCTGAAATACTTTTTTCCAATTTTTGCAAAGGTTCATCATTTTGTTGATGTCAGTTCTCCTTCCATGTGCACAGATCATAATTCCTCCACATTTGTACCGACAGTTTAATGAGTTTAATGTGGCCAAAACAGTTCATTGACGCAGCTGGTGATAAGCCTCTCCACACCAATGTAGAATGGTTCTCAGACTCTTCCAGAGGTTGTATTCTCCTGGTATAGCCTTCAAGAAATATGGTGGAACTCCATTCCATGTGTGGAGCATTACCAGTGGAATACTGAAATATCAAATGACAATATTAGGGGAAAAGCTATATGTTACCAAAACAGTTCAATTCAACGATCACTCGTTCATTAAATGGCTACTGTACTAGGTACTGTGCTAGACACTAGGAAATAAAGACAAGACAAAAAAATCCCTGTCCTGGAGGAGTTTATATCCTACAGGGGGAATTCAATGTGTATGCTGATAAAAGTTCGTACAACAATGGCATTTATATAGCACCTTAAGATTTTCAAAGCACTCTGTAGATAGGATATTATTTAATCCTCACAACTAGAAATTAGGTGATGTTATCCCCATTTTACAAATGGGGAAATTGAGGCTAGCAAATTTTGCGCTATACTGTACCAAAGGCACAGCAGTCCTGGGCCTCCAGCTCTTAGTCTTTTTATATCTCAATTCACCTAAACCCAACAAGTCTGAAAAGACCTAAGGAGACTTTCTAGATCGGCGGTTCTCAACCTGTGGGTCAAGACCCCTTTGGGGGTCGAACAACCCTTTCACAGTGGTCACAGGGGTCGCCTAAGACCATCTAAGGAAAGCACATATTTCCGATGGTCTTAGGAACCAAGACACCGCTCCTCTATCCAACTCCAGGTCTGCCCACATGCAGATACGCCCACATATGAGTATTAAAGGGTCACGGCATTAGGAAGGTTGAGAACCACTGTTCAAAATAGTAGGTAGAATAAGAGGAGAATTCAAGTAAAGGGAGGTCCAATGCAAATGGCCATTTGTATGGCCAGGTCACTTTTAAGATGAGTGTTCATAAATCAGGAACTGTGTGTAATTTTAAATCTCACATATTTTTTCCAACAGCCCTCCCTCTTAAAGGAGATATACAGAAGTCACTACATGTTTTACTTCTTGAGAAAATGGAATGGAAGGTACTGAGCAAATGTTACAGGACTGTCTCCCCTTTGTGGTACATAGACCTCCATCCCTTTCAGTTGGTTCCAAGTTTAGGGGCTGTGGTTGTTGTTCAATGCCTCCAGCTAAGAAAGTAAAGGCTCAGTGTAGCCACTACCCACGTTCAAAAAGCTCCCTTATCCAAAGCTGTACGTGCCCTCTCTTTGTATGCTGCCATAGCCCTATGAGTCATGTCAGTCACAGACCCTTGACCAACCTTTTACTACTTTAGGGAAGTCACTATTTATGAGGTATCTTGGTCCTTTTCCCCTAGCCTCAGGTCATTATCGTACCCTAACCACACTGATAAATTGAAATGCAAATTGTACTATCACCTAGTAAGTATCTACAATGTAAAGAACAGTGGAATGAGTGGGAGAAAGGGTTAAAGAAAGTAGTCTCTGCCCTCAGGGAGTTTATAATCTCATCAGGAAAGGCACACAAGTATTGAGCACAGGATAAATCTGTAATAGAGTGAGTCACAGTCCTAGGGAAAAGGTCATTGCCGATTTAGGGAGGCTCTAAGAATGAGACAGTGTTGGAAGGCACCTCAGATACCCCTTCCTCTAATGACCAGGAAGCTCAGCACCTCTCAGGGTAACCTATTCCACCTTGGGACAGCTCTAATTGCTGCTTCTATTAGGTTCTCTCTATCGCTTTCATCCTCGGGTCTCTGTCTTCCTGAACCACTAAGGAAAAAAAAAATCTGTTCAGTCTTTTACGGGATAACTTCTGATATTTGAAGGCTGCTACCCTTTCTTTCCTTAATCTTCTCTTCACTCTAGGTGCCTTCAAACCATCCGCATGTAACATACTTTCAAGTAATCTCCACCATCCTACTTTCTCTTCAGTGGGTTTCCATTCTGCCTCAGTTTGTCAAGGCCACTTCTATAATACAGATTTATTAGAGCAAAGGTACAATATGACTCTCACCTCCTTTGCTCTCAACAAGATATTTATATAAATGCAGTTTATTGTGATATTAGATGTTTAGGTTACCAAATTGACTTGTTTTTCGACTGACAGGCTATTGCTTTATATTGAGCAGACAGCTACTAAAAGCCAGGCTCTTTTCACATGAACTGTTTTCTGGTTACATCTTGCCCAACTTTTACCCCACCTGTATCCCCCCAAAATGATTTCG
Organism: Pseudocheirus occidentalis; assembly: GCA_028646575.1. NCBI lineage: Eukaryota > Metazoa > Chordata > Mammalia > Diprotodontia > Pseudocheiridae > Pseudocheirus > Pseudocheirus occidentalis. The sequence continues at coordinate 206,997,447 of CM053596.1, forward strand.
AACCCACATATCGAACTCTATATTTGCTACTACTATCTCTTGTCTTCTTTCTCTGTATTCTTTTAGTGACTCCCACAGCTCCCAGAGAGAAGGAAATGAAAATACTATCTTTGCCAAGAAAACCTCAAAATGGGCTCACAAAAAGTCAGATTACAACTGAAATAATTCAACAGCAACAACACAGTTCCCATGGCTTTCGTTCTTATCTCTGTAAGAGATAAGATTTCTAGATCTATAGAGACCTAATCTCTTGACTGAGATTGTCATGAATTTCCAACTGTCTAATGGATCTTTCAAACTAGAAGTCCCATAAGCATCTCAAATTAAACATGTCCCAAAGAGAACTCATTATTATTCTCTTCAAACCCACCTCTCTACTAAAATCATCTATTTTGGGTGAGAGTGCCGCCATATATCTCATATCTGAAGTTTCTCTCAGTAATATCCTCAACTCTTCATTCTCCCTCACATGTCATCCACTGCCAGATCTTGTCTCCCATCTGACCCTTTCTCTCTACTCATACAATCACTATCCTAATAATTCAGGCCTTCATCACCTTTTACCTGCACTACTGCAATAGCCCCCCAAATGGTCTCCCTGACTTGTGACTCATCTCACTATAATTCATCCTTCACACAGCTGCCAAAAAGACTCTCTTAAAGTGTAGATCTGACCCTGCTACTCACCTACTGGACAAACTTCAACGATTTTCCCAGTTTTCATGCAGTTTCTGACACAATACTCCATCCCCCATCTCAATACCTTTGTGAGGACTGTCTCCCATACCTCCTTGCTTCAACCTCTTAGAAACCCTTGATTTCTTCAAAAGAGTTGCTAGGACCCTTTGCTCCAAAACTACCTTCCGTCTATTTTTTATGCATTTTGTGTGCACTTCTATATATACATATTCCTTCCTCAGTAGACTGCAAGCTGCTTGAAGCACAGGGATGGTTTCACTTTTGTTTTTGTATCCCAAGTTTCCGGAGCATTTTTTTTTTAAAGACTGGACCTGTTATCAATGCAGAAAGACCCAAACTGAGGAGCTTCCTCTACAATGAAGATGCAAACTTTCTAGGCAACTGGTCATCTTCAAGAATTTACCTGGGGCATTGTGGGCACTGAGATAATTAAGTGACTTGCTCAGAGTCACATAGGCAGGATGTGTTGGAGGTAAGACTTTAGCCTAAATCTTTCTGACTCTTCGTTATGCCTCAGTGAATCTCCCCAAGTACACAGTAGGCACTTAATACTGGTTGGTTAACTGTTTGATTGTCCCATCCCCTAATGGAAATCTTTTTAGACTTCAAGTCTGTCATTGAGTGTATTAGCTATTCCTCTCTCCCAATGCTGAATCAGCTGAAAACCTGATAAAAGCTCTATGCATGTAAGTCGCCAATAAATCTGCTGACCACATTAGGGCCAGAATCAGAGACCTACAGCACTCTACTAGAGACTTTCCTCAAGGTAGACGTCAATCTGTCAGTTCACACTTTTTACACCAGTAAAACAACTAATTCCAAATTCACCCTATTCTATTATTATCCAGCCCCCATTTCTCCAACTTATCCACAAAGAAATCACAAAATAGTTGCATGATTGCCTTACTAAAGCCTATTGATCTGTGACATTGCCCTGATTTAATGGTGTAGTAACACTGGCAAAAAGGGAAATGAGACTGATATGTTGACTTGTCCTTAATCAACCAAGCTCCTGGTGATCACTTTTTTCCGAGAGTACATTTGGGTTGAGTTTTAAAGGATATGTAGAAATTGGGAGGAGGTAGAGGGGAGTCTATTTTTAGAATATGGAACAGCAAGAACAAAGCCAGGAAACGTCTGATACATGACACAGGTTAGTTGAAACACAGCAGGTAGTAATGACATAAGTCTATAAGGTGGTGCAGTGGATAGAGGGTCAGGCCTGGAGTTAGGAAGGCTCATCTTCCTGACTTCAAATGTGGCCTCAGATACTTACTAACTGTGTGACCCTGGACAACTCACTTAACCCTGATTGCCTCAGTTTCTCATCTGTAAAAAAGGAGGAAATGGCAAGCCACTCTAGTATCTTTGCCAAGAAAATGCTAAATGGGGTTATGAACAGTTGGACACAAATGAAATGACAAAAATGACAAGATGCACTAGATTTCAAGTCTTGAGTACCAAGCTAAGGAATTTGAAATTTATTCAGTAGGCCACTGAATAGTTTTCAACAGAGCGAACCTATTCATAAGGAATATTATCAGTAATGTGAAAATAGGTTGGAAAGGAAGAGAAAATGAAGAGGAGAAGATCTCTTAGATCTTCTATTGCAATAGTCTAAGTTGGGAATGGGGTGGGGGTGGGGTAATGAGGCATTGAATTAGAGTGATGATTGTGGGAGTGGAGAAATAATAAAGGAGGATTGGAATTATTTTGAAGATCAAATTGACAGGACATCATAACTCATTGGATATTACAGATGAGAGGGAAAAGAACCAGATTTCACCAAGGGGTTAAACATGGCACAGCATTGACCAAAGCATAGCACCTTCATACCACACACACAGGTAGGAGGGGAGGGGGAACCAAAGGGAGGAGGAGAAGATTTAGCTGGAAGAGAGTAAGCTTGGATTTTGAAATGTTGAACTCAAGGTGCCAGGGAGACATAAAGGTATAAATGTTCGTTTACCAACTGGAGATGTGTGTCTAGAAGACAGGTGAGGTACATATGGACCAGATGTGTGTGTGTGTGTGTGTATACACATCTTATCCATATAAGTTTGCACAGATTGGCTGAATTGGGGTTGAAAAAATTAAAAATTACATGACTTATCCATGGCTTGAGATAAAAAGAGGCAAAAGACAGTCCCTGCCCTCCTGAAACTTACATTCATCTCATAAATCCTCCCCTTATACATGATCTTCTCCTTCACTCTAGTCTCTGATAATGAACAGATCCTTCTCCTTGACAAGGCCATCTCACCTCCATGACCTTTAGTCGTATCTCCTCTCATCTTTTCCCATATATTGCCCCCTCTTTTTCATCCCCTCTTTTTCATCTTCAGTCTCTACCTGTCTTATGGTTCCTTTCCTGCTGCCAACGAACTTGTATATGACTTCTCCAACATTAAAAAATTTTCCCTTGATGCAACTTCTTTGCTAGCTATGTCTCCTCCCTTTATTCTCTTCTAAATCCTCTACAATCTGGCTCCCTCCATCACTCAACTGAAGATGCGGTTTTGAAGTTGCCAATGATCTCTCAGTTGCCAGACCTAATGACCTTTTTTCTCGGTCATCATCCATCTTGACCTCTCTGTAGTGTTTGAAACTGTTGATTGCCTTCTCCTCCTGGATGCCGTTTCCTCTTTCAGTTTTCATGATTCTGTTCCTTTCTTACATGTGTAATGACTCCTTAGTCTCCCTAGTTGTGAGTGGCTCTCTCTTGGGTCCTCTTCACTTTTCTCTCATTTTCTTCCTTTGTCTTTTCTTTTTTATTTCCTACTTAACAAAGAAAAGTGAGATCATTTGACGTTAGTTCCCTCCTCTTTTAAAAACTCCTTGATTTAATCTATCACTCCCTTCTCCTTTTCCTCAGTGTCTGTCAATGAAGCAGCTCTTCTAACCTATGCCAACCCCTGTACATTCACACTTGCACACTTCCTCTCATCCCCTCCCCCTCCTGTTGATTTCAACAAAATTCTCTCTGTCTCTGTCTCTTTCTTTCTCTGTCTCTGTCTCTCTGTCTCTCTCTGTGTCTCTCTGTCTGTCTGTCTATCTGTCTCTGTCTCTCTGTCTCCCTCTGTCTCTCTCTTTCTCTCTCTGTCTCTCTGTCTCTCTCTGTCCCTCTCTCTGTCCGTCTCTCTGTCTCCCTCTGTCTCTCTGTCTCTCTTTCTCTTTCTCTGTCTCTCTCTGTCTCTGTCTCTGTCTTTCTCTGTCTCTGTCTCTCTGTCTCTCTGTCTCTGTCTGTCTGTCTCTCTCTGTCTCTCTGTCTCTGTCTGTCTGTCTCTCTGTCTCTCTCTGTCTCTCCAGCTCTCTCTGTCTCTCTCTCTGTCTGTCTCTCTCTGTCTCTCTCTCTGTCTCTGTCTCTGTCTCTCTCTGTCTCTCTGTCTCTCTGTCTCTCTCTGTCTCTCTGTCTCTGTCTTTCTGTCTCTCTGTCTGTCTGTCTCTCTCTGTCTCTGTCTCTGTCTCTCTCTGTCTCTGTCTCTCTCTCTGTCTCTGTCTCTGTCTCTCTCTCTCTCTCTGTCCTTCAACCTCCCCCTATATCCTGTTTCCTTCCCTGCTACCTTCAAACATGCCTACACATCCCTCATCCTTAAAAACCTTCAGTAGACACTGCTACCCCCTCAAGCTATCACCCCATAGCTCGCCTGCCTTACTCATCCAGATTCCTTGACAAAGCTGTCTCCATGCCAATGCTTCCATTTCCACTCCTCTCCCTTCTCACCTTCCACTCTAAATTTTTACCTCATCACTCAACTGAAACTGTTTTCTTCAAAGTTACCAATTATCTCTTAATTGCCAAATTTGCTAGTCTTTTCTTAGTCCTTATCATTGTTGACCTTTCTGTGCATTTGATATCACTGACTACCTCCTCTTCCTAGAAACTATCTCCTCTCTGGATTATCATGATGCTCTCTTCCCTAGTTCTCCTCCTACCTGTACTATCACTCCCACTCAGTCTCCTTTCATGACTTATCATCCATATCATGCCTCTTAACTGTGGGGGGATTTCCCAGGGTTCTATCCTAGATCATCTTTCCTTCTATACCCTCAGTAATCTCATGCACTCCCATGGAACTATTATTTCAATTCATATGATTCATAGAAATAGGTATATATACACATATTTAAACACATACATGTATCTATATTATATTTGTGTATATATCTCCACCGCCGCCTCTTCCCCCTCAGCTTCAATTCTATTTCACCAATGGTGTATAGGATGTCCAGAAGTTAACTATCTTCCTCACAAATGCTACCTGCTTCCAAACTTCCCAAAGTATCACCATTGTTCCTGTCTGGCAGGTTTGCTGCCTCCAAGTTGTCCTTAGTTCCTCACACTCATTCAGCCCACATATCCAATCCCCATTTTATCATTTACATCCCCTTCTCTCCACTCACATAACCACCATCCTAGTTCAGACCCTCATTACCTCTTGCCTGGGCTATCACAATAGCCATCTAATTGGTGTCCTTGCCTCAGGCTCCTACCCAGTCCATCTTTCCCACAGCTGCTAAGGTGTTTTTCATAAAGTACAGATCTGACCGTGTCATCCTCTTGATTAACCAACCCCTGTGGCTCTCTATTACCTCCACGATCACATAAAGTTCATTTGGCATTTAAAGCTTTTCACAATCTAACCCCTTCCTAGATTTTTCCCTTACACTTAAATCTTCTCCATGTACTTTATAATCTAGCTGTACTGGCCTACATGTGGTTCATCAAACATGACACTTCATTTTCTGTCTCCAAACCTTTACACTGACCATCCCTTTGCCTGGAATGTTTTGCCTCTTCCATCTCTTAGAATCTCGGGCTTGCTTCTAGTCTCAGTTCAAATGTCACCTTATTCAGGATAGCTTCCTGGTCCCCCTCTCCCCAGATGATAGAATCTTTCACCTCCTCCATATCCTGTGCAGACCTGATTATTGACATGTTGTCTCCTCCACTAGACCATAAGTTCTTTGAGAGTGGGGACCACTTTGGCATTTCTTCATATCCCCTGAGACTTCGCAGAGTGATTAAAACATAGTAAATGCTCAGTAAACATTGAATGATTGATTCGTTGCTCAGCCAATAGTTGGAAGAGATGGGCTTCAAAGATTTAGACATGCAAATTCATTTGTCACAATCTTAGAAGGTGTGACTCTAGATTAAGACTTTATGGTCGGGCGGCTAGGTGGCGCAGTGAATAGAGCACTGGCCCTGTAGTCAGGAGTACCTGAGTTCAAATCTGGCCTCAGACACTTAACGCAAAAACTAGCTGTGTGACCTTGGGCAAGTCACTTAACCCCAACTGCCCTCCAAAAAGCAAAAAAAAAAAAAGACTTTATGGTCTTATGGGATCATTTCACAGCACACCTAATGCCCATTTGCAGATACCACAAGTTAAGAGCAGTGCAGGACACTGAGATAAATGTATGTGCCTTTCTTCAATCCCTCTGTGTTTCACAGTTGGACACCTATCAGAACTAAGCACCTTTCATACAGAGCTTCCATATCTTTCTGCCACAGAAAATGTGTACAAACAGGTTCGACCTAGCAGAGCACAAGTCCCTAAAGTTACACACATGTGCAGGCTAACAGGTTACATTTTACAGGGCCCTGGGAGGTCCAAAGCCAACTACCTTATCCATAAATAAAAGTATCAGTTTTGTCAGATATTATTTACTCGTCAATGTTACCATACTGAAATATCTCCCTCCTAAAATTGCCATTTATCTTTAGTAGAGAAAAAACTGTAAATCATTATCAGCTACCAACAGTTTTAATTTTAACTCACTTATCAATTCCCTAACAGAGAGCAAGTCCCTGAGGCAATGACAAAAGGTAGGTAAATTTTCACAGTGGGAATGGGAGAGGAAAAACTAGGACACCTGGGACATTGGCAGTCCTTCAGGTTCTTTATCCATAGAGAATGGTAATGGAGACTCAGCTCATATGTGTTTCAAGTTCTGCTTCTTATATACTGACTTAAAGTTTGTCTTCCTCATACCTCAAAAAATGAAACTGAATTCATCAACTGAAAGACCTCAGTTTCCCATTATTCAAAAGTCAAAACTTGTGTTTTCAAGAAACAGAAATAACCACAATTTGGAGAGTCCTGGGAAACCATGAGTCAGCATGAGGGCACTAGTCACCTATAAAGATAGCAGTCATAATGAAGGAGGCACATAAGAGCAAAGACCATATATCCAAGCAGCATGAGGAGGCCTCCAAACATCCCAAATCTCCTATGTCATCTTCCCCCAACACCATGTACCACAAACACGTAGGGGCCCCTTTCTTATTTCAGTTCATCCTAATCCAATGTGGCTACTCACCTACCCCTCCCTTCAGCAGAGCTATAAAGGATACCCCATTCACCTTTGTACCAGTCTCAAAACTCTGATCAAGACTGAGGAGAGAAGGCAGAAGTTGGTCAGAACAAGCAGAAAAATATTGAAGTCAGAAGTGTAGAAATCAGGCACAAATCTCACCTTACTAGGGACCCAAGAATTCACAAACATTTTAAAAAGCAAGAGATAACTTAAAACCCTTACCAATATCCAATTACCACAGCAAGCCCATATTTTCCAATTTGTCCTCTGAAGTAGGACCATTCGTGACAAAATCATGAGAATGGGGGCCTACAGATCGGTTTTAGCATTCACTAGTTATGTAACCTTTGATGATGCCTTAACCCCTTTATGCTTAAGGGATTAAAATTATATCTATGGTATATAGTTCATGTTGTTATAGGGATAAAATGAAGTAATATATTTAAAGAGCTTTGAAAAATATGAAAGTAACCTAGACATATAATTATTATCATTATTATGATTAGCAAAATCTATACAGATTAGCATAATGGAACCTAACAGTATTATTATTTAATTCTATGTAAATATTTGCCCTAGATTTCTAAAAAAATATATATTTAGACACATGTTCATGGCCTAAAATAATGTAACTAAAATTAGCAATTTTATTCTCTCTAAATACCAAAGCATTATTTTAATTAATAACTGCATTTAATGGTCTGTACCCAAGAACTCACTAACGTACAAATATCATCCTTCTAAAACCTGTTTAAACAATAATTAGATAACCTGAAATAAAGGCACCAGTATGACCTTAACTGTTGGTGAACAATGTGATTATATAAGGAATAGGACATATTTTAAAAGTCATTTCATAATATCCAACAAAGTTCAGAGCATGCCAAGAAATAACCAAATTCCTAGGAGAGGTGTTCGTGATTTTAACTGAAAATGAAGTGATCGTGCCCCATCTCCACCCCGAGAATTCTATCATACCCAAAGAGTATGGTCATTTGAAAAACAATACATACTTGTTGTGACTATACAGGGAGTCAGGTTCTCACCTTTCCTTAGACAGCTGCATAGGATGGGAATTTCACCCAAATTAGCTATGCAACATTGTTTGCTTTTGTACTTGCACTGGGATGAGACACTAGACCCAACACTTGGAATTTGGGATGGCCATGGTCAAATAATTTATCACCAAGTCTCTGTCCTATTCTATATTTAACTAAGCAGTATGACACAATTTTACTTTATTTTATTTTATTTTATTTTTAAAATTAAAGGGCTCATTATGTGGTCACTTGAAACAAACTGGCCTTACCATCTACACTAAAAAAAAGGATATTACTCAAAAAACCAATTTATATCAGTTGCATCAATTAGTACATCAATATTTCAAACAGATAGTCAATAGGTTAGCCCAGAATTGAACAGGAGGAGATCAGCCTGGATCACATTTAGAAAACCGTTCAAGGCTTTCAATGATCCCAAGCTACTCGCTGCTGCACAAGCCCATCTTTTTAACATAATAATAATAGTGATGATAATAATAACTTGCATATATCTGTCTTTTAAGGCTTATAAAGTATTTCAAATTGTTTACCTTGTTTTCTCATGTTCAATATTATTTCCCAGATACTACATAATTACAACCCTAGAACATCATGAACTCAGATGGATCAAAATTATGAGAACCTCAAAGGGCAATGGAAGAACACATAGGGGGTACCAGGCTGTAGCATAATACCAGTGATGACTTGCTGATGAAAAATTATACAAAATATATTACAAGAAACACTTATGACTTAGAGAAAATGTCCTGTAAAGATTGTGCAGGTGTAGAAGGAGTGAGGTTTTGACAGCCCAAATGTTATGTGGTATGATGAAATCTTAAAAGAACCAGAAGACCTCTATCAAATTAGGCAGTTGATTTTTGGAAGGTTAATGAAAAGACATGAACCACAAACAAGATAAGAGGCAGCTAAGAGTTCAATGACAGGGTCCTAGAAGTGGAGTCAGGAAGATCTAAATTCAAATCTGGCTTTGGGTTACAAACTATGTAATTCTGGGTAAGTGAATGAACCTCTGTCTGCCTTGGTTTCCTCATCTATAAAATGGGGCTAATAACAGCACTTACCTCACAGGGTTGTTGTGAAAATCAAATGAGAATATTTCTGCTTGGCAAAACTCAATGTGCTATACCAATGCTAGCTATCCAACGATAGCACAGAGGGCATTTACTCTTTTTCTGTTGTGGAAGCTCCCGTCTCTGTCAGATATTTACCCACTGAAGTTCAAAGATTCCAAGAACCTCTGGACGACCCAAATGCATTACATAATCAAGACAGAATAGCCACATGAATGATCTCATTTCTCTATTTTCACGCTGCTTATTCACCCATTTTCCCTCTTCATATGTTGGATATTCTTTCCTTCTCAAGGTAATTTTGGGAGAGAGAGAAATAGCACACAATTGGCTGCCATTGCTAATAAAATTGAGCAAATAGTCAATGTTTTAAGGGCTTTATTTTAGACCAAATCTTTATAAGGAAATTAAATTAGTTATCAAAAATACTAAAGGAGATTATTTTATAAATAAGTTATTCTAGAGTTAAGTGAACTTCTCGTGTCCCCACTTGTCAATACAGCATGTCATTTGCTAATGCTGCCCTTTGAAATAATGATCAGCACTCCATCAGTTCACTTGAATCAATTTATCAATCCACAAAATTTTATTAAGCTCTGATTACGCACCAGGGATTATGCTAGCTGCTAGGGATACAAAAACAAAAGTGAAACAGTACCTGCTCTCAAGAAGCTTACATTCTATTGATGAAGACAATAGGTACATATGTAAGTACACACTAAGTAGATACAAAGTGATTTGTTACTGAATGTACTGGTAGGTGTGGAGATCAAGAAAGCCCTCAAATATAATGTGGTTCATGGGAGGACTCTTTTAAGAGACTAAGGATCCTAAAAGCTCAGTGAGGATGAAAAGGGAGTGAATTTCAAGCATGGGGGACAACCATGGCAAAGGGGCAGAGTTGGAAAATGGAGTGCCACGTGAGAAATAAGGAGGCCAGTTTGACTGGGCCATGGGGAGCATGAAGGTGAGGAATGTCCTGTAAAACTGGAAAGGTCCATTGGATCAGATCTGAAGGACTTTAAATGCCAAACAGAGATATTTATGTTTAATCCTAGGGATAACAGGGAACCACTGGGTTTTACAGAGAAATAGAATATCCTGATCAGAACTGTATTTTCCATGTTATTCTAGCACCAACTCTAGCTAACAACATAGCTGCCTTTGATTAGCAAAATTTCAGATTTATTTTTTTTTGGCACAAATGCTTATACTTTTAGAAGATTTTGTATATAAAGAAATGGTCTTACCTTTAGAAATTTACATTAAATATTGGCCATTTTTGGCTTATATTGCTCTTGTCATATGGCACAAAGCCTCTTTAACAGTTAAAGACCATTTAATGCAGGCAGACTCAGGACAGGATGAGATCATTACAAGGAATTTGTCTAAACTGGAAGAGGATTGATAGATAGCTTAATTCCAGACAAAAGGTCCAAAATCAAAGAATTATAGAATTTAGAGATAGTTTACACTGAGGTTCAGAATAATTAAGTGACTTACTCAAGGTACCATAGCTAATAAGTAGTTGAGGTGGACTATGAACCCAGGTCATGAACTCTAAACCCAGAGATCATTCCACCACACTAACTTGTAAATTCAGGTAGCAGGAACTCGGGATTAAAGAGAAGGTGCAATTAATAAAAGACAAGACACTCGGACAAGGAATTAAGCGAAAATAAGATTGCTAGGACTCTGAATGAAAGGTATAGAGGTACCTGCTTTAAGAATCGAACTTGAAACAGCTCTAATGACTTTCTGACAGCAGAACTCCCTTTCTGTTTCTGTCCTAAAGCCAAACTTGGCCTTAGCCTTCCTAGCAAACTTCACAGAGGGCAGTGAGCAGGTAGATACACATGATTAGATTAGAAGAATGAGGAAGTGAGGAAGTTGCTGACATGGTTAAGAAATCCTGGGTTCCTTCTCTTTAGTGGTTGTCTCATGGTGGATATTTGAAGGGATTATTAATATGAATTTACATATATACCTAACTGCTAACTGCATTAGTAATCAGGGATAACACAATGTCAAAAGATAGATTTATATCAACAAGTGAGAAATTGTTCTGAAACTTTTTCCCCAAAAAATAGTCATGTTTGGGTGGGTCAATTGAGGCATAGGAGAAAGAATATCAATTACTTCAATACTTTAATGTTTCAAGGTTCTGTGATTGCATGTGTGTGGCCACTCTCTTCACCAGTGCAGATCTTTACCCTGATAGTCTTTAACAGTGATGTTGGTGGGGGTTTTTAGACTGGATCTCAAAATATAATGACCACTCAAAGGTCTACCATCAATCAATCAACAAACATTTACTGAGCATCTACTATGTTCCAGGCCCTGTGCTAAGTGTTGAGGATACAAAAAGAGGCAAAAGACAGTCCCCATCCTTGTTACAGGAATTTGAAGACCTTCCCTGCCCCTAGACTCTTTGTTTAAGTGGCTCTGAGAATCTTCCCCGATTTGAAAGTATACTCTGCCCCCTAATAGGCTAAATGTGGTCACATGGAGCCTGTGGCAGGAGGCTTGTTCTTCAGGAATGCCCACACCTTGTTACTTTGTAATTGGGCAGTGGGTCAAGAAGGCTGCAACATTCTCTGACCCAGGAGAAGTCTATATATACACCCTGATGTGAGGTTTTGCTTTGGG
>CM053596.1:207009352-207034043 GCA_028646575.1 Pseudocheirus occidentalis
TAAAGTGAGACTGTTAACCCATTTTGAGTTGCTTTCCTTTAGAAAAGCAGATCTAAGAACCTGTGCCAGCAGCCGCCCTAGGTATGCTAGAGTGCTTGCTAATACAACCCTCAAGGAGCTTGCAATCAAATGGAAGAGAAAGAGCGTGCAAATAAATATATACAAAGCAAACTCTGTACAGGATAAATAGACAATATTAGAGGGAAGGCACTGGAATTAACAGGAGTGAGGGGAGGTGGGATTTTAGCTGGGACTTAAAGGAAGCCAGGAAGGTCACTAGTTAGAGCAGAGGAGGGAAAGAGTTCCTGGCATGGGAGGCAGTGAGGGAGAATGCCCAGAGCCCACTACCAATCAGACTGGGAGCTTTGACCTGCTTATTTTCTGACCTGTGCTAGTTCTTCCCTCCCCCCAACATCCATGTCCCACTCCTCTCCTGCAACTCAGAACTCCCAAACTCAAGTGATCTACTAGCCTCAGCCTCCTTCTCTTCCCTCAGCAGGGATGAGAAGTCTGTGCCACCACACCTGCCTGAAAAATTCATCATTCTGTGGTCAACTTAGTGATGAGTTTCTCTGATTCAGTTAGGCTGCCTCTTTCTCAGATCAGGGCATCCCTAGACCCAACCTTTCCATTTTGATGGAAACTGCTAGACTTTGTACCAACATGCCATAGCCTTTGAGAACCCAAGGTCACCTCTGTGCCACAGTGGGGCATCCAAATAGGACTGTAGTGAAGGAGAAAAAATACATGGTTTAAAAAATCAGAGAAAAATCTTTTAGAAATAGATATTACTCAAAGTTCTTTAACTACCTTGAGGTGTTCTATTCTGTGATAATTTAAAATCTCCCAGAATCAGCACTTGCAAAGCAATATGGCCACAGTCTCCTATTATAATCTATGAGGGAATTAAAGATTTGCGGGTGGGGTATTGCACAAATGAATAGAGTATAGAATTCTCAAGCATTTCCAAGGAAATTCTTAATGATTATGATGGTGTCAGGCATGGTGTACTGAAAGGAATGCTAGGTATAGAGTCAGAAGACCTGTGTTCAAATCCTGACTCCATCTTACTTAGCCTCCAGGACCTTGGATAAATCACTTAACCTCTCTAGACCCCAATTCCATCAACTGTAAACTGAAAGGGTGGGGCCAGATGACCACAAAAGTCCCGTCCAGCTATAAATCTGTGATCTTGTGAAAACTGTAGGGTTCTTGTAGAGGACTTTTGATTCTTGAGCCATATAACCTTAAAAGCAGTTAAAGGATGGTAACAGGATCATTGACCTTAAGCTGGAAGGCAACTTAAATATGATCTTCTAGTCCAATCCTCTCATTATAGAGCTAAAAAAACTGAGGCCCATAGGTTGTAAGTAGCAGTCAGGATTCAAACTCAGGTCCTGAGGTTTGTCATTGTACCACTTCAAAGTCATACATTTAACATGGCACTTCATGCTCTTTCAAAGCACAACTACCCACATTGCTATCTCATTTCATGCCCACTACAATCTTGTAAGTGAAAAAAAAAAAGCAACTGTCCATTAGTAACCCATCTTGTGTTTTACTTAAGGAAGTGCTTCTGCATGTCTAATCTAAATCCATTTTGCTGAAATCTAATCCCATTTCTCCTTATTCTATCCATGATGTGGATGAAAACCAGCTAGTCATTACCCTCCATAAAACAGCCTTTCCTATACTTGAGGCTGCTCATAAGTCTTTTTCTCTAATTCAAAATAAACATTTTTTTCTGCAAAGGAAAAGATTACATTTGATGTGTGCAAGAAGCCAAGTCCATGTTCAATATAACTCCTTTGCTGGGTCACAACATTGTCACTGATAGGAAGATATGAATATGAATTCTCAGTCACATTGAAATGATAAAGCAAAAGATACTCCCATGTGACTTACTGGTATTCTGGAGCATTAATCTATAGTCTAATTCTGGCTTTGCAAGTCTAAGGAATTGTACTGTGAAGGGGAAAAAAAATCACATCACTGGCAGAAGGGAAGAATAACTAATAGGTCTCTAACTGCTCTGACTCATAACAGGGCACCCTGCCCCTATGAAATCAAGGCACACTGTCACAGGACCACATTATCGTCCCTTAAGAAGACTATAAAATCCGTACATCATTCATTCATTGACACGGAACTTGTGCCAAAACTATTAAAAGGCCATATTAATATATCCCAAACACATAAGGATAGATACAAAACACGCATACACACCATAAATTGGCATTTACTATTAATTTATCCTTTATAATTGATGGAGTCAAACAAGTAAAGGAATTAAAAGGGGCAATAAATACCCTATTATCACAAACTAAGGGATTTCAGTTACTCTAGGCTCACATGCAGCCAGTTTAGAAATATGCATAATTGCCTATGGTCAACATCGTATCACTGCCAGATCACACATTAAACAGATAACCACTATTATTATAAAGTGACTTCCTTGACCTCACATTGTGGTCTGGCTTGGAATTCCTGTATTTTACTAGCTCGGCTGTTACACAGTGCCAATCTTATGGCCATACATGTCAGTTTATACTAGTGTAAATGACCAGTGCAATGGAAGGGTTACTATAAAACATACTTATATGAATATAGGAATAGCATAAATTTGAGAAACATGATCATAGTTGTTCTTGAAACTCTTTTTTCATCTGAAGTCTATGTTTTTTTTATTATAGCTAAGGTACAGTGTGTGTTACTTGGCAGCTGAATTTGACATGAAAATATAAAAGGTTTGGGCAACCACATATTTGGAAGTAGAAATCTTTCCTGAAAACATGGCTTGGGTTTTAAACATAGCTAAATTTCTGGAAACTTCAATTTGTTAAAGACAGCCAAGACTTCAATCATATTTAACATATTCCTGGGGTTTACATATAGTGTTTCAAAGTAATAAACAACATCTTGTTTGGAGTAGCGTGAAGAAAATGAGGCAGGCACTTCTTTAGAGTAAAAGCTTTACTTTTAAAAATAGTTTGGAGACTCATTCTTCTGTTGGTAAAATCACAAAACACTCTTCAGCAAACAAAACAAGATGAGCTCAACTCAAGTTGGTAAACATTTTTAGCTGGCTTGACTAGTAGTAAGATTTTTTTTTTTAACATAACCATTTTTTTTTCCCCCGAGAGCATTTCTCTTTCAGTAGACACTTGGGCAGGGTGAGGGAATATTTTTTTACATTGTTTAATAAGCACACTGGAGACATAGTTGTGCTTCAAATCCCAAATAAGTGAGAATGATAATAAGGTAATACTTTTGAACAATTAAGAAAAATATCTTAGAATGTAACAAGATATGTGTCTGCCTTCATTCAATACCACTCTCTAAGTTTGAGTGCATAGTAGAAAGTTGGTCATTTGCTGTAGCTGCCAAGCTACCCTTGCAATTCCATGTGTTAAAATTTACATGAAAACATGACATAGGTTTCTACCACTAGGGTATAAACAGTGTAATGATTTTCAATAGTTTTCACTTTATCCAAATGTATCCTAAGAAGCACGCATCTGTAAAGCATACATAAGGCATTTCTATTTTTTTTTCATGAAAAACATGAAGAAATCAGGACAATGCTGAATGAATGCTTTTTTTCACTTATTAAGTGCTTACTGTATGCAAAACACTACATTAAGCCCTGAGGATATGAGTAGAAAAGTAAGACAGTCGCTGGTCTTAGAAAGCTTCTATTCTAGTGGAGACCAGAAATAGGAGATTCTTTGTTGCGTTGAATGCAGTGAAAGGAACACCAGGTATGGAGTCAGAGGACTGGTCCTAAATTCTGTTTATGACACATGTTACCTGAATGCAAACTAAATGACCTCTGATGTTACATCTAGCACTAAATCTGTGGCCCTCAAATTTTATTAATATTTTTAAAAGTCTTAGTCAAATTAATAATAACAAATTATGATCATAATAACTCCTTACTGTGAATTAGTCTATCAAATTTATTTCCTCAGAGGACTTTGGTTATCTCCAGAGTTCCAGTGCCTGAGGGTAAAAGTGCTTAAAAGGATATGAAAAGCGTACCACTGAAAACAAACCGCCTAGGGCCTTTTTTTTTTCCAGGGCCAACCCTAACTGAATTGCAAAAAAGAAGCTGATGCATGTCAAAAATAGTGTGTTCTTCTGTGGTTTCCTCATTGACAATATTTTTATGGTCTTTCCTCATGTGAGAGCATCATGAGTTTTATACAGATACAAGCATTTGGGTTCCATATTTCTTCCACTAGCACAATAACCATATGAAAAACTCCTTTAAAGCAGTATGCATTTCAGCAAGTCCAAGCATTCACTCCTTTATGAATAAAGCTAAACATTCCATTTTTGAAGTTAGTTATTTCCCAGATATCCTTTCACAGGTGAAGTTCTAAGGTAATTAAATAGCATCTTGTATAGCCCAATTCAGACCTCTTTATCCTTTTTTTCTTCCTTTTTTTTTTTTTTTGGAGGGGGGAAGGCAAGGCAATCGAGGTTAAGTAACTTGTCCAAGGTCACACAGCTAGTAAGTGTGGCAAGTGTCTGAGGTCGCATTTGAACTCAAGCCCTCCTGACTCCAGGGCCAGCGCTCTGTTCACTGTACCACCTAGTTGCCCCTATCCCTTACTTCTAACAATTTATCCCAGTACATTCTACTAGTGTCATTTTTCAGTCAGTTCAACTCTTTGTGACCCCATTTTGGGGTTTTCTTGGCAAAGATACTAACGTGGTTTGCCATTTCCTTCTCCAGCTCAATTTACCCATGAGGAACTGAAGTGAATGGGATTAAGTGACTTGCCCACAGTCACATAGCTACTATGTATCTGAGGCCAGATTTGAACTCATGAAGATAGGTCTTTCTAATTCCAAACCTAGTGCTCTAACCATAGAGCCACCTCTCTGCACCTAGCACCTACCAGTAGAGAACTGTTAAAAGGAGAAAAGGTAAGTAAATAAAGTCATGTACATGACTCTCTCTCATAGATCATAGCAGTGAATTACCAGTCTTCTATATGACATCCTCAAGAAAATGAAATATATTTTTTCCTATCTTACTGAGTAATGGATTCTTTTTAACTGTTACATGAAGAGGAAAAAATGTGATTATAATTTGACCAATAAGTCTATAGGTAGGAATTATATATGTACATATATAATGGAATATAAATAAAGGAGAGGGTATATTAGTATTTCGTTGAAATAAAAAAGACATCTCATATAAAAGTTAAAGTTAATAAAGGTAGATAGGCAAGTGAATTTTCAGTGTCATCATGAAATTCCTGTACTTAGGGGAAAAGATCAGGAAACGTAAGAAAGTTAAAATTTGATAATGAGACAATTTAGTCACTCAGATATTGATTAGGACAATAATGATTTAATGTTTTTAGAGACATTCCCTCTTTGCTTACTCTTTTCATTTACTAAGCAACCAACAGAAGCACTCAAAAGACAATTCTCCAGAATTAGCCACATAATGGTTCATTGTGGAAAGCCTCTGGTTCAACAAAATAGTCACAATCCTGAAAAGTCAAGAAACTATTGAGTTTTTTTTTTAAAGAAAACATAAAGGGTCAAATGAATGTCAAATTCTCAAAAGGTATAGCATTTAACCCAGAAGAAGGAGTTATTTTTTAAAGCATCAGAGTTGATTTAATTGAAATTTATCACAGTTAAATCAGAAACACAACAAGAACAAAACAAACAAATGTGGTTAAGTGGAGATGAAAATGTAATATGGGAAAAAAGCGGAAGTTCTATGGAATCATGCAAAATAAACAAAAATAATAAAGTTAGGTTAATGGGAAAATGTCAGGCAACAGACTTGAAATCAATGAACATTTAAATACATCTTTCTGCATATGCTCACACTGATCTTTGCACATATATATGACAGAATGCATATGTGTCATAAATAGTAGGGTTTTCTGACATTAAAAATACATCCATTTATTGAAAGGAATGTCTGAAAGTGCATCCTTGTATCCCACTATTTAATGAACTCTGGATGATCGCCTATCTTACCTACCCCATTTTCTCAGCACAGTCCCTGGGACATAGTAGATATTTTTAAAATATTTATTGATTGATTGGTTTATGCATGCATATATACACACCCATACGCATGCATATTTTAATGTAATAAAGTTATCTGATATCAAAATTTTACACCCCAGAATTCTTTTTTTTTAAATAGGGTTCAAGAGTATACAAATAACAGAAAATTTCTCTGAGTAGAGATCTAATAGCAAAAAAATTGACACACAAAACACATTTTCAAAGAACTAGAAATTGATCTTTTCAGATATATGATCAGGATAGTCCGCCTTATTGACATATCAGGCAGTCCCCTATACTTTGTTATTATGGGATGTTTCAATGAGCTTCCTGACCCAAAACTATCTATCTCCCCAAGAAACCTGCCATGACACTGCCTTCTTTTTTGACATAATCTCAAGTTCCTGAAATTTCTCTGAAGACAATGCTAAAATGTGTACTGCCCCAATGAGGAAGGAAAAAATTCTTCATATTTGGATCAATAACTTGTCTTTGTCCCCAGCCGTCTCCCATTTTCCCACTAGAATAGATCAGACTGACTGTCATCAGAGCTAAAAAGGTTAAACTTCAAGGGTGGTAGGATTAGAAAAGAAAAGCTTAACTGTATCATATCCTTAGTAATGGAGGGAATAGAGCAGTATGGGCATCAGCAATAAGAATTCATTTTTCTATTATGTTTTTAAAGTTTCCACATTAGCTACCTCATAGCAACCCTTTAAAGTAAGCTGTATGTCATGGCACTATCTCCATTTTACAGATGAGAAAACTGAAGCTCAGGTGTTTAAGTGACTTACCCAGAGTCAGACAAGTAATATGTGGCAGAATGAGAATTCAAGCCCAGTTCTTACACCTTATCCACAAGCCAGGTCAGGCAGGCACTGACGATGGGCAAATGCTGGAAGTGGTTAGCGACTAAAAACCAGAAGCTAAGTTTCACCTACTTTTCAATTCTGCTGTGCCAGCCTAGCACATGTGAAAGTAACTTTGTTAATTTCATCCTAATCTTCATTTATTTAGATCACAAAAACATTACACATTTTGACACATTTGGGGGTCTCAGCTCCAAGGAGCTGTGGAATAGCAAGTTAGGTTTGAATGAAGTGCATTTATAGAGTTGTGTAGGAGAAGCATGCATCGTGTCTGCCTAGATTATGCCCCAGGCTTGCCAAAATTGCTTGCCTCTCACTTGTAGGAGTACTAAACTCACCCACAGACTTTAGTGAAAGAAGGAAAATATTTGCAAGGAGCCTATGCACCCTTACAGACAATCTGTGAGGTTACCTCATGCATACATGGCTTCAAAAAGGCAAGTAAAATTGGTCAACTCAAATTTCCTCCACCTTTTGTGTATGGGGGGAGAAGGGGAAAGAGATCTATTGGTCCAATACATGTAATTCTTTGTATGCAAGATTCCCTGCCTCCCAGGTTAAACCTGGCACAAACAATACTTCTCTGAGAGCTTTTTGTAGGAAAAAAACACAATGCCAATAATTTAATATCTATCAGCAACCCTACAGCAAACACCTGAATATATATATATATAGCAATTGATATATACATATACAGACATACACATATATGTAGACATACATATATTTGTATGCATATATATATATATATTCTAACAGCAACAAGAAAGTATGATCTCAACAACATTTTTATAAAGGTAGTGGCCCTGATTTTTTAACTCATATAAGGAGAAAATGATGTTTCAAATGTGTTTTAAGATACACAATTTCAGATCAAATTTTGAGAACTAGAAATATGTCAAATCTTTCCATTTTATTTTTATCAAAAATCCAAATACAGATAAGATTGTAAAGCAATCAGGCGACAAATTCACAGAATAATAAAATTTTAGAGCTACAAAGACATAGAAACCAAGCCCAACTCCTCCAGTTTATAAATAACTGACTTGCCCAAAAATCACACAGCTTGTAATTGGCAAAACAGAGACTAGAACCAGGATTTCCTATGAATTCTGAAGATGAATTTTCTCAATTAAAAATGAAAAGGTTAAACTAGATGATCTCTAAGTTCTCTTTCAACCTAAACAGCTGAAGATTCTGCATTGGTTGGTAGCTTTGTAACCTACTTACTTAGATTTTTATTAAAAAAAAATAAGCCTGCCAGATTTGACATATTTCTAGCCCTTACATGACCTGACAGTAAAGACCTTAGGAAACATTTATAGAAATAAGATTTTGAACAGTTTTTGGAATTTAGCAAGGGGACACATTTTGAAGCACAGTACAATTACAGACATGAATGAAAGCATGCGAGGGAGGTATTGCTTGTTGGGTTTTGTTTTTTTGTTTTGTTTTGTTTTGTTTTAATTTTCAAGATGTCGCTGCCAACAGAGACATATTCCAAATGGGAATATATGTTTCTACTTTTCAAAAAGTATGTACTGACTAAGGTAAGAAGAATACTGATGTAAGTATAAAGTATAAAGTAAAGTAAAAAATGGAGAATGCAAAGTACCAGAAAGAAGTTTGAGTGCCACACTATAATATTCAGTTTATTCCTGTGTATGTAGGTGATGGTTTTAGATGTTTCCTAGAGGCCAAAAACACCAAGTAGAATCTTGGGGGGGAAATATCCTGAATGTACAAACTAGCCTATTTTTAGATGCATTTTCTAGGTGATCAGTAAATGTCATTTGTTCAACCAGGATTCAGATCAAGAGCTCAGAACTCAATAAAGTAAATATTATATGACAAAAGAAAGTGGTAGCTGCAGAGAGAAATCTGTTTTACCACTGTATGTCTATAGGATAATTCTAGATGAATGCCCTACATATATCACACATTCCAGTTATAATGCTTATTAAAGTGTTTTCTCAGTGAATACAATATCCTGTTTTGACCACTTGCTCAGGGTTTTTTTTCCTGTTAAACTACAGATTCAGCCTGGGAAGCTAGGTAGTACAGTGAACAGAGTGCTAGGCCTGGAATTACAAAGACTCATCTTCCTGTTAAAATCTACTCTCAGACACTTACCATCTGTGTGACCCTGGACAAGTCACTTAACTCTGCCTCAGGTTCCTCATCTATAAAAATGAGCTGGAGAAGGAAATGGCAAGCCACTCCAGTAATTTTGCCAAGAAAGGACACCCCAAATGGGGTCACAAAGAGTCAGACACAACTGAAAATAGACTGCTGAATCTACAATTACAGATAGATCAAATACTCAATGACACACAAACTAAAAATTTGAGGTAATCTGGTGGGGGAAGGGAGTAACCTTGGAAAAATGAATTTCTTCTTGGCCTGAGTGTCTATGTATCACAAAAGTGTCGGTATCACAAAAGAACATTCAAATAAATTATAAAATATTCAAATATTTTCAATCTTTCAGTAATATATAAAAGGTTTTTACTCATTGGATTTCACTTGATTTCGCATGATATAAACTAGAGAAAAATTCTCCAAGGAGAAATGTAGTAAAATTACTTGACTCTCTGAATAATGCTGCTGATGCTGGTTCACGGTTCCTTATCTGAAGTTTATTCACAGAAGAAACAGCTCCCATTAGGAATAAAGTTTTACTGGGCAGAGTAGATCTAAGGTCATAAACTTTTCCCCAAGGATGAACATAATGATAATGCAGAACAAATTCATCCTAGAATTTTGGGGCCATTCATTCATTCAACAAACATTTGTTGAGCATTTAAAAGGACTATGCTAGATAACATGAGTTTCAAAAAGAAGAGTAAGATCAGGTCTCTCTCGGCCTATAAGATCTTACAACCTAGTCAGAGAGATAAGACACATATAGGCATAACTCTATTACAAGGAGAGGGAGAGGGAGAAGGAGAGAAGGAGGGAGGGAGGGAGAGAGAGAGACAGAGACAGAGAGACAGAGACAGAGACAGAAAGAGAGAGGGAGAGAAAGATTGTACCATGGGAGTTCAGAAGAGAGAGATCATTTATTGGGGGGGTGCAGAGTGGAAGTGGTAAGGGAGATCAGGGAAGGCTTCCCTGAGGCAGTGACATTTGAGCTAATCCTTGAAGAATAGGGAGTATTTCAACTAGGGTACATGTAGGCAGATAGGTGGGAACATTCAAAAATACAGATGAAGCACAAACAAAAACATATAGACAAAATATACATTATGTGTTCAGAAATGACAGGTACTACAATTTGACTGAAGTATAGGGCATAGGAAAGGACTAACATGAAATAAGGCTAGAAAGGTAGCTCTAGGACAGG
Organism: Pseudocheirus occidentalis; assembly: GCA_028646575.1. Classification (NCBI taxonomy): domain Eukaryota; kingdom Metazoa; phylum Chordata; class Mammalia; order Diprotodontia; family Pseudocheiridae; genus Pseudocheirus; species Pseudocheirus occidentalis. The sequence goes on from CM053596.1 coordinate 207,019,613, forward strand.
TTTTGAGATCCTTTAGATTCTTTAAAGATTTTGAGGCTAAGAAGTTTGTCCTTTTTTGTCAGAAAATGGGTAGAAAAATATTTTTGATTGTTTTAGTGATGTGAGAAGGAAGGGAGGAAGGAAGGAAGGAAGGAAGGAAGGAAGGAAGGAAGGAGGAGGGAAAGAAAGAAAGAAAGAAAGAAAGAAAGAAAGAAAGAAAGAAAGAAAGAAAGAAAGGAAGGAAGGAAGGAAGGAAGGAAGGAAGGAAGAAAGAAAAAGAAAGAAAGAAAAAGAAAGAAAGAAAGAAAGCAGGGAGGGACGGAAGAAGGAAGGAAGGAAGGAAGGAAGGAAGGAAGGAAGGAAGGAAGGAAGGAAAGAAGGAAGAAGGGATGGAGGGAGAAAGAAAAGGGAAGAAGGAAGGAAATCATTAATTAAGTGCCAGGCACTATGCTAATCATAAATATTATCTCATTTGGTCCTCCCAACAACTCTGGGAGATAGGTGCTATTATTACCCCCATTTTACAGTTGAGCAAACTGAGGCAGGCAGAGGTTAAGTGACTGACCCAGGGTCACAAAGTAACTTAGATCTTCCTGACTCCAGACACAGTGCTCTATCCATTGTGCCACCTGTCTGCCTCTCAGAGTTGTGCTTTAAGAAAAATGGCCTAGCGGCAATGTGTAAGCCAATTAGCAGGCCCCTGCAGTAGTTGTCCTCTCCTTAAATATCCCCTCCAAGAGATAAAGTAAAGCGGAAACACCTACCAGGGAGAAAACCCTACCACTGATCACAGAGAGGTCTGCAAGTGCCCAGGGACTACCAGGGGAGAGATAGAGTCAGTCTTATCGATAATGTCAAAGAAACAAAGATATGGTACAAAGAAACAAAGTACTTGGAAAGTATGTGGTTGGCAGTAGTCAGAGATCAGTGTCCTAAGGGAAACTCAAGAGACTTGTACATTTGGGGAAGCAGGGTGGTTCAGGAGAAAGAGTCCTGGGCCTTTTCTTTCATTCTTCTCTCCCTCCCTCCCTCTTTTTCTTTCTTCCTTCCTTCTTTCCTTCCTTCCTTCCTTCCTTCCTCCTGAAAAAAATGAGTTATATCTCCCTTTCTCCACTCTCATCATGTGTCACCTCTCTGGATCTGTTCCTTCTTTTGTGAAATAAAGGGGTTAGATGAGTTCTGAGGCTCCTTTCAGTTCTAAATCTGGAATGCTGTGAAATAAAGACATGAAGAACATAGCAAAAAGCCCAACCACAAGGCAGTAAATGACAATCCAAGAAGGGAATGAGTCTGAAGCTGAGGCCCAGTCAAAGGACTGCATCAAGAAGGAAATCTGAAGAAAGCAGATTTAAAGGACAGGAATTATTGAGTTTGGCAGCTTTGGAACACGCTGCTTCACTCGTGTTCCATTCTGCACCCACTGCCCTTTTGAACTGGAGAGTTCAGCACGGACCACACCTCCCCATTCAGCAGGATGAGCCACAGCTGTTTCTACAGGCACTAGCAAACAATAGTCCCAGGGCAGAGATAATGAGGGGCTGAATTGGGGTGGTGGCAGGAGTGATGAAAAGCAGCAGAAGAATACAACAGACATTGTGCAGGAAGAATGGACAGGACTTTGTAACTGATTGGATGTTGGAAGGGAAGGAGGAGGAATCATCAATGACCTCCAGGGCCTCCAATGCTTTCCCAGGTTATCCCCCCTGCTGTGGCTACACTCCCCTCCCTTCCCAATCTCAGCGCTTTGGTCAAGCAGTTCAACTCTTCATCATACTCTCCAATCCCTTGCCCACTTGTCCTATCACCAACCAGAACTTGCCAAACCTCAACCCTGAATTCCTCCTACTGTCCATCTCCTTTTCACTCCTATTTACTTGCCACTGAACATACATGGAGGAAATCACAAAACCATTCCTATTGGGTCCACTCTAAATTTGTTCTATTGAATCATGCCTACCCCTTCATATCAGCAAAGACATCCTCGACTCCACTCTATTTTCTGTTCTATTCATCATAGCAGCTGTTTGAAGCTTTCTTGTCTTCTTAAACTATCCGTGGTATCCCTTTCCTCCATCATCTCAACTGAGGACCTTGACTGATAGATCACCAAAAAATTGATACCATCTGCCATGAATTCTCTCTTCTCTCCTCTTCATCCCACATCCCTCTGACACTTCCCACCACCACTATCTCCTATACTGCAGGTTCCAATGCAAAGGTTTGCCTAGGCTAACCCCTCTATGCACTCAATTCTATCTCCTCCCATCTTTTCTTGAAAACCATTCCTACTACAATGCCTACTCTCTCTCTGGCCTTTAATCTCTCCCTATTTACTGGCTCCTTTCCTGATTTCTACACACTTTTGAATTACTCCTCCATCCTCAAAACACTCTCACTTAATCCTAATATCCTTTCAAGTTATTCTATAACATTTGTCCTTCCTTTCTCTGTTAAATTCTAAAAAAAAAAATGTCATTTATACTCAATGGCTGCACTTCTATTTTCACCCTATTCAAAACCTATTAAAATCTAGCTTCCTGCTTAATTCAACTAAAACCTCTGTCTCTCCTCTCCTCTCTGGTCCTCTTCTCTCTCTCCTTTCTTCTCTCCTCTCCTCTTCTCTCTCTCCTTTCTTCTCGTTCTCCTCTCTTCTCTTCTTCTCTCTCTCTCTCTGTCTTTCTCTGTCTCTGTCTCTGTCAGTCTGTCTGTCTCAGTGTGTGTATGTGTGTGTATGTCTCTCTCTCCAAAAGTTACCAATGATCTCTTATTTACCAAATCAAATAGCCTTTTCTTAATCCTCATTCTTCTTGATCTCTCTGCAGCACTGTTGATCACCTTCCCCTACTAGATACTCAGTTTTTAAGGTGCTGTTGGATTTTTTTCCAGTTCTCCCATCATGCCCCCTAACTTTGAGTGTTCCTCAAGGTTCTGTTCTGGACTCTTTTCCTCTATGCCCCATCATGTCCCCTTTATATGTCCCTTAGTGATCAGTTACATATATATGTGTGTGTGTGTGTGTATGCATGTATGTATGTATGTATATATATACACACACATATATGTAGATGATTCCAAGATATGTGTGTATACACTCAGTCTCTCTCCTAAGCTCCAATCCCTCATGCCCAGCTCTCTATTAAACATGTCAAACTGAAAGTCCCATAGGTATCTCAGTTCCATATACTTAAAACAGATCTCATTATCTTTCCACCATAACCCTTCCCTTTCCCAAACTTCCCTATTACTACTGAGGATACCACCATCTTGGTGCCCCAGGTTCACAGTCTCAGCATCTTCCTCTGCTCCTTGCTTTCACTTACCCCACATAATTCAATCTGTTTCCAAATCTTGTTTCTACATTGTATGTCCCTTTCTCTCTATTCACAGAGTGACAACCCTAATTCAGGCCCTCAGCACCTCCAATCTGGATTATTGCCTTCGCTTTGGTCTTCCTGTTTCAAGTCTCTCCCATTCTAATTCATCCATCATGTGGCTGCCAAGTGATCTTCCTAAAGCATAGGCTTTACCATGTCATGTCACACCCCTGCTGAATAAACTCAAGTGGCTCCCTATTACCTCCAAAACAAAACATAAAATTTTCTGTTTGGCCCTTAGGACTCTTCACCACTTGACTTCTTCCTACATTCTACACTGCAGATACTTTACCCTCTCTCCTACACACACCAATGATACTGGGTTTCAGGTTCTATGTCTTGGGACTTCCCAGAATGTTTTCCCATACCACTTCCACCACTTGACATCCCTGTCTTCTTTCAAGACTCAGTTCAGATGTCCCTTTCTGAAGAAGACCTCCCTCATACTCGCCAGTCATTGGATTCTTTGTATCTTTCTCTTTGTATCTGTAATGCTTAGTATGATGCCTGATACATAGTAAGTACCTGAAAAATGCCGCTGATGGATTCATTCATTGAGTCTGAGGTTTCAAACTTCAGTGACTAGGCAAATAATGGTGTTATTGACAACAACAAGAAAAATGTCCTAGTTAGTGGGTTCCTCTTTTTATTCCCACCTACTAGCAAATAAAAGTGGAATTTCAGATTTTTCTTATTATTCTTGTTGAATCAACTAAGACTTCATTGGGGTTTTCTTGGCAAAGATACATTCCTTCTACAGCTCATTTTACAGATGAGGAAACTGAGGCAAACAGGGTTAAGTGACTTGTCCACAGTCACATAGCTGGTAAGTGTCGGGGGCTAGATTTGAACTCAAGTCCTTCTGACACCAGGGCTGACTGAATCACCTAGCTGCCCCAGATTTTTCTGTTTCAGACAATTAACTTTGAAATAAACCTCATCACTAAACACCAACCTGCCTAGTGGACTCCACTAATATAAGGCAACTTCCAGCTAAAAAAAAAAAACAACTTCCTGACCCCAGAATAGAATACTTTCTCCAAGGGTCACAAACATGACAACCTTATGCTTAGTCAAAGATCAAAGCTCTTGATCCTATAATGCAATGTGGAATTCACACATGGAAAAGAAGATGGTGATCACCCACATCTGTAGAAGTTGTGTCCTTCAAGTCTTGCATTCTTTCCAGATAATTATTCTGCAAGTACAATCTCAATTCTTTGCTAGTATAACGGACAGCCTCAGTGAGCCGAGAAAGTTAAATTTGTGGAGTTGATGGCTAGCAAATTATGGGGCCCATCTGCTGGTTCTTGATCCATCAAATTACAAGTCAGGCACCTCTAATAGATTCTGCAGACAGGTAAAAACAACTTTTTGACAATTCTTCTTCAGTGGTGATCACATGACTCAATCTGTCACTGTATCCTGCAGAGTCAGGAATGAACCTATTGGGACTACCTGCTCATGCCAGTAGAGAAGCCGAGAAGGGAAGCTGGGTTGTAGCTGGGAAGAGAAATAAGTCAGTTTGAAATCTGTTTGGTTTGAAGTGCCAGTTGAACTTTGAGGTGGCACCTGGAAATATGAATCTGGATTGTGACTTTTAGGTAAGCCAAGGATGGAGGTACAGAAGGGTCAAGACATAATAAAACCTTAGAAGTTAAATTTTTCATTTTTAGGAGTTAATAGAAAATTCAATGTGAACCATATTAAACCAATTGAACCAATGAACCATATTAAAGAGTTCATATGAAGTGAATCAGTCATGAAGCAGGGTGATAAGGGAAGGAATCTGACTTGTAATGTAGCTAATGGTGCACAGACAAAAAAATGCAGTGTTTCAGTGGAAGAACAGAATGTAAATAAAAGAGGACAAAACTAGTGCTGAATGAGAGGCTTCCATGATCCTTTTTTTTCTTTTTGGAGGGCAATTGGAGTTAAGTGACTTGGCCAAAGTCACACAGCTAGTAAGTGTTAAGTATTTGAGGTCACATTTGAACTCGGGTCTTCCTGACTCCAGGGCTGTTGCTCTATTCACTGCACCACCCAGCCACCCCAATGATCCCTTTTACAACAAAAACTCTGGGTTTTTAGTTTTGCCCAATGGCAATTAAAGTTCAAAAAATATATGGGGAATATTTTATCAAAGACTAATCTCTTCAGGAAGAGGATTCTTCCGAGCAACTTGGTTGAATACTAGAAGTCATTATGTATAACCTCAGAGAACCAGAGTACACTGAGACTTCTGCCTTGAGTGAGTTCAAAATCACAACACCAAAATTAAAAAGCTACCTATACAGTTCCATTAACTATGAGGCGCCCAAGATTATAATGAATTCAACTTAGATACGCTGTCCCTCACCTCACCCTACTCCCTCCTCACCGTTACACTCTAGATGATACATGTTGGTCAGGCCAGAGAGATTCTGGATGGTGTTCAAAAGGCTTAGAATGGGAGGGTGACAACAGCTGGATTTTACAGACTGCCTATAAAGCTAATAGTTCTGGGGGCAAAGTTTGGAAGGAAATAAGTTTGATTGTGAATATTTCTCTCCTCATTTCTATAAACCATTATGTGTCTGAGCTTGGAAAAGGATTAAAAGAAAAAGACCTATGGATCATCTTTATCACAAAAGCCAAGGTGCTGACACTTAAACATGGGCAAAAATAACAAAAGAAGTAAAATCTGTTATGCTTATATAACTTTTGGGTCTTCAGAGTTTCCAGAGAGTAAAGTATAAAAAAATGTGTGTACCAACTAATCAGGTACAGAGGATTTGCACTGTGACAAATATGTGCATGTGAAAATAAAGCAATATACTTTACATTAATACATATCTAAGAACATAATATACATTAATTATGTGAATATGATATTGGGATAGTTTCTAAATTGTGTCTTTGAAACTTTAGCACACAATCAATGAAATTATAAAAAGTTCATCCATTCTCCTAAGTCTCTCTATGATTTCCAAAGTAACAAATCTTTTAAAGCTTATTCATATCTAGTTTCTGAATTCTGAAGGCATTAGAGTCACCTAAGTACCTAGGAGGCAGAATATGTAGTAGAGAGAGTACTGGATTTGGAGAGTCAGAGACCAGAATTTGTAATCAGATTCTTGCATTTACCGGCTGAATGACTTTGGGCAAGCTGCTGGACCCTGGGCAAGTCTCTGACAATTTCCTCATTTGTCAAATGAGGGGGTTGTTCTAGATCAGAGGCTAAAACATGTTTTGTGTCATGGGCCCCTTCGACAGACTAGTGAAGCCTATGAATCCTTTCTAGAATAATGCACAAATACACAAAATAAAACATAGAATTAATTACAAAGGATATCAAATTATAATGAAATACACATCTCAAAATATATTTTAAAATAAGTTTACAAACCTCAAGCTAAGAACTCCCAGTCTGGATGGCCTCCAAGATGCCTTTCAACTCTTAAATCTATGATTCTAGAATCTCAAGAGAGAAACTTCATAGAATTTGGATCAACTCAATTGAGTCAAATAAATGAAAGTGGAGAAAACAACATTTTATAGACCATAGTTAGATTTATTCACATTTTGGAGGGCCTCCTGTTGTTAAACATCTAAGAGCATTTCTTGGCCCCTATCTGATCAACCTTATACCACTCTGTTCCTCCTTGGAGCCTTTGGACTGCTTCCATTCTATGATTCTTTCTTCTGCCTAGTCCCTTTCACTCTTCTATCCAGTGGGCAGATTTCCACTTCTCCCCTGCCCTATAGACACATACAGGAACACACGAGCCTTCTCTAAGTGTTTTAAAGATTTTTTTTTTATTGTTAGTAACCACAGATTACAAAACCCAGTGATTTAAAATAACAAGAAACATGGATAAATTCTAAAGCAAATCCTAAAAGTAATCATAGATCTTAAATGAAAACTGAAGTTAGGCCTGGTCTTTCTTAGCTCCCCTCCTTTTGGTGAGACTGCCTTGTTCTTGTGTTATATTGTATTATCGAAGGAATTATAAATTCACTGCACTTTTAGATTTCGTCAAGTTAATTTCTTTCAAGTCCTTATCAACTGTAAAAATGTTATTACTATTGAAAACAATGTTTATAAAAATTAATTAATAGGGAAGAAAATAAGCATTTATGTAGTGTCTACCATGTGCCAGGTATTGGGCTAAGTGGTTTTTACAAATATTACTTCATTTAATATTTATTAGGAATCTGAGAGAGCATAAACCTACTTCACTAAAAAAGAAATAGGCATATGGAATATACAGTAAGTTGCCAAATGAGTACACTAAGTGAAACATAACATATAAGTAAGTTTAAGAGACAACTAGACATGTTTATGTAGACAGAAGGGGTTGGAAGATATACTGACAATACAGAGAGGTGTGTTGCAATAAACTTGAAGGAGACAGACTCATTGGGCCAACTGTCCTTTTTCCATCCAGGAATTCCTTATGTCCTCATTAGCCTCTCACCTCTGGACAGCTGGGTTATTAAAATCTGGCTGAAATCTTGAGTAAAGATAGTCTGATGTCCTTGGTTTAATTCTTGTTCTACATTCATCCACATTAAAAAAATAATAATAACCAGCCACCACAATTTGGCTTACAGTTTCTTTTTGGGAGAATTACACATGCAAAAAAGGAAGAAGTTTATAAATCAATTCCAAAAGCAAAGAAAGAGTTCTATGACCAAGCTTGTTCTGATCACGTCCACTCTCTGTCTGATCCTAGGACATGTTAGTGGCACCTCACTTTCATAAGCACCACATTTTAAACTGCTGTATGAATGATCACCTTTTGGGCTTTGCCATATTGTAATCTAGCCTAATTTCTTCAAAAGAGAAAACAATGTAAGCATTAAAATAAAAGGTTTCTCCCTTCCCTTTATCTCTCTCATCTTCTGAAATACATTTAGGGAAGATTCCAGAGAGGATTGGTTAGAAGCCAAGAGTTTCATTCACCCTTCAAAGATAATTTGGAAACCACCAATTCACATTTTAGTAATGCAATCAGCATTAGTGTTTGGTTGAGCTTTTAAATACATGATTCATATTTGTATTTATTTAATGTGGATATAGCCTACATCTGTGGTTATACATATACAAATGAAGCTAACTTTAAACTTAAAATAAATCTAATTTCAATTTATTCGGATGTGACTTTGGAGCTTCAGTCAGCCAAAAATTTGCCCAAAATGTAAGCCTCATTAGCGTTCAGATACAACCAGTTTTGGAGATAGATGGATTTGGTAAGTTCCCAAGGCTGGCACATTTACTATGAATACCAAATTTGGTGTGAGTGTGTGTGTGTGTGTGTGTGTGTGTGTGTACTTTCATATATACTTATCATGTCTAAAGACTAAATGTGAATAAGAGAGAAGCATTTAGAAAATTCATTAATTAGAATACCATAATACTTTTGGTGTTACATACACTCAAAAAAAAGCATTTGAAATTGTAAGTGCCCATGAATAAATTTGAAAAGTTTGATTTACAACATATTTACATTTCTAAGAAACTTACATTTCATAATATAAAATCAAGCTTAAACAAAACTTTATTGTGATAACACATCAGTAATCAGAGCAGAAGGTCTTCCTTTTGGGCGTTTTTGTACTTTGGTATAAGAGTGATTTCATCAGCATAGGTATTCCTTACACTGATACAGCTCCCTATGTTACTTATACCTTTGCCCTAGGCGATTTTTGTCCATGTTTTTCTACTAATACTTCACAGAAAATCCATCCAGCATTCTGGAGACCTTCCTCTTGTTCCATAAGTATCTCAGGAGTATCAGTGCACCACTTGGGCTGCCCTACCTTTCATTTTGACTTAAACAATAATCATCCTTTAAGATAATATAAAAGTGGTCCTAATTCATTCATTTCCCAGTTTTCTTCTTTATGCAACGATAATTTCACATTCAATCTTTGGACATACAGTATTCTATATGTGAGCTTTTAATATATATTATATATGATATCTACGGAAAGACCATGAGTTTTATATAATTTTAAAATAAGAGATTTGTTAAATAAAGCATTAGATTGAGAACAGAAGTGTAAACACAAATGCAATCTATTTATTTATTTATCTTGACAAAAATTGAGTTTCAAAATAAGCAAGCATTTATTAAAGTGACTATGATGTGCCAGGCTCTATGCATGTTTCATTCAAAGAATGAAACAGTCCCTACCCATAAGGAGCTTATGTTCTAATTGAGTTTAGTGTATTTTTCTAAAAACTGGCTCCTCCTTATGACAACCCAAGTTCCCCCACTCAGCACTTTGTTGCTATTTTTGACTCTTCTCTCTCCTTTGTTTCTCATATTTAACTTCTTTCTACCTGATAAATTCCAACCGATCCTTTAAGACCCAATTAGATTTTTTTTTGAAGAATCCTTTATTGACTTCCTCCATTAAAAATTATATTTCTCTCCTTGGATTGCAAATTTCTTTTTTTTCCACTTTTCTCCTATACTTAACTTTATTATTTCAGAGCACAGCTATTTATGTATTTGTTGCATTCCTTACTAGACTATAAGTACTATAAAAGGAAAGATTGTTTAAAACAATTTTTTTTTAAATTTTTATCTCTGCAGTACTTAACACAGTACTTCATGCCCAATCGGTGCACAATAAAACTTCTTTGGATCTATAACTTCATCTATGTGAGTGCTCACTCTTCTAATCACAATTTTCTGTATCTTCAAATCCTGTGATACTCTTGCCAATAACCACCTATTAAGTCTATATAAATGAACTGCCCAACATACCGAAGGCCTCCCTCTGGATTTCTTAACATTTTATGGGTAGAATTAGTCAAGCTTATTTATCTATCCTGGCTGTGATCATTTCTCAACTCTTTTTGCCTCCTCATTGTGGTGACTGCTTTACATTAATTATGCTTCTCTAAGAAAAGTGCTCAATGAATTGCTCATTGTTGAATTAATTGATATTACCAATACGTGGGCTTTAGCTGTGATTTTTTTTAATTCTTTGAGAGATCTGCAATCTCATCATTGTGAATACTCCCTCAGCCAAAGTGAAGTACAACCTATCCATGCCTTTTTTTTTTAAGCTCATAGTCTCTCTTATTAGGATACTGAGGAACTTATACTGTTGCAGTGACTAGCCGGAGAGCTGCCCAGCTCTTCAGATCTGCAAAGAACAAGGGATTCTGCATGGTCTAGTCAACTCTAAATTCATTCTCACAGAAAAAGAGGTATAAGATCTTCTTCTTTCACTGCTTCTCCCTCTAAAACCAAAGAGGGGAGTACAAGGCAACAGGGAGATTACTGAGATGTTTCCTCATTTAGGTACTAGAGAGAAATGAACCCTGAAAGGTCATCACAAGGCAGCAGGATTCAACTTTCTTCCAGTGAGGTTCTAGTGGCTGCTCCTGCCTTTTGCTAGCCAAAGCAATGCTTCTTCTTTTGCAGTAAGTACCCTCAAACAGCTGAAAAATCAATTGGTTCAATTGTAAGCCTTCTGCCACTTCTCTCTGCAGTTTCTCATGATTTCTCTACTCTGCTTACCTTCTTGCTTGGTCCATCCATCTTTATCTATAGCTTTGTCTCTGGCTTCTTAATTGCTTCTAGTGCCTCAAATCAGACCCTTCTGATGATTAGTAACCCATCCTTCATTGCTTAGGTTATTGCTTAATAACAAGGTTATTAAGAGGAACAGCTGGGATTCTAACTCAGGTCCTCTGGCTCCAAACCAATGCACTTTCCGCTATACAATGGTTACCAGCTAAATATCTTCACCAACATGGCTCCATATGTAAATACTTCAAACTTACTATGTTGAAAATTGGGCTTATTGTGGAATGCCAAAAAGTGAAAAGGAAGTAATTAATTAATCATCTAGTCCAACTACTTCACTTTGCACCTGAGGAGCTTGGGCCTGAAGAGTTTCAATGACTTGTCCATGGTCATATAACTATTAAGTACTGGGGACCAGACATAAACTCAGGACTCCGAATTCCCAGTCCCATGTTCTTTTTACTACATCAGGCTGACTTCTATTTTTAAAAAAATCTACTCCTTTGTATTATTCCATTATTTCTGTAAGTGGAACCATTGCAGGAATCTCCCGTGCTCCGAATTTTGAAGCTATCTTTGATTCTTACCACTCATATGCAATCAAGTAGCTAGTATAATAGCTTTGACATCTGTTCCTCCTCTCTGCTTCTACTCCTGCTACCCTAATTTAGGTCCTCATTACCACCCACCAATACCAATGCAATAGCCTCCTAATCTGTCTTCCTTCCACTTTTCCAGTCTCTTCTTTAAATTATATAATCTTATACTCTTCAATATGCATAGACATGGTTATGTCACTTTTCTAATTGCAAAGTTCGAATTCCTTATCCTGCTATTTGAGGCCCTCCATGATCTGATGTCAACCTACTTTTCTAGCCTTTTTTTCTTCCTCTTCCACTTCATGCATTCTATGGCCCAAACAGATTAGAGAAAACACATGTTGTTCACTTCTCTATTTCCATTTTTCATTCATGCTATTCCCCATACCTAGAATGTCCTCTCCCCTGTTGAATTCTTATCTGGTCTGTAAGACCTAACACAAATGTCACCTCTTCCAGCAAGTCCTCTTGTACCTCCAATTAGTGATGTCCTCTCCTAACGAGGACATTACATAGCATTTTGCTTGCATTCTTCCTATGTACTTGTAATACATTTTATTATATTCTGGATCATCTTCCCTTACTATATAATAAGTTCTCTAAGAGCTAAGATAGTATCTTATGTAAATATAATCTATCTTCCCTACCTTATCACATTAGGTAGGTACTTAATAAACTAATGGTATTATGGAAGGTACCCTGGATTTAGAGTCAGAGGCAAATGTTCCAGTCCCACTTCTGCTATTTACTATCAGTATGACATTGGGAAAGTCCTCCTCTGGGACTCAGTTGTGTCATTTACAAAATGAGGGGATTGCAGGGGTGGGGAACCTGTGGCCTTCTAGATCCTTGGATGCAGCCTTTTGACTGAGTTCAAGTTTTACAGAACAAATCCTTTTATTAAGGGGATCTGTTCTGTGAAGTTTGGATTCAGTCAAAGGGCCACACTTGAGGACATAGAGGGCCATATATTGCCTGGAGGCCACAGGTTCCCCACCCCTGCAGTCTCTTTCATCTCTCAATCTCTGGCCCTATGCTTTTGTGAAACAAGTTCACTAGAGGTGAATCTGTACATTCAAATCGACTAAGACCTAGTCCACTATTTCTGAATACCCCTCCGCCTCAACCAACACCACCACCAAATAACCTCATCCGTAATTTCTACTCTGGTTTTTGATCTTCTAATGATAGGTACTAAAACAGACTCTAATCTCAAGTGGAGAATAAGCAGCAGAAGTAGATGAACTAAGACACAAAAATCTTATGTCCCTGTTCTCCTGTTTTCATGCAAATGCCCCCAGTAATTAAATCAGGAAAAGAAAATGTAGCAAAAATGTATCAGCCAAATGGTTCCTAAATTTCAAAAGGAGCTGTAAATATGGTCCTTTTTAGAGGATCAGGTTCTAGCTTAGAGTATAAGAAAGGGTAACAGTTGTTCCGATGAAGCAGTTTTTAAATTCTTGTCAATGATTTGAAGAGAGATAAGTGATGTATGTTGAAAAGCTGGCAAGACTTTTAAATAGTTCGGACACTATGGGGAGCATTTTTTCTTAAAGCAGAGCACTCAGAAGTGTTGGCATGATTTTATTTGAACGTAGCACTGCTTATGTGAGGAAGTTATTTTGAATTACCCTAGTATAAATATGTATGACTTTATTTGTATTGAAAATTTCCTTTTCAAGTGAGCGACTGAGGGACTGTTATATCTCTATTGCTTTGTAAATGATTTAGGTATTTCATTTTGGAAATAAAATGTTATACCCAGGAACAGAAAGCAATACCACCACCCTCATTGTTCCTATAGGTGGTATTTGCACTAACCTTCATGTTTTTTAACTCTTACTTGGCTAAAGTTGGTTTCTGCATAGGAATCTTTTTGAGGGAACAACACACCAAAGGACATATACTGCCATGCTTTCTTAATAATAGAATTTGACTGCTCTAGAAATAAATTTCAGGAGAATGTTCTTTTTGACTCAATAAGTTGTTCCTAATATTATTCAATAAGACAATTTATACTTCATAGACACAATTGCCATAACTTCCTACTGAAAGCTTCCCAGGCCTTCTTGGGATACCCACCTCTGATAACCAGTTTTACTTCTCACTGAAGCCTAAAAAATCAAGAAAGGGAAAAATAGGTATTTCACAGTAAGACCAAAACCTGGAGAGAGAGAAACAGCAAAGAAAATGACAAGGTGAGGTGTAAAAAGTAACCTACTATGTAGGAAATATTCCTTGAATTAAGAACAAAAAAACTGGGACTAACAACCTTAGTTCTAATCTGTCTCTGCCATTTATTACCTGTATAACCCTAGATGAGTGGTTCTCAATCTTCCTAATGTCGCGATCCTTTAATACTTGCATGTGTATCTGCATGTGGGCAGACCCACCTGGAGACAATAGAGGAGCCGTGTCTTAGTTCCGGAAATATGTGTTTTCTGATGCTCTTAGGTGACCCCTATGAAAGGGTCGTTTGCAACCCACAGGTTGCCCTACATGAATAATATGACCTCTCAGAAACTCTGTCTGCATAACCAGGAGGATAATCATACCAAATGATGTCAATCATACCTAATCATACCTAATGCCAAAGATTATTGTAAAGAACAAGTGAGATAATGTATGCCAACATGCTTTGTAAATTAAGTGGAGAGTGTGTTCCATCCAGACTACAGCAAATTTACACATCTTATGGGGCAACTTATAGAGACAAAAAGACATACAAGCATATCCCACACAGTCTGCATTTGCATTGTAATGGTAATCAATTTGCTGGATATTTAGGGCTAAGTATGGAAGGTGTAAACTCTGTCTGGAAGGTGTGAGCTCAGTATGGAAGGTGTGAGCCTTGTCTGGAAGGTGTGAATTCCCCTGTTGACTTGGAAGAATGCTATTGGCTGAGACACTCCCCTGTTGACTTGGGAGAAGGCCAGTGTTTATAAGC